>CM039679.1:32369757-33569757 GCA_022537955.1 Schmidtea mediterranea
TTTCAAGGTCATTTAAAAAGTAGGTCAAAAGGTCAATAGATGACTCCGTCAAAAATTTTCAAGGTCATTCAAAAGTAGGTCAAGGTCATTCCAAAATTACCTCAAGGTCATATTATTTTTAAATATTTTTTAATTTTAATTTACTACTTATAAAAATAAGTAGTATATATTTGTAAATTATTTTATTATTATTATTTTTATTATTATTAATATTATTATTACTTTTTATTATTCTATTATTACTTAAAAAATTTATTAATATTATAAAACCTTTAATTATTTATTATTATTATTACTATATATGAAAACCAAGACTATACACAAATTTATTATAAAGAGATAATTCTACTATAGTAGTATTGTCGAAGAGGCTTAATTCAAAGCCCATTCCACATACTTCCGATATCTGGCAGTGCAGCAATGACATCCATCACCACAGGGGCATTCGGGTTCCATATCTTTGGACAAATTGTTTTGTTCGATACAGAACTCATCGATTACAGTAAATATCATATTGATGTAGATTGAATACAAGTCTGGAATTATTGATTTTGGTGGCTTATCCATGATTCATTATTTCTGGATAATAGAATTCCAGACGTTCTTTAATAACTTAAAAATCATCTAAAAACAAGTAATAATAATAATATAGTAATAATAATTACCATAATGTTTAATTCATTCATAGCTTGAACTGCTCTCGGTACAATCATTTTAATGATAAAAATTGAATAAACAATTACTTTTATACTAATAGACACACACACACAAATCTTTAGCTATAAACAATAAATATTAATTTATATAGATTTGAAATGATTAAAAAAATTTTAATAATATTATTATTGTTTTTAATATGGTCAACTCAATTGTTGTCCGTCAAGGTAAAAACAACAAAGATGTTGTATGTCCTGATACGCAAGTATTGATGGAATTATTTTGTATATGATAGATAGGCCTATATATTTGAAAACTCCAGTCAAAAGATTATCTGAAAGAATGAGTAATTTAGAATTCCGATTTGAACATACATATGAGACTTTAAAAAGAGCTAAAAACGAATTATATGATGATATTATATATTTAAATAAGACCATTGGTACTATCAAAAATGAATTAAGAAAATCAATATTAGAATTGAAAGAAAATCATAAACTTAATGAAAAAATGATGAATCAAGTTCAATATAGTATAAAATTTTATTCTAATAAAACAACTGATCAGTTCAATCGTATAATGAAATTACAACAACACCAGTTAACAGTGGCGGCAACAGCTTGAAAGAAGTTAACAGTGCCAACAAATCATCATTGCCATTTCCATTATATATTTTTACATATTTTCTTAGTATTACTTGATTCTGATTGGTCGAATATAGTATAAATACGCTTACACTTTCAAATATTTTTATAAACTTTATTGAATGAGCTGGTCTCTAATAATAGTGAAGAAGATGCAATCATTAAAAACATGAAATTTACGGTAAACCGCACCGAGAAAATTGTTGAAGACATACCATTTGATTATGAAAAAATTCTCAATTTGCCAACATTGGAGAGAAAGAAGGCATTCCAATCATTATTTAGTTACATATTCGATGAAAATAATAAATGGATGCGAATAATAGTAGGATTAATGTATATGAAACACATGATATTAAAATCTGGATCCGACTATGAAAATTATTTCCAATGGTCTATAGAGGTATATTACTTTATATTGTTATTAATTTATCATTATTTAGGTAATAGAAACAAAAATTGACCGTGGTAGTAACAAACGGTGGAATGGACAGCGATTATTCAAGTTACGCAGAAGCCAAACGCTCTGATATTTATATCGAAAATTGCAAATTTTTCATTAAAACTATTCACTGAGCATCTGTTTTATATTTATGTAACAAAGTTTATCGTAGATTTTAATATATTTCTTTGTTATTATTATTATTAATAAAAAACTACATTTTTAAAGATTTATTGATTATTACACGAACATCTTCATCACCACAATATTCTATCATAATATTTTCTATAACATGGTCAATACAATTTTAAATTCGGTCGGCTCATCTTTAGTAATTTCGGTAGAATCTTCAGTATCATTAATATTTTCTTCAACATTAACATTATCATCAATAATTTCTTCAGAATCATTAATAATTTCAGTATTAATTTCTCCATCATTAACAGTATCATCACTCTGACATCCAGAATCACAACTCGAATCTTCTTTACTCAATGCTTCAACTAGAGTCAACATATCTCTAATTTTTACACCGGTTATTTCTTCGAGTTTATCAAAAAAAAAGTTTATTAAATATTCTAAACGAAATTAATTAATTAATTATTTATATTTTATATTTACCTTTTCAGACATCATTTTAAAACTATTTTAAAACTACTTATAATTTTGTTTATAGAATAACAAAGAAAACATAAATACATTTATTAAACACTAAACACTATACATTAAAATAACTGTGAAAGTCTAGCAGTAACAATTTTCCAGATTGGAGAAAGCACATCGTTTTGATCAGCTTTATATCCTTGGATTGTTATTGTTATATACCAGTTTTCCTGTTCTTTGAATCCAATTTCTGTAAATGCATCATAATATCTGGTATATTGACTCGTGAAGAAAGCATTTTCATTGCATTTTAAATTGGAATTGATCTTTTTGAATGTATTATCAATATCCTTGATATCTAACATAGAGAGAGTACCAGCAAGAGATTGAAATTGCGTTTATTGAGTTTGACTGGATTTGCCAATTGAATATTGATAGGCTCCTTTAAAAAATACATTTTATAATTGTGGACATCTGAACTGGTTGACACTATTTTCTTGGTCATGTTTGATTTATGATCTTAATAATGTGGTGACGCACTTTTATACCCTTGACAGATAATGATTAACCAATCAGAATCATGCATGATCACAAAGACATGCATGATAAGTGCATGATAATTGCAAGATAAGTGCGTGACTGGAAAACTGTATGTAAATTAACCCGTTGAGTTTACATATATATTTTACACATATCATCTATATAAAATGTATTATTAATATCACGTGTTTTAATATCATATTATTATATTATGTTATTATTATTATTAATTATCATTATTTTATTATTATTATTATTATTATTACTATTAATAAATTACTATTTTTATTATTGTTACCACATCAAAATAAAACTATTACTATCAAAACTATTATTATTATTATTATTACCAAAATAAAACTAACAAAACAACAAAAATAAAATACAAAAACATTATTACCACACTAAAACTGTCAAAACAAACAAAAATAAAATACAATTATTTTCTAAAAGTTTCATTTTTGAAAATTTCGTATTGAATTTGTAAGATTCCATTCCACATAGCGTTGATATCTGAAATCACAACAGCTACACCCCAGAATGCAGGAGTATTCAGTTTCCATCTCCTTGACCATTCGGTTTATTTCATTGTCCCAAAGAGCTTGCTTAATCAGATTGAAATATCGATTCTTGTTTCATTGTATATTAGCTGTTGATGCATTGACGGTTCTTGATCTTCATAATCTCCTTTATTTGAGGATAGTAATAAATAATACGATCGATTATCATTGGGGCATATTTGTCTAAATAAAATATAAAAAAATGAAATAAAAAAAGCTAAATTTACCGTATTCAGCGATATTTTTCTTTAGCATAGCATACATAATGGTATAATATTTTAAAAATGAAATCAAATAAATAAGCAAGTTGTTTTAATCAATCATTAGCCAATCAGATATCGACCAATCCGGTGATTTCATTCTGTATGTCACAAACAATATTTTTGTATTCTAGATTTCGCACCCCTAATATGACTATTTTGCCACTAGCAAACACGTTAACACACATTGGGCTGTATTTTAAAAGCCTCAATGCAGGAAATAATTCTGGTTCGAACATACAAAGACATTTTGTTGACATGTTGTATAGATTGATAGATTGTCCTATATCCATGGTAACTGTAATTGACTGTATTTTAATATCCTTTATTCTATATTGTAATTTATTGACATCTAAAGGTTTCTTACATCCCATGATTCTGCATTTGCCGGATTTGAAAAATATTATGGGATATTTTTCACTCCTATCTACAATTTGCTGTGGTTTACCATTTGGAAACGTCATTTTTGATACATCGAAAGTTCCTTTATAATTTATATTTGATAACATAATTAAACAATAAAGAAATATTAAGCTATATATATATATAATTTTTAGGAAGAGTTCATTGAATCAGATAATATAAACAAAAACCTATAATTATACAAATTAATAATGGAATTAAGAAATGATGCTGTATATCAAATCGTCGGCCCAAGTGGTAGTGGTAAAACTATGTTTGTGTGTAAATTACTGAAATCTAATTTATTTCAAACAAAATTCAACAAGATTTATTGGCATAAGGGTGCAGATGAAGAACATGGATTAACTCAGGATAATTTCTGTAAATTGAAAAACATGAAAATAGTAAAGGGTTTTGATAAAAACTGGTCAAGTCGTTTAAGGAAAGGTGATGTCATCATTATTGATGATTTGTATCAGGAAGCTAATAAAGAAAAGGAATTTAATAATTTATTCACAAAATCAGTAGACATGTTGGTGTTACTGTGATCTTTATTACTCAAAATCTATTTCATCAGGGTGGCGCACATCGAACAAGGAATTTAAATGTTCAATATTTAGTTATTTTCAAGAATCCTAGAGATGCAACAGTTATTGATTTTCTTGCTCGACAGGCATACCCTAATAATCGTAATTTTCTCATCAGTGCATTTCAAGATGCTACAAAATCACCACATGGATATATATTTCTTGATTTCACACAACAACAATGCAATGATGATTTACGGGTAAAAACCGATATTTTAATAAAGAAGGTGCCATGGTATATAAACAAAGTTGAAAACTTTAACATGTAAAAATGTTTATGAAATCCAGGCTTAAAAATATCCGAAAACTTAGACAAAGTATTAAAAAGACTATAAAGAAGCGTGTTCCATCAAAAACCAGTTATACACCATCTAAAAAGCTAATAACCGAGAATTACCATGCAATGAATCTTATTTCGAAAAACATTATTAAAAAGAGTAAGAAAACAGATAAAATTGTAAAAAATCATAGGAGTTTCCCATATTTTAATGCATTGTTAAAGGCTTCGAGTATGAAAAGAATGTCTATTTTACAATCATTTCCAACTTTTGTTGTCGATGATTTACTCAAAATTCTATTAAAAGTAGTCAGAGGTAAAATTAAAATCAGTAATTCTAAAAAACTAGTATTGAATAAACATCGTAAGCCTTTGTTATCACTAGTAAATAATAAAAATCGTAAGCAAATGAGAAAAATCATATATAAACAACAAGGTGGTTTTATCGGAGCAATGTTACCATTAGCATTATCATTATTATCACAATAAACGATGGGGCAATCATTACCTAATATTAAATTTAAATTTAAATCATCTTGTTGTAATGGAGAAGATTTGGACGAACCCAGAAGACGAAGCAGGTTTCGGTGGAGTGGCAAAGTTAAAGAAAAGAGTCCCAAAGTCGAAAAAGGAAACGCAAAAGTGGTTGTCAGATCAGCTTGCGTACAGTTTAAACAAACCAATGCGGAAAAGATTTCCAACAAGAGCTTATAAAACATTCGGTATTAATGATTTATGGCAAATGGATTTGATGGAGATGATACCGTATTCGAAGATTAACAAGGGTTATAAATATATTTTAACGTGTATTGATGTTTTCAGTCGTTTTGTTCGCGGTGTACCAACAAAGACAAAATCTGCAGAGGAAATATCTAAAGCAATTAACTCAATGTTTAAAAATGAGCATCCAGACAATTTGCAAACCGATTTAGGTATTATTATTATTATTATTATTATTATTATTATTATTATTATAGGCAAGGAGTTTTACAATAGTAAAGTTAAGCAAATCCTGGATCGTCTCAAAATAAATCATTATTCTGTACATTCTCAATACAAAGCCGCACATGTTGAAAGATTTAACCGGACATTGAGGGATAGATTGAAGAAATATTTCATACATCAAGGTAATAAAATATGGATAAATGTATTACCGAAAATACTTGTTAGTTATAATAATTCATCACATCGAGGTCTGAATGGTTTGAGACCCGTAGATATCAGCTCAAGAACACGAGTACAGTCTAAAAAAGTACCTATTACAAAACCTAAATATAAAGTTGGTGATCACGTTAGAATTAGTAAAATATCTGCTTCACCTTTCATCAAAAATTTCGATAGTAATTGGAGTGATGAGGTATTTCAAATTACTAAAATTAATACTAAACAGAGTCCTGTAATGTATGTTATTAAAGATAGTGATAACAATTTAATACAAGGGAAATTCTATGAACAGGAATTACAAGTTATTTCCAAACCTACAGTGTTCAGAATTCAGAAAATATTGAAAACTAAAACGGTGGGTAAGGATAAACAATACTATGTCAAATGGCATGGATTTCAAAACCCTCATGGATATCATCAAAGACCTAGTAAAATGAGTTTCTATACAATTTTACGAGTAATAGTTGCCCACTAATCCATCCGGAAAATCAAGCAAGTAAATTTATGGTTGATCTTCAAAATTCCATTTATTTACATGGAAATTGGGAAGTTGCTTTGCAAGACTTTACATTTGTGTACAATACATTCCCATTTTATAGTCATTGTAAAATCGGATTCAAGAAACGTGTTCCCAAAACCTGTAGTGGTATTTTCTCAATCAATAATTTTGAACGATATTGTCATATTCCAAATCAGATTTTAGATGAAAATAGTGGCATGTTTTTCAAAGATGGATTGAATGTTAGTTGTGATTTTAGCCTATTTACAATAAAGTTTGAAAGTATTGAGGATGCCAAGCGAATGGGTTGTGATAAGCTTAGCATTGTTATCCTGGTACTGAATACCTAATACGTTTCAAAACATTTGATGAGAAAAGTGTAACGATCGAAAACATCAAAATATCTGTATCATATATTAACGAGGTGGAAGATACATTTACATTTACCAATGAATTATATATTGAAACACTTGAAGAATTACATAAATATATTTCATTAAATTGTTTACATATATTTAAAACTATTGAATTTCTTAAAGATGGAATATGCAAATTCAGTCTGAATAATAACATTTGTGAAATTACATTTGATAAAAATTTGGCTAATACATTGGGATTAGATAAGCAAACATATAGGGCAAGTGCTTTTGGTGTACGCAAACCAAAAATAATAAAACTTCATAGGCAAATGTTCATATATACTAATATCATCGATCCTATAATTGTTGGTGATTCTTTGGTTCCTCTTTTGAAATCTGTTTGGGTTGATAAACATGACCAGGATGAAGTTGTCAATATAAATATCGATAATCCCATGTACTTACCGGTATCAACATCATGTATAAACAATATAGAAATAAATATTCGTGATGATAGCGTAAATTTATTGAATTTAGTAAAGATACAAAAACTCATTTGACATTACATTTTCGTAAATTAGATGGCCAATAACGATATTATTAGTATGTATAGTGGTAGCCAAAGTGGTGGCGAATTACCATATTTTATTGGTAAACAGTATGGATCAGGTTGGTTGAGAACAATTGGTAGATTTGCACTTCCTATTCTTAAACGCATTGGTAGTTTTGGTATGAAAACTGCTAAAGATGTGATAATGAATGAGCAGAAAATATTGCCATCTCTGAAATCAAATGCATTATCCGAGTTAGGGAAAGTTCTACCTAGTTTTGCAGGTATGTTTCAAAAACCCGAAGCACCGGCTCAAAAACGTAAAAGACATCATAAACATATAAAAAAACAAATAAAAGGGCATGGAACTATATTTCAAAAATGATTTGTGGTAAATCTGAATTGTGTTTATTTGATAGACCATCTCCCCAAGCAGTAATTGAAATGGGTGCCTTTGAAGATGTATTCCCGATGAATTCTAATATAAATAGTAGAACCGATATTGAATTTTATATTAATGGTTCCCAAACTGAATATTTAGATTTGAATGATACATTGTTAACTGTTCAGATCAAAGTTGTAGATAAAGATAGAAAACCGTTGGGTGAACCTAGTGATTTAATACCAAACAATTTCTTGTTTCATATGCTTTTTAAAGATGCAGTTCTCGGATTTAATAATATCAAGATTGAGGGTGGTAACAGTAAATATATTCACAAAGCTCTAATAGAAACTATTATAAATTACAATAGCGATACTAAAAATACATGTTTAACTCCTATGGGTTATGGTAGTGATGACGATAGGAAAAAGTGGATTAAAGGTTCGAAATTATTTACCATGTGCTCATCATTACAACTCGATTTTATGGATCAACCGAAATATTTACTCCCAGGTGTTAATGTACACATTAGATTGAAAAGATCTGATTCGGCATTATCACTAATAAGTGCTACCACAGCACCAATTCTTGAATTAGTTGATGCAAAATTATTGGTGAGAAGAGTTCGGGTTGAGCCCTCTGTATTAGCCGGTCATCAACTTGGGCTTAATTCTAAGCATGCAATATATCCATTGAAAACAAAGGAAATTGTTCAATTTGCTATTGCTAAAGTTTCAGCTTCTTTCTATAAGGAACAAATATTTGGAGATAGAAGAATGCCCAACTTTATATTGGTAACATTTCAAAGTGAATCTCAATATAATGGATCCTACTTAACATCGAGCTCAATTTTCAAAAGTTTTGGAGTAACATCGCTAACTTTATCGAAAAATAGTGATTATAGAGAAACATATACTCAAGATTTTGATAATGATAATTATTGTGCTACATATATGCAGAGTATAGTTAGAAATATGGGTTATTTGGATAAAAACCTTAATTGTGGTATAACTCTTGAAGATTTTAAAAGCAAATATCCATTCTTCACATTTGTTTTGGCACCCGATTTTGATTTAAATCAGAGTCAATTACCTCAAAATGGTAATTTACGATTAGATATAAAGTTTGCTAAAGCTACAATTGAACCGGTACATGTTGTAATATAAAAAGTATTTGAAAATGAGGTTCAAATAACTGCAACCAGAACAGTTTTGGTATAAATGTATAGATAATTTATGATAATTTGTCATGGAGTAAGTTTTTAAATGTATTATTAATATTATTGATGTAGTTCTGTTCAGGTCTATCGAATTGGAAAACAAATACTAGGCCATGAATTTTTAGGGGTTTTTCCTCTTGATAAAATTCCATATTTACGTAATAATCAAGCCATAATCGTCAATACTCAATCATCTCATCTCGGTGGAGAACATTGGTTAGCAATATATATGAAACCTAGCAAGATATTTGTATTTGATCCTATGGGTTTCTATTATCCGGCTTTAATGGTTTCGAAACTGCAAACAATGGGTAAACCTATTGTCTATAATAAAACTATGTATCAAAAACCATGGACCTTAACATAAGGTCAACATTGTTTAGCTTGGTTATTATCCAAGAGATTTGATGATTAATAAATGTATTAATGTTTATTGTTATGTTTTAACTATTAATATTTTTATTTATTATTATTTTTATTATTATTATTATTTTTATAAATATTATTATTATTATTATTATAATTATTATTATATTTTATTATTATTATTATTTTTATAAATATTATTATTATTATTAATATTATTATTATTATTATTATTATTATTAATATTATTATTATTATTATAAATATTATTATTATGTGTTTAATTAAAGATAAGCTAATGCATCATCACAAAGACTATGCATGATAAGTGCGTGATCACAAAGACAGTGCATGATAAGTGCGTGATCATCACATGATAAGTGCATGCATACACAAAATTGAATAAAGAAAACACATGCAAACTCGATGTATGTGATTTTACAAAGAACGCATGCAGTCACAGTGTAGACTGCATGTGTTTTACAAAGAAAACATGTCTAAAAATCTCTCACCTATATGTGTGTATTGCTTAAATGTGATTGGCTAAATCCTGAAAATATTATTCTCTTTATAAACATTGACAATTTCCAAAGTTGTCACAATTAATTCAAATTTATCAATTTTCAAATATTCACTCGCGCGATTTCAAAAATTTTAAAATGGAGAATTCAAGAATTTTACGACATTTGTTGGCCGAAGAAAATGGTAAATTATTATTTTTTAATTTATTTCTTTATTATTCTATTTTCTAGATTGGTTTAATATAACCGAACTTCAAAATCAAATTGACGGTGTTAACGAATTTGTTCCTGGTAATTTTAATTTTATTATTATTTATTTTTAATATAATTTAGAAAATGTTTCAAATGAGGAAATTATTTTAATAGAAGATAGCGATGATTCCGATATTGGTAAATTTATTTATTTAATTATTATTATTAATGTTTTTCAGAAATTATTAGTGAGGATATCAATGAAAATATTCATTCAGCAGCGTCAGTAGATTTGGACGAAACATTTATTGATAATGCCCCCGTTTCTGGGGATGACAATAATTATGCCCCCGTTTCTGGGGAAGACAACAATTATGCCCCCGTTTCTGGGGAAGACAAGATTTCTATGGATGCTGACGTTTCTGTGGGAGATGAGATTTCGTTTAAAATATGTAGGATTTTTATTATTTTTAATATTTTTAATGAGCATTATTATTTTTAATTTATTATTAATTTATAAGAATATTTTAATGAGTATAAGTTAATAATATGTAAAGTATTATAATATAATACTTTAAATATTATTAATTTATAATAGAAATATCTGATTTGAAATATGAATAGAAATATTTGATTTGTAATCAGAATATTAATTTTATAATAGAAATATATGATTTATAATATGAATATTAATTTATAATAGAAATATGTGATTTATTTTTATAATAGAAATATATGATTTATAATATGAAAATGAATATATGATTATAATAAGAATATTAATTTTTATAAATTATTTTACGAAATGTTATTCAAACATGTGATTTATAATAGAAATAACGGATTTATAATACGAATTGAAATTTATTAAAATATTTACATAATTATCATCATTTATATATTATTATTTGATTCATATATGATTTAAATAATAATAAACATTTGATAATAATTACATATTTATCAGGTCGATTGTATAAAAACTATTGCCAATCTGGAATTGGTCATAACTCGAAATGCCATACGACTATGGAAAGTTACTACGGTCATAGATTCTATGGCATCAACTTTTTTATTTGCCCTAAATGCGATACAGCCCAAGACATTGAATATCTAGAGTTTTATAAGAAACACTCTAGCCATTTAAATCAATTTAAAATTAATAAAAAGGCATTATTTCAAATGATTAATGCGAAAAATGTTAGTAATAATAATAATAACACAAACAATACAAAGATCACTAAAAACATAAACAATAATACAACTGTTACTAAAAAATCAAAAAGACCTGCTGATAAAATCGTGCCGTGTATCCCTGCTAAAATTAAAAAAATAGAAATCATCATTAGTGATGACGAAACTGAATATAATCAAATAGGGGGTTCTGTAAATATTGAAATAAACGATGAACCTGAAATAGAGGTTGACTTAAGGGGTTCCGTAAAAATATTCGATTTGATTTAGAAAATCAAAACCTTGTTCAAATCGCATTAACGGATAAGCTTGTAAATAAATTACAAAACGAAATAAAGAAAATGGGATCTGTAAAAGTCCAGTTTACAGCTCTCATTCAATTTGAAAAAGATGGGGAAGTAAAAGATAATTTCTTTTCAAATAGCGCTTGTGTCTTTTCCGATAGTTTTCTTGCTGATGGTGTGAGTCGGTTAAATGAGAAAATCGAAAAATTCACATATTTAGGAAGTGGGTGGCGCGTAGTTAAGATTCGCGAAATCGATTTTATTTTAACCGCGTATTATCCTGTAAGTTGATTAGCTGGACATAGTTTTATCCCTACACCGGAATCTCTAGTAGGTAAAAAGGCTATTGTAAATGTTAAAAACCCAGATCATTCGCGTTTTATATATAGTGTTTTATCAATTTTAAAGCGTGATATAGTTTTAAAGAATAGGGAGCGTGTTTCTTCTTACACTACTTTTATGGATGAATTGAATTATGATTCAATTACAGATTGTCCAATGAGACTCTGTAACATACCCAAATTTGAGAGAAATAATAGCGATTTAAATTTGGCCATCAATGTCTTTGAATATAACAACACCCCTTCTAAACAATTGAATGACATTGATTATGTACCTCATCATCCTCACCTTGTCTTAATTCATCGAACAAAGGTTATAGGTGGTAACCCGATTAATCTTTTATTATTACATGACGGTGATAATTATCATTATACCGCCATTTTTAATTTAAATAGACTGTTGAATTGTCATTCTAGTAGTGAATGTAACACCAGAATTCGCGTAAAATGGTGTCCCCATTGTTTAAACGGTTTTTATTATGATAAAACCTTTAAGGCACATGTTGATTTGTGCGCTAAAAATCAAATAGGAACAACCCTATACACGCTCCCTGAAAATAAAAACTTAATATTTAAAAATTATTCCAAAATGATTACCCCACCATTCGTAATTTATGCGGATTTTGAGGCTGTTTTGCCTAAAGATGTAAAACATCATCAAATACACATGCCGATATCAGTAGGCTTATTATTAATAAATAATTACACAAATACTACACAATATTTCAGTTTTATAGGCTTGGAATGTGTATTGGAATTTTTAAAGAAAGTAGAGGAAATTGCTGTCACAATTGTCCTACCATATTATGAAAATCATGGTAAAAAACCGATGAATAATCTTACTTCTAATGAGGAACAGCAGTTCATCGCATGTAGAACTTGCTATCTTTGTAAAAGTTTAATTAGAAATAAGATTAAGGACCATGATCATTTTACAGGTCAGTATCTTGGTGCTGCCTGTCGTAACTGTAATATAAATAGGAAAATAAGCAAACAGTTACCTATCGTCTTTCATAATTTGAGAGGGTATGACCTTCATCATATTTTAAAGTATGGATTGAATGAATTTCCATCTTGGAAATTAAATATCATTCCTACAACAACTGAGAAATTCATATCTTTGATTGTGAACATTAAGAAATTGGCTGTTAGATTTATAGATAGTATGCAATTTGTAAATTGCTCTTTAGCCAAGGCTGTGAAAACTCTTACTGATCTACCTCTAACTTGTTCTGCTTTTGATGGTCTTATAATTAAGGCAAAGGGTATCTTTCTTTATGATTTTGCAGTATCACTAGAGGTCCTTGAATCGACTTATGAACTACCTCCAAAATGGGATTCTGTATCTGATGATGAATATGCTACCGCCCAACTAATTTGGACACAGCAAAATTGCACTACGATGTTAGACTATATGTTAACTTACCTAAAATTAGACGTATTCCTCTTTGCAGACTATTTTCAGCAATTTCGCGCAAAGGCTATTGCTTACAATGGTTTAGAACCTCTGAATTTTTCTGGAATTCCTGGAATGTCATGGGCGTCCGCTCTCATGACATTAAAGGAACAAATAGAACTTCTGCAGGACATGGAAATGTTTAATTTCTATGAGGGTGGAATACGGGGTGGGTTAACATTTGTTAACAAACATCATGTTGCAAGTTCTGAAGATACAGAACTCTTGTATATCGACATTAATAATTTATATGGTTGGGCACTTAGCCAAAACCTTCCGTATGGCTATTTTGTTTGGGTGCATGATAATCTGAATGATGTGCTGAGTGAATGTGTGAATGTGAATATTGAATTCTTTCCGTATGGCTATACAATGGAAGTTGACATCAATATCCCTGAGCGTGTGCATCAGTATTTGAATGACTTTCCGCTTGCTCCGGAAAAAATGTGCCCGCCCAATTCAAAAGTTGAGAAGTTAATGCTCACGCATTACAGTAAGAAGAACCACGTTCTTCACTGGAGACTTCTCAAGCTGTATATAGAATTGGGTGCAGAAGTTGAGTGTATTCATAGGGCAATTAAATTTAAACAAGCACCTATTTTTAAAGAATATATACAAAGAAATACAGATTTACGCTCAAACTCAAAGTGCGAGCTTCATAGAGATTTGTATAAATTATTTAATAACAGTTTATATGGTAAATCCGTTGAGAATTTGAAAAAACGGATGAATTTGAGGCTATGCAATTCAGCTGAAAAGATGATTGTATATGCTTCAAAACCGACTTTCAAAAAGTCCATTAAAATAGTGGATGATTTGATTGCTGCTCATCTGAACAAAGATTCTATATGTTTAGACAGGCCTAGCTACATTGGCCAATCAGTACTAGACCTGTCTAAGCTGCGGATGTACCTATTACAATATAATGAATTGGCAAAATATAGATCCGAATTTGACTGTGATATTAATATCTTTGCCGGTGACACTGATTCGTTTTTCCTTGAGGTTAAGCACTGTAAGCTTGACATTCTTTTGCCGGCAATGATTAGAGACAGCCTTTTAGATACATCGAATTACGACCCGGCACATCCCTTATACTCGAGGAAATTAGATTCCGTGATCGGAAAATTTAAAGATGAAAGTAAAGGTATCGGGTATAAGGAGTGGGTTTTCTTAAGACCCAAGTGTTATAGTTTATTAGGCAAATCTGATACAATGAGGGCTAAGGGGGGTGAAGTTGTTGGGGACTGACATCAAACATCAGTCTTATTTGGATTGCTACAATAAAAACGTAGTTTTCACAGTACCTCAAAGTAGGATAGGGACGCGGAACCATCAGCTGTACACATTTAAAAACAGTAAAATCGCTTTAAGCAATAACGATGATAAGCGATTATGGGTGGGGAAAAATACCAGTATCGCATTTGGGCATTATTTTGGGGTTGATGCAATAGATAGTGACCAAGTTAATTTCTTGGATGAGCCGCTTTTCGGTGGTTCGAGCCCCAGTTTTGATGACTCTACCGAAATCAGCGATAATGGACAGCTTTTCGATGGTTTTAACGAAGATAACATTGACATTGATGACGTGTTGTTATCAGAATAATAAATGTTTTTAAAAACTGATTTTGTTAATTTGGAAACTTATTTATTTAGAAAACTTGTAATAGTTTTCATTTTTATGATGAAATTTAGATATAATTTTTTAAAATTAAAATTTTTATAATTACATTTTTATAATATTATTATTATTATTATTTCATGCAAAAGCCGCAGCGTGACGAAACGCGAAATATTACTGTATAGATGTTTCAAATGTAAAAACACTATATATTTTAATGTATTTATAATTAATTCTTTGTTTTTATGAAGTTCTTTTTGTGAAGTTGTTTTTGTTTTTATGTAGTTGTTTTTGTATATTTGTTTATTATATTAATATTATTATTATTATTATTATTATTAATAAAATTAATAATAATATTAATAATAAAAGTTTTTATAAGTATTTATAAGTATTAATATTAATAAAAGTTTTTAAAAGTAATAATAATAATTAAAGTTTTTATAAGTATTAATAATTTTTATAAGTAATAAGTATATTAATAATAATAATAATAATTAAAGTTTTTACAAGTATTAATAATAATAATATTAATAAAAGGTTTTATAAGTATTAATAATAATAATATTAATAAAAGTTTTTATAAGTATTAATAATAATAATTAAAGTTTTTATAAGTATTAATAATTTTTTTATAAGTAATAAGTATATTAATAATAATAATAATTAAAGTTTTTATAAGTATTAATAATAATAATTAAAGTTTTTATAAGTATTAATAATTTTTTTATAAGTAATAAGTATATTAATAATAATAATAATTAAAGTTTTTATAAGTATTAATAAATTTTTATAAGTAATAAGTATATTAATAATAATAATAATAAAATTTTTATAAGTAATTACAAGTATTAATATTAATAAAAGTTTTTAAAAGTAATAATAATAATAATAATAATTAAAGTTTTTATAAGTATTAATAAAATTTTTATAAGTAATAATAGAATAATAAAAAGTAATAGTAATATTAATAATAATATTAATAATAATAATAATAATTATAATAAAAATATTAATAATAATAATAATAATTAAAGTTTTTATAAGTATTAATAGAATAATAAAATGTAATAATAATATTAATAATAATAATAATAATTATAATAAAATAATTTACAAAATAAATACTACTTATTTTTATAAGTAGTAAATTAAAATTTAAAAATGTTTAAAAATAATATGACCTTGAGAATTTTTGAATGACCTTGAAAAATTTTGATGACTCATCCAATGACCTTGAATGAGTCATGGTCTCTGTTTCAATGACCTTGAAAATTTTTGATGAGTCATGGTCTTTGTTTCAATGACCTTGAATGAGTCATTGTCTTTGTTCTAAAAAAATGTGTACTTTTAAACTCAGAGAAAAAAAAATTTTGCCGGGGGGGTATGTGAGCTAGATGGCCTCTGAGCTAGAGGGCCGGTATCCCACTACTAATAGACAATCTAGAATTAAATTAGCTGATGAAATAAATACAACGAAAAAGGAAGAGTTCATGCTTCACATTATCAAAGGAAATGTTGAAATGATCGATTACAATCAGAAGATATTGTGGAAAATGCATCAGGGGTCGTCATGGAAAATGCAGAAAGAAGCGATGACCAAAAGGTTGAGAGCAGCAAATGAAAATGCACTGGTTGTGTTCGAAACCAGAATGAAAAACGAAGCTCAAGAAATACCGCAGATGATATCGACATTACCTGTGGATGAAAAATTGTTAGCAATCACTGAACAGATGCTGAAAAAAAGAATGTCATTTTTAAGAAAAGAAATGGATCAAGATCTTGTTTATCGATGCGGAAACCAAACAGATGGTACCGCTATCTATTGCGGTAATGAATTATTATGGCAAGACAATAAAGGATGTCTATCTAACTCCAAGAGGAAAATTGCGGCATTTTAATTCGCAAATTCTTGGAATAACGGAAGTTGCAAGTAGGAATCAATATGACCAGTATGCAATTATGAAGGAAGTTCAGAATTTGGTCGTTGGGAAAATATTAATTGGCCACGACCTTCATGCGGAGATACAATATTTGAATCTTTGGATAGACCAGTTGCATGGCATTCGAGATTTGGCTACAGCGCAAGCATTGGAAAAGGTTGGAATGTCCAGAAGAGGAGAATTTTTCTAACTGAAAACTGTTGGAGGGCATACACTCAGCCTCGAAGATGTAAAGAACATAAGAAGAGTATATTTGCAAATTGAGAAACTGTGGATTGATAATATCGAAATACCAAAAAAGCAACCGTCAAGGAAATATTCGCTGGAAGAATATCGGAAGCTTCATAACACCGCTTCAACATCAATGACCAAAATTACGGAAAAAATTGACCTCACAGCAGCAGAGGATATGGAAACCGATGGTGAAATTAAAACGGTTCAATTAAAATGGGCAACAGAAGAGAGGATTGAAATAATTGAGGAAAGTCTGGGTCTAATAATCAATGAACCGATTCATCAAATCCATGGGTCAAGTATCTTACGAAGGAACAGAAAAAGGAAAGCTTCACTGGATTCATTGGAGGTTGACAGTGGAGAAACTATCACAATAAACCAGCTTACATACAGAAGGAAGAAAACTGTAATTCATTATAAATGTGGATCTAAAACTCTAAAACTTGAGATGAAATAAAAAATTAATGTTATTTATATTATTTATTTATAAAATATTAATTTAGTAAATCTCGTTTTCTTGATTTATGTCGTCCCATACAAAGAAAAAAATCAATGAAAAAAAAAATCAATGACACAAAAGTATGTAAGATAAAGATTCTAAATATCAGGCAAAATTGTATACTTATTATCACTATTAGTATTGGTGATATTGCCATTATTATTATTGAGATTATTATTTTAATATTATTATCAATTCTTGAGAGTCTCAGATCTCGAACTTCGGGATTTGAGACGCACAAGAAGAACCATTCCCCATGCCTGCAGCCTGGCGTAACCAGCAGGAGGAGTGGAACATTTTAATATTATATAATTCTTATATCTATCAGAAAAAAAAATAAAATCAACTCATATTTTACATATTTCATTAAAATAATTATTTTTATAATTTTTTTTGATTGAATTTAATGATTTTTATTTTTTTCTGATTAATTATTAGACAAACTTGAAATTCATTAAAATTTCTTTAAAAAAATATATATATCGACAGTTTTATGCAAAACTAACTCTTTCCTTTATTTCATCCTCGTAATACAATGCTTTTACTTTATCTAAAATTGACTTCATATCATTTAACATTTCATCATTGCCGTTTTCTGTATCAAATTGACTTCATATCATTTAACATTTCCACAATGCCGTTTACTGGATCAGCGTAAATTTGTAACAATAGTCTCCAGTTGTTTGAGTCGAAACCCCAATGAAATTTTTTTGATACTTCATCTAATTTGTCAGTATGACCAATGAATTCAAATGTTTTGAAAAAGTTATCACACGTTGCACATTTGATAGTCCACATCGAACAATGTGTTTTGGAAAAAAAATTTCATTATCATGCAACATTTTGATCGCATTGAAAACAATTTATTCTCAAATCCGTAACAACTTGATCTACTACATTGATATCGAATTCTGGTAAAGTGAATCTTATTGACTGAATGTGATATCTGTCAAATAATTTTACACACACACTCACACATGTGTACACATGCAGACTTGGATTCGCGAGCAGGCTGTCCCATAATCGATAGACTATAGCATGTTGTGAGAAGGGGAAGAGAAATAAATGAATACCAACCTAAAGTTAACACACTTATATGAACACGCAATTGTTTTAATTGTTAAATTTATTCTTTCTCTCTTGCATAGTCCTCTCACTTGACACGCTGTTCGTTTCTCGACGCCTACCCGTCGACGGAGATTAGCAATTTGTTGTTGTTACTTCTTAATTGCATTGAGAAGCCAGATTTTGTTGCAACGGTTAAACCGCACTATGCTCTAGCCAGATTTTGTTCCAGCCGATGATACCTGTTGCAATGTGATTGTGTTTACATTGCCGCTCATTAAATTTGATTTGTCGTTTGGAGCTTGCTGGATCAAGTAAAGCAATACAAATGGCTCCGTTTTTGTTACCAAAAAAAAGAGCAATATCATTAGTATATTATAAATTATTTATTATTATTAAATTAGCCTTTGGCTAACATAACATTATTTTATTATTATAAATTATTTATTATTAGTAAATTAGCCTCTGGCTAACATAATTATTATTATTGTTATTATTATTATTATGATTTATTATTAGCATTATTATTATTATTATTATTAATAAACACATAAACACATTAATGATAAACACAGAACAAACACATAATATAACATTAATTCGAATATTTTCAAAACAAAATCGCAATCTTATCTTGTATTTGTTGGACATAATTACGAAATACATTTTTAAAAAATTATTTCTTTTACCTAATAAATATAAATTAGATAATAAAATTTGATAAAATAAATAGAAATAAAATAAAATACCAAAATCTTTTAAATCTATCTATCATAGTATACACGAAAAGAAATAAAAACATTAATATAGAATAAAAACCAAAATTTTTAAATTTTGATCTTCTCAAATGAATAAATTCGAGGGCGAATCTTTATTAAAGGGGGAGATATGTTGGGGTATTACGGAAAGGCACAGTAAAATCAATAAAACACCAAAATGATAAAAGTGCAATATTAATTAAAAAATTTATAAAAATTCGAAAGTAGTATTGATCGGGGGAAATTGGTATGGTTGAACGCCAAATTGAGAGACAAGTCCAGTAATAATAATAAAAATTTAATGAAGGGTCCTTAAAAAATAATATAAGACAAAAAAGAAATTAATTTAAAAAAATTAATTACTAATGGGAAGCCCGAGTCAATGGGAAGCCCGAGGCAATGAGAAACCCGAGAGATGTGGAAAATCCGAGAGATGAGGAAAACCGGAGAGATAAGGAAAACCCGGTGTGTAGACTGAATAATATAACAGGGTAAATTGGCCTAAAGAATATTAAATGGGCGCCCCTGAGCTACGGAGAGGTAATTATTTCGTAATTCGTAATTTAGTAATGGAGCAAACGTTGTTGACAAATGTCGGCTAAAGTGGTCGGTGGAAAGTAATTATTGTTAATAATTTAATAATGTAGCAAATGTTGTTGACAATCGTCGGAAAACAGTCTGAGCAGGAGTATAAAAGGAAAATGGAAAAACACGAAATGACCAGTGGATCGACGTGAACGAGTAGTGTAACTAGGTTAGTAGAGGAATCTACATCGAAGTAAAGTCAAAGTTATCTATCAGAAAGGGTGGTTCTCATTGGACAACCTACCCTAAGATAATCAAAGTGATACGTTGGTTGAGAGGTGCAAATAAATTAGTGAAATTGTGATTACAAAACATTGAAATAAATCGGATTGAGTTGTAACTGTGATAAAGTGCAAATAAAATTATTCTGTGTGTGGGTTTGCTTATTTGATTCGAAAAGGAAACGAGGAGTCAGAGGGAACCGACTTTCAATAATAATAACCAAACAGGTGAAAGGGAGCCAGCCAAAAGACTAGTTTCCGCTCTTCCCACTGCCCCTATAGAATATGATAGTTGACATTCAAGCCTAGACTAGATCTTCACGGGTACGAACTATAGGCACGAACTACTGTCTTGCGATATGTTTAGGCTGTGCGCCGGAAAAATTTCGACAAAAAGCTAAAACTCTTTTTAGCATAATAATGTATTTGTTGTCCCTTTAAATCTACATTGTACACGCAGTAAAATACACATTCACCCAACTAGAGGGCACGATTAATTAGGTACTTACTTGAAGTTTACTTGAATACGTGTCGTAGAAAAGTTTGTAAGTTTAAAAAATTTCTCGAAAGTTCCGTACTAAGAAATTTAACTATGCAGAAAGTTTGATTTCCACAAGGAAAAAGTGATTAAAACTATGAGAAAATGAATCGGTATATATAACTATTCTGTGACCCTAACCTTGCTAATTTATTTTTGATGTTTTAAAACTAAATTTGGCCTTGTGTTATTTGTATTAACTAATTTTTTAATTTTTACTATCTTTTGATTTAATAGACAAATTATTTCTTTTATTTTTTAATCCAATTGTTCCGAATTAATTTATTTTCTCTAAAAATCATTTTCTTAAAATTTATCAATTTCGGTCAAGTTATCTTGTTAAAATTTTATTTTTTTAAATCTTTCGTGTGGTTACTTTTGTGTTTTTGTTTTTTATATTTATTTATGTTTTTTCTCATATTTTAGGGTGTTTACTTGATGTTTATAGGCTTGATTTTAAATTTGTAATGTTGTGTTTGCTTGTTATTTCCGATTCATTTAAACAAAATTCAGTCAGCTCAACAGATTTTAACTAATAAATTTTGTAATTAATCTTAATTTGTAAATAAGTTAAACTAATTTGTTATAAAAGTTTTAAATTAGTTTTAGTAAGTTTTATTTTTGAAGTTATTTTAAATAATGCCGTTTAAGTTAATATGTTTGTTTAAACATATTTAATTAATAAATATAAATGTTTTTAAATTAAATATGTATTTTAGGAAATTATAACGATGGCGCTGAAGAAGAGTTACAGAACATCTAAAAATAATTTTTATATCTTTATGTGATATATTAATAAAATAAAACAGGGAGAGGTCTTTAACCCTTTATTTTGTTTTGTTTATTTAAAAAAAATTTATTTAGTATTTTAATGTATTAATATAATGATTAGAGTATTTTATGACGAATATCGCGATGAGTCTCTATAATCCAACATAGTGGGAGGCCTCTACAAAATTTTATTATAAGTAAACACAAATCAACAATCGTATACCTTATCATATACCATTGCGTGTATGAGTGAGTAGTTAACTTTTAACTACTAAAGTTGGCTCATTTACGAAATAATTCTATGACGCGTCAAGTATAATTATTCACATGACATCACACAATTTAAATAACACATGCTTCTTTGATATAGCTATGTTGATGTTATAACGAAAACTATGATTATACCAAACCTTTTGACCTCACTTTGGGGGTGGCAGGTTCGTTATAATTTACAAATAAACTCGAGCGCTGTTCACCGCTAATTGTTTCTGGTAATAAATAAATGTAATCTTTATCTTCTCGTCTTTTTCATAGGATTAATAATAATAATAAAAATAATAATGATAATAATAATATTAAATAATAATATTAATAAAAATAATATTAATAATAAATATAATAAAATATTAATAATAATTCAAAATAGCGGGTATTAAAAATAGCGATTTTATTTAAACAAAAATGGTGATTACGTTGACCTTAAATATACGACACTATATGACCTTGACATATGATGTAAAAAGACATATTACATAATAGGTTATATGATTACGCCACAACTACCAGCCTGAACATTGAGTGATACACACAAGAAGGCACTGTTATTTGGTGAGTTTTTGATATACTACTTACACTAAATTTTGATTCGAAAATACAAAATTCACTTATTAAATTCATTTTTGACAACTTTCTCACGCATTTTATTTTACTTAAATTTTACAATTTTTAAAAAACAAAACGAATGTCTGAAATTCAATATTGATACGTTAAAACAATCTATAAATTCATTAATTTTTAGGTGTTTTTTTCAAAAATAAAAGAACTTTGCTTTAACTATTACTTATTTGAAAGCCTAGGAACTTTTATCCTTACGACATAAATGAATTTTTTTCAAATTATTGAACACTTATTGTTTTATTTTGAAGGATTATAAATAAAAATGTAGCTTTATATAGAATTATATTTCTTGATGATAAAATTTTCATTCTGTTTTTGATATTGAGTAATAAAATAATTTGAATAGAATCTATTCAATAGATAATACACATTGATGAAATGGGACAGAAAACTTCCAATAATAATTGAATAAGATATAACTCATTTTCTGTTAAAGACGCTAGAAACCATTTCGGTAAAATATCAGTTAAACCGCAAATTTCACTCTTTTTCATTATATTTCTATTTGTAACTTTTAGAATATTCAAAAATAAAATTTTCGTCGCGTAATTCATGGATTTACGAAAACATTTCAAAATTCCTTTAAGTTATACTTTTAATAAGTAAAATTTTAAACTCTACACCAGACATGTCAAAGTCATTTCGGTATACCGGCCGAATTTTTCAAAAATTGTACTCCAAATCCTTTAGTGGGCTACATGTACTTAGTTTTATTGAAAATTCAAATTTTGATTATTAATTGAATAAAAATTGACCATAAAGAAAATAAAATACAATTTTTTTTTATAGAAATTTATTTAATAATAAGAATATAATTATTTGTTACTGGATATAATGCACCGCTTCTCCGTTATCAAATCATCAAAATTTGGTATTAATTTTTGGCTTGATGTAATTTTTAATATCGATGCTAAATGTTCTTCAGTCAATCTGGTTCGTTGCGCAGTTTTATTCATCTTAATTTTTGAAAACAATTGTTCACAAATATACGTGCTACCAAACATGGGTAATATGCGTATAACAAAATGTCGGATTCTTGGAAAACGGTCTGCAGATAAGTAGCTGTAAAATTATGGAATACCAATTTCCTTATATTTTTGGTTTAATAAGGTGTCGCATCGTAGTTCTTTAAACTCCATTTGCAAATTTTCGACAATATTCTCAATGTCAATAGACATCGGAGAGCAAAGAAATATTGAAATGAGACTCGTTACTTTGAAAATCTAAAATCCTCTTTTCGAAATCTTTTTCCAACATTTTCAGTTGTTTCTCATATTTTTCAAATTTTAATTGTGAATGTTTAAGCAGAAGAGTCTTACAACTAGAAAAATTGTATAAATTTTCTTTTTTTATTTGTATTTTCCACAGCGATATCTTTTGTTTGAATGAATTTGATCATACAGTGAAGTTATGAGCATGTTTTTACCCTGAAGGTTAAAATTGAGTTGACTGAGATGACTAGTAATGTCAACTGAGAAAGACAAATCTTGTATCCAATTAACCTCTTTCAGTTCAATGCAGTCATAATCTTTAATTTCTAAAAAAGTACGATTTCGTCCAACAGATTGAAAAATCTTCTTAAAACTTTATGACTCGAAAGCCAACGAACTTCAGTAATATGGCAAATCTTCGTAATCAGATTCCACATCAATGTCGTAAATTCTCGATGGTTTAAACCGCGTGCACGAATAAAATTAACAACTTTAGCAACTTTTTTAAATACTATTATAAGGACTTTTTTGGTTTTTCACCTCTGATTTCTTTATAAGTGACATAATATTTTCTACAAAATTTAACTATGAATCAGATTTATTTAAGGTGATTTATAGTCAAATTTTGTAGAAAATATATTTTTAAATACATAATCAATTTTAATTACTTTGGAACATAAAACGTGCTGGTGGATAATACAATGAAAGTGGTGAAAAGATGTGTTATGTTGGATTTTAAGATAATTTTTTAGTCTACCATCGACACCACGTGTAGCTACATTCATCGAAGGTGCCCCATCAGATGCTAAAGATGCTAAATTATTCATTGAAAGATCATATTTTTTAATAGCAATCATAAGTACATCGAAAATATCATCTCCAGTTGTCGTACCATGAGTAGAGGGATTGTGACCCTCTACCCCAGTGGCACGCTGGGGCAAAAAAATGCCCCCCGGCAAAAAATTTTTTTCTTCTAAGTTTAAAAGCACAAATTTTTGTAGGACTAAGACCAAAATTTTTGTAGGACAAAGACAATGACTCATCAAAGTTTTCTTAAGGTCATTTAAACAAAGACAATGACTCATTCAAGGTCATTGGATGAGTCATCATATTTTTTCAAGGTCATTCAAAATTTCTCAAGGTCATAATATTTTTAAAAACTTTTAAATTTAAATTTACTACTTATTTTTATAAGTAGTGTTTTACCTATTAATATTTTTAAATTTTATTCTATTATTATTATTACTTATTATTATTATGATTATTATTATTATGATGATTATTACTTATTATTATTATTATGAATATTACTTATTATTATTTGTATTATTGTTATTTGTGATATTATTATTAATATGATTACTTAGTATGATTACTTATTATTATTATTAATATGATTATTATGATTACTTAGTATGATTACTTATTATTATTAATATGATTTTTCTAATTATTATTATTATTACTTATTATTATTAATTTCACGACTTATAATAAAAACAAAGAATTACTAATAATAAATACACACAAAAATATATTTACAAATATAAAACAAATCATGTAAAGTTATATTTCGAGTTTCTTCACTCTGGGAATTCGTCATGAAATTATAATAATAAAAGTTATTTCTCGATAGAAAATTATAATAATAATAATAATAATAATAATAATAATAATAATAATAATAATAATAATAATAATAATAATAATAATAATAATATAAAAATGCAAATTATAACAAATTTTCAAAATAAAAATGAAAATTATAACCAATTTTCAAAATAAAAATTTAAATTATAACAAATTTTCAAAATAAAAATGAAAATTATAACAAATTTTCAAAATAAAAAATGAAAACTTTTACAAGTTTTCCAAATATACGAAATAAATTTAAAAATTTAACAAAATATTGATTTTTTAAAAATATTTATTTAAATCAATCTGACAACAACACGTCGTCAATATCAATGTTCTCATCGTTAAAACTGGGACTTAAACCACTGGAAAGCTGCCCATCATTACCTTCATTATCACTGAATTCTGTTGTATCGTAAAAACTGGGGCTCGAACCACCGAAAAGCGGCTCATCGAATAAATCGGGACTATTATCTATTACTTGGTCACTATCTATGGCAGCTACCCCAAAATAATGCTCAAATGCGATACTGGTATTTTTCCCCACCCATAATCGCTTATCATCGTTATTACTTAAAGCGATTTTACTATTTCTAAAAGTATACAGCTGGTGGTTCAGTGTCCCTATCCTACTTTGAGGCACTGTGAATACTACGTTCTTATTGTAGCAATCCAAATACGACTGATGTTTGATGTCAGTCCCCAACAACTTCACCCCCCTTAGCCCTCATTGTGTCGGATTTACTTAATAAACTATACCACTTGGGTCTTAATAAAACCCACTCCTTATACCCGAGACCTTTACTTTCATCTTTAAATTTTCCTATCACTAAATCTAGTTTCCTCGAGTATAAGGGATGTGCCGGGTCGTAATTTGAGGCATCTAAAAGGTTGTCTCTTATCATTGCCGGCAAAAGAATGTCAAGCTTACAGTGCTTAACCTCAAGGAAAAACGAATCAGTGTCACCGGCAAAGATATTAATATCACAGTCAAATTCGGATCTATATTTTGCCAATTCATTATATTGTAATAGGTACATCCGCAGCTTAGACAGGTCTAGCACTGATTGGCCGATGTAGCTAGGCCTGTCTAAACATATAGAGTCTTTGTTCAGATGAGCAGCAATCAAATCATCCACTATTTTAATGGACTTTTTGAAAGTCGGTTTTGAAGCATATACAATCATCTTTTCAGCTGAATTGCATAGCCTCAAATTCATCCGGTTTTTCAAATTCTCAACGGACTTCCCATATAAGCTATTATTAAATAATTTATACAAATTTCTATGAAGCTCGCACTTTGAGTTTGAGCGTAAATCTGTATTTCTTTGTATATATTCTTTAAAAATAGGTGCTTGTTTAAATTTAATTGCCCTATGAATACACTCAACTTCTGCACCCAATTCTATATACAGCTTGAGAAGTCTCCAGTGAAGAACGTGGTTCTTCTTACTGTAATGCGTGAGCATTAACTTCTCAACTTTTGAATTGGGCGGGCACATTTTTTCCGGAGCAAGCGGAAAGTCATTCAAATACTGATGCACACGCTCAGGGATATTGATGTCAACTTCCATTGTATAGCCATACGGAAAGAATTCAATATTCACATTCACACATTCACTCAGCACATCATTCAGATTATCATGCACCCAAACAAAATAGCCATACGGAAGGTTTTGGCTAAGTGCCCAACCATATAAATTATTAATGTCGATATACAAGAGTTCTGTATCTTCAGAACTTGCAACATGATGTTTGTTAACAAATGTTAACCCACCCCGTATTCCACCCTCATAGAAATTAAACATTTCCATGTCCTGCAGAAGTTCTATTTGTTCCTTTAATGTCATGAGAGCGGACGCCCATGACATACCAGGAATTCCATAAAAATTCAGAGGTTCTAAACCATTGTAAGCAATAGCCTTTGCGCAAAATAGCTGAAAATAGTCTGCAAGGAGGAATACGTCTAATTTTAGGTAAGTTAACATATAGTCTAACATTGTAGTGCAATTTTGCTGTGTCCAAATTAGTTGGGCGGTAGCATATTCATCATCAGATATAGAATCCCATTTTTGAGGTAGTTCGTAAGTAGATTCAAGGACCTCTAGTGATATTGCAAAATCATAAAGAAAGATACCCTTTGCCTTAACAATAAGACCATCAAAAGCGGAACAAGTTAGAGGTAGATCAGTTATTATTGTTTTCACAGCCTTGGCTAAAGAGCAATTTACAAATTGCATACTATCTATAAATCTAACAGCCAATTTCTTTATATTTACAATTAACGAGATGAATTTCTCAGTGATGGTAAGAATGATATTTAATTTCCAAGATGGAAATTCATTCAAACCATACTTTAAAATGTGATGAAGGTCATAGCCTCTCAAATTATGAAAGACAATGGGTAACTGCTTACTTATTTTATTATTAATAATACAGTTACGACAGGCAGCACCAAGATACTGACCTGTAAAATGATCATGGTCCTTAACCTTATTTCTAATTAAACTTTTACAAAGATAGCAAGTTCTACATGCGATGAACTGCTGTTCCTCATTAGAAGTAAGATTATTCATAGGTTTTTACCATGATTTTCATAATATGGTAGGACAATTGCGACAGCAATTTCCTCCACTTTCTCTAAAAATTCCAAAACACATTCCAAGCCTATAAAATTAAAATATTGATTTGTGTTTGTATAATTATTGATTAATAATAAGCCTGCTGATATCGGCATGTGTATTTGGTAATGGTTTATATCTTTAGGCAAAACAGCCTCAAAATCCGCATAAATTACGAATGGCGTGGTAATCCTTTAAGAGTAGTTTTTAAATATCAACCTTTTTTTTCAAGAAGCGTGTTTTGGGTTGTTCCTATTTGGTTTTTAGCGCACAAATCAACATGTGCCTTAAATGTTTTATCATAACAAAAATCGTTTAAACAATTGGGACACCATTTTACGCGAATTCTGGTGTTACATTCACTACTAGAATGGCAATTCATGAGTTTATTCAAATTAAAAATGGCGGTATAATGGTAATTATCACCGTCCTGTAATAATAAAAGAATTATTGGGTTACCGCCGATAATCTTTGTTCGATGAATTAAGATGAGGTGAGGATGGTGAGGTACGTAATCAATATCATTGATTTGTTTAGAAGGGGTGGTGTTACATTCAAAAACATTGATCGCCAAATTTAACACACTATTGTTTCTCTCAAATTTCGGGATGCCACAGAGTCTCATTGGACAATCAGTAATTGGATCGTAATTTAATCCACGAACTCTTCTCACCAATAATTTTGCATCAAATAATTGAAGAATTGGTGCTGTGGTAGCACTTGTTAGTGATAATGCCGACTCAGATCTTTTCAATCTAATGTGTACATTAACATCTGGGAGTAAATATTTCGGTTGATCCATAAAATCGAGTTGTAATGATGAGCACATGGTAAATAATTTCAAATCCTTAATCCACTTTTTTTATCGTCATCACTACCATAACCCATAGGAGTTAAACATGTATTTTTAGTATCGCTATTGTAATTTATAATAGTTTCTATTAGAGCTTTGTGAATATATGTACTGTTACCACCCTCAATCTTGATATTATTAAATCCGAGTACTGCATCTTTAAAAAGCGTATGAAACAAGAAATTATTTGGTATTACATCACAAGGTTCACCCAACAGTTTTCCTTAATCGACTTGACCAGTTTTTATCAAAACCCTTTACTATTTTCATGTTTTTCAATTTACAGAAATTATCTTGAGTTAATCCATGTTCTTCATCTGCACCCCTATGCCAATAAATCTTGTTGAATTTTGTTTGAAATAAATTAGATTTCAGTAATTTACACATAAACATTGTTTTACCACTACCACTTGGGCCGACGATTTGATATACAGCATCATTTCTTAATTCCATTATTAATTTGTATAATTGTAGGTTTTTGTTTATATTATATAATTTAATGAACTCTTTCTAAAAATTATATATATATATATATATATATATATAGATTAATATTTCTTTATTGTTTAATTATGTTATCAAATATAAATTGTAAAGGAACTTTCGACGTGTCAAAAATGACGTTTCAGAATGGTAAACCCCAGCAAATTGTTGATAGGAGTGAAAAATACCCTATAATATTTTTCAAATCCGGCAAATGCAGAATTATGAGATGCAAGAAACCTTTAGACATCAATAAATTACAATATAGAATAAAGGATATTAAAATACAGTCAATTACTGTTATCTATCAATCTATACAACATGTCAACAAAATGTCTTTGTATGTTCGAGCCAGAATTATTTCCTGCACTGAGGCTTTTAAAATACAACCCAATGTGTGTTAACGTGTTTGCCAGTGGGAAAATAGTCATATTAGGGCTGCGAAATCTAGAGTACAAAAGTATTGTTACAGGCATACAAAATGAAATCATGGGATTGGTCGATATCTGATTGGCTAATGAGTGATTAAAACCACTTGGTTATTCATTTTATTTCATTTTTAAAATGGAAAATAATATGCCGATGACAAGCTCAATATTATCAAAGAAGGAAATTGAAAATTATGGTAAATTTATTACTTATTATTTATTATTATTATCATTGTTTACAGATAAATATCAAGAAGTAATTTTAGAGCGTTTGTTCTTCTTTTACCCTCAACTGCAAACAATTCTGAAAGAACAACCAGAATCAATGATTCCAGATCTCGTATACACCGAAACAAATATCTGGATATTCAATATCATAGATCAAGCTTGATCGAAAAATGAAGGACATAGAAACAGAATACCCATGTATTCTGGAATGCAGGTGTTGCAATTTCAGATATCAAAGGTATGACGAATGGTGTCTAGTGAAATCGGTTAGAAATGTTTGTAAATTTAAACTTTTTAGGAAATAAATGTTTTATTTTGGTTGTTTTGGTTTGATCATTTTTTTTAATAGTCCGATTTTATTATTAGAAATCTTTTAAATAGTAGTAATATCAGTATTTGTTTGGTTTTAATAGTATTAATTTTTTAATTTACTTATCACTACTTATCACTACTTATCACTTATTTTTATAAGTAGTGTTGTAATAGTATTAATTTTTTAAATAGTTATAATATTAGTGATTAAAATAATGTAATAATAACAATTTGGCACATTAAAACATATATAGAAATAACCGAGGCACACATAAAATGCAATAACCATGCAATATTCATGCATGATTCTGATTGGTTAATCAGTATCTAACAAGGGTATAAAAGCTAGTCACCATCTTATAAATGCCATAAATCAAACATGACCAAGAAAATAGTGAACTCTGCTATCAATGTCCAACCAGTTCAGATGTTCCACAATTATAAAATGTATTTTTGTACGGAGCCTATCAATATGTAATTGTCAGATCCAGTCAAACTCCATCGAACTCAATTTTAATCACTCGCTGGGACCCTCTTAATGATAGATATCAAGGATATTAATACGGTTTTCAAAAAGATCAATTAGAATTTAAAATGCAATGAAAATGCTTTTTTCACCAGTCAATATACCAGATACTATGATGCATTTACAGAAATAGGTTTCAAAGAACAGGAAAACTGGTATTTAGCAATAGCAATACAAGGATATAAAGCTGATCAAAATGATGTGCTTTCTCCAATCTGGAAAATTGTTACTGCTAGACTTTCACAATTATTTTAATGTATATTTCAGTGTTTAATAAATGTATTAATGTTTTGTTTTCTTTGTTATTCTATAAACAAAATTATAAGTAGTTTTAAAATAGATTTAAAAATGATGTCTGAAAAAGGTAAAATATAAAATATAAAATAATTAATTAATTTTCGTTTAGAATATTTAATAAACTTTTTGTTTGATAAACTCGAAGAAATAACCGGTGTAAAAATTAGAGATATGTTGACTCTAGTTGAAGCATTGGGTAAAGAAGATTCATGTTGTGATTCAGAATGTCAGAGTGATGATGAAGAAATTGTTAATGATACTGAAATTATTAACGATGAAGAAACCCCTACTGAAAATTTAGTTGAGCCTAACGAATTTAAGACTTGTGTTGACCATGTTATAGAAAATATTATGAAAGAATATTGTGGTGACGAAGCATGTACATGTAATAATCAATAAATTTTTAAAAATGTAGTTTTTTATTATTAATAACAAAGAAATATTTATTAAAATTTATGATAAACTTTATTACATATATATATAAAACCGATGCTCCAGTTAATAGCTTTAATAAAAATTTGCAATTTGCAATATAAATATCTGAATGTTTGGCTTCTGTGGTAACTTCAATAATTGCTATCCATCCACCGTTTGTTTCTACCCATGGATCAATTTTTGTTTCTATCACCTAAATAATGATAAAAATAAAAGAATAATAAATAGTAATATACCTCTATAGACCATTGGAAATAATTTTCATAGTCTGATCCAGATTTTAATATCATGTGTTTCATATACATTAATCCTACTATTATTCGCATCCATTTATTATTTTCATCAAACATATAACTAAATATTGATTGGAATGAATTTTTCTTTCTCTCCGATGTTGGAAAATTGAGAATTTTTTCATAATCAAAAGGGATGTCTTCTACGATTTTCTCGGTACGGTTTACCATGAATTTTATGTTTTTAATGATATCATCTTCTTCTCTATTATTAGAAACCAGCTCATTCAACAAAGTTATAAAAAATTTAGTTTCTGGCATTTTATAAAAATATATTCGACCAATCAGAATCATGCATGAACATTGCATTTAAGTTGCAATGTTAAGAAAATTTGTAAAAATATATAATGGAAATGACAATGATGATTTGTTGCCACTATTAACCGGGTGTTAAACTTCTTTCGATTTGTTAACCGGTTGTTGAACTTCTTTCATTATACGATTGAACTGATCAGTTGTTTTATTAGAATAAAATTTTATGCTATATTGAACTTGAATCATCATTTCTTTATTAAGTTTACGATTTTCATTCAATTATAATATTGATTTTCTTAATTCATTTTTGATAATACCAATGGTCTTATTTAGATATAGAATATCATCATATAATTCGTTTTTAGCTCTTTTTCAAGTGTCATATGTGAGTTCAGATAATCTTATGACTGGAGTTTTCAAATATCTAGGTCTATCTATCATATACAAAATATCCATCAACACTGCTGTATCAGGACATACACATCTTATTGAATTTTTACCTTGAATGGTTACGACAATTGAATTAGCCATATTAAAAACACTAAAAACTAATATTATTATTAAAATTTCTTTAATCATTTTCAAATCTATATAAATTAATATTTATTGTTTATAGCTAAAAGTTTGTGTGTGTGTGTTTAACTTCTCATTGGTCTAAATTAGTATAAAAGTAATTGTTATTTCAATTTTTATCATTATAATGGATGTTATTGTACCGAGCGCAGTTCAATCAATGAACGAAATTGAACATTATGGTAATTTATTATTATTATTTTTATTTTTTTACGTGTTTTGTAGAGGATTATTTTAAAGTTATCAAAGAACGTCTGGACTTCTATTACCCAGATATACGTGAAATATTGAAGGATAAGCCAACATCAATAATTCCAGACTTGGTCTAATCATACATCTATATGGATATCTTCCGTAATCGATGAGGTCCTATGGACGTCAAGCAAAACAAAATGTTAAACGATATGGAACCTGAATATTCATGTGGTGATGGATGTCATTGCTGCGCTGCCCGATACCGAAAGTATGTTGAATGGGATTTGAATAAAGCTCTTCGACAATATTATTATAGTCGAATTATTTCTTTTTAATAAAAGTTTTTGTTGTTTATGACTTTGTTTTTTATTATATATTAATTAGAGTATAATAATAAATATTATTAAAATAATAATAATAAAAATAATAATAATAATAATAATAATAAAAATTAAAAAATATTTATAGTTAAAACATTACTTATAAAAGTAAGTAATAGAATAAAAATAAAAATTTAAAAATATTAATAATTAAAACTCAAAATATAAAAAATATGTATAAGTATAAGTACAAAGATATGTATAAGATATTGTCACATAAAAAGTAAACATCAAGATAAATACTCCAAATTTCAAAAACGAAAGCCTAAAACAGCACTATGAAAAACAAAAAGAAAATTCGAAACATCATCTTCTAATTGTTTAATTAACTCATATATCCTCATTTTCTGGCTGATCTCAAGTGTATTCTTTATTTTTCGGCTATCCTTATAGTTGTGTAAGAAGATGCTAATTTTTTATACACAAAATCTTCGATAACGCGACCTCGATAAAGTGTACCTTTAAAATATCTAATCGATTATTTATCATATTCATTATAGCCGGGACTTAACTAGGAGGTGGCATAGGGGCAATTTATTGCCCCCAAAAATAAAAATATAGTTATGGAATTTATCTGTGTGAAATATATTTTTCTCTTTCTCACAATGAACTTTTAACATTGACCAATTATTTAAAGATCCCAGTAAGCTGAAATCCTGGCTATGTAACTGCATTATAGTGTTACATTTTTATAATACTACATTAACTGTTGGGTTAAATATCGGTAAATGTTAAGTTCTGGGTTAAAAATATATTTTGGCGATATATTTTTTTAATTCAGTTTGCAGGCAGCTATTATGCTTATGCAGTTTGAAACTGAAAGTATTATTGAATAAATTACACATGTTTATAATTTTTATTATCTAAATAAATTATAATTGGTATCAATTTACAATTACATAACTATGATAATTTACATCAGGGATGAGCAACCCGCGGCCGCAAAAATATTTTTTGCGGCCCGCCAAGCATTTTGTTTTTGTATTTTTATATTATGTTTATTAGTATATATAAAGCTTTGTAAATTATTAATGAGTGTGGCCCGCCACAAAATTTTAAAATTTAAATTGATCCGTGAGTTAAAAAGGTTGCTCACCTCTGATTTAAATAAATAAACGTAGTAGTAAATAAGAAATTTTAAATTCATGAAAATTAAGAGTTGGTGAACAATAAACTTGATTTTAAATATTCATAATATGCTTTCCATTGTACTGAAATTTATTTCACTTCAATTGTAGGCCACATTCTGTAATTATAATAATATTGGTGGGTTACAGGGTTTCAAATCTTGCTTATCTTCCCGGTGACCCTAGTAACGCCATACAAAATGATGCTGATCGCCACTTGGCACCCGTTGCTAAGCAACGTTGGTAATGTGTTCAAGTGGTGGATTGCCCGCAAAAATTGAGTACCATGTGCTAGTACTATAGTTGCTCGGACAACCCTCGGGTCCACGAGCTGTCGATAGAAGACCTATGCTCGCTTTGTTCTGTCCCTCATAACTATTCAGGATTAGGTTCTTATTAGACTATGGAACAAATTGGCGGTGTGATGAAAAATATTTATGACAATGTTGGCATACGGTTAGGTTAAAGTAACAATTCAACTAAGGTTAAAACTATTCTATTCAATCTAAACACATATATATCATTTGCTACTTGTCGTTTTGGAGTTGTGTTGCGCGACGTCGGGCACGTTCCTTACGCCCGGTCGGCGATTGTTGGTTGGAGTGATGGGTTGTTCTGCTGGCTTGGTGGTTGTCTGCGGCATTTGGGTTGGGGCCAAGATGAGCGGGTAAGTTACCGCTTCACCCTCTCGGCATACCGCTAGGGCGACTTCGAGTCCCCGAATCTGCGTGCGCAGGCTTTGGTTGAGCTGCCGTTCTTCTCCCCAGCCTTTCTGGGCCGCTGTGAGTCGATGGTAGATCGTTTTTGTCTTTGCGGGATCCGTCCATGTCGCTTTCATATGTTGCATTTCTCGCGTTAATTGGATAATCTGGGCGAGTAATTCCGTGTTTGCTTGTCTCGCGTGGTCCAATTCCGTTTGCAAGATTCGTAATGACGACATCGCTGTAATTAAACAGATTATTTTATTTATTATTGCTCAAGTTAAAGAATCATTTATTTCATTTAAACAAAATCGCAAATAATTCCAGTTATACAAAGAAAAGAACACACAAATTGCTAATATTTTGAATCAACCACTACATAAAACTATCATTATTAAGTCATTCTTCGGGACAATATCGCTTCAGGCTTCGTTTGAGAGCCTCCACTGTGTAGGGTCTTCGGGTATCTCGGACTGGGCGAGGTGGATAGGTGGCTGCAATCCGCCCGGCGAGGATGTCTTCTACCACGTTTGCAAGGTACATCCTCGCCTTAACCACCTGCAGATCTACTTGCTCCTGCACCCTTTCCCACTGGGTGAGGAGGTTCTGTGCGTTTGTATAGGTTTCTGCCGCTGGGTATTGCCGTTCTGAGATATCGCAGGGCTCCTTCTCTACGCTTAATATCTTCCAGGCAGTCGGATACGGCCATTGTTGATGTATCGGATCGGATGACCTCGTTGTTGATTGAACTATTGACTGACTCTGCTTTCCTACACTTCGACTGATGCTTCGTTCGTGTGGCATGTCTAAAATGCTTTGATATTATCTCTATTAACTTTACTATGTTAAATTGTTAAACAAATAGGGCCTATATCACTACTGAGTGGGTCATCTGATTTTATCTTATTGAGTTCTAGTGGCTTTCTCGCTGGTTGTACTTCTTTCAAAACGAGTGAACTATGTTGGTGAAATTACATTTACACAGGTGGTAAGCCTATTGATCAACTCATTTTATTTAGTTAGGCAGGATGACGTTAAGAAATGCTGAGTTGATTTTAAGGGTAGCGGCTATATTGATGGAGCTAGCGTCAAATGCAAGTGGGGATTTTAAGGATTTTGTACCGGTATTATATCCTATTTTGTTCGTTTACTTAATTTTTCATTTTTAGGCTTTCCAATATAAAATCTGTCATTAAAACCGAACAACTCTTATTATCATCTCTTATAATGCACGTTTACGGACTTTCTAAATCCAATATTGACATTAATTTCATTTATCAAATGTTATGATCGTTGGAAGGCGAGAGCGGATGTCGATTCACTGAAGCGTCGACGTATGTTTAACTTCCGGCGGATCTGGTGGTTTAACGGTTGGCAGGAAGTGAGACTATTTCGTGACATCCGCTGATTTATAACATTTCATTTTAGGTTTATCGATTTTACGGATTAGTCTGAACTTGTTTGGGTAAGCTATTATGCAGATTGATATGAACATTTTTTATCGTCAATTCTTTAGGGAAAACTAGGTATCTCGATTGGAGCTCTCAAGTGGATGGAATTTTTATGTCGTCGCAATGTTTTCGGTTTATGGAATTTATGTATTCGACATTTTTCGTGAGTTAACAATTTGTATATTATTAAAATAAAAGTTTTTCTCATTTTTCGAAACATTGATTTTTATAATGATATTAATTTAATTTAAGCAATAATTCATATATTTTGTTTTTCGTCTCTGAACTTGTTTCATTTTTAGAAAACCTTATCACAAACTTATAAATCATTTCAGTTTGGGTTTAGGGACGGTTGTAATAACTTAGTTCGGTTTCATTACTCGGTTTTCGCATATCTTTTATTTCACTAATTTATTCGACCTTTACTTCAATTCTATAGAACTATATTAACATCATTGCTTCAACTAATTTATTCAACCTTTATTCCACGCAATTGCTTTAATGTCGACATCATTATTTCAACTAGTTTATTCCATCTTTATTCTATGAAACTATTTTAACATTAACATCATACTAGTAACTTCATGAATCTGGTTCTACTTTATTCTTGTTCAAGGTGTATTTGATCTTTACTAAGGGAACCATTTTACTTTTATTCGAATCGTTTGATTTTAATCACTGAATGACTTGGTTGATCGGCATCGACTTTTAATTCAACTAATGTATTTTTATTAACCAAGGAACTATTTAACCAATAAACTAATATATGAAAATTTTGTTTATAATCTATAACCTTAATTGTTTTAATTTATTTATCCATAAAGTATGTATGTTTACTCAAAGTTCCTCTAATTTTACTCAAAATGAAACAAATTCAGCTTAATCCAGAAGTTATTTGTCTTTAATTATTAATCAAAAATTTGATCTAATCGAGTTAATAAATTATTTATTGAATAATTTTTACAGTTAATTTAGTATACCAATGATTAGTTTATTACACATTATAGATTTCAATTAGTTATATCAACGATTTTTAATTTGTTTTATTCTTGTACCCTTTCCCTTTAATAGACCTTAGGCGCATTTTTGTGTTCATATTATATTTACTGAGTGCCCACTGGACTACTCGGTGTGATGATTTTAAGCCGTATGAAGTAGGATTTTAGGTCGATTTTTCAGAATTGAGAAACGAGGAAGCAGCCAGAGACTTCTTCCTTATTTCTCGCTTCAGCTATAGGGATAAATATTGACGTTACGACCGCTGCGTTGCGCACGCTGAGTCTTCACGGGTACATATCATTGGCGATTTTCCACGCACTTACATGCATCTGTACTATATAGATTTTATTTACTTGCGTTGTGTGTCGGCTGTGGGCCGGAAAAATTTCGACATTTTAAATTATATAAACGTATAAAATAATTTATGTAAATAATATTTATTAATTATAAAACAAAAATAACAGGTTACCATTCCAATTCATAAAATAGCATAAATTCATGTATCATACAATAAACCAAAATGCCTCTCTCCCCACGCCGACGTCCGAGCAGAGCTCTATAGAGATGCAAAGAACGGGGCGTGGAAAGAGGGTTCCAAAATCAATGATCCTCACCTAAAAATTCTGTTGCTGAAAAATTCAAAAATAAAGTTGAACAACAATCTCAAATGGTTTTCACGAAATAGGTTTTAAAGTATTTAAACTAGTTCAAGTGGTTTGTTTCGAAAAACGATTAAATTTAATGTGAAAATGGATCAGTATATATACCTAATTTTTTTGGTGTGTGAAATTTGATGTAGTAAAACAAAATTCGACCTTGTTCTTTTCTAGCAAATTCTATTATTTATTTTTATTATTTTTTGATTTATTTTTATAAATTTATTTAGAATTTTTATTGAATTATTACTAATTCAAAATTTTTGATTAAATTGTCATTTTAATGAACTTTAATTGATTTTTCCAATTTCGTCGAATTTGTTGTGTTTTCTTGTTGTATTTGTGTAGGTATCGTGCGGATCTTGGTGCATTTTGTTAATATTTTAATTTATTTTTTATGTTTATTAATTTATTTTTAATTCTTTTATTTCTCAGATTTTATATGGTTTAATTGGTGTTTTCAGGTTTATTTGAATCTGCATGTTATGTTTGCGTTATGGTGTTTCTGATCCATTTAAACATTTTTCAAGGCCGTTTACGTTCTGGCCCAACAATATGAATGATAATTTTTTATTTTGTTTCATGATAGTAAGCGTTTCTACGTTGAAGCGAATTAAAAAATAATCATTCAAGTTATAATAATTACAGAACGTGCCCTTTTGGTGTCCGTAAAACTAAATTTTTTACACTAGCAAAGTAATTTTAAAAAACCGGTTTTAAACTTCGATGCATTGTGGTCTGTGGCTGAGAAACTGGCAGACCAGATTTGTATGGAAGTCAGAGACTCTTAAATTACTTTCCACGAGACAAATTATTTCTTTTTTGTGAAATAATAAATGTAAACACAATTAATTAAACTCTACAGAAGCACCACCGCATTAACATATAATATGCAAGTTTCGATGTCGTGTTCACAGATATGAAATCCAGTTTCGAAGTAGATGGTCAAGAAATTCTGTGTGCATTGGCAAATGTAGTTCTGAATGAACACCCATCACAAATAAACCTTGAGTCTGTATCAACCTTTTAAGGAATCGATAGAGAACTTCTACTGGCGGAGAAAAACATATACACTATGTTTGGGGCAGAGCAGTCAGTGACAAATCGCTGGTATACAACGGAAGATATAGTGAACGACTACACGAAGGACTACACGAAATTTAACCCATTTTCTAAGAACTATTGTTGCTGCAATTCCAGCAACATCCTGTTTTAGGCTTTTCAGTGGGCTTAGACGAATTAAAACATACATCTGCTCAACAATGCGACAAGATAGCTTGAAAATTATTGCACTTATCAAAATTGAACTGGGATGCACGAATTGTGTATTGCAGGAAGACATGGAGACCATCATCGGTATATTTGACTGGTGAAAGAATCGCAAAGCTTACTTTTTTAAATTGGATATCAGCCATTTATTTGGTTCTTCATATAGTTGATTATTGCTGTGTGCTGGTTCTTTGCATTGTACTTTTGCATAGTAAAATTTTAAAGTTTTCTTTAATTTTCTTTATCAGCTCCGATTCCGTTAAAGGTCTACCTGCCCTCCATGAAATGAGAGTGTCTGTACGTCTATGCTAATAATAATAACATTAATAATAACAATAAAATAATAATATCACAAAGGCATTATTACATGAGCGCAAATGAAATGCAATATGAATGCAAACTTTAACAAAAACATGCTATAAAGTTTATAGTATAAACAAAGTTATATTTTCTTTTTAAAATGATAATAATGTCGTCAGAAAAAGGTAAGATATAAAAATTTTAATATTAAATTAATTTTATTTAGAATATTTATTCAACTATTTGATATATAAGAGGAAGTAACTAGTATAAAAATTAAAGATATATAGATATACAGATGACACTAAAACTGTAAATGAACCCAAGAATAAAGATGGTGAACAACATGATGGAAATGCTTTTACGGGTTGTACTTATTACGTTGCAGAAAATAAAATGAATAAAATGTAAAGATGAATACTGTTCATGCAATAATCAATAAATATTAAAGTTGATTATAAATTTAAATTATCCGATTTATCATTAACAATACTTTTCTTAAAAAATGAAAATTGAAATTTTTAAAAGATTTTTTAAACATTCGGCAAGTTTTCGAGTACAAAAAAAGATAGTGATCAACAATTGTTGATTAATATTATTTTATTAAAAGATAACGCCAATAAAAAACTTATCGTACGACAGCATAACTGTCATCTTCAGGTACACAAAACCAACTAAACACATTATGAATTAACATTTAATTTAAACAAATTATTTTTTATTACTTTAATTTTGTAATAAATAATTATTTAAAAAAATATATTCAAATAACTTTTAACTAATTTAAAATGTTATTTATATAAATATTATAATTTTTTATTTATATTATAATTTTTTTAAAAATAATGTAATTTAAAAATTCAATTATTTTAATAATTAAATAATTAAATAAATTTGGCAACGATTTAATTAAAAGATAACGCCAATAAAAAAAATTTCGTACGATATATTTCGATAGCACAGCTATCATCTTCAGGTACTCAAAACCAACTAAAAATATTATGAATTAACATTTAATTTAAACACATTATTTTTTATTAATTTAATTTTTAATAAATAAATATTTTTAAAATATATTTAATTCACTTTTAATTAATTTAAAATTTTAAAATTTTCAATTATTTTAATAATATTAAAAAAAACAAACATGATTTAACATACATAAACTATTTAAAAACATTCAAAACATTCGTAGTCACAGCACTTTGTACATTAATCTTTGAATCCAATGACCTTATCAGCAATGCTTCACCTATCACGCGTTCCCAATAATTATTAAAACTTCTCAACAAAATTCTAAAATCAGACATTCCTATATCACTTTTACAGCCTCTATTGTGTTCACTAATATTGGTCAAACCCTTCAATCGACAATGCTCTAGATCTCGAGTACAAAGATGACGGGAAGTCTCTCCAATGTATGTGGCATTACACCCATTACATGTAAATTGATAAACGAGATCCGAACACAATCCAACCGGAGTTTTTGATTTATTAATAAACATATTGCGTACCTTACACGAATTTAATAATATTAAAAAAAGCTTTTTTAAAAAACAATACTTAAACATGATTTATTTACTTAAACTATTTAAAAACATTCAAAACATTCGTAGTCACAGCACTTTGCACATTAAGTATAAAATTTGCACTGCCCAGCATAAAATACCAAAGTTTTTAGATGGATTATTAAAACCGTTAATGCGTTCAGAGTTTGAATGTAAAGATAGCTTTGAGTTTGTGTCTTGTATTGCACAGTTACAAAAACTAAGTATGAATGATGTTATGGTTTCGTTTGATGTTTGTAGTTTGCTTACGAATGTACCACTGGTTGATAAAATTGACTTATGCTGTGCGTTATGGGATGAAAATGATTCTGAACATCACATTTTGGATAGAAGGGCATTTCGTAAACTTCTTGAATTTGCTACTTCAAATGGCAATTTTCTTTTCAATAATGAATGGTATCAACAAATAGATGGAGTCACTATGGGTTCATCTTTATTTCCAACGATGGCATCAATATTTTGGGTTAGTTTTGAAAAGAAAATTGCATCTTTCCAATTTGAGAAACCCTTTGTTTATAAAAGGTATTGGATAATATTTTTCTTGTATTTGAAAACCAGAAACATGTAAAACCGTTTTTGCATTTTATGAACAGTTTACATAAAAACATTGTATTCACATGTGAAACGGAGAGAAAGTCATCGATTGCCTTTTTAGATTTATTAATTCAACGCAAAGATAAACATTATGAGACAGAGATTTATAGAAAACCAACTGATGCTGGTCTTTATACTTCTCTAGAAAGCTTTTGTGCATTTAAGTATAAGAGAAATATGGTGAAAGGATTGATTTATCGTTCATGGGCTTTATCTTCTACTTTTGCTAATTCGGTAAAAAGTGTTGATAAATTGGTTGAGTTGTTGATAAAGAATGGGTATTCTAAATCATTTTTATTGTTGATGATAAAAGAGACTGTTGACAAATTAATTAAAAATCCTAAGGATCCATGTTTTGGAAAGTCTGAGTGTAATTTGTTAAATGAGTGTGAATTGTGTGTTGATCTAAATAATAGTAAAAATGGATATAAAAAAATTGAACCTAAATATGTGTTAGTATTGCCGTACTCTGAATGTTTTACAAATTATAAAAGGAAGTTAAGTAAACAGATGGGAAATTTAGAGTATAAGATCATCTCTAATTCGTGTAAGGTACGCAATATGTTTATTAATAAATCAAAAACTCCGGTTGGATTGTGTTCTGATCTCGTTTGTCAATTTACATGTAATGGGTGTAATGCCACATACATTGGAGAGACTTCCCGTCATCTCTGTACTCGAGTTCTAGAGCATTGTCGATTGAAGGGTTTGACCAATAATAGTGAGCACAATAGAGGCTGTAAAAGTGATATAGGAATGTCTGATTTTAGAATTTTGTTGAAAAGTTTTAATAATTATTGGGAACGCGTGATATGTGAAGCATTGCTGATAAGGTCATTGGATCCAAAGATTAATGTGCAAAGTGTTGTGACTAAGAATTTTTTGAATCTCTTTAAATAATTTATGTATGTTAAATCATGTTTATGTATTGTTTTTTAAAAAAACATTTTTTTAATATTATTAAAATAATTGAATTTTTAAATTACATTATTTTTTAAAAAATTATAATATAAATAAAAAATTATTTGAATATATTTTTTAAATAATTATTTATTACAAAATTAAAGTAATAAAAAATAATTTGTTTAAATTAAATGTTAATTCATAATGTGTTTAGTTGGTTTTGTGTACCTGAAGAAGACAGTTATGTTATCGAAATATATCGTACGAAAAGTTTTTTATTGGTGTTATCTTTTAATTAAATCGTTGCCAAATTTATTTAAATATTATTTTACTTTGATATAACCAAAAAATACTAATAATTTTGTCAATCTAAAAACATTGACCATTATTTCACCTTCACATACCTTTACCTTTATCACAAATCTTCAAAAACTGCATTGAAAACAATTTAAAATAATATCTCACTCGCATTGTTACGATACTCGAAATATTTGTGATTTTTTCCATAAATTTTGTCCCTTACTAATGTTTTTCCTATACAGACTTATACATATTTCATATTTCAAGATATCTATTTTCATAAATATTTGCAAAATTACATGTATATTATTAAAAGTTGATGGAATTTTCCTTAAATGTTGTCTCATACACGCATCTTGACCAAATTGACTTTGATCTCAAAAGATTTTACCTTGACTCTAAAAAAGATGAGCTTAACCTAGACAAATTTAATATTAACCTTGAAAATATGCCCTTGACCTTGAGAAAAAATTTCTTCCCTCGGGAGTACATAGTCCAGCGGTGACATATGAGCTTAACCTTAAAAGATATAATATTGACCTTGACAAAAAATATGCTTCAATTAGGGGGTCCAGCGGTGAAATATCTCTATACTTAAATGTTTTAATTTTAAATCATTATTACCAAATTGTAGAATAGTTTATTACGAATCGTAAAAGCTCCAAATGTTTGAATTCTTTGAAATTTTAAGTGACTAGAAAAGTACATCAGTCTTACCCGAATATATAATAGTTTAGATTTATATCTTTTTCATTCCTTCCATCGATACATATAATAAATGAAAACATTGAGCCGTATGTAATAATTTTATCAAATAGGGATAAAAATCTTCTTTTATATTGTGGATATAACTAATGAGAATTTCTAAATTGGCATTATCAATTTCTTTACTAATTAATTTGATCATAGGAAAATATTGGAAGTTTGTATATCATTTTCAAAGAGTTGTAACTTAAATCCGAAATCCTTCTGTTAGATGCTGTAAAAGAATCTTTGTTTAATTTAAAATTTGTATTCGTTAAAAGTTCAAAATTTATTCATATTTAAAAATAATTAACAACAGCATTTATTTTTATTTTAAAATTTAAATTCATTCAAAATATAAATTTAAATAATTAAATAATTTAAAATTTTATTTTATTTAAAATATAAATTTATAATAACATCCTTTTTTTATTTAATAATTAATATAATAATTTAATAATTTAATAATAGTTTAAACATTTTAAAACTTAATTTTATATCCTTTGATAATTATGCCTAAATATCATCACACCTTCCATTTTTCAAACAATTTTAGAATTGTATGCTGATTTCCTTGTAGACACAAATTAAGCTCATTAAAGATTTGTAATGTCATAATCGGTTCAATACTTTTCCCCTACTAAACTAGCGAAATTCTGAATGCAAAAGGAAATCACCAAATTCCGATTCTATATCATTTAAAAAATCTTTGAATAGTCTGTGGATTAGCGATGAACGAGGTTCGATTATATTGATGTGATATTAAATATTCGTTTATGAATAGGTCTCTCGATCCGACTCTTCGTGTTCAATAATCAATAAGACAAATTCCCAACAAAGAAATCTTTATTGACAAATATTCACCACGATATACAATTGTTTACTTCTTGTACACACTCTAAGGGTATCACGATATAAGTCACTGCAATCTGATTAACTTCTTTATCGGTTTACTGCTCTTTACTCGTTTCTCCAACTCGTTACAGTTATCTCTTCGACCAACTGGCAACTTATTTTGTTGTCAGTTCCTTTTATAGTTTTTGGATTCCCATTAATTTGGATTACTGCTAGGGAAACAATTTTCCATTTCGGACAATTTATTGCCCGTTTCACTAATGCCAGGAAACCCATTAAGCTGACGTTCAGCTCGGCGGCCCTTGATTAATGGGTTCGTCGGTAAATAATTTAATTAATTAATTAATTTGTTTTTGGGCTCCCGACTTAATTCAAATATAAATTGTTTTGGAAGCGTTCTAAAAATTTTTATATCATACAATTTTCTTTAAAATTTTCTTTAATTGCCTATTTCTAATAATTTGATATATTATAATAATTTCAATAAGTTATTTACTTTACTTGGCGTTTTCTTTTAATAAAATCGTTGCCAAAATTATTTAATTATTTATTGACTATGTGGGGTTAGTGGTATTCGTGACCTTGACCCCATCACATACAATATTTCACGCCCGCCAATGGTTACCCGTTGCTAGGCAACGTTGGAACTGCATCCATTGGTCACAGGACCGCCAAAGGTGAGTTCCGGTGTCAGAACTGCTAAGGTCCGGCCCTATGTCGGGTTCAGCGGGCTGCCATTAGAAGGCCTCTGCCCGTCTTATCTTTTAGGTCTCTTAAATACTTCATTATTTTACTCGTGTACACTAATTATCAACAATAAACAAAATATCAAAAGAACAATTTTATTGTATTATCATCAAATGAGTTCTGGCATTGAAACTTGAATTAATCATTTATTTATTTTCGCCTTTGGCGCGTCTTCGTAATCTTTGAGTCCTGCCCGGCCTGGCATGCGGGTGGGACCGTTTGTTGGATTACTTCGATGGATTCTGGTCGCGATAGGCCAGCTGTGCCGGGGCGAAGACCAAGGGATATGTCACAGCACTCCCCTCCTGGCACGCTGACAGAGCGACTTCCAAGCCTTTTATTTGAGTCCGTTGAGCTTGGTTGAGCATCTTTTCGTCCACCCAGCCTTGTTGGGCCGCGGTGAGGCGTTGATAAATCTCTTTCATCTTTGTCGGTTCCGTCCAAGTGGCTTTTATCTGTTGAATGTTGACTCATATTTTCTCGTCGAAGATCTTTCAGCTCTCGACTGAGGACTCTTGTCGACTCCATTCCTGAATTGAAAAACATTTGAATAATTAGCATTAGCATTAGTGGGTTTTGACGTATTAATTAATTTCATCCACCACTGACTTAGGTATGTTTACGAGTGGTATAAATTACAACAAATCTTTGCTACACCTCTAATGATAACTTATTTATTTAGATTAATTCGTCATCGTTGATTTGAGCTTCTATAATTCTCTTCCCTACCGTATTTATATTTTATATCATAAGGTCGTGCTTTCCTAAATAGAACAATTAGAACTCGTTTCACACTTTTTATTACAGTGGAGTTTATTTCCGTTTAGTCAAAACAAATCAAATAGCCAAAGATTAACCATTAACTTTTATTATGTAATTCAAATTTGATCATTTTTCATGTCCGTCACGACCCTTGGATTGAATGTTTCGGCTAAAACGATTGGCAAATGTCCATTGCGGGTGTCGTCTGGTGTATGCATGCTCTCCTTGTTGCCTTGGTCCAAGTCGACTTCGAAGAACTTGTTGGATTAGTTGCTCCGGCAGAATCAGTTTTGTTGGCGCGGTCATATTTACCAATCGTCCATTTCGAACGAAACCCCATAGTCTGGAGAAAATCTGTCGGTACTTGGAATCAGGCTGCTGGCGATGTCTTGGTTCACGCGTGCTAATCGCTGCCTGGCCAGATTCGCCTTCCTGTGATATTTTCTTTCCAGATTCTTCATTTTCATCAAAGTGAATTCCTCTCGTTGACGAGCCTCTCGTGCCGGATTTCTACCGGTTCCCACTTGATTGTTACACTGGGTAGCTCGATTTTATCCCTACGATCGTTTGGTCGTCGGGGCAAACTGGATTCTTCATAAGTGGCCAGGGTATATCCTTGATCCCATAGGGCTTGTCTGTATTGTGTGGCAGAATTAATCGGTACTTGCAACGTTAGTCGGAAGTCACCACTCCATCCGCCGTTTGGATCTCTGCGGTCTAAATAATCCATTTAATTAATATTAAATTGTAAATTTTATTTTAAGAATTTATTTGCTAAATATGGTGTAGTCATGAAAGTAAGGTTCATCGTAGTCAGTCATTTGGGGTTAAAATAAATCGTAATTACATAGGAGAACTTGTTGTTACACAAAAGTTGTGGTACCTCGCTGTAGTTCGATAGCGTCCTTCTCCATGCCTACATCATTTGGTGATAGCCGGGTTCGGCGTCCGTTTCCAATCCGTTCCTTTGTATCTCGTCTACCTTCAGAGTGCAATTGTCGTTGGTTGGACATGATGTTATGTGTTAATTATTAAATTTGAGCTCTGTATTTATGTCTGAAGGCTATCAGTTCATCGCCGCTTAATTGGTCGATTTTTACTCATTATTTCAGGTATAATTACCTATCTTAATTCGGTATGCTACATTTTTTTATTCTTATTTAATAAGTTGGCAGAATTTATTTCCAGTTATTGTCTATTCGTTTTTCTTCATTTAATCACTTCTCCGGTTGACTGGAGAAAAACAACTATTGGATTTTTCTACAGAAGGGTCGCTGTTATTGCAATCAGGCTTATGGTGAGTGGACTAATGTGTGGTTTATTAATTTTCTGTTATGACATTAATTTCAGTGGATTGGTATTCTTATCGGGAAATTTGTACACAATTAAGAGGTTTTCTTCTCACCATACCAATGGAGCGTCACGCTTCGCCACTCATAAGAATTATTGGTGCGATTTTATTTCAGATTTTCTCCGATATTAATAGTTTCTGGTTATTTGTTTCTAGGTTCGTTATGTCGTTTTTGGTGTTACTCCGACAGAATCGAAAATCGAGCTCGTTGGTTCCTTATCTCAGAGTTCTCTCACTTCTCAGTTGATTCCCGAATACTGGATCCTTTTCCATCCCTCTATTACTCTGGATTTACAGGAGTCGCCATTTCCTACCGAATTTTGCTGTTGCACAGAAGTTCACTACCCGTTCTCAAACGCAATTCAATCAGCAAGTTCTTACGCTTTCGCTATCTCTGGTAGTGTTTGCTGGGAGAATCACACACGCGTTGTCGTTATTGGTTAATCCACTCCTTTATGATTAAACCTTCCATGGTTCCTTTCATGTTTCGTGGTATTTTCCTTCAGGAATGGATATTCGTGTTGATTTAATTTTATTTAGAAGTTCTTTATGGTTATATCTCGATCATTATGGTTATGTCAGGTATCCTGATTCCGGTGCAAAGGTATTAGGTCAATTTATTCGATGGTTTCTCTGAGTAATTCTTAGCCGTTCTATATATCCAGTTTTGGTGTTACGAATTTAAGTTCGCTATGAAAGTGTTGTCACAACTCTACTGCGAGTGTTCTAATTCGAATTACTCTATTGAAGTTTGTGGCTTTTTATTTTTGCGAGAATATCATGTCTACTCTGTCATTTGTGTTTTATTATTATAATTTTCTAAATTTATTTCAAGATATTGCTAGTTTAACGGGGGTTTTTAGCTATTATTTTTAATATTTTTCTTTATCATAATTCTATAGTACGTAATTAACGGCAGTTGTTCACTGCTACCCGGGGAACTATATCGTTTGTCAACTTTAATCTTTTGGTCTTAGCATGGGGCGTTATTCACGAATTAATTTGGGCATTCTAGTTAAATTTAATTTCATTTGGTTACATTCAGTTTTGTTTAGCTACATCTAGTTACGTTTATTTTAATTGCATTTAATTATATCTAATTATATTACATTTAGTTACATTTAGTTCCATTTAGTTATTTTTAGTTACCTTTATTCACCTTTAATTACATCTAGTTTACATTTAATCACATTCAGTTACATTTAGCCATTTTTTAGTTACATTTATTTACATTTAATTACATCTAGTTATGCTTATCTTAATTATGTTTAATTATATCTAATTACATTTAGTTACTTTACTTATATTTTAGTTACTGTTCATTACATCTAGTTGCTTTTCGTCAGAATTAATATATTCAGTTGCTTTTCGTCAGATTTAATCTATTTAGTTACTTTCATCAGCTTTAATATATTTAGTTACTTTCGTCAGATTTAATCTATTTAGTTACTTTCGTCAGCTTTAATCTATTTAGTTACTTTCGTCAGCTTTAATATATTTAGTCACTTTTCGTCACATCGATATCGAGTTTCCACCTCCCGAGTCTCTCAATTTGATCCTAAGGAACTTGTGTTCATATTAGATTTTACGAGTTTCCACTGGACTACTCGGTGTAATCAGCTTAGGCGATTTGTATATTTGATTTTTGGTCGATTTTTCGGGAGATGGGTGAAAGGGAGCCAGCCATAAGACTAGTTCTCGATCTTCCCACCGCCCCTATAAACGAATATAAATTTACGTTCGAGGCCGTCGTTGCGCACGACGGAACCCTCACGGGCAAACGCTATAGGCGGAGAGACCGCACTTATACAGCGTGACTAGTTATGTATCATTTTAATATCTTGTATATTGTGTGGCTGTGGGCCAGAAAAATTTCGACACTTAAGACTCTTTCATTAAAAACATATATTTTCAGATCGGTACATTATTATTTATATATTATCCTCGGCATTCATTCACACATTCATTCATCCTCGACAAAGATTTCCCACACATACGATCAAGTAGGGCTTACATAGAAGGTGCTTGATTACGTATTGTGGAAATTATTGTCGATAGTTGGTCCTCGAATTAACCGTAAATTTTCTACAGAAAAGTGGCTTGCTCACTAAGTGAATGCATTAAAATTCTGTGAAAATGGATTGGTATATATATCTATTCTGTGACCTTAACCTTGCGTGTTAATTTTCATGCGATAAAACAAAATTTGACCTTGACATTACTTGTCTAATCTAATTCTAATTTTTATTATTTTCTCGATTTTATTTGACAATTTATTCATTAATTTTTAACTTTAATTATTTCTGACTAGAATTATTTTATTTTTATTCAATTTATTCATTAACTCTTTTCTTTTCCGTAAATTGTCAGTTTTTCGGTCAAATCTTTTGTTATTATGTTATTTTTATATCAATTCGTGTAGATCTTAGTGCATTTGTTGTTATTTTAATTTACTTTTATGTTTTTTAATTTTATATTTTTAATTATGTGTTTTCTCACATTTCAAGGTGGTTATTAGATTTTTATGGGTCCGATTTTAAAATTTGCATGTTGTGTTTGCGTGCTATTTCCAACCCATTTAAACAAAACCTTGTTCTAGCCCAACAACTACAATATAGTACGCGCGTGTTCTTTTCGAATATAATGTGCGCGTTCTATATTCGGGGTAATTAGAATGTACTTTGTGATATCTAAGCAAGTTCAAATGATGGAATCTTAATGACATTCAGCAATTAAAAAAAGAGACACTTTATATAAATCTAAAACATATTTATGAATTTTCATTTACAATAAAATTTGTAATGATTTTTTTTGATTTTAAAGCTACGGTGCAAATTCTTTCTTTAATAAAGTCCCCAAATTTTTCCTCTTCTTGATTTTGAACAAATTATTAAAAATTAGTCAACGAAGTTTGAGTCGGATTGATATTCGACAATAACCTACGCGTTATAATCCGTTTCAAGTATGCGTTGTTGAAGATTAACATTATAGGATTTATAATGATATGGCAGTATATGATGTATAGTATTGGCAAATAAATAAATAATCCAGTAATTACAGTTACCATTGGCGGAATTAAGGAAATGTTGAATAAAAGTGCCGAACTGAATAATATTTTTGCCATTTTTAGAACCTTTCTTAAATTGCTTGTTTGCGCTCCTTTTAGTCGAATTGTGAAATACAAGAATAATGTTGCGTAACAAGCGTAATTGACTAGTATCAATAAAGAGAAAATAAGAATGTAATAGACATTCAGGATCCGTCCTAGGATTCTTCGTATTTCACAGACAATTGTAAAATCTGAGAAGCAGTAACGCAATGAGACTTCGAATATAAAATAAATAGGAATTACTATAGCAATAATCCTTCTGATCACTTCCGGTCGCCATTTGTTCTCTACCGGCTTGAGTACTGCCAACAGTCTATCAAACGCTAATAAATCAAACAGAAAACATTCTATAAGCATCGTGCCATTCCTCGATGCATAAAACACTTCTTTTATCTTATATGCCAAAAGTGATTCAAAGTTTAAAAATAATAGATCTGCAATTAAAACAAAAGAATTTAAGAAATCTGCAACTGTTAGAAAAATCATTGACAATGCGAATGTTGCCCGTTTTCCCAGAATCGCTTCTAATCTGTATTTGTATGAAACAAGAAGAAACAAATTTAATAAGATCCCGAAAACGGAAACCGGATAGAAAATAATATAAAGAATATTTGTCGGTTCAATTCGAGTAACCACATATATTTCTTTACAATATTTTGATAAATTATTCATTTCTGTCATTTTTATTTTAAGTTTTAAGAAAAATTGAAATATTTCCCTGAGATAAATATAAATTATTTTCATTATTTTCATTGGTTGATTGTACAAGAAATGATTGGATAATTATTCTAACACCTTTTATTATTATTTTTAAATTTTAATAGCCTTATTTTTAATAAATAAATGAAAACACAAACAAATGGATTATATTTCAAGTAAATGATACTTATTAACAGTTTCCTACCTTTGTAAGTCGGTGATTATAAAGCGGTGATTCTTTGGTATCAGCATAAATTAAAATTTCAAACAAGTAAATAATAAAATAAGCATTATTAATAAGTAATATTTTATAATAATCAAATTTCTACATTAATTTACTTAATTTTTGATTTTTTTTCTTCGCCATTTTCCTTTAAAATCATCAGGCTTAAAGAAAACTTCACTGTATGCAGGTAAACTGTCATTTTGAAAGCCGATGATTTTTCTTCAATATCGGTTTCTGGAATTTATGAGAGCTTCTTACACATGATCAAGCCATGTGCCTTTATCCTCGGCAAGAATGGGATTAAATTTGTCCTCTGAGATTCATTTTATTTTTCTGTGTCAATGGTGACGCCACTAAAGATCTTAATCTTGTAAAACAAGTTTTTGAAACATGTACTTTTTCTCAAATTTAAAGCATTGCACATCATTATTCACTCGCTGATTATTAAAAACCATTTTTCTGGGTTTCTAATAACATTTGCATTAAACCAATCTTGCTTGTTTTTTTGGGCTTCCACCTAAAATTACTTTTAACCAACATTGATGTCCCATCTTTTGACAATAATCACATTGAATCATTTGACTTCTCATTGCTTTGAATATTTGTAGATGTATTGAATTCAATCTTGGCCCTACGTTTTGGTAATAGGCTACTGTATCTTTGAAACAATTTTTTTCTGTTTGGGACTACAGATTTGGTTCCATATTAACCGAGAAAACTCTGATTTGGATTTTGTTTTCTTTAGATTTAGCTCGATTCACATAGGTTTTTTTATATGTTCGCCAAAACCTAAAAAATTTACATAAGATATACTCCTTAATTTGTTTCACAACTTCTATTTGCTCAGGTTTCGTTTTGAATACTTTTTCTGCTAAAGAATTTAAAAGGTAAGCGAACCCTGTAAAACATTTGAATCGTTATACCTTTTATATTATTACCATCTTTAAGTCATCGCCAATTGTCTTTTTATTAATTTATTGGCATGATTGTCGAGAAGCCCCTTTAAAATATAGTGATTGTTTTTGCACAAAAATAGCTTGGCTCTATCCGTACGTTGTTGTATACATATACATATAGTAATCAATCATGAAATACACAAATACCGCAGGGTATCATTTTTAATGATTTGTCAGTAGTTTCTGGCAGCATGCGTATGTACAAATTTCTTTGCCATTACTCAAAATAACTATAGACATCATTATTTTTTAGACTTGTTTGTGACTTAAATCAGAGGTGTGCAACCCACGGCTCACAAGTCACATGCGGCTTATTTATTATTTTTTGTAGCTCATCTTGGCTTTTTTATTTTGATATTTTTTAACTCTTTCTGGAAACAAAAAGAACTTTCGTTCAAAATTTTATTTTTTACGACTTTTATTATTTTATGTTAGTTATCTGCACCGAATTAAAATTAAAGCTATATTTCATTATTTTGTGTATTTCTTATGCTGGCTCATACTGATTCTAAAAATATTCAAAATGGCTCAAACAACCAAATGAGTTGTACACCCCTGATTTAAATAATAAATTATTTTCCTCGGCACAGTTTTCACTCGTCTAAATTTCAAAACGTTACAAATATAAAATTAGCCTTTAAATTTGAATTCTTTTCACTCTTAATTATAATGCTTTTTCTATATTTTAATAACTTTCCAATACCTTAATAACTTCATTACTTTTAATCACATCGATATACTTCAATCGACCATAGGATTACGCCAGGATCACCAGAATGTTGAGTAAATACTTATTGTTCGGTAGGACGGAACTGACCTGACTCCACATACTCTTGAACAAATAAAACAAACCAACACAATAATTTTCATAATTGATTTAAATAACTTTATAATTTAGTCTTTGTTTAATCTGTGAGCAAGAAATGGTATTGTCTTATTTGTAGTGGTATGTTTTAAGTTCTATGTTTTAAGATTTTATCCGAGTCCTGTAGTTTGTACATTGTGTTAGCGAATTTGAAATCTTGCTTAGATTATATTTAGAACTTGGTTATGAATTTAAATGTCATGGGTACAATGCCACACGCATTACTATTGACTACTAGTCCTCTACATTCTCAAGTTCACTACTGACTGAAAGAATTGATTAATATTAATGACACAATTTTGTGTTTTTACTGTTGCTTTTTAAGTCGTATATAAAATAAATTAAAATTTGCAATATATTACAAAATCATCATTCCTTTTAAATTTCTTATAAATTTTGTTTTGATTAATAGTTTAATAATTTATTTATTTTAGAAAATTAGTATTATATAAACAATTCCATAATATGTAAATTATTACTTCTTATATTATATGTATTCATTTTTAATTATCAACTATTTACTGCATTTATTCAAATAATAAAACGATGATTAAATTAATATATTAGCATTAAGTAATATATCAGATAAGTAAATAACAAAATAAGCCCTTACTGCGAAGGAATAATTATATTTTTGAAAAAAGTTTCGATTATTAAATAATCCTCACAGCAAAGGCTTATTTTGTTATTCACTTATCTGATATATTCAAATTATAAAAATAAATAATAATAATAATAAATATATTTATTTTTATCAATAAAGTCTTATCTATTACTAAACTTTATAAAAAAAATTTGAAGTTTTTAATTTATTTTTAATAATGAATTTAACTTAATGATAAAATTAATTCATAATTCTGTAAAAGAAAATGGATTAAATGATAAATTAATTATATTATGCATTTGTGAGATTATTATTTGAATAAAATGTACTAAGCAAACATTTTACTAGTAAAACAGTTTCTTCAAATTTTGTAATCTGTACTTAAATAAGTTTGTCATTAAATAAATAATAATAATTCTCAGACTCAAATAACATAAATCTGTCATTTGTGCAGAAAATGTCAAATAAGTTATGTATTGAAATCAGTATATAAAACAGTAAATATACGTTGGAGTTATGAAGAAATGAGCAAAGTTAGCAGTCAATACGGTAAAGGAGTTGAGATTTGCGTTTCGTGGCAAAAGGCGTCAAATGGTGAAATTCCTCATCGAACAGTTAAAGCGGGAGGCAAATGTTTCGTAGGAAGAGCTCAACAGAACGGTCAATATATTCCAGGAAAACTCTACGAGGGTCATAAAGGCGTTTATGTATCTTACGGTGGAAAAGAAATTTGCGTTAATAATTACGAAGTAATTTTGATAATAATTTCATGAATTTGAAAAATATTTCTAGGCTTTGGTTGAAACAAATGTCTTGCATAATGATGGTTTCCAATGGAAATATGTAGATGGAAATAATGTTCCGAGTGGTGCAATTGTTGGAGGGACAGATAATGGACAACCTTTGTACATTGCAAGATCTGAAGTGAATGGTGAGCCTGTAGTCGGAAAATATTTTCCTCCTCATGGATGTGCATACTTTCCTTTTGGAGGCGAGGAGCATCGAAAAACTGGAGTTGAAGTGCTATGCTGTGTTGCAAAGAGTGCTTAGAATTGAACTCTTAGTTTCTGGAACTTTTCTTTATTTATTTAATATATAATTACAAGCTTTTATTTATCTATATATTATGATGAATCTTTCAACAGATTTATATAGATTTTTAAAAAGACCAATCTTTTGTTTCAATGGAAACTCTTTTTTGTTAGTAGTATATAATATTTAAAGATAAATACAAGTTACAATATTTCAGCTTCAAAATTCAAATAATCTTTGAAAAATATATTTTTTTATCAATTTTTTGATATTTCTGTGAAAGATAAATTTATTTGTTGTTGAATAAATAATGTCATTTCCATTGACTGGAACTTAATTAACATATTCTTCGGCAGTAGAAATATGTTTGAAAGGTTTTAAAAATTTTTATTGCTTGCTTTTTTTAATTGAAAAAAACAAAGTTTTGATGTTTCTTACCCTGTCAACGGAACCTTTTGGTTCTGAGATTCAATGACTATTCGAACAAGCTCGATTTTTTACGAGCATACTCTCTTAGTTATTCCTTCTTAGCCTACCATCCAAACACAGGCAGTTCCTTCTGTTTATTTCCTTGTCTATATTTTGCCAATCCTAATTTTAACCATATAATTTTGCATATGTTTACAATTTCACATATAATCTTAAATGTATATTCTATAACACTCTGCATTTATGATAAACCTTCGATGGAGATTCATCTTGCTTTTCTCAGTCGGACCCCCCACAGAAAAATAAATACCATCAATATTTAAATAAATATTTCAATAAATGTCATTTGAAAGCATATTTAAATATCATTGGATTTTTGTTTTAATTGATATCAAAGAACACATTCGAGTTAGTAATAATCAATAATTTCTAACCAAATAATAATTAAAACAACACAAATTTTACAATCAATAAATTAATGAAAATTTTCAATGAAAAATATTTATTAATAAAATTAGCATATTCATTGGTGTTGTTTTAATTAATTTTCAAACTTCTAAGTTAGATTCGTTTTTATTTGCATTTTTGACTTTAACTTTCGACCTAGGCCTTTCATAGCCGACTTATTTACGACGTGCACAATAGTGATTATTTTGCAAGGGCAAAGTTCAAAATTATTAATCATGTATTATTATTAAACTGTTGTTAAGTTTTGCGGACTTACAGTCAATGATCGGACGCACGAGAATTTACTGAAAAGGATCAACTAAACCATTCAATTGGTGCATGCATTTGCTATATATAGTAATAGAATGTTACAGGCAGTTCAGTTGATTTCAAAATGAGTAAAGTGTCTAGCCAATATGGAGCAGGAGTTGAATTGTCCTTGTCTTGGGTAAAAGCTAACAATGGGAGCATTCCCCCGAAAGCTGTCCGTGCTGGAGGTCAAACCTTTGTAGCAAGAGCCAAGCATGACGGACAGTACATTCCTGGAAAATTTGTCGAAGGTTATAATGAAGTCTTTGTTTCATTTGGTGGAGTTGAACATGCTAAAAATTACTATGAAGTAAATTACAACTAGTAAATTACAATATATAGTTTTCATTTTTAGATATTGGTTGAGTCGAGCATGTTGGGAGGTCACAAGGGTTACGAATGGAAATGGACAAATGGAGAGAATGTACCTAAGGGTGCACTTGTTGGTGGACTTAATGACGGAGCGCCACTTTACGTAGCAAGAAGTTTTATCGAAGATCAAATGGTTGTTGGAAAATACTATCCTCAACATGGATGTGCTTATATGCCATACGGTGGCGAGGAGCATCGTGTGGAGAATGCTGAAGTCTTATGTTTTACAACCAAGCACGTTTAATATTGGAAAATAAAGAAAAATAATATCAAAATTTTTTTAAATAAATTTGATTTTTCTTTCTTATTTTTTTATTTTTTTCAGTTTTCTTGTGGTTAAAGGTGAATTAAATTCTTATTTGGAAAAAAAATAATTGAGAAACATTTAATTAACTGTACTGTTGCTTAACCGGATACTATCTCGCCTTTTTTGTTTCTAATTGTTTTGAATATAATTGATTACTCGATTTCAATTAATTAATTAATTAGTTTGCATTATTTCAATAACTTTGTTAAAGGAGTCCGAAATTATTATTTTCGTTTTTGCCTCTTTATTTTCCGCCCGTTCATTAATGTTTCACACGAGAAATATTACTTTTTAATTTTTTTAATTAATTAATTAATGATGCCTTTATTGTTTTGCAAGCAGGCTTAGTGCATTTTTTACTCCATTTTTACAACCCAAAAGAATATATAATATTATTAAATTTTAATACTATTTTCGAAAATTTAAATTACGAATGAAAATATCGGTATGAATAGGGTCACTCACGTTTGAGGCACGAGTATAAGGTTAAGTGTCATTAATGATAAATTTTCTCAAAATAATATTTTAAAGTTATAACTTGAAATGAAGTTCACATATTAATAGATATCAGAGAACTTATGTGACTAAAGTTGCCAATAATATTCTTTGTGCCTAGAGAGTCTAGGTTTATTGGTCCTAGGGTAATATGATCGTAAAAGTATCGCATTAATTTTACTAAGTGGAGCACCTTTGACTACACTAAATAAATTAAACCGCTGATTTTATTCTTGATTCATGCATGTAAAGTAAAATTTCTAAAGTTTTTTTTATTTTTCTATTATTTTTGGAAGTGGCTAATTTTACTTCCATTTGTTGGAATATGACAGTTACCTCTATCTTCAATTTTTTAACAAGCATTCAAGAAGAGTAGGTTAGATCGGTGATCAGTGTTTTTCTTTTGACTAAATCTCATATTTCAGCTTATTGCATCTACTTGTAAATATTATAATTGCAAGGAAGAATAATTAAGGAATAAGTTATAATTTATTAAATTAACATTACGTGTTAATAAGTAAAAATTGTAGTTTTAAGATCAGAGGTTGTTTATGATACTTGATGATTTTGTTTGAATTTTGGTATGAGTGTGTGTCTGAAGGTATTTTGTATCAATAATTAGAAAACCAATAAACTTCCTCTTAGATGTTACGCATGGAAGAGCTATTAAAGAGTGTATTGGAGATTTGTAGTCAGAATAAATATTGTACACATATGTCTCTTTTTAACAATAATATTTCCACAAAGAAAGTCTACCACCAATGTAACTAAAGTTTATTAAAGATGAAATGAAAACGTTCAACTATGAAATACACATATTCAATTTTTATTTGAAAGTGGTTAGAATGTTATATGTTATTCATTTTTCACTTACCAAATTTCCACTCGTACATCCGGCAAAAAGATATCATTATATCCTTCATATAAATAGCTCATTTTAACCAAACTAGTCAAAAGGTACATAAATACGCTAAGTCAATGTAAATTAGAAAGAAAAATTTTAAACATTAATGGTAGACGGGGAAATATGCGACTATAGCCCATGGGGTATTTAAGGAGTAATACAGTAATTGTATTGTTTGCTTTTTGATTGGATATTATTTAAAAATATATAAAACCAAAATAAAAATTTGAAAATTTAAAAATTGTATTCAAAGCATTTACAACAAAATTCTCTTCTGTGGACACCTGTCTAGGAAACTCTGGTTCAACTCAAAAGTAATTTTTTAATTATTATATTTATAAATATAAAGTAAGGCATAACTTATAATCTAAATACGAGAAAGCCAAGGTCTTCAAAATTACTCAATTTTACAAAAAAAATATTTTTGCAAAAACAAATTTTTAAAATCGTAAAATAAACAACCTGCGATGATGTATTTTTTCTAATTTTAATCGGGGAGGCCTCACAGGTTTGCGGAGTAAATGATAACTGATACTAAAATTGAAATATGATTTTATTCATCTTTTTATCAAGATATGAAAATGTTGTCTACAAAGAAATTACACTCCTCACAAAACTTTATCATTTTACAAAGGAAATCTTTTATTTTTCCTAGGCCTTCGCACTATTGTGGGCAGAAGATAAATCAGATTTTCAGATGTTTCATATTTTTATAACCATCATCCAATAAAATTAGAGGAAGTCATGATCGCCAAAGTTGAGGTTCTCAAAATTCTATATATTTTTAAAAAGAATATTTCAAAATTCCCAAAGAATCCACTCCTAGAAAAGTTTTAATTTTCCGCCTAACAATTCTTGTAGAGATATAAAACCGTTGCAGTCAGATAAATATTCATTTTAAACATTTCTATATTTTCATTAAACAGATTCTCAAAAATCCTAAACCACTTGAGAGCGATAAAACAAAATACAAAAAATTAATTTATTAAACTTTTTGCACTAAAAAATAAATATTTCTTATTTCTCATAATACAAAAGCACTCTCAGACTAAATATAATCTGACGCCCCTAAATAGGAAACGGAAATAAAGTAGTAAATAAAATAATATATAATCTTAAAAACATGTTTATTTTTATTCAATATCTGTTACGTTATTGCAAATGCTGAGCCACTGTTCACAACTTTCGTAACCGTACTTTCTTCTAAAACAGTACTCGTCAAGTTTGGATTGGAGGAGCTCCTGAATTATACCACGTCTTGATGTCATAAAAACATCACTTTGTCGCAATTAATAAAGATTTTATCCTTGATTTTTTATTCCAAATCGCAACATAAATTCGAGAAATGAATTATCATCGTATAAAAATGTTCAGGCGTCATATTATAAATTTTAATCAAATTTCGTTTAATTTTAAATTTGATTATATTTAATTTTTAAAAGATTATTAATCATCTTTTAAACAAAAAATATATAAATTCTTTATACAAATTTATTAATTTTTAAAAATACTCATTGCCATTTTTTAATCCACAACAATTAATTTTAATTATTAGATTCCGCCCTGATTTATGAGGGAAATGAAAAACACGTATAAACTTTCAGCTACAGACCATTAACCCCTTAACGCACGTTTTGTTTTGATACAACGGAAAAAATAAATCATTTTTTTATTATTGATAATTAAAATATAGATCTATGTCATAAATCTATTACACTGCCCGAGATATAATCGTTTGTGAATCTTAAACAAAACTTTATATCTTGTATACCTGAGTCTCTCTCGGGCATCCACAAATTTGCCAGTATCACGTGCCCGAGTTACGCTTGGACATGTGTGTTAAGGGGTTAACAAGAATTGACAGATTGAACGTGTGTATTTTGCATGTATAATCTGTTGAGTTGGGTACGCTAGCTGAATATACATAAATTGGCATTAATTCCTAAAAAAAATCCCAAAGAAAATTAATTAAAGTAAATTTAAAATACATGTTGATGGAAAGTATTATTTAGGAGATTGAATAATAATCTCATAACTTTACGAGATAACAATCCAAGCCTTAAAATATACTTTATTAAAAAATTTACTTGTCAGCCCTTTAAAAATGGCTAATTCATAAAATTAATCATAATTGTAGTTGGATGTTTATTAAAATGTCTATTATAGAAGATTTTAATGAACTGAAACAGGTGTACAATTAAGATTAATGCTCTTTCGCAGTAACATATATCAGCTAAGTAATACACATGCAAAAAATAAAGCCTTTTTGTGAAACTACTCACTAACTATATGTTTCTACCCATTACGCCACTATATATATATATATATATATATATATATATATATATATATATATATATATATATATTGTCTAAATGTAATTAATACATTTTTCCTATTTATTGTTTCTTCTTAAAAATTTATAAACATCCTAACAATAACAATAATTCTTTATTAATCAATAAATAATTATATAAAAATAATTATATAAATAATTATATAAAACTATTGATATCCTGTAAACAAATGATCATAAAGCAAATAAAATTTAAAACAATAAATAAATTAAACTAAATAAATAATCTTTTGATATGTTTTGTCAGAATTGATATAGAAATCTTAATAACGCGACTGAGCTAACTTTTAATTTTTTGACAACGATAATTTATTTTTAATTTTTTCAATATTTTATTGTAATGATAAAAAGATATTTCTATAAAAGTCTGTCAAATTATAGAAAAGATTTCTAAGAATTGAATAATTTTAAACTTTCTTCATATTTTCAATTTATTATTATTATTATTGTTAATCATTAATTATTTATAATTATTATTGAGTTATTATTTAGGCAGGAACTATTTTCTCTGACTCCAAGTGCTTTTTAAACACCACTGAAGTAACTCAACACAGAAATAATTTTATTGACGCAAAATATGCACAACAATTCACAATTTTCAATAAATTATCACCAATACGATCCCTATGGGAACCAGTCTTTTAATCTATGATACGCTAAAACTCTCAAAATATTTTTGAAACGAGTATAATTAACTTCTGCTCGATCTCTTTTTGTTATATATTTTCCTTTTCACTTTTGTAAAATTTTGTAACATTTTCTTCTCTGTTATTTTTGGCTCAATTTGTGGCAAAGTTGTTAATTTGAGATTTCTTTATAAAAGAAATTTCCTCAACAACTAATTGGATTGATTCAAATTTTGATTGGAATCCTGGGGAAATATTGTATTAATTTGTTTTACGTCTTCGGCCATTCCCTGCGAAAAATTTTCGACACAAATTAAATTTTGGCATAATTAGTTACAACATAATTAAATTTATTTTTGGAGAATTTCTCCCTAATTTAATTGATTTGTTTTCTTCCTATTTAGCTAATTAATTTTTGTATTTTCTTAATATCTTAAGGGTACCAAATCCTTTTTTTATTATTATTTTCGTAATCGTGTCGTAAACTTGATTTATTTTCGTCATCTATCGTTCGGGTGGGCTCCCTTAACCTAGTTTAGGTAATTATTTAAGCCTTTGATTTATCGCTAGACGGCTTCCCTTTATTTCTCGCGTTTCCTCTTGTCTCGGGTTATAATTAACTCTGGTTTCCCATTACCTATTAATACATTTTAATTAGTTTGTATTTTGCTATGACTTTTTATCAGGATCCATGACTAAAGTTTTATTATTATATTTGGATTTTTTTCATGATTTGGCATTCAACCATACCAATTTCCCCAGATCTATATTAATTTTTAAATTTTATAAATGTTTAATTAATTTTTGTACTTTATTTTTGTAATTTTTTGCCATTTTCGTTTTTACGTGTATTTATTTTATTTCAATGATTTTATGACAATTCCAACAGTTTTAATCAACAATTTTAATTCAACCGCTTTGGTGAAAATTTTAAAAATTATTCGCGCCTCGACCTTTTACTAAAAGCCGATGAAAATATTTTATTTTTAAATTGACATTTTCATAAAGTAATATTAAATAAATTGATTCAACCGCTTGTCATACGATTATTTAATGGTAATTACAAACCGAACCAATGTGAAAATAAATTAAATTATTGCCATTATAGATAAAAGCATTTTTGCCTACTAATTTAAAATTATTATAATATAATAGTAATTAACATGTATGTTAATTAATTCAATAAATAATCTCATGACGAATTTCACTCGTCTTGGTACTGTTTGGTATTTAGAACTTACGACGAGTCAGACTCGTCATTGTATGACAAAGGGTTAAAGCAATAAAATTTTCTATTAATGAACAAAATCTGACTTATCAATTTTAGCGATTTATTTAGATATTATAGAAAAATTTGTCAAACATTCTTCAATATTCGTAATTATTTTAAGTTTAGAAAAACTTCTTTCTGAAACCATGAATGCTGAAACTTTATTTTTGTAGAACCACTAGGTAAAAAAAATCAAATGTTGGAGTACAACCAGCAAAAAAAGCAAGCAAAATCAACAGGTAAGCACAAAGTTCCCCATGTAGTTTAGGAAAACAACATACGTTGTTGTGCAGGGTCTGAGACAGAAACTCAGCCAACCATGCATGTGGAAGCATTTGTGCATGAGGATTATTTTGCTTCAAACTACTATCTAAATTTGTTCTAATTCAAATATTTTTGTAATTATTAATAAATTAATAGAAAATTTTAAAAAGTAAAATAGCAGCAATGCTACAATCAAAGCAATATGGTCACAATTTAAATTGTTTTCAAAGTTTTTCGCGTACCAGCTAGAGAGGCCTGGCGTACCAAAAGTAGTGCATGTACCATCTGGAGAAGTTTGGTGTACCAACAGAGGTACACGTACCACAGTTTAAAAACAGCTGGCGCAAGGTCTATTTCTTAAAAATTTCGAATTGTTTCACTTATTTAATTTGACATAAAACATTCAATAAATCATGAGGACACATATTTTTTATCAAACATAAAATCTTTTTAATTCTTCGAAGCATTAATATCACAATCATTATGTTTTTATTTTTGCACAATTTTATTTTTTATTTTTACAAATTTTTTTTCAATTGCTAGCATTTTGTATAATTTTAAATTTTTCATTATTTTCTTTTAATAATGTAAATCTTTCAATTAGAAACATTGGCGTATTGCCAAAATATTGTAAAAAAACTTTGTGTTTTAAATTCATCTTCAGTAGATGTTAAAAAACTACAATCATACATTCGTTTCTTTTTTTCTTCTACGAATATCTGGGAAAAACTGGTTATTATCTGACATTTTTTGACAGAATTAATATTTTGTTTAAAATTTTCATTTTTGTTATAGTTTTTAATTGTTCAATGAACTCAATGAAGAGAAGCGAGAGGAGGGGTGTTTAGTTATTTTCAACAAAATACAACTTATTAATTATTTTGTTTGAGAAAAATAATGGCAAAAGAAGCCGGGAGACTGGTGGTCAATTGCCAGTTGGTCGAAGGAAAAACAAAACAAAAAAGGGAGAATAGAGTTCATTTCTGAGTTAACCAAATTGGAAGGTATTGACACTTTGTAACATCATTATTCTACACAAAATGTCAAAAATGTCGAAATAAGTCATGACAAAATTGTGTATCCTTTATAACTCGAGATCTAGAAGTCAGACAACCATAGTTCCATTATAAATTTTGCTCAGCTTCCTGAGTTCTACAGAGTATCAAAAGATAATAATTTCTAAGGTTTGACCTTAAATAATTTTTATCCAAAAGTTGAAAGATCATAATTTTATCATAAATTTGTACCACCTCGTTGTTCTCTACATATTAAAAATAAAATGCGTTAAACAAAGTATAAGTCTTTTTATCTTCGAACCTTAAAAGATACTCAGCTTATTGTTCTTTACAAAATATCAAAAATAAAATTTTTGGTCAAGGTTTGACCCTTAGGACATTTGAAACTTGATATACATCTCATTACACAAATTTACCAAATGTTTGATCTTAACAGTTTCCTTCAGCACTGTTCCCAATTACAACTATAATTCAACAGATTTCTGAAACATTTAAATATTGTCAATCATTTGAAAGTTGAAAGTAACATAAATTTCAGCTATAAACACTAATTACAACATTGGAAAGCTGAGTATGAGCACTGGACAAATCTTATTGGTTTATCCTGTATAATCTACTCAATTTTAAATTTAACAAAATAGTAATTTTTAATTATTTGGTTTTTGTAATCAATAATATTAATTTAAAGTAAATAGAACCAGATTAAAATAACTTTGAATTGAGATTTATAATAGTTACATCAAACTAATTATTTAACGAATTAAACTCCATCAATATTTATTTCATAGAAGTGCCAAATATCTAATTATTTAAACACAAAATAATTTAAATATCTTAACTTGCCCTTTTTAAAATTTTTTCCACTTTTTCAGTCACTCGATTATTATTTCTTTCGTTCCGTTTCGGGAATGAAGTTCAATTTGATACTGAGATAAAAACCTGACGAATTTGCATGGGTCTTCGTACTGTATATAATCTTCGCATCTGTTATGCGGTTCCTTGAGCACTAATACCTCCTCCCTCACCTCTAAAATACGAGCGCCTCTCTTAGTCATGTCCATAGCTCTCATATTATCTGTAGCTTTAACTTAGTTATGTTTCGCATTTCCATCAATTCTCTTCTAGATATATCTGTTTGCTTCGAGTTTTAGTGTAAATTAACACTTCGCCAAAACATTATCTCAAATTATGAAAATTCCTTCACACTCTGCTGACCTCTATTTATGTTGAACTATATTCTAGGTACAATTTTCTTCCATTTCCTTGCCATTTCTTCTCTTCACACCGGCCTGCAATGTCGCTGTAATAAGATCTCTTACCGTTCTTATGGCTCTTTCAGCTAATCCGTTTGATTGATGCTAGTAAGGTGAGCTGAATTCCCAATCGATACCAAGTTTCTGTAGTCTTTCCTTTAAAAATTTTTCTTCGAAATTCCGGCCACTGTCTGTCAATATGCTCTTTGGTTTTCCAAAACAATAAATCCAACTGTTAAGTATCGCCTAGAAAATTGTTCCTTTGTCTTGCTTCGTGATTGGAGTCAAAGAAATCATTTTAATTAAACGATCGACCATTACTAACACATATTTTTTATATTATTCCTCTCCAAAAAAGCTTTAGCCATAACCATTTGTTCTAGAAATACAGAACTATGTCTAGGGATAAATATTTCGTTGGTTCTTGTCTGATCGATCTTCCTCTTAGAACAGATATCACAACATCATATACAAAGCTGAATTGTCTCATGTATCTTCGGCCAGTAAAATATATTTTTTATATAATGAAATAGTTTCTTGGTTTAAGTAATTCTTGGTGTAAGGTTGTTATTGATAAGCCCGCATAGATTTCTAGGACTAAAATTAAAACATTATTATTCTCTTCTACTGTTAATAAATCTCAAATTGTTAGTAAACAAATACATATATACCTTTTCAAACTTAAATTCAAACCATTTTCATTAAATTTCATTTCAATTTTCTTTCCAACAAAGTTTCTCAAAAAATTACAATTATTTCAAATTTCTCCTCTCGAACTCTCAACAAATTCAAATCAATTAATTCCGAACGTTTAGATTTATTTTTAAATATTACACTCAACAATTCTTATCAGCGACACAGATCACGTTGATATAATAACAAAATAGCAACATATGACATTGCTTTACGTGTCACTCAAATGACTTTGTCTTCTACGATAATTAATTTCGTATGGAACAACATGATATCGTGGCTTTGGTGAAGAATTTGGATCATTTTTCAAAATATTCTGGAGATGTAGATGTTTTCCAATGGGATGAGGGATTCAAATTGAAAAGCCGGTTACTGGGAGCCTTCGACTTTATTCACCAAATACTTCGAGTACAACTTTATGAGGCAGCTTTAGATATATGGAGACACCAATCAGAAGCTACAAGGGTGAATTATTCATCCTCCAAATCTGCTTTGGTGAAGCTTTTGGTTAAAGCTTTTAAATTGTGAAAATGACAAATAGGGGAATCAGTTGACTTCTATTTTGGCTCTTTGAGCTCATAATTATTAATGTATATTATTGATGAAATGTGTCACTCAAATTACTTTGTCTTCTACGATAAATAATATCACTTCAGAAGCAACAAAACAGTCTCAGCGATCAAAAACTTAGAACGGAAATGACGGATAATCATTCATATGTATGTAGAATTTCATGTTTGAAATATATTCATAAGGAGATCCAAACATGATCTATTTAGAATTTGAAAGCCACCAATAAACAGAAAAACAATCTTAGTAAAAAAGCCCACACGCAAAACATACGTTACAATCAAACAACACCAATTCAACTATTTGTAATTTTTCATTCAAATAATTACTCTTTCTCTTCCATAATTCCAAGATCTTTTTTTGAAATGCTGGAACAGGCAAAGTATAATTTTTTTAAATAGATATAACATGAACATGGCAATGACATAAATATTACAAAACGTCATTTGAACAAAACTTTTACAATATATTTTGGCATATTCACTGTGAACTTTAAAAATTGTTCGGAAAACAAACACAATGTGCCTTTGTACAACATAGAAAAGAAAAACATCAGTTTTCCTTGGAAATAAAACAGATTTTTTTTAGAATCTTTGTTGTTTTTTTTTATAATTTACATGAATTTGAAAATAATGCTGGTCCTATTTCTGAAGAAAACTGATAATATATAATTAATAAATTAATATTTCATCTTCAAAAATAAAGAAAAGTTTTGTTTTTTAAAAAAATTCATACATTATTATTCAAAGTTCGGCCATTATGTAATCCACAACCTGTCTATTACGACACGGATGTCCTGTTAGGTTTATTTTAATATTTTATTCATTTAAAAAATTTTAACCATATATTGTAAAAAAAATTTTCCTTTAATTATTTAAAAATTATAATTTCCATTGATAATTTAAAATAATGGAAAATGATTGAAGATTAATTTTAAATTGAAATTTGTAGCGAAAAATAATTTTACATTTTAATTGATTAAAATAACTTTTAATCAATATGATTCAATATCTTTGTTGAAGTTTATTAAAACAAAAAAATGAATTAATTTTTATACATAAAATATAAGATCAAATAATGTTTTGGTATAACAACGAATATTTATTTAAGTTTTTTGGATTGTATTTAGCATTATAGGATCGTCGTTGTGTTTACTGATAGATTTTAAATCTTACTAAGATGATATCAAGATCTTGGTTATGAATATTTATCTCATGGGTGTAATGCCACATACATCGGAATGACTGTCCGTCATATTCGTTCTCAAGTTATTGAAAACTGTTGACTGAAAGAATTGATAAATACCAGTGAATACAATTGTTGCCTGAGTTTAGTATTTATAATTGGATTTCAAGTCCTACTTAGATTTCGTTCAGATTTTTGGTTTTCAATTTATGGTGAATTCCATTTTATTTAAATATCGTAGTTGTGGGAAGAACTTCGATTTATAGATTTAACAGTTGTAATTTTTTATTCAATTGATTCAGGTGAGTTGATGCTATTTGATTGAGAACGTGAATGCTTACGTCGGAGTTTTGATATTGTTGAAATCGTTGATGGAGTAGATCGGTAAATTTCGTGAACTCTACAAATGGTGACTCCATAGCCATATTTGTGTAGGATAGTGAAGTTTCCAACATCTCTTCTGTTTGCTCATTTACCAATGGACTTAGTTGAATATCCTCTTCATCTATAACCGGTGATTTATTAACAAAGTTTAATTTGTTAAAGGATGTTTCAAATTCATCATCGAAATTAATTAATGATCCAGTTAATCCAAGAAGGTCATCTGAAGATTTTCCAACTCGATAATCGGTTTAAAAATCTTTGTTAGCTGTGTTTCCATCGGGAAATGAATTTTCAAGCTCAAAAGATTTATCAATATCCACTTCATCATACTCCCATGGAATTTCGGAATTAAATGTTAACTCATTTAATTTATCTGCTTCTTCCTCTAATTTCTCCAATTCATTTGTATACTCCAAATCTCTATAATTGTTTAGTTGTTCAGTCATAAAGATTATAAACAGTATAAAGAGCTAAAGGTCATTTATTTCAAATTAAATTACAAAAAAAAATTAATTTTTAAATTAAATTACAATTCTTACTTTTTCAAAAACTTTTGTTTTTCTGAGCTTATTTAAAACAACAAAAAATTACAATTATAAAAGGGGTTTGTTTTTTATTTACATCTTTCAATTAAAAAAAAACTCTATCCAAGAGAACTCTGTTTTTTTATTCATTTTTAAAATAAATTTTATTTTATTTTTCTAGCATTAATTTTAATTATTGTTGTTACTTGGAGAAAAGACTCAAATTTTGAATCCATTCTCCAAGTTACTAAACTACATGGGGGTTAAGGGAATAAACTAGCCAAATTCTCAACAATTTATGTCATGGGTGTAATAAATTGGAATGACTGCCCGTCATTTCCGCTCTCAAGTTTTCGATCACAGTTGACTGATTGAATTGATTGATATTTGTAAGAGCAATTTTTTGATACAGGGTGAAACTAAATGCAAAATAGTTTTGGTAAAAATTTTAAATATTTTGTTGAAATTTTTTTAAATTTTGTTAAAGTCTCGGTTTTGTAAAATTTTAAAAAATAATTTTTTTAACATTTTGTAGAATTTGTGATTTTAAAAAAAGCAAAATTTTTAATTTTTGATAAAATGTTTTGAGAATTTAAAAACAGAAATTTGTTTAAATAACTAGGGTTTATTCTAAATAGTTTAAACTTCAAGACTATCTGATTAAGACTGTTATTTAGTCGAAATATATTGTATCTGAATATATATTTTGGATTGGTGTTCTCTTTAATATATACAGTAAACCCTCCAACTGCGCGGTTTTTCATTGCGCGATTTCTCAATTGCGCGGCCAAACCTTTAATACCAAAATTTCGATCTGCGCGCTAAAAATTTCGTAGCTGCGCGGTTTTTTTTTGTTTTTGTCTATTTTAACAAGAAAAATCATGTCAATTTAATTTTTTATGGTGAATCCCGTAAAACTACGAATACATATGGTAGTGAAAATAGTGATTCATCGTATTTCGATGCACTGTATTTTTTATATAAAAATAATAAAGGCAGTTTCATTTTTCTACTGATGTGGTTAGGATTAGGATGTAAAATTACATAGTTTTAATTAATAGATATTTATACAAGTGTTTATTTAATTAAAAATATATTAGTATTAAATTCAAAAAAATCTTATTCGTGTGCATTAGATATAACCGTAATAAAAAATTATTACATCAATTAAAGAGTGTTATAAAGTAAGTATTAATAAAATTTTTGATTTTTGATTTAATAGGTTTTTAATAATTTCTACACCTTATATATAATAATGGAAAAAGCTGGCAAAAGAAAAATATTGACGTTAGAGGCAAAACTTGAAATTGTGAAGCAATTAGAAAATGGCGAAAAAAGCTGGTAAGCAATCAGTGTTAACAAGCTTTTTTCCAAAAAATATACAATCACAGCCAATAGAATCAAGCTCATCAGCATGTATCAGTGATTAATATAACGTTACTTATGTTAATTTTTATTTATGTTTAGTCGTTGAATTGAGACTGTTTTTTAGTTCTTGTATTGTTTTTTATAATTTTTATTTATGTTAAATTTTTATTAATTTTTATAATAGTAATATTAATTATGTAAAAGCAATGAATTGAGACTGTTTTTATTAGTTTTTATGTTTATATAAATGTAAATATGTATATTAGTCGTTGAATAAAGACTTTTTATTATATTTTTTAATATTTTTGTAATATCTGGAACCTAACCCCCATAATTACATATAAAATCGGGTTCACAGTGCGCGGTTTCGGTTTGCGCGTTGTTTTTGTGGAACGTATCTACCGCGCAGTTGGAGGGTTTACTGTATATATATATATATATATATATATATATATAATCAAAGAAATACGACAATGTTTTACTAATAGAAAAACGCTAACTATATATTCTGTATAATATTTCGACAGATTATCAGTCTTCTTAAGACATTAACAAAATCAAAATGAAAAGAAGAAAATTTAAACAAATTAACCAATAATTATCTTAATCAAATCGTATTACAAAATATAAAACTATCCTAATTTTTAAAAAATTAAACAAGTAAATTAGATTTTTTAAAAAACATAAAACTTATAATTCATTTTAAATTAAATTAATTATTTTCACATGACATCTCAAACCAATTACAGAATATACTCAATTCACATTGATTTATTTAAATACATTCAAAATACATGTAGAGACTACATTGTAGACGGAGCATTTTGAAAATTTATTATAGGATTTAAAGATTTTATCAACAATGCTCACAAGTTAGTCGTTCCCAATAATTACTCAGATTTTTTGCAATTATCTTGAAATCAGATATATTTTCTTACTCGTAAATTTCCTAATATGAGTTAATCCATTCAGTGGTCAGTGCTAAAGAACTCGAGTGTATAGATGACGGGCAGGCTCTCCAATTTATGTAGCATTACACCAGGGTCTAATTAACATATTCAGGGCGCTAAGCACTTACCAAGTATGGTGCACAAACAGCCAACCACATACATGTAAGTGTAAGTTGTACAAAATTAATATTTAGTACAATACTATATAAACATGCTTTAATCTGTACATCACATATCATGTAATTATGATGATGGAAGTTGTAACATGTATGAGTATGATGTAAACATATTCGATATTACTAATAACTGTTATAATTTTTTTTATCAGTTTTATCTACATGATTAAGGATCTTAGGCTTAAATTCTCTGAAACCCTTGGAATAAGGCAATACCAACATACATTTTGGTTTAATGTGTTTAGATCAATTTTGTTCACCTTCCAAATTTGATAACTTACTAATTTCAGAGTCAACGAAAATATTACCTCCAAACAAATCAGTACAACAATCATGAGAGTTAAACGAATTTAAACCACTAACTTATCAAGAACCCTAACCCAAGAAATTGCTCTTGGGATTTATAAATAATCATTGCAAATCCAAACCGAATAGGAAATTGTAAACGTTGAAATCAAAACTGCAAGTCTGTTTGAATTAAAGGAATTCTTTCTATAAGAACGAGCTCACCTTCATAACGTCCGTTTAAAACTTTCGCTTCAAAGACATAGTTTTTACAGATTGGGCTGTCAATCTTGATCCATTGCATACTTTTGGTTGATCTAAGTTTTTTAACAACGTGTCGGGAGATCCGACTTTTAACATCAATTTTTGTGGCAGACTTCCATTGAATTAATGGTATTCAAAACTTCTAGTTGGTAGTTTGTTACTTCCTCTTCATTTACATATGTGTCTATTGATAAAAATGTCCGAGAATTAGTTTGAATCTATCTTGTATAGAATAGTTTATTTCTTCAAATTTTAAGTTCAGCGGTGCCAAAATTCCATGTTCTTAAACCAATTTTCGATTGAAAAGATTTTCATCGACATTCAGATACACACAATTAATCATATCATTTGAATTTTGACAAAGTAGGTAGTTAGGGGCACTCTGCGCCCCCACACCATTGCATAATAATATACGGGGAGGGGGGGTTTTCTCGTGATTATTTTCTGTGTGTATTGATTACTCAATGATGTAATTTTTTGTGTGTATTTTTTTTTGATAATTTTAAGATGATAATGTGTATTTTTTCGAAAATTTTTAAGTTGATTTTGTGTGTATTTTTTTCGATAATTTTAAGATGATAATGTGTATTTTTTTTCGAAAATTTTAAATGTATTTTTTAAGATGAAATTTTAAGTGTATTTTAAAATTTATTTTTTAAGCATTACATATTTTAATTTAAAATATTTTATATGAAAATTTTAGTTTGATTTTTGAAATATTTTTTTTAATAAAATTTTTAACAAAATAATTATTAAATTTTTATGATAAATTTTAAAATATATGTTTTAAAAAAAAATGTTTGATTCATGTAATTATTTGTATTCAAGTATTTATTTGATTTTATTATTTGTAATTTAATTAAAAATTAAAATTGACTGGCATTTAAAAAATTTATGTTACCCATTACTTATGTTGTTATTGACAATTTTCTGAATAATTTAAATATATATGATTATTTCTACGAATGAAGAGAAATTGTACAATTAATTTTCATTCAACAAGTATCTAGAAAAATTGCCTAACAAACTTATAAAATTTTAAAAAATGATCTAACAAATTTTTTTCAATTATTTTACAACTTAGTTAATTTAATTAATTTTTTTTTTAATTGATAATTACTATTTTCTTTACAATTTGCTACTATGTTGAAACTTTTTTAACATTTTTATTCAAAGTACTAACAAATTTTATTAAAGATCTATCAAAACTTGACAAAAATTATAAAACTTTAGTAACTTTAATAAGTATTACTCAATAACTAATATTTTCTTACCAATTTGCTGAAGGTCTTATTTTAAAATTTCTTTAAAGTACTAACATTATTTACAAATTAAGCAGTTTTATTTAAAATTTAACAACTTAAAATATTTCTCACAACTTTAATCAAATTCTAATCACATGATAATCATAATTTAAGGATAAGTGTTATTTTACAAAAACAAATATTTTACAACAATTAAACATACATATTTGGATTTTTAGTAGATTTTATCGGTATCTATCAGTACCTGTTTCGTGTAGTTTTTTAAGCTTTGTTAGAAATTCAACTTATTTAGTGGTTGGTCAATAATCATTTAATTTCTAGTAATGTGGTAGATATTATTTTTTTATATCAGTTTTATTCAAACATTTAGCATCTTTGAGTTAATAATTTTAAGAGTTGAATCATTTTCAATAAATATATGAAAATTTATTCCAAGTACAATGAAAGTAATATATGTTTTGAGAAATTAATTTAAGAATATTTTTCTAATCAAGTTTCTTTTCACTAGCAATTAGATTACCCACTACTTGTAGTTACTAATTAACTTATCATTCAGTAAACAATAAGAGTTGGGGGTGAAAAGATCAGAAAATCTATAAAAATAAATTTAAGTAATTATTTGATGAGTTAGCAATTAATTTATTTAGGGACGTGTGAAAATTAAATGAAAAGGTTGACATTAATCTTTGAAAATAACGTTTAGTAATTTTTCATTGTTGGACGCAATTAAAAATATTACAAAAATGTTAGAAAAATTTCAAAGTCTTTTAACTAAGTTTTACAAAATAATTTCAATAAATCACATACAAGACTGTAAAACAATAAATTTTTATTCAGAGAAAATACAACACTTGATTGGGCTTCAATGATTAATAGTTTCTTGATAGTAATCAGGTAACTAAGCAACAAAACAATTTCGAGACATCAATGATCGATAAAAGAGTGAAGAAGTTAATAATGGAAATTGCATTTCTTTTGATTGTTCAAATTTTTATGTGCTTTTATTTAAAGATTTCTTGGTCAGTAAACAATTTTTGATATTGATTTGTTCAGTAACTAGTTATTGATAACATATTGTGAGTGTGTGAATAACCAAGTATTTTAAGGGGAAATGATTGAGTGAAAATTTTATTTTTTTAAGTGGGTTAAGTTGGTTGAATATCGGTGTTCAAAGAGTAAATATTATTTAAATATTTGTATACAGTACCTAGTGATTGTTGTTCTGTTATTAATGAATTATTCAATGTGTATCAGTATTCAGAAGTTGATACCAAGTAAATATAACAATGGATTTGGTTTCAATGAATTTGATTAATTATCGCTTGATAACAACAAGGTAACTAAGCAACCAAAAAATATATCAATTTGGAGACATCAATGATCGATAAAAGAGTGAAGAAGTTAATAAAATTTCAACTTGTATTTCTTTTGTTGAACCTTTTATGTGTTTTATTTCAAAATTTGTTGATCAGTAACCTATCATTAATATTTATTGGTTCAGTAACTAGTTATTGGTAACATTTTGGGTTTATAGTAAATAACCAAGTATTTTAAGAGGAAATTATCGATGAGGAACAAGTTTATTGATATTTTTAAGGGGTTGAGTCGGTTGAATATTATTATTTAAAGGGTAAATACTATCTAAATGAATATTTTTATGAAAAAAAAACATTTAATAGAAGAATAATTGTTCAAAATTGGATAAATTTTTAAAAATAATTGAAAAATGTTTGACTTTAACAAAATAATTTCAATGATTTCAATAAAATACAATAATCAAATACAAAATTTTATTCAGAAAAGAGATCTTGCTAACTACTCAGTAACTAAACAACCAAATGATTTACAGATATAGAGGCATTAATGATGTGAAAGAGAGTAAAGAAGATTTTATTAATAAATTTGTATTTTTACTTGTATTTCTTGTTATTGATTTACTTTTATTTAAAGTTTTGTTGGTAAGTAACCAAATATTTATTTGTTCAGTAACTAGTTATCGGTTACCTAATATGTATACAAGTAACTGGAATGAAGTTCCCGACTGGAAAACCTCAACATGTAGTGGATTGAAGTGGCAAATATCCAATCTTATTCTTCAAGAGCGGAAAATGCAGGGTAATGGGTTGCAAAAGACCATTACAGGAAGGGAATCTCAAATATTAGATTCAAGATTAACAAATTCAATCATTATCTTTGAATATTGACATGGGTTGTCGAATCAACTTGTATGATTTGTCTACAACAACAGAAAACATTTACGAACCGGAATTGTTTCATGCATTAAGACTTGTCAAGTATAATCCACTTTGTGTGAATGTCTTTGCAAGCAGAAAAGTCGTTGTCATGGGGATAAAAACACTGGAATACAACCGTCTAGTACAAGAAACATTTAATTTTATAAAATCAAAAATTAATAATCGTAATACCGACAAAGAAATACTAGATTATTTATTAAGCACTGATTGTGTTTAAATAGATTAAATTCTGACGATTGTAAAAATTAAAAATGATCGACGAGCAAGAAGCATACGTATTCGAAACAATTCTGATGAAGATGGAAGAACTCTTTCCGAATATGAAAAACAAAATGTCCTATTGTGCTCCTGAATACTTGGCTACACCGATATATCAAATGACAGGAATCAACATTGAAGAAATTGTACGGATGCACTACGAATCAGTTCAAGGATCTAGTTTGAAATGTTTAGATGACTGCATTGTTTGTGCAGATCCTCAATGTTGACTTGCCCATTTAGATGCAGATGCTGTAGGGACTACAAAAAGAAGGAAGTTGTACATATTTTGTTGGCTGAGCTAAGAAGAGCTTACTATAAGCAGATTTGTGATGATGTAAATAAATTTTGATCTTTTACGAGTTTATTTTATGTGTTTATAGTTTTTTTATATAAAGATTTTGATCTTTTACGAGTTTATTTTATGTGTTTATAGTGTTTTTATAGAGATTTTTATCTTTTACAAGTTTATTTTATGTATTTATGGTTTTTTATAAAGATTTTAATTGGTTGAATAATTATTATTAATATTATTATTATTATTAATATTATTATTATTATTATTATTATTATTATTATTATTATTATTATTATTATTATTATTATTATTATTATTATTATTATTATTATTATTGTTATTATTATTATTATTATTATTATTATTATTATTATTATTATTATTGTTATTATTATTATTATTATTATTTTATGTTAACAATATCTTTTTTTATTCAGTTATAATAGTTTTATGTATAAAATTTTAAATCATTTAAAACATATATTTTAAAATTTATCATAAAAATTTAATAATTATTTTGTTAAAAATTTTATTAAAAAAAAATATTTCAAAAATCAAACTAAAATTTTCATATAAAATATTTTAAATTAAAATATGTAATGCTTAAAAAATAAATTTTAAAATACACTTAAAATTTCATCTTAAAAATACATTTAAAATTTTCGAAAAAAAATACACATTATCATCCTAAAATTATCGAAAAAAATACACATTATCATCTTAAAATTATCGAAAAAAATACACATTATCATCTTAAAATTATCAAAAAAAAATACACACAAAAAATTACATCATTGAGTAATCAATACACACAGAAAATAATCACGAGAAAACCCCCCCTCCCCCTATATTATTATGCAATGGTGTGTGGTCGCAGAGTGCTCCTAACTACCTACTTGACAAATATTTCCGAATTAATTGAAAAGTTTGATTTTTACATTTTCAGTAGTTTGTTCATTGTCATTACCAATACAGTGGAGCCCCGCTATAACGCATCCCGCCATAATGCGAATTCGGATTTAACGCGGTCATAGTATGGCACCCAAAACTTTTATATTGATTTACATTTAGAAAAAAATTTGATAAAATTAAAAGAACCAAAACATGAAACTAAATTCATTTTTACCATAAAAAACTGTTCTTGAAAAAAATAACAAAACTTAATAAATATAGCGGGATAAAATTGTCAAAATGTATGCCGTGATCAAACTTGTAGTTAAAAGCAAATAAATTTAATATATTTTTTTTGAAATAAAAATAATTGTAATTGTAGATTATTTTTAATATCTTTATTATTAAAAATAATTCGTAATATTTAATAAGTCGTTTTTAATTTAAATCCTTTATAAGTGTATATTGTTTGTTTATATTAAAAAATAATCATATGTTATGGAAAAGCAAGTTCAAAAACGAATGTCGTTTTCTACCAAAGAGAAACTGCTTGCCCTAAATCAACTAAAGAATGGCAAACAACAAACCCAGCTTGCGAGAAATTTGGGAATCAGCGAATCCACTTTGAGAGGTTGGAAACTAAACGAAGTAAAGATCCGTAGTTTACCCAAGATTCTAGAAGATGAACTTGGTTTACAGCGTAAAAGAGTTAAGTCAGCAAGTGACAATGTGTTAAATTCAGCTTTATATCAATGGTTTGTACAAGCCGGTCTGAAGGTGTTCCAATTTCAGGCTCAATTCTAAAAGCACAATCAGAAAAATTTAATCGCCGTATAAATGGAGAAGATTCCAAATTTAAGGCGAGTAATGGGTGGCTAGACAAATTCAAGAAAAGTCACGCTATCAACCAAGTTCTTGTTTCAGGAGAAATTCGCTCCGCTGACAAAGAGGCTGTCAATTCCTACCCATTTTGGCTTAAAACGTTTCTGGAAGAGGGTTGTTACACAGCCGACAGAGTTTACAATTGTGATGAAACAGGTTTATTCTATAAAATGTTACCCAATCGCACCCTCGCAACTAAGATTGACAATCATAAACGAGAAGGTTTTAAGAAGAGGAAAGACAGGGTGACTCTCTTATTTTGTGTTAACAAATCTGGTAGCCTTTGATGATTGGAAAATCGAAAGCACCTAGATTTTTCCATCATGTAAATATGAAGTCACTTCCATTTCAGTATATTAACAGTAATAATGCTTGAATGAATACGAACGTATTTTATGACTGGTTTCACAAAACAATTCGTTCCACAGGTTCGGGCTCATTTAAGAAAACTCAAGATAGAGGAAAAAGCACTCTTCCTTCACTACTTGTCAGTAGTGATGGCAAGATAAAAGTTTCGTACCTCCCGAAAAACACAACAACAGAAATCCAGCCACTTGACCAAGGCGTAATTTCCGTATTTAAACAAAATTATCGCCGTGAAATGATAAAGAGAATGGTATTAGATAATAACGGTTCCGTCGATCAATCATTGGCATTACTTGCTTTAAAAGAAGTATGCCACCTTGGAGGTAAAGCCTGGGAAGCTATTACAGAAAATTGTATTGGACGATGCTGGATGCAAAGGACTTGGGGCAGGTTTTATTCTATCGATACAAAATAGTAGTGACGATGAGTTAGGTTTTACAGGATTCACGGAAGAAGACGTGCGTTTAGCAGAAGACGTACTCAAAAAATACGAACCCAGTCATCATGATATTCTTAATTGGTATTCAGTAGATGAAATCTGCTCTATATATGACCATATATCAGATGAGGAAATTGTTATAAAGGTCGGCATGAAGAATGAAGCTGCACAATCAATTCTGGAAAAAAACAGAAGATAGTGATAACGATGACAATTGCTCTACAATTCCTCCCCCATAAGTTTCTGAAGCAGTATTTCATTTAGAAGCTAGTTTAAGGTGGGTGGAAACACAAGATGTTGATAGTTTAAAATTACTTCAATTAAGAAACATTCTTGAATTTGCGAAAATCAAACAGTCTGCGGCAAAGAAGCAAACGAAATTGGATGTATTTTTCAATAAATTATAAACTTTAATTATAAAATAACTTACTTTCATTTTGCGCAACGATTAGTTTATAATTTTTCACATGTTTTGTTTTATTTTTACAAATTTATTAATTGTTTTTGCGCGCTGAAATCATCCCTTGATTGCTAATTATTCTTGCAGTTGTCGCATAAAATAAAAATTTAGCGTTATGAAATGAGTGTTTAAATATACAAAATAATAAACTTTTCGGGTGGCATGCAATGAATATAATGTATCAACGCCGTAAAAGGTTTTATAATTCGGTTTATGTTATGTTTTACGGAGCGAATTCAGATATAAAAATTATTAAATGTTTTAAATATTTAAAATCTTTATAAAATAAAATCTTTATTTGACAAAACGAAACCAACACGGCACAGTAACCTTCTATGTTGATACACTTTTATAATTTTATGATATTTTGGTATTTTTGGTCAATCCGTATTATAACACAAACAAAAAATTAATAAATGTTATAATGCACGCTAATAACTTTTATATATTGGCATCGATGCTTTAAATTTATCTAAATTTTAATCAAATATTTTTATAATAATCTGGTGATAAGCCGACTTTTGATTTTTACATGTGTAAACGTATATCTTGCCCGAAAAAAAAGTTCAATATTGTAAAACCCCGCATTTACGCGACCCCACTTTTAATCCGACCCGATTTAATGGACCGTGATTTTCGAATTATAACGGGGTTTCACTGTATTTAGCAAATATTTACAAAGTCTTAAATATTTGATTATTTAATATTTATACATTTTTTTCGATATTAAATAAACTATTGATAAATTGCCAATTGACTTATAATTAAAATATATATTATAAGGACTTTTTTGTTTTTTACCTCTGATTTCTTTATAAGTTACATAATATTTTCTACAAAATTTGACTATGAATCAGATTTGTTAGAATTATATATATAATATATATATATAATTATATAATGTGCAAACCTACATATTTAGAATTTTATACATTAGATTATTATTATTAGTGTGCGAATAGGTACTGTTCAGGCTCAGTGTACCTTTGACTTTATTTTGAATTCAAATTCATAATAATATCAATTCCACTTATAAAAGTTAGTGATTCAAATAAACAAAGTGTTCATTTGAAAAATTCTGATTTCTAATTTTTAATTAACCTCTATGATAGATAGTTTTAAAAGTTAAAAAGCTTTAAAATATTAATAAAATTATCAATAAATTCTTGTGCAAAACATTTCATTATTTTCTGTTTACTATTTGCCATAACTTCATTATTCAAACAAATGCATTCTAAAGTTTAATCAAATAAACCGAACTGAATTAATGTGCAATGTGTTGAGATTGAGCGTACATCATTTGGTCGATTATAGATTGTCAGTAGATGACTAATTGATAACTGAATTTTGACCTCATGTATTTATTTGAATCGATTCTAGATCAGATCAGTCACAGATTAGGTTTAGTGAAACTCCAGAAAAGTCTGCAATTCTAAAAAAACAAAATGCAATATTTAGAACGGTACTTACTTATTAACGCCACTGCAGCAGAAGTTGCGCAAATCTTGTGGATTCCTTGTTGCCTTGTTTACTGAGTTTTGACGCCATTTTTTTAGTGCTACTAAAATGTACCAATTCCCATGACGTGAAACTTTATTTTGGTAAACGTAAGTTTTGGAAATGTAATTTCCAAAACAGGTGATCATCAAAACGGAACTTATAAAAGACAAACTGGTTTGAGTGAATCAGAATTCCATTTTTTCAGCTTTGAGATTCATATAATGCTTGTGCGAGGAGTTGACGTCTATTAAATTTTGTGAAAAGCAACTTGATTTATCGGTTAAAACTGTTATAGATTGGAACAATTACATGTGTGAATTATGTGTCTTGGATATGGAGAATAAACCAAACAGATTGCATTGTGGAAATTGATGAAAGTTTGTTTACTAAACGAAAAAATAATTGTGGTCGAGTATTAACCGAAGAGTGTGGGTTTGGTGGTATATGTAGAGATGTATGATTTGTCGCAAAAATTTTAGGTGTATATTTTAACCGCCAAATGCGTTGCTGCGGTGGCGTTAATACGTAAGTCACTTTAGAACTTCTTTTTCAGGCTCATGGTGGGTTACAGGGTTACAAATCTTGCTTATCCTCCCGGTGACCCTAGTAACGCCATACAAAATGATACTGTTCGCCACTTGGCACCCGTTGCTAAGCAACGTTGGTAATGTGTTCAAGTGGTGGATTGCCCGCAAAAATTGAGTACCATTTGCTAGTACTATAGTTGCTCGGACAACCCTCGGGTTCACGAGCTGTCGATAGAAGACCTATGCTCGCTTTGCTCTGTCCCTCATACTATTCAGGAATTGGTTTTTATTAGACTGTGGAACGAATTGGCGGGGTGATGAAAATGTTTAGGACAATGTTGGCATACGATTATGTTAAAATAACAATTCAACTAAGGTTAAAACTATTCTATTCGATCTAAACGCATTATCATTTACTGCTTGACGTTTTGGAGTTGTGTTGCGCGACGTCGGGCACGTTCCTTACGTCCCGGTCGACGATTGTTGATGGGTTGTTCTGTTGGCTTGGTGGTTGTCTGCGGCATTTGGGTGGGGGCGAAGATGAGCGGATAAGTTACCGCTTCACCTTCCCGGCATACCGCTAGGGCGGCTTCGAGTCCCCGAATTTGCGTGAGCAGGCTCTGGTTGAGCTGTCGCTCCTCTGCCCAGCCTTTCTGTGCTGCAGTCAGGCGGTGGTACAGTGTTTTTACCTTTTCTGGTTCCCTCCAGGTTGCTTTAATCTGTTGTATTTCGCGGGTTAGTTGAATAATCTGAGTGTGTAATTCCGCGTTTGTCTGTCTCGCGTGGTTCAATTCAGATTGTAAGATTTGCAAGGAAGACATTACTACAATCAAATAGATGATGTTAATTTATTATTGATCAAGTTATATAATTGTTTATTTCGTTAAACAAAACACGAATAACTCTAGCTATAAGAATAAGAAATAACACGTAAATTTCTAATCTTTTAAATCAATTACTACATAAAGTCTATCAGTGTTGGTTTACTCGTCCGGACAATATCTCTTCAGGCTTCGTTTGAGAGCCTCAACAGTATAGGGTCTTCTGGTGTCTCGAACTGGGTGAGATGGATAGGCGACTGCAAATCGCCCGGCAAGGATGTCTTCCACAACGTTCGCAAGATACATCCTTGCCTTAACCACCTGTAAATCTACCTGCTCCTGCACCCTTTCCCATTGGGTGAGGAGCTCCTGTGCGTGCAGGTAGGTCTCCGCGGCTGGATAATGCCGTTCCGAGAGACATGATCGTTGCAACTGGTCGAGTATCCTCGTGGTCGGCGGGACTCCTGTCTGTTCCTGTCTGGCGGTCTCTCGACGGGTAGTTCGTTTGGGCGACATGTCTAAACATTACTGTTATTAAGTTCGCTTGATTTATCATTCTAAGTTATTAGCGAGCAAATTGGGTCTATGTTACTCGTAAGGATGTCATACGCGTGACCATTGCCTTCCTTTACGCGGTGGGACATTCATAAGCAAGTTGGGTTACTTTGTGGGTCTGGTTCTTTAAGGTGCACTCCTTTATAGGGAAAGTATATAATTATATGATTAATCATATGGATGGGGTAACCTGATGTTTCACTTATTCGATATATGCATCTTAACATTTAAATTTTTCATGTAGGCGGATACTCGTACATTGACTTAAGGGAATTTGTACATTGATTTAAAGTTTGTTTACTAACTTCAATTACAGTTGTTCGAACTTTAAGATTTAGGCCGGATGTTGATCCGAGATAACTTAGTCGCGTGTAGGTGTATCCTGGTGGACGAATGATTTCCGGCGGATTTTACCGTTACCACTTAAGCGGTTGGCGAAAGGTGAGTTACATTGTTTACATCCGGTGATTGTATTATTCGTGTCATCTTTTCAGAATTACTGGTCCAATGTTCGCCTACACTCGATTATCTCAATTTCCGGTAAGTTATTTCGTTGACTAGTTCGAATGTACTTTACTAACAAATTTTAGGAAAACTTCTACGCTTACCGAGATTCCTAAATAGATGCGATACCGTGAATTCAGTCTTACTTTAATTTACATTTTTACGGTTATTCAATTCATCTCTAGTCTTAATCTATGAATTACTTTAATCTACTAATCATAGCTCGTTAAGGAACTTATTTTATTTATTCTTATTCAATACTTTGCTTTACCAAAACTAGATTATCTGGGTTTTACTCAATAGCTATTTGGACTAATTTAATCATCTCAATTGTCACCAGTAAATTGATTCAATTTAATCAACGATATTTTTATTTGTATTCATTTTATTGTTAATCAATAATTTAATCTAAATACTTGAATTGCTCAATCACTTCTTCAATTTTATCAAGATGAATTAACAGTGAATTATGTGGTGTTACATTAATTTTAATCAACAATTTAATTAAAGGGTTCCATACTTTTATTCGAGAATCATTTTACTTTTAATTGATACATTTCTTGATTTGAAATCAATGAATTCGATTCTTAATTGCTTCCCTTTCTATCGGGGGTTGATTAGATCGATACATTACTCGTTCTTACTCAAAGATCAGATTACTTTTACCGAAATGAATTATAATAATTTAATTGGTGAAATCATTTGTCATTACCCTAATCAATAATTTATGAGCATTTAAATTATCTTTACCCAATATTTACTTCAATTTTTTGTCATACAACACTTTACTTTTACAATCAATGGTTATTTTAATTTTTATCAATAATCTCAATTTAATCGAATTCAATGATTCCCAATAAATTTTATTTATTTCAAAATGTTAATCCAAAATAGTTATAACAACGATTCCAGTTAATTTAACCCACGTACCCTTTCCCTTTAATAGGCCTTAGACGCGTTTTGTGTTTATATTATATTTATTGAGTGCCCACTGGACTACTCGGTGTGATAATTTTAAGCCGTGTGTAATATGATTTTAGGTCGATTTTACAGAATTGAGAAACGAGGAAGCAGCCAGAGACTTCTTCCTTATTTCTCGCTTCAGCTATAGGGATAATATTGACGTTACGACCGCTGCGTTGCGCACGCTGAGTCTTCACGGGTACATATCATTGGCGATTTTCCACACACTTACATGCCTCTGTACTATGTAGATTTTATTTACTTGCGTTATGTGTCGGCTGTGGGCCGGAAAAATTTCGACATTTTAATTTAGTTTATAAAAAATATATATATATCAAACAATTTATGTATATTAATAATATTTATTAATTAGGACAAAATAACAGAATTACCCTTCATAACCATTCCAAATATTTTCATACAATAGCATAAAATATCATAACAGAAAGCATAAATGCCTCTCTCCCACGTCGACGCCAAGCAGAGCTCTACCGAGATGCAATGGACGTGACGTGGAAAGAGGGTTCCAACATAAATATTTCTCACCTAAAATCAGTTGAATTAGTTCAAATAGCTTGAAAATAGGGTTTTAAAATAGTTTCACAACGATTTAACAGTAAGATTTCAAAATAGTTTACAAACGATTTCAACTGGTTTGAAAAATGGTTTCAAAATGGTTAAGTTAAATGTGAAAATGGATCAGTATATATACCTAATTTTATGGTGTGTGAACTTTGATGCAGTAAAACAAAATTCGACCTTGTTATTTTCTAGCAAATTCTATTATTTATTTTTATTATTTTTTGATTTATTTTTATAATTTTTATTTAGAATTTTTATTGAATTATTACTAATTCAAATTTTTCGATTTAACTTTCATTTTAATGAACTTTTATTAATTTTTTCACTTTTGTCGAATTTGTTGTGTTTTCTTGTTGTATTTGTGTAGGTATCGTGCGGATCTTGGTGCATTTTGTTAATATTTTAATTTATTTTATGTTTGTTAATTTATATTTAATTCTTTTATTTCTCAGATTTTATATGGTTTAATTGGTGTTTCAATAGGTTTATTTAAATTGCATGTTGTATTTGCGTGTGTGTTTCTGATCCATTTAAACATTTTCCAAGGCCGTTTACGTTCTGGCCCAACACTCATCAAAAATCAAAAAAATGTTAGCTTTGCAGTTCTCATGGTTGACTTATGTTTCTAAATTCTGTTTCTTGAAATTCTTCTTGAATCTTTATAGATGAATTAGTTAATGCGCCATGAATACAACCATTTTGAGTTTCCAAGTTAATTAGTTTCGAAAATTAAAAAATGTAAATGAAAGATTTTTGGTAATCGGAAAAATTAAACAATAAATTGTCAATTATCTCAAAATAAAAGAAAAATAAATCTTTATTTAGCACATTTAAAAAATCTTTCGAGACTTTCGAAGTTGCCCCTCCCGCTCATTCTTATAAAATTTATTCATAGAAATATCTAGTTTTATACTACTCATTATAGTAAGTAGATGACCTATTTGTAATCAAAGTCTACCTTTGAATTTTTAATCATTTAAATTGAAATTATTATTAATTAAAATTTTAAAAAATTAATAATAACTAATGAAATGTAGATATATTTTCAAACACGATGCTTTGGAATCGCTTCAAATATATAACAGAAGGAAAAGCGAAATAACGCCGGCCTATGGTATAAGATCGCCTTTCACAATAGGATCCTCGAGTGAGAACTTCAAACTTTATTCAGTTAATCTTTTTGGGAAAAAAGTAAAAGAATTAAAATCTAATTTGCCAATGACTGTGGAAAAAACTCCCTCGTTTGATAAAACACTTCCAGACGCTCTTGGACGTCGATGTCAAATTGTTCGAAAAAATATAACTATAATCCAATAACCCCTTTTGAAACCTTACAAGAAGTTGGATTAATACTTAGAGAAATTGAAAAACCATCGTCAATGAGTCTCGAGAGTAATTTTTCACACAGATATTGCAGAAAACATATTTTGAGTTCGGTTAACTTTCAAAATTCATGTGAAATTTTGAAGAGAAATCTTCAGATTCTGGATCCAACATATGACTGGGATAAAGCTTTAAGGTATGCGCGGAATATTTATGAATACTTGCAAAAAGATTTTAGACCAACTAGTCTTACCAAATGGTTGCAATGCTTTCTAGCCATAAATATCGAAAGAAAATTCGAAACTCCATTCAATAACGGTTTGCAAACGTTGCTCAGAAACAAAACGGCCAATCTGAAAATTCTTACCCAACAATCGTTAGAAGTGGATAATTCACCCGTAAAATAAACTATAAATTACATAATGAGGTTTCATCAGAAAGATAATGTAACCATTTGCATCATGAACCTTTTTCAACAAATAAATTTCCGTACTTTTTTGGCGAATTTATATTTCATTAAATTAATTTAATTACTATGCAAATTAATTTTTCACTGTAGTGTACAAAGACATCGGTGACCTGAATTTAATATATTAACATAATATTATTTATCAAAACAGCAAGCAATAAAAAGCAGGATGGCATTATCTTTGCCCTTTTGGTGACAAACTTAAGAATTTATTTCTAAATATATTTTGATTGAAGAATGTAAATTGACCTTCGAGCAGATTTAAACCACTTATAAACTGTTGGACCAAAACTGAGTGACAATGAATTTTGTTTAAGTAAATCAAAATAACACGGAGACACAGCAGTAAAGATATAAAATCAAACCTATAAACATCAAGTATACACCCTAAAATACGAAAAAAAAATTAAATATAAAATCCAGAAAACACAAAAGTAAAATAAAATATATTCAAAAACGTACCAAGAATCGCACAAGATTTACATAATATTAACATGATAACAAGAAAATTTGACCGAAAATGGACAATTTATAAAACTATGAAATTAATGAATAAAACGAAATAAAATAAAATAATTTTTGGTCGAAGATATTCAATTAATAAATTATAAAAATATGTCTATTTAATTTAAGAAAACAATAAAATTAGATTTAGATAATACAAATAAATTCTGTGGGGTTATGGTCTTTGACAACCCTGACCCCAGATGAAAAATTAACCTTCCTATTGGTGGGTTACAGGGTTTCAAATCTTGCTTATCCTTCTAGGTGCCCTCGTAACGCCATACAAAATGATTCTGATCGCCACTTGGTACCCGTTGCTAGGCAACGTTGGTAATGTGTTCAAGTGGTGGATTGCCCGCAAAAATTGAGTACCATGTGCTAGTACTGTAGTTGCTCGGACAACCCTCGGGTTCACGAGCTGTCGATAGAAGACCTGTGCTCGCTTTTGATTCTTAGGTCCCATTATTCTCCTATCTCCTTCAAATGTTAACCTATACTCTCATATCATCTATCTTTATGTCCATTCCCATAGTCCTTCTTATCGTTGTCCATGTCGAAGATTATTCTTTGGTCGGTACACCCTTGGTTGTGTTAAATACACCCACATTATATCTTTCACCCTTATCCCTATTATAACTACAATGTTTCCCATTATTATTACCAGCATTATTATTGTTGCTATTATATATATTACCTTTATTAATTGTTACTACTAATACCTTTACTAATATTTTTATTACTATAACTACCATTATATTTATTGTTATTGTTACTATGAGTATTACTATTATTATTATTGTTATCATAATTATTATCAATCATTACTACAAATACCATGATTATTATTATTATTACCATTATTATTATTATTATTATCATTATCATTATTATTATTATCAATATTATTATTATTATAATTACCATTACCCTTATCATTATCGTTACATTTATTAAGATTTTGTAGGGATCCTTCCTTATTCCTCAGCGTTAAAATTTTTTATCGATATACAACATTAGCCGTAGTCCATCTATAATTTTCGGTTTTTGATAAAGTATTTTTGTAAATTCGAAAATTTTAGCAGCGTTCCGCCCTTATTTTACGGTTCATCCCTATTCTACCGTTTTCGACAAAGTATTTTCATTGACTCGGAAAATTTGAGCAGCGTTCCGCCCTTATTTTACGCATTCCATTTTTACGTTACTATTTTTGTTAAGTATTTGAATTAGTTCGGAAAATTTGAGCAGCGTCCCGCCCATATTTTCCGCCTCAACTCAAATTAAATTATTTAATTTTTATTTAAAAATATTATTTTTCATGATTTTGGTCGTTCGGATTAATCTTTTTCCGATGGCTATTCATTTTAACTGTTGCAACGATTTCGCAATTTTCCCCGCTACCCATTCCCTCTTTTTGTCCTTAAGATCTATTTATGTTCATTTCATAGTTAATGAGTGCCCACTGGACTACTCGGTGTTAGAGATTTTGAGCCGATTGTTGTTAAAAATTTATGTCAATTTTACAGAAAACGGATGGTGAAGGAGCAGCCAATAAACTACTCATTTACCCTCCAATTTCCCCTATGTACGGATGATATTGACGTTCCAACTCCTGCGTTCCGCACGCTGAGCCTTCACGGGTACATATCATTGGCGATTTTCCACGCACTTACATGCATCTGCACTGTGTAGATTTTATTTACTTGCGTTATGTGTTGGCTGTGGGCCGGAAAAGGAATAACAAATAATAATTTACCATAGCATTTGGAATAAAAGTTTCGATGCACTAAGGCGGTAGATATAAAATATTTATTCAGCATATTACATCGGCTACATACATTTGAAATTCATTGTATCCATTCCATAAAATTTACTTCGAAAATCCCATAAATTTAATTCGATAAATCATCTATAAATTCAATTGGAAAAACAAAATTATCCATAAATTTAATCTGAAAAATCATCCATAAATTCAATTGAAAAATTACCCACAAATTTGATTCAAAAAATCATCCATAAATTCAATTGGAAAAACAAAATTATCCATAACTTCAATTTGCAAAACAAAAATCATTCATTAATTCGATCTGAAAAGTCATACATAAATTCAATTGAAAAATTACCCATCAGTTCTCCTCGAAAAAATCAACTAATAATATTGCACCAGTTGAGAGTGATCATGTTCAGGCAAAACACTTACCCGTGTTAATTGCCTGAATGCACGGCTCTCAACCAGCCATACAACCAGTTATACAATTCTATAATGAAATTTTCTCCGAAAAATAAGACTGAAAATTTGTGAAAACACATCGGTATTTATACCTATTTTTCTCGCGTGTGAGATTTGATGCAGTAAAACAAAATTCGACCTTGTTATTTTCTAGTAAATTCTATTCGTTAATTTTATTATTTTTTTGATTTATTTTTATAATTTTTTATTTAAGATTTTTATTGAATTATTACTAATTCAAATTTTCGATTTAAATTTCATTTTAATGAACTTTTATTAATTTTTTCAATTTCGTCGAATTTGTTGTGTTTTCTTGTTATATTTGTGTAGGTATCGTGCGAATCTTGGTGCATTTTGTTATTATTTTAATTTTATTTTTATGTTTTTGATTTTATATTTATTTATATTCTCTCAGATTTTAAAGTGTTTAATTGGTGTTGTATATTGTATTTTAAGTTATCTTGGTGCTGGGTTTTCGTGCTGTATTACTGATGCATTTAAACAATTCTCAAGGCTATTGGTGTGCTGGCCCAACACTATTCCCAGGGGTTACCCGTTGCTAGGCAACGTTGGAACTGTAACCATGGGCTTTGAGGTTGCCAAAGGTGAGCGCCACGCGGGAACTGCTCTGGCCCGACCTCAATCTGGGTCCAACGCACTACCGTTAGAAGGTATGTGTGCGATTTGTCATTTTCGTCTCATACTGGTGATAGATGGTTATGATAGTGACGCTGAGCGACTGATTGATTGACTTCCTTGCCTGGGTTTAATTCAATTCAAACTAAATTAAGTACGACATTCAACAAATTTATCGTAACAGTGATTACGACTGGCTGACTGAGTAACATCATTGCCTAACTATTGGTGGGTTACAGGGTTTCGTTGTTTGTTTGAATTAACCTGTGGTTGGCCCAGTAACGCCATACAAAATGATGCTAACTGCCACTTGGCACCCGTTGCTAGGCAACGTTGGAAATGTGTTCAAGTGGTGGATTATCCGCAAAAATTGAGTATTATTGCTAGTACTGTAATTGCTCGGATAACCCTCGGGTTCACGAGCTGTCGATAGAAGACCTATGCTCGCTTAGCTCTGTCCCACGTGTAAGAAAATTCATGATCGAATGTGGAGAGATGGTTTGAAACCGCGATGCGAGTGTTCACAGTAGTACCTGTACGTGAGTGCATCTAGGAAATAATCTAACTACAAGTGCAACTACTTTATTTGAATCAACAAAATATATAGTTATCGTGGGTTAATGGGGTGGATTTGGAGGTTGTGCTGCTCGGCGTCGAGCACGCTCCTTGCGTCCCGGCCGACGATTATTTGATGGAGTGGTGGACTGGTCTTCTGATTGAGGGTTCTTCTGCGCCATCTGGGACGGGGCGAAGACGAGCGGGTAGGTGACTGCTTCCCCTCCCGACAGACTGCTAAGGCGACTTCCAATCCTCGGATTTGGGTGCGTAGGCTCTGATTGAGCTGTCGCTCTTCCGTCCAACCTTTTTGTGCTGCGGTTAGTCTGAGATATAATGTCTTTACTTTTCTCGGATCCGACCAAGTTGCCTTGATCTGCTGTACCTCTTTAGTCATCTGGAGGATTTGATTGAGGAGATCCGCATTTGCGTTCCTTGCGCGATCTAGTTCAGCTTGCAAGATTTGGTTGGTGGTCATAACTACAATGGACAAGATCGTTAAATTTTCTCTAATGATTTACATAATTTGTATTTATAATTATCATAAACATAATTATTAAAAACGAGTCTACTCAGGCAAACGATTAAAACGAAATGACAAGTTAACAAAACTTTCTTTTTCAAAAACAAAACTAAATCACGTTTATGGTTAGAGTTTTTAGGGATCACTGTTTTCCGTGGCACGGCTTCTTTAAGTCCTTCTTCGGGGGAACTACAGGATATCGGCGTCGGGTATCGCGGACTGGGCGAGGTGGATAGGCTTCCGCAATTCGCCCGGTGAGGATGTCTTCTTCCACATTTGCGAGGTACATCCTCGCCTTAACCACCTGTAGGTCCACCTGTTCCTGCACCCTTTCCCATTTGGTGAGGAAGTTGCGTGCATGCATGTAAGTCTCCGCGGCGGGATACTGCTGACCAGCGAGTCCACAGGGGTCCTTCTCGAAACCTAGTATCCGCCAAGTAGTGGGATACGGCCACTGTTGTTGAAACTCGTCGAAAATTTCCGTAGCTGATGGAGCTCCTCTCTGACCCTGTTCGTCAGTTGCTTGACTCGCGATTCGTTCGAATGACATGTCTAAAATATCATCGTGATCAGATCCGATTAAGTCGTCCGCTTATTATAATGATCAACTAAATGAGGACTGGAGTATTGCTTTTGGGTGTAATCAATTTTAAACTTATTGAATTCTATTAATTTTGATTTTTATTACAAATTATGGGCGGTTCATCTATCAGGTATTAGGTGTGCGATATTCCACCGGTTGTCCTTCCTATATTTTCTTTTAAAATTTACAGTAATCAAGTGATATTCTGGTGCTATGTACATTGGTTCACGGACATCTCGGGTCGTCAAAGGTTTACTCAGATTTGTGACTTGCTGTTGGATAAGTTAAGACGTGAATGGTGCTTTCCGTTACTCGATTGATTGTTGATAAGAGGGTTTATATTATCTCACACGTCTGGCCCTTTTGCATGTGTTCCTTTGGACAATACAAGTATATATGTGACTAAAACCTTGAATGTCAGGGCCGGATGTTGGTCCGGATAAGTCGTTTGTGCGTAGACGTGTTTAATCGATGATCCTGTGTAGTTGATTTCCGGCGGATCTGGTCGTTTGCAGTTAATCGATTAAATGGAGACGATTTAGTCTGGTATGTTTATATCCGGTAATTATATTATTTACGTTACATTTTCAGAATTATTGATCAACGGATTCGCCTAAACTTAGCTAAATCAATTCTGGTAAGTTATTACATTGATTAATTTGAATGTATTTTACTGACAATTTTAAGAAAAACTTCTTGCGACTACCGAGGCTTTCAAGCAGATGCAATCCCATACCTTTGGAATATTTTCTTTATGTGGAATTTTATTTGTTCCAGGAAAAAAATCGGTAGTAAGCCTTCTTGTGATTGAACAATTTATGAAATGTTAATACAAATTTTTTTTTCTTATCTTAAACTTTGATTTTACAATTATATTAATTTGGTTTAAGTAATAACTCATTTATTTCGTCTTAAATCACTTTACTTTAATCCCTGAATTTGTACTATTTAAAGAAAACTTTATTTCAAATCTATAAATTATTCTAGTTCTAATCAAGGGATTGTTTTATCAATGATATATTTTGATGTCCATTACTCGAATTTCTTGTATTTTCCCCCACAACTAGTTTAATCAACCATTACTTTAATCCGTGAAATTACTTTAATATTAGCTCAATATTTTTAAATCGATGAATCCAATTCTACTTTATTTTCACTCGAAGATTTACTTGATCTTTACCAAAGAAATTATCTTACTTTTATTCAAATTATTTTTAACTTTAATCCATGAATGACTTGGTTTAAAATTCAATTTCCTTTAATTAACGACTTATGGTTGATCAAGGAGTCTCTATTAGTTAATCATCCAATTAATGTGGTGAAAATTTTATTCTAAATCCGTGAATTACGTTATCTTTACTCAATAACCTTTTTACTTAATCTAATTTAATCAACAAAATATTTACTTTTACTCCAAAAATTCTTTTAAGTTTAATCAAAACGAATTAATTTAATTTGATCCATGAGTTATTTGTCTTTATCCAATAATCCATAATTTAACGTAATTGAGTTACTGAGTTATTTATTTAAAGATTTTTATTGTAACTTTAATGTAGTATGTCAATGATTAGTTTATTTCAAATTTAGCTATATCAACGATTTTAATTTAATTTATCCCCGTACCCTTCCCTTTAATAGGCCTTAGGCGCACTTTATGTTTATATTATTTTTACTGAGTGCCCACTGGACTACTCGGTGTGGTGATTTTGAGCCGTGTGTAATAGAATTTTAGGTCGATTTTACAAAAAGGAGAAACGAGGAAGCAGCCAGAGACTTCTTCCTTATTTCTCGTTTCATCTATAGGGATAATATTGACGTTACAACCCCTGCGTTCCGCACGCTAGGTCTTCACGAGTACATATCATTGGCGATTTTCCACGCACTTACACAAATCTGTACTATGTAGATTTTACTATCTTGCAATATGTGTTGGCTGTGGGCCGGAAAATTTTCGACAGATTTAATTTTAGTTTATGAAATATATAAAAACAATTTATTAATATTATAAAAATCTATTATTAAAAACAATATACAAAATTACTTGCAACCAATACATTCATAAAAGCATAAAAATGCATCTCTCCCCACGCCGACATCCAAGCAGAGCTCTACCGAGGTTGCGAGGATGTGACGTGGAGAGAGAGCTCCAATTAAAACTATTTCTCACCTAAAATTGATTTAGCAATAGATTTAAAATAACTAATATTCAAAATCAAATTTTGATTCAAAATGGTTTTCGTTTGAAAAACGGTTAAATTTAATGTGAAAATGGAACAGTATTTAAACCTATTTTCTGTCCCTAACCTCGCATGTTAATTTTGATGTAGTAAAACAAAATTCGACTTTGTTATTTTCTAGTTTATTCTAATCTTTAATTTTATTATTTATTTTAATAATTTTTCGTTTAGAATTTTTATCGAATTACTACTAATTCAAATTTTTTGATTTAAGTTTCATTTTCATGAACTTTTATTAATTTATCAAATTTTGTCGAATTTGTTTGTTTTCTTGTTATGTTTGTGTTGGTATCGTGCGGATCTTGGTGCGTTTTGTTATTATTTTAATTTATTTTTATGTTTATTCTTTTATATTTAATTCTCTTTTTCTCATATTTGATAGGGTTTAATTGATGTTTCAATAGGTTTTATTTTGAATTTGCATGTTATATTTGCATGTGTGTTACTGATCCATTTAAACATTTTCCAAGGCCATACGTGTTCTGGCCCAACACTATATAATTTCAAATTGTTAACACCCAGAAACCTTTATTAGTCAAATATGACATGCACAAATTTTCACTCAATAGTTAAAAAACATTTGTCACACAATTCCCGCATTTGAGTCTTTTATTCGAACGGCTCGTCTTTTGGCCCGTTCAGCTCTACCCGGACGGTGTTTAGTTGGCTTGGCTGCAGACGTCGTAGTAGAATTAGCATCACGATAAGCTAATTGGGCCGGGGCAAAAACTAGGGGGTATGTCACTGCTGCTCCTTCTTGACACGCAGACAGTGCCACCTCCAAGCCTTTGATTTGTGTCTTCAAGCTTTGGTTGAATTGTTTTTCATCAGCCCAACCCTTCTGCATGATGGTTAGCTTCTGGTACAGGTGTTTAGCCTTGTTCGGTTCCACCCAAGTGCTTTTTATTAACTGAACCTCGGCCGTCAGTTGTAGGATTTGTCGATGGAAATCTTTGACGGTCCGCTGGTTCTTAGCTATTGTGGGAATCCATCTCTACAATAAAGGAAAATTAATTTCACCAGTAAAAGGAGGTTCTTAGATTTATAATAGGACTTATGTCTTATAGCGTCGGATTTATAATTTAGACTGTTCGTTTTGTTAAGTCATTTATTCATAACACTATAACAAGAAATAAGCTAACTAAATATCTATTTAAATGCACAAATGAAATAATTATAACAACAGGCTTAATTGTTCGCTAATATCGATCATAGTTGGTTCGCGAGGGTTCTCGAGCATATGGATGCCCGCGATGGACGTTCGGTTCTTCGAACCTACGTCCACATCTTCTGGTCTGTGAATTGTGAGGAGCTACTATATTGTTGGCTTCCATTGGTCGGTTCGATCCTGGGCCATTCTGATTGGACGAAATATTGTACGACGGGGCATACCCGTCCGTACTTGGGATCAACCCTGCCGCGATATCACGGTTGATCTCATCCAGATGTCGTTGGGCTCTTTGTATCTGTTGGGTCGTCTGCCGTTGGTGTTCCTTCAGGCGGGCAAGGAGGTACTCCGTCTGACCTCTTATTTCCCGCGCCGGGTTTCGGCCGGGTTCCCGTTTAATCGCCACGTAAGGCAGATCCATGTCCTCTCCAGTTTGTCGATCCTCTCCGCGGAATTCTCGAACCGGCGAGATTGAGAATCCCGCGTCCTACATCACCTGCCGGCACCGTGCAGCTGAATGTGCCGGGAAGTGAAGTGTGACCAAAGACGCTCCAATCCATGAGTCCTCTGAAAACTATAATTAATATATGGTATGGTTTAACATCACTATTTAGGTGTGAGAGATCGGTTGGCGGTCTAACGTGGGGTTACGCGAATAGAGTCTACTCATTGGTTTCATGGGTTGCGTATCTTATTTAAGGGAAGAAAATTGGTATGGTAGAATGCACGTGCTGGGGTTAGGCTTGCTGGTTTCCTAGACTAATGCGTCACTTGCTTCTCTAATGGAAGCGGGTAAGGAGATGAATATGGCGTCTGGACTTATAACGAATTATCTGGACCATCTTACGGTTAGGACTCTACGTAGTAAATTAATTTGGCGTATAAAATTTCTCCTGCTAATTTCGGCATTTCTCTACTTTTGACTGAAGTGGATCTTTTAATTCTCAAAACGTGGAGTATGAATAACTGACGCAACGCCTTCGAATTTTTTCGAACATTCAGCTCATGAAAACTGAAATTTGATCAAAACGTAGAATTATAATCGAGTTATACTTTAAATCTTTCCCACTCGTATTAATATTACCCCATAAAATGTTATTTGAAATATATTAAAAATTCATTCATTCGGTTCATGTTTCTTTGGGCCAACGGAGACCTAATAAAAAAAATATACTCTAAATTTGCTCATTCGTCTTCGGGAAAATGCAGATAAGAATATTCCTTAAAACACCTTTAAATTCTATAAATTTAATATTAGAAAAAAATATATAAAATATATCTTTAATTTATTCATTTGTTTTACCGTTCTTTAGGGAACCACGAATTTAATATCGTTGGAAACATAATCAAAATTTATTAAAATTACATTCATAAGTGAATCCTTTTGTTTTGTTTTTCCCTTTAGATAAACCGAAAACTATTTCCAAAAACTATACGCTGGATTTGCTAGTTCGTCTTCAAAGAATAACGCAGGTAAATTATGGTTTAAGAAATACTTAACATCACCTAAAAATATATTTACGTGTTATTTTATTTACGGTACAGTCCCTTTGGGGAATTACAGATAAAATGTTATTTAACTACCATTACGATTCATTAAATATTAGTCCAAAATGTATTGGTACATTGATAATTTAACCCAGTGACTTACTGTTGTTACAAAAGACAAAAGAATCTGATCATTAGTCAGCCCAAATTTGAGTGCTCTCTCGTTAGATCCTATTAATTCGGTAGTAGTGGAATTTATCATTTTCCAAATTTATTTATTTCGTTAAGGGTAAGTATTTTTCGTTCCCGAATCTGTCATGTTTAATGATTCCAAATCTAATTTAGCTTTCAATCGTGTTTTATCATCGAAATTTACTCAATTGCCAAATATTCGTCACTAGAAAACGTTTAAACTTAATAAATTGACATACTATAGACTTATATTTTATTTTTAACAAAAATCTTACAATACATAGTTTTAACACAGGTAATTCGCATGGATGAGGCACATTCCGATTGTCAGTACTTAATCTCCGGTTTATGGTGAAGCATAGTTTGTGAGTACAGTAAAGTGGCATGGGTAAACTCGCTACTCATACGATACTGGACGTGGAGTTTGGGTCTTTGAGCATAAATAAGATTAACGTCATGGCCGATTTTATTGTCATTATTACGTAACTCTTGGAGGAGTGTTGGAGCGATTCTGGCGACTTATAGCGTCTAATTTGGACTCGGGAAAATATTAAAATGCTTAAAATTAATATCAACTTTACTTTCTACTATTCTCGGCTGTTCCAAGTTGGGTCGGGATCTCCTCGAGGCGACGTCGGACGTGTCAGGACTTCGCGGACTAATCATTTCGATCGTGGTTGCTCTAGACATTTTTTTAATTTTTCGATTTTTGATCGGCTTAACCCAACCTTTAGTACTTATATCAGGATGGGTGCGCACACACACTATTAGCACATTGGGCTCGCTCCAAGACACACTCACTGATGGTGTCGTGGTGTGCCTGTAAGGCTGATTTTAGCAGTTCGTGTCTACAATTTCGTTTAGCGAGATTTATTGATTGACCTTTTCATTGATGTCAGACGGGTAGTGTGATTTATCCTTGTCTACATGACCGTATTCTTACTATTTTCAGTCGTTTATCAGGTGAGGTTTTATTTAGATGTCTATTTAATTTCTATTTTTATTCGTATTATTATTTGGGTTAAAATTCAGGTGGCCATTAATTTTGGATGAATTGTATTATTTTGTTGTCTGGGCTTATCTGGTATTCTAGTTGTCAGGACGTTTTTCCCCACGACAATGTTATTTCAATCGTACGCAAGACTCGCTAGATGATTATTTGGGAACGTCGCGTGGATTTCCAAGGAATGGTACGCCTAATTATTCTGGATACCGTTTTATTTTATTACCCGATTTATTTCCTATTAGATTCTCTCTGTTGAAGTTATTACCTGCTGATTAGTGGGATCATAATTAATTTTGAGTGATCATCTTAGGGCGTTCAGAGGTAATATTTATTAATGTTTTCTATCGGTGAAGTAATCTGAAATATTCAGCTGGGACGATTAACCCTTCAACCCGCAGAATCACCATTTTATCAGTATCGTCCAATCTAGTTTTGGTTGCCTTCGCTTAGAAATTATGCGTCCTCCTAAGTGGGAGCTTATATGAATATATCGAATATTCCACTTGGTATGCATTATCTTGGTCAATTGTTGTGGTTATGCTATTTCGTTCAACTACTGCATCATGTTTCATTTGGTTTACATTCCATTGTGTCAAATACATCTATTTCGGTTTAGTTTTTAATTCTCATATTTATATTTATGAATGGTTATGCTTAATTTTAGTTGGGTCATTTATATATCTTAGTTGATGTTATATTTGCATGTGTATTACCGATTCATTTAAACATTTACAAGGCCGTTGGTGTTCTGGCCCAACAAAGGTAATAATTTTTTAAAAGTAAATAACTTAGTAAATTAACTTAGAGTCGACAAAATTACATGATAGAATTTTTTAAATAAAATTTTTAGAATAGTTTTATCGATCAATTTTTTATATATGAATTTTAAATTTTTAGTGTAATCTTACAATGAAATTTTTTATATCATTTACAATGACATTTTTAGTATAATTTTTACAATGATTTTTTTATACATGTTAATAACAATAAAAAATTTTCAAAGTAAGATGTGAAAAAATAAATGAATATGAAATTTTCAAAATAATAATAATAATAAATTCATAAACAATCAAAGAAAAATTTAAGTTAGTCGTATCAACTTCTGAATACTGATAACTCACACACACTGAATAATCCATTGATTAATAACTGAACAACAATCACTAGGTACTGTATACAAATGACTGAGTACTGTGCAACTCACTATATACATGCTAGACATTGAATAATTGAGTATCTTATTCATTAAAATATCCTATTTAAATAATATTTACCCTTTGAACACAGATATTCAACCAACTTAACCCAATTAAAAATAAAATTTTCTCTCAATCATTTCCCCTTAAAATACTCGATTATTCACTATACACACACTCACAATATGTTATCAATAACTAGTTACTGAACAAATCAATATCAAAAATTGTTTACTTACCAAGAAATCTTTAAATAAAAGCACATAAAAATTTGAACAATCAAAAGAAATACAATTTCAATTACAAATTTTATTAATAAAAATTTTCTTCACTCTTTTAATCGATCATTGATGTATCCAAATTAGTAAATTGTTTGGTTGCTTAGTTACCTGGTTGATATTAAGCGACTATTAATCAAATTCATTGAAGCCCAATCAATTATTGTATTTTCTGTGAATAAAAATTTATTTATTTGTGTACAATCTTGTATGTGATTCATTGAATTTTTGAAATTAAGTTGTAAAACTTAATAGTTTCGTTAAAAACTTTGAAATTTTTCTACTATTTGTGTAATATTTTTAATTGCTTCCAACAATGAACAATTATTAAAAGTTATTTTCAAAGATGCCCCTAATTTTCACATGCGCCTAAGTCTAAAATAAATCTATTAATTTCTAACACCTAATTTCTAAATCTTAATATCGACACAATATGCGTTCGTTTACTATCTTCTTTTGAAATCATTTTCTCTTTTATTTGAATGTAATTAAAATTAAATGAAATATGAAAATAAAATTAATGATATAATTAATAATAAATTAAATAATTATTAAAGTGAGCAAAATGAGTAGAGGAGACAGTATAAAATAAAGACTATTTTATTCCACACACATAGAAAACTTATGCCTACTCAGACGCGAATGTTACAGAAAAATTTATAAAATTAAGGCTCACAAAATCACCCAAGACACATTGCGCACACAGGCACATTACATTTAAATCAAGATTTAACATCATTTCACCACATTTCTTTCGTTGCACTCAATATTTTACCTTTAGTTGAAGCCACGCGTTGAATTTCTCAAAACACATCATTGATCTGCCTGCACTAGGTTCTTCCTTTCCATTTTAACAGCAACGAAAGTATATATACACTATTTAGCTCGTTCTCTACACATGTTGCCTTTAATCACACTCACACTGTCTCTAATGGACTAATTAACTCTTCCAAATCCTTCAATTCTCGATCCCAAATTGGTCGGAACCTGTCGATCTGATACGTAATCGCCAAATAAAGTCTTTTATTGCCTCCAAATCGCCTCTCTAATTTCTCTTTAGCCATTTGATACACCTCTGCCGAATATCCTAGGTTTTCTATTTATTTCAATGGTTCACCATGCATATAATTGTACAGGTGCAACATCTTTTCTAAATCTTAAACGTCCTCTTCGTCCACACAAGCGGTAAAAGCTGCTTTCAAAGATTCATAATCTTTCAATCTAACATCAAAGACTAGTATGTTAATTCTTTGTAGGCTTTAATGGCGTTTCAACTAAATCGTTTCATTTGACAATCCGGTAGATCTTGCTGCGGTTATTCGGTTCTAATTACTTTATAACAATAAACAACTTTGACAAGCTTGATCCACGATTTGATTCGCATTTGACCTACTGAGTTCCTTTAATTCTTCTACTACTAATAACTATCTGGTGTAAAATTCCGATTGCTTCTGAGTTGGAGCTCCTTTATATATTTGAAATAATGGCCTTAATTAATGGTGTTTCAACTAAATCGTTTCATTTGACAATTTTTGTCTCGCGGCCTTTTTCATCTTTTATTTGAATAACAAGAAAATTTAAACATTCGAATTAAACAAATACTATAAAATAGGAAATAATAAATATCGAATAAATATATATATTGAAAATCAAAAGTAAAGAAACTGAAAAAGAATCAAAATTAATTTATGTTGACAGACAATGATAATGAGAATTCGATATGACGTTTATTGGTTAAATTAATTACTTTATTATGGTGAAATTATATTTTATGATATAAGTAATTCAGATCTATATAAATTAACAATCTGTGATCCTGACAATCAAATGATAAGTCCAATTGTGATTTTTAACAATCTATCAATTTACAATGTTGACAACTTTATTTGTGCTCATTTTATTTTTTTGACGGTAGTTGACTATATATTAATGGTAATTTTAAAGTTTTATGTTTGATGTATTTATTTGTTTTAATAATCTTACATGTCATTGGAAATAGAATAGAAAATATATGTGAATTAGAGGGAACATTGGAGATTAAATAATTTAACCTCCAAAATAAAAGTTAAATCTAATGTAAACAATTAATTTTTAAATAATACCAATATATCTCAATCATATTTCTAAAATTAAGACTCTTAAGTGTCGGAATTGTTTTGTCAAGGCAATTATATTTTGGTCATAATAATAAATAATAAAATGATTAACAAGGCACTTAAATGCTAAGGAAAATAAAAAATAATAATAATTGACACAAGGCGCCATTAAGTGCATGGAAAAGACACTTTTAGTGTCAACAAAAACAAAACATTTTACTTTATAAAGTGAGAGAACTTTCGATCAATTCACAACTAAAATCATAACTTAGGTTACTAAGTCTCAAAGACCAGAAGTTTAAATTAAAGCAAACAATACATAGCCATAACAAAACTGTACCTTCGCTCGGTCAGTATTTTCATAATTGGAACAGAAATTGTTATACCATTAAGATTATCAGAAACGATATCCGTTGTATATCAAGATGCATAGAAAGGAAAAATCGCTTGAATTAAATTATGCAGTTTATGAATTAAATGTCTCAAACCTAATTTAGATCATCTTTCATGGTTTGCCTTTGGATTCAATTGCGCTTCAATCAGCAAAACTGGATGCTTTTCTCAGGCTACTCTCAATTCAATATTAAATATGTGATGCTAAATAACTTTCAAATCATCATAATTTGTCTCAATACCCTTTTTAACCATTTATATCCTAATTCAAAGGCTACTAGCATACAAGTTTACCAAAATTAGCATCAAAAAAATAAATTAAAAAAAATCAACACGGACACGAGCACACACACATAGTAAAATAACAGTGCATTTAAATCAAGGTTAAACACCCACCGAGTGTTTGCCAAAAGTGTAGTAATTATTCTGCATTGAAAATTGGGTCTAATTGAAATTTGTAAAAATAAATCGTATTATTTATTTGATTTATTGAATACGAGGAGTCTGATTGAGTTTCAGCTGAAGAAACTGAAGAAGATTGAAGGAAATACACAGGTGGATGAAATCTAAAATCATGTAATTATCTTTAAGGGCCAATAAATGGTTAACTATAAAAGTGAAAAACAACTTTTAGGTTATAAAAGAGTTTAGAGACTTTAAAGAAAAAAAAGATTTAGCAAAATCGGTATATAATTTAAAGCATGAAATTATAGGAGTAAATATTGTCAGATTGAGTTTCGTTATTTGTTGATTTGAGATTAATCTAATTCAGTGTTTCTCAAGCTTTTTTTAACCATCGCTCCTTTAAGACACAATTTGATTTGCCACCGCCCCCTAAAGATTATTTAATTGTATAATATACAAAATGTATTACATGTAAATCAATTTTAATGGTACAAAACAATTGCTACCGGATTGCTGCAATAGCGTTATTTAACAGAAACATGTTACAACTTGATTGCGTACGGCGTGCGGGCTATCCTACGAAATCTATGTAAAGTATTTTAAGTTTCTATACCATCAAACAGGGTAGAAATATAAACTAGTTATTCGTTATTGTGTAGTAGGTAGGTTTTAATTTTAGTGAAATTTAAAATATAAAGTAAATGAAATTACAAATCTACCATCGCCCTCTTAACCCACGTCAACGCTCCCCATTTTTTTCTCTGCCCTTTAACGCCCCTCTCTAGTTCTCCAACGCTCACTTTGAGAAAGACTGATCTATGGGCGATAAAAATTGATTGAATTGTTGATAAAGAATGGGAATTCGAAACCATTTTTATTATTCATGATAAAGGAGATTGTTGATAAATTGATTAAAAATCCTATGTATCAATGTTTGGGAAAGTGTGAGTGTAATTTGACAAATGAATGTGAATTGAGTGTTGATCTAAATAATAGTACAAATATATATATATAGAAAGAATGAACCTAAATTTGTGTTAGTATTGCTGTTCTCGGAAGGTTTTTACAAATTATAAGAGGAAGGAACGTAAACAGATGTGAAATTTAAAGTATAGGATCGTTTCTAACTCGTGTAAGGTACACAATATGTTTATTAATAAATCAAAAACTATGGCTTGATTGTGGTCTGATCTCGTTTATCAAATTACATGTAATGAGTGTAATGCCACATACATTGGAAAGACTTCCCGTCATCTCTGTACTAAAAAAATATTTTTGAGATATTTTGGTATTATTTAAAAATTAGTTATTTACATTGGGATTAATTTTTATTTTGGGGGTAAAAACGTTTTGTTGAAAAGTTTTAATAATTATTGGGAACTTGTGATATGTGAAGCATTGTTGATAAGGTTATTTGATCCAAAGATTAATGTGCAAAGTGACTGTTTCGAATGTTTTTAAATAGTTTGATTTTGTAAAATTATGTTAAATTGGTATTTTTTGTTTTTAAAAAATTATTAACCTTAAATATTATTTTTATTAAAAAATTATTAACTTTTAATATTATTTTTATTATAAAAAATTTAAATTTGTAAAGTATTTTATTAATATTTTAAAAATTTCGGCAAAACTGTTGTCAGCCGATACAACACAATTGTTCATGGTAAATAACCTTGAAGTTATGGAGTAAGCTGTTAAATTTAAAGCTACGTTGGTGAGACGAAAAACTTTTTCTAACTTGCTGCTTTATCTCCACAAAGGCCATCAACGATACGAGAATATGAATCCATCACTGTCTTTTAATAACCTTAGCAAATCAATCATTGTAAATGCCATAGCTCGACTGAATGAGCGGCTCAATCGGCAAGCAAATTAACCTCTCACTTCCAGGAGCGTTTCATCTTGTAGCAATTCTGTTTAATGCACTGGAAACTTGTCATTGAGTGAAAAGCTTACCATGAAAATTTTGAATAATAACAAGTGTAAAAATAAAGGAAGTATGTTTTCGGCCAGTACTGTATTTTGTTTAAATGGATTGGAAATAGTCGACAATGAAATGAATGTGACAGAAAAACTTCTTGATCTGGTAAACTTGAAAGATACAACCAACGGATGAGATATTAAAGAAGCTGTCACAAATTGTGCCGAATTTCATCAGATCGATTTTCAAAATCTCATAGGCATCACTACAGATGGGGCGCCTTCAATGGTTCGAAAAAATGTTGGAGCTGTTAATTTAATTCTCCAACACATAAAAGACACTGGAAAAGGTTCAAATGATTTTGAAATGTTCATTTGCCATTGCTTTCTGCACCTTGAAAATCTATTTGCACAAGTATTGAATATGTCGCATTCAATGTCGGTGGTTGTTACAGTAGTTAATTCAATTAAAAATAATTCATTAAAGCATCGCCAGTTTCAAGAATATCTACGTGAACTGGAATTCGAATGCAGCGATTTACTTTTTTACGTTAAAATTCGATGGCTGAGTCGTGGAAACGGTTTATTAAAATTTTGGAAATTGAGGGGTGAAATTAGAATTTTTATGAAAGAAAGTGGCAATTAAATATTTGAACTTTATAATAATCAATAGCTTCTTGTTTTATGTTTTTAACAGATATAACAATAAAATTAAATGAATTTAATCAGAAGCTACAAGGTTAAAATAAATTGATTACAGATTGTTATCAAAACATAAAAGCTTTCATATCAAAACTCAAGCGTTATGAATATCAACTACGGTCAAATGATGTCATTCATTTCCAATTATTAAATGACTTTAATACTGAGAGTAAAGATTTTTCAAAATATGCAAATGAAATCTCAAATTTAATTAAAGCATTTAACGACAGATTCTCATACATAAAAAGTATGAGGAAATGTTTAAGGTGTTTTTAGCGCCAATTAACGTAGAATTAAAATCCGCACCTGCAATTTTACAAATGGAGTTAATAGACCTCCAATCAAGCATGAATTAAAATGCATTTTTGAAGAAAATAAATTTGAATTTTGTAAAAAATATATCCTCGAGGATAAATTTCCGAAATTAAAAAAGCTGTCAATGTAAATAACAGCTTCATTTGGGACCACATATCACTACGAGTCGTTCTTTTCAAAATTGAAAATAGCGAAAGCGAAGTGTCGTAACAGTTTGGCTGATTGTTGGGCCAGGACTCTATTTTGTTTAAATGGATTGGAAATAGCCCGCAAATATAGCAATGCAGATTTAAAATCAGACCTATAAACATCAAATAAACAACTTTAAAATATGAGAAAAATGTAATTAAATATAAAATCAAAGAACATAAAAATAAATCAAAATAATAACAGATATGAACCAAGATCAGCACAAAATTAACATAAAAATTTGACCGAAAAATGAACAATTCATAAAATAGAATATTTTCAATAAGAAATATCCTATTTAAAAATAAAATAAATTGTTCATTTAATATAGAAATTGACAAAATAAGAATTAGATATTACAATTAAAATCAAGGTCAAATTTTGTTTAAATGCATCAAAAACAACACGCAAGGTTAGGGTCCAAAACAGGTATATATACCAATTCATTTTCTCAGAATTATATCACTTGAAAGCAATCAATTTTTCTCGTAAAAAGCTCAGGCGTTTTTTATCAAAAAATTTGTATTGTATAGCAAAGCTTCAGGAACGAACATCTCGAATTACTATGAACGAAATACTATCGGATAATTATCGAAGTGAAGACGAGTGAATGCTATGAACTTGGTATGGAAACAATGTATTTATGAAAACAAATATATGAGTTCGAGTAAATTGCAGTTTTAATATGTCGAAATTTTTCCGGTTCACAGCTACACAAATTGTAAGTTATTAAAATTTTACATAACTACCGAGCGATGTAAGTGCGGTTCATCCGCCTATAACTCGTGCCCGTGAGGGTCTAGTCGTGTGTAACGACGGACTTGAAACCTCAAATTACCTTATCCTATAGGGGCAGTAGGAATATCGGGGACTAGTCTTTTGGCTGGCTCCCTTTCACCCATCTCCCGAAAATTCAACATAAAATTCAGACAACATATCGGCTGAACTTATCACACTGAGTAGTCCAGTGGACACTCATAAAATCTAACATCCATATGAATTCAATAAGGTGAAATCTTGGGTAAAGGGAAAGGGGATTATCGAGATCGATGCAACGGTTGAAAAATTAATAATGTTTGTTAAAATTTGAATTAAAATAAATGTGTGTAATCATGAAAAGACCATTTCAAATTAATTCCTCAACTTAAACAGAGAAAAATTTAAGGACTTAATTGGGAAGACACCCAAGTAAAACTCAATATCAAATAAGCATATTAATTGGATTAGTATAAAGACCCAATAACAAACGCAACTTTAAATTAAGAGACCTAAATGGATTACAGAGATCTGACTAATGTTGGCAAATAGGGTTGATTTTTATTTATTTTTTCTAGGGATTTTGTGTTTCTACCCCCCTAAACGCCAGCAAGATTATTATTCTATCCCTCTTATGTACCCATGGTGATTGCCATGTTGGTACTGTACATAGAGCTTGAAAATTCATGATCAGGTGAGCTCCATTTCTAGAACTACTCCTCATGATATTTTCACTTTCGAGTTCTGGACTGCCGATGGAAGGTCTTACGTCTTTCTTTTTCTATATCCTGGTTCTTACGCGTCTATTCCTACAATTTCCATACTTATTTATCATCTTTACCCATTATTTATAAATGTATCCTTCAAAAATTTGGGCAGCGTTCCTCCCTTATTTTTCGGTAAATTTCCTATTTCATTTGTTCAATCACGGAATCGACTACATTTTTCCTAATTTACCTTTATCTTTCCCTATATTAAAATTTGATTAATAATTCTTTAACTCCCGGTACATTTCCCATGATTTTAAGTAGTTACAACCCTCTGCAGTCACTTCAATAAACATTTCTCTCTTCTGTCAGATTGTATCATTCAACTATTGGAAAACTACTTTCAAATCTACATTCCTACACTATCTTATCCTTTCCTACTCGATTTTCCAATTAATTTCCTGACGATGTCTTAATTTTTCCCTACAAAACTTTATTTCCGCTTAACTAAAGTCGCACTTCCTGAATTTTATTTTCTACTCGCTCCGGCCACTTTTCAGCAGCCGCTTCGAGTTGTACAACGGCGCCCTGCGTAGCGGTCCTGTGCATATTGCCAGAACCGACTGCGGACTTCCGAGGCTCCAACGAGGCATGACCCACGAGCTCAACTAGGGAACTTAATCCCCAGCCGGCACACGGTCCGTCCCATCGAATGCTATTGAAATACGTATTATAAATAAGATTTTAGGGGGATTTGTCAGTGGCACCAAAAAATTCCACGATCATCCAGAATAAAATCAAAGTAACAAGACTTCGAAATATATATTTACACAAAAATAACAGTACTTACAATCCACAGTCATGCAACCAGATTTGAAAAATTGGCATAAATTGGCATAAACACTTTGTCTGACTGAAAAATTGTCTGAAAATTATGTCTGTAAGTCTGTTATTCTGTCAAAATTCTGTCAGAATTCTGTTAGTCTCTCCAAAAATTGTGAAAATGACTGCCGTATATATAGTATTTTTGTGCCTGTGTGCGACCAATGGGCGATTTTTCGCCATTTTTAGGGTTTTTTAATTATTTTATTAATTTCAAAATATTTTTGTAATTTTTTATATATTTTTCTTTATTTTTTGATATATTAATATTTTATTGTTGGATTTTATTTTTATTATTATTTTATTACAATATTAGTTTTTAACCCCAATATTTTGTTTTCTGGTCGCTTCTTCTGCCTGTGTTTTTTCTAAACCTTATTTTGCAAGGTTTTGGCAGTTTATTTTATTTTTCATATGTTTCTTTTTGCATCTGTAGGCATTTTTCCGAATTTTAATTAATTATTTGTTTTATTTAATTTTTGTTATATTTTTAATTTGTTTTAATTAATGTTTTATTTTATTTTTGGTCTCTTCTTGCGGTGCGTGTTTATGTTACGGCAGCCATATTGACAATTTCTAAACTACATTAATCATTTTGTTCTAACTTATACAATTTTCACCTTTTTGTTTAAATTGGTTTTGTAATTTTTGTTTTAATTTTGGCTCTAAGCCCAACACTAATACTAAACTCAACCCAAAAATCAATCTAAGTCAATAAAAGTAAAATGATCGTCGAAGCTATTGAGAAAAAAAAGTTTGAACTTTAATCAAAGTGGAATTAAATGATTACAAATAAATAATTGGACCAAACCCAGTCAACCTAACAATCATATCGAAAGGACGTTGAACAGCTAGAATCTTAATAACATCGACCCAACCTGTACTTAGCGAAATTAATGAAATGGATTTAGTAGTACTATCACTCAGGGTCCCGTCAGGAGTGTAAAGATATAAGATATTTTTTAATAAATCCCGAACACAGGCAACATAAAACGATCGAAGTAGTAACGCTAGTAATTAGTCTGTGGAAATTTTCTGTCGCATACACCTGATATTTGGCAACTCTAGCCGAGACAAAATTTCATCAATATGGCAGTAGGGGTGTCTTTTAAAATCATAATAATTGTACCATCCCATTTTTAAAACGTTTGGAATCCGACTGAATAATATGTTTTGAATAGAAGTCTCATTTATAACATATAATTTAGGAAAAATCTAAAGAGAAATAAACTATTTCATCCACATAATTAAAACAAATCCGAGAATATTGAACCAATAATTGACGGCTTTATCAGATTAAGCCCCACTAGCTAGATACAATCCCTGCTAATCCCGAGTCTCGATTGATCGATCCGTGCTGGATGGAATACGAATGAATGAGTCTAAGGGAAATACATTAGTTACATGATTATCAATACACTCGTATTACCTAAAGGTTTGATAATGTTAACATCCAGAGCACGAGTTTGAGAGGTCAGCTACTCAGCTAGATATACCAATTGTAATTCCAACCAGTTCCATACGTTTCCACCGATTCCCTAATCCACAAAACCCATTCTAATCACTGATGGACAGAGTGACGAAACTAGAATTTATCTCGACTACCGTAATTATATCATCAACCGATAAACAATAGCGTGGTTAGTATTAGTAACCGGGAACTCTAATATAATAAATGCGAAGAACAATACCAACCACCCACCCAGTTATAGTCATTAAGTGGAGTGGCCATTACACCTTGCGTTTTGGCTGAAATTATAGAAAATAAACAAACGTCCCGATTCACCAAATTTAAATTAAATGAATTATCAACTATGGTCATTTCTAGAGTAAAATTACTCATTGTTTATTAAACCCACAAAACAACCAATCAGCTAGTAAATAGTATAAATACCAGACTGTACTACAAACCCATCAAATATACATTAAGTGACGGATAACACAGCCAATAAAAAACGAGACAATAGAAGTGTGAACTAAAAACGAGTCAAATACGACCAACCCTTGGTGGGATCAGATCCAGACTACGACCAGATCGACCATGGACAAAGTAATAAACATTTTGTATCTAAATTCATAAAACTGAATAATTAAATCAACGATTGTAAAACGCATACCCTAGTTGATCAACATGAGAGTTTCATTTGATTTCTACTTTTGAATTATCAGTGCTCAAATACTATTTGTCTCATCTAGGATTAAACCCAACCGAGCTCAAGTGGTCCGACGATGCCCGAGTTACTCTGACTGTTCCAGGTCAATATGCAGCACAGTACCGCCAAGCGCTCTGGAATCGCGGTTATACCTTATCTACATTCGGAAGTAAGAAATGGCCTTACCGGAACCTTTCGACAGGATGATGATGTGGGATTCCCAAGCATTGCCATAAAACGGGTAGAAATCCGGTACCAAGCTGAAGTTACGTTACAACATCTGGAATACATGGAAAAAAAATTCCGCTGGCAAGCCAACATGATGAGACGGCTGGCTTGAATAAACGCCGACATCGCGAGCGGCAGGATACTTAGTACGGACGGATTTGCTCCAGAATATGGAATCTCATTCGAACTCGATGATCTAGCACTGTTAAAATCGGTAGCCCCGGCACAACTGGCTCTACCGAATCATATGATCCAACCCGATTTATTGGAAAATTCGCAAACCCGGCCGCGAGACGATCACGCGTACTCACGACGTGCTTTGCTAAGAAGATCCACGAATAAGAAACACGATAAATTTACGAGCAGATAATCCGGATTTGTAGAATATGAAATTGTCATGAAATAAATGTTGCTTCGATTAAGTCTTGATTTTGTAATCGTGATCTTTAGATAAATTGTAATAAAACGATTAATTGAAATATTAAATCAATGATTTTCATTAATAAAACAGAAAATTGTTATTAAGAGAATGATTTCCCTAATGCATTATAACAAAATCAAAAGTTGTTTTTAAATTAACGATTTTTCATAAAATATTATAATAAAACAGAAATATGAAAATTAATTTAATATTTTTATAAAAATTATGGTGAAATAAAGTTATGATAAGTAAGTTAAGGATGTCTATAAAATATTATGATAAAATGGAAAATGTGATATTAGCAGCATATTTCTAGTTATGGGTGAAAGATAATTTTTATGAGATATTACCAATCAAATCATTAACGTGAGATGTTCAGAATATTACTGACTAATAAATTCCATTTAAATTCAGCTACGGAGGCGATCCAGACATTCGACCAGAAACTCAGGAAGCTGCGCTACGAGAACACGGATCTACATCGGCTACAATTATGCCAGGAAATTCAACAAATCAAAGCCACCTGTGTCGAGCCTTCGCGAATGAAAAAACACTACCAGCGTCTCACCACGGCCCAACAGGGGTGGAAAGATGAGAAAACGTTGAACCAGGCTCAACGAACCCAGATTCGAGGGTTAGAAGTCGCGTAATCAGCGTGCCAAGAGGGCAGTGCGGTGACGTACCCCTTAGTATTCGCTCCGGCACAACTATCGTACCGAGACCAGAACCGACCGGTCAGACCAAATCAGAAATCGCAGCCTCATTCAAGGCCGGGTAGAGACGAAAGAGAACGAAGACGGATCCAGCACTCACTTATTATAATATTCCACACTTTGGGTTCCGACTACAATAGGTCATTTTGAGATCTTTGTTTGGTTTTACAATTTTTCCTTGAAGTAGTTCGTTATAATGTATGGAATGGGCTAAATAACTATCTCGATGAGAAGGTAATTAAGGGACATAAAAAGTACTATGAAGAGCAGAAGCTTTCCAACGACAGCTCGCTGAATCCGATATGAGGCTGAACTTTAGCAGTTCTCATAACCAATGGTTGCAGTTCCAACGTTGCCTAGCAACGGGTAACCATTGGCGGGCGAGAAAGTGTGTATGTAAAAGGGTCAAGGTCAGAAACCACCACGCTTACAAATGAAAATTTCGAAAGATTTATCAAAACAATCCAAATTAGATTGCAGTTTTTGAAGGAACTAGTTGATATTTGGGAAACTCTTACAAATATTAATAAACTGTAAAGCCAACAAGTGTCGAATCGGAGCATGGGTTTTATGCATGTGGGAACATTGTCACCAAATTGCGACAATCTCTTAAGGATAATACTCTGAATGACCTTTGTTTCTTACTGGAATATTTTACAAATAATTAAAAAGCACACAATAAAAAAATCCTGTAATTTTGAGACAAAATGAAAGTTTGTTATATCTGTAAATTTCTTCTATTTAATAATATTTTAATTTTTTAAAGTTTGTTATGGAAAATTTCAATACCAGTATTGAAAGATGACACCGATATAAGATGCACTATTTAAAGCTATCATTTGATTAATTTAAACGAACAAGAAAAATATTAAAAAAATGAAATTACCAATTACCCTATTTCATATTTGTTTAGGTGAAATGAGCACCATGACAACATATCAATCATTTAATCTTAAAGTATAAATTTATTAATTTCACAAACACAACTTAAAATTAATAAATATTAAAAAAATTATTCGTATCTATAAGTGAAATGGACAAATACCAAAATATTTTAATTTCAACTATAATTAAAATTAGACTAAATTATTAAAATATGTTGCTATATGCGATTACAATAAGAAAGACAATTCAAGCTTAGAGAATAAAAATACCATTTTACCAACCCACAACCTCTAATTATGGATAAAAATCTTCGGTTGGGTTTTGTTGATAAGTATCACCACAAGGTTCTGCTTTAATTTTTCCAGACTTTTCAGATACTGATGACAGAAAAATCTCATACAAACTACGAACAGGATCAAAATATTTCTCTTCGATAAAATTATGTTTTGAAGTAAATAAAAATAGGTGCTTTGCAATGCTATTCAAGTGAGGAACAAATTCCAAAATAATAAAATCATCAAAATGAGATAAATATAAATGTATAATACATTGTAATAAGTTGCGCAAAATAACCGAAACAATTTCCCTATAATCACTTGGAAATTTATCTCCACATTTCTTTGGAAAAATTTTATCAGATTCAATGAACTCATAGCACTGAGATAACAATCCATCAAGATATTGTCTAGCGGTTAATTTTCCTCGTTTAGTTCGATCATCCACATGAACATCCCTTTGAAAAGTGTTACATAAACATAAGTCGTAAATAGCTTCGTAAATATTATTGACATTTTCAAATAATCCAATTACATTACTAGCTATCCATTCATTACTATCAATATACGAAGGAGGTAAAATAATTTTTTCATGAGTTAGATTATGAGGAAGATAAAGAAATTGTGAACAATTATCAATATTTAAATAGCTTGGTAATTCATTTGGCATTAAAATTCCTAATTCTTCTGGGGAATTTGGTGAATTTAGTGACATAGCATTTAGAGATGAAGAACTTGAGCTTAAGAAGTTTTTGCTTACACCTCTAGCTTTTCCCATTAACCATTCCATGTATAAAGGGAATTAATAATTAAAAATAAAGTATATTTGTAAGCAAAACAGCCTAACTACTAAATCTGATGTTATTTGCAAATTTATAACTGATCAATTGTATTTAAATATACACAATTATTCAAACACAGATAACATAGATGTTAAGTTTTTATAAATTTATTTACTTTTTTCTTAGTCAATGTTAAATAATTTTTTACTGTTTTACAGTATTTTAAAAAGAAAAATATTCAAATTATCTTGACTTAAAATAATTGATTATTAGGGACATTTTTAGGATATAGAAATATATCTTATGATATAGATTAATTCTAAAAAATGAGTTGAATTTAACTAGAGACCATGCCAGAAATAAGAATATCAACGCAGTATTGGGAAATAAATAAAGTTATGTAAAATTTTTGTCAATTCAGTACGGCAATGCATAACAAATGGTAGATTACTGGGTTTATTTACTGGGGTCTCCATTGATGTTTTCATTGCTATCAACATACAACAGTAAAATGATGGTGTTTACAACTTGGTACACGTCGCCAAATGACCTTGGAACTGTATGAAATGGATGGAATGCCAGCTAGAGTTCAGCACAACTATTTGTACTGCTAAAGCCCTGTCATACCTTCGCGTTCACATACTGTAATTAAAAGTAAAAAGTAGTATAAGAAAAATAATCAACAAAAATAGGAAAATTATACTTATGATAGTTGTAGAAAATGAATTATTAGAACCCAACTGGGAGATGTGGAAATAAAACAGTGGAAGCAGAACAACTCCAAAGAGATCTTAGCAAATTAATTACGTCCCTAACACCTAACACAAACCCACCTCTGGACGAAAATCCATTAAACTTCTATAAAAGATGATCGAAGCAAGAAGAAGAAAGACTGCGTCAATAAATTCAACAACAAGAGGCAGAGATAGCAAGAGTGAATTATCGAAACAATCACACACATAAACAAATTAAATTATTGAGACTAGAACTTACAATAACAAAAACGAGTCTCAGAAGCGAACAAGGAATTAATAACAAAATAAAAAGACAAGCAGTGCAGCGTGAAGTACATGGAGTCCTTGAAAATAATTGGAAAGATGAATCCAGTCAATTAAAAGAGAAAGAGAAAGCAAATCATGATCATATTGCGAAATTAGAGATCAAAAACGAAAAAAAACTATCAGAAAACGGTCACTGAGAACAGAAAATCGCAAAATAAGAAGAATAATCAGACAACAAGACCGAAAATTATATCAAACAAACCCAATTGAAAACCTATAATCGAAGAAATATATTACTGAAAAGGGAGAAAATACAAGAGCCGCAACGAAAACTGCGAAGACAAAATCTAAAACACCAGAAAACCCTCAAAAGACTACATGAGAAAGAGGAGATAACCGGAATCCTAAAATTAATTATGGGTCATGAGTTGAAAACAGAACCAAAAATCGAATCCAAATGGCTGGAGACAGATGTTAGGCTATAAGCCATCATTTAAACAGAAAAGAGAAAATTAAGTAAATTAAAACAAAATATTTAATGTCGTTTGGAAATTATCGATATGGCTGCTGTAACATGAGCACACACTGAAAACAGAAAAATAAATCAAATAAAAACATCAATTAAAACAAATTGGTGGGTTTCTGGGTGTTGATTTTTTTAAGCTATATGGTTGTTACCCAGACAACCCAATACAAATATCTTTCGCTTACCACTCGGCAGCCGTTGCTAAGAAACGTTGGAAATGTGTTCGAGTGGGTGGATCGTCCGCAAAAAGTGAGCGTTATTGCTAATGCTAATTGAGCAAATGATTCATGGATCCAACGAGCTGCCGATAGAAGGCCTGTGCTCGATTTCGATTTTAAGGTCTGATTATTCTCCTATCTCTTTCAAATGTTAACCATTACTCTCATACCATTTATCTTTATGTCCATTCGCTTAGTCCTTCTTATCGTTGTCCATGTTGATGATTTTTCAATGGCCTGTAAACCCTTTGTTATGTTAAATATCCACACAGTATCTCTCTTATCCATATCCCTATTATAACTATTATGTTCCCTATTATTGCTACTAGTATTATCATCTTTACTATTATATGTGTTACCTTTATTAATTGTTATCGCTATTACATTTATTATTATTCTTATTACTACCACTACCATTATATTTATTAATAAATAATTAAATAAATTTTACAACGATTTAATTAAAAGATAACGCCAATAAAAAACTTTTCATACGATATATTTCGACAGCATAACTGTCATCTTCAGGTACTCAAAACCAACTAAAAATATCATGAATTAACATTTAATTTAAACAAATTATTTTTTATTAATTTAATTTTGTAATAAATAAATATTTAAAAAATATATTCAAATAACTTATAATTAATTTAAAATTTTATTTCTATAAATATTATAATTTTTATTTATATTATAACTTTTAAAAAAGATTGTAATATAAAAATTCAATTATTTTAATAATATTAAAAATAAGTTTTTTTAAAAAAACAATACATAAACATGATTTAACATACGTAAACTTTTTAAAAACATTCAAACCATTCGTAGTCACAATACTTTGTACATTAATCTTTGGATCCAATGACCTTATCAACAATGCTTCACATATCACGCGTTCCCAATAATTATTAAATCTTTTCATCAAAATTCTAAAATCAGATATTCCTATTTACTTTTACAGCCTCTATTGTGTTCACTAATATTGGTCAAACCCTTCAATCGACAATGCTCTAGAACTCGAGTACAGAGATGACGGGAAGTCTCTCCAATGTATGTGGCATTACACCCATTACATGTAAATTGATAAACGAGATCAGAACACAATCCAACCGGAGTTTTTGATTTATTAATCAACATATTGCGTACCTTACACGAATTAGAGACGATCTTATACTCTAAATGTCCCATATCTTTACTTAACTTCCTTTTATAATTTGTAAAACCTTCAGAGTACGGTAATACTAACACATATTTAAGCTCAATTTTTTTATATCCATTTTTACTATTATTTAGATCAACACTCAATTCACACTCATTTGACAAATTACACTCAGGCTTTCCAAAACATGGATCCTTAGGATTTTTAATCAATTTGTCAACAGTCGCTTTTATCATCAACAATAAAAATGATTTAGAATATCCATTCTTTATCAACAACTCAACCAATTTATCAACACTTTTTACCGAATTAGCAAAAGTAGAAGATAAAGACCATGAACGATAAATCAATCCTTTCACCATATTTCTCTTATACTTAAATGCACAAAAGCTTTCTGGAGAAGTATAAAGACCAGTATCAGTTGGTTTTCTATAAATCTCTGTCTCATAATGTTTATCTTTGCGTTGAATTAACAAATCTGTGTATGTAAATAAGTTGAATGTTTTATTAAATTCTCCTCAGTTTGTGAAATTGCCAAAGGGTGGGAATAATGAGAAATTGCCTCCTCATAAAAATGAAGAGTTTGTACGAAAAATGCTAAATGGTTTTATTGAGAAAAAGCTTATTAATGAAGAGGTAGGTAAGTCTATTCGTCCAATAGGATCGCAGCCTGCAAAACTATATGGGCTTCCATAAATCCATAAAGATGATGTACCTATGTGACCAGTTTTGTCAATGGTTAGTATTGCCCAGTATAAAATAGCAAAGTTTTTAGATGGATTAATAAAACCGTTAATGCGATCAGAGTTTGAATGTAAGGATAGCTTTGAGTTTGTGTCTTGTATTGCACAGCTACAAAAACGAAGTATGAATGATGTTATGGTTTCGTTTGATGTTTGGTGTTTGTTTACGAATGTACCACTAGTTGATAAAATTGACTTATGCTGTGCGTTGTGGGATGAAAATGATTCTGAACATCACATTTTGGATAGAAGGGCATTTCGTAAACTTCTTGAATTTGCTACTTCAAATGTCAATTTTCTTTTCAATAATGAATGGTATCAACAAATAGATGGAGTTGCTATGGGTTCATCTTTAGCACCAACGATGGCATCAATATTTTTGGGTAGTTTGGAAAAGAGAAGTGCTTCTTTTCAATGTGAAAAACCTGTTGTTTATAGAAGGTATGTGAATGATATTTTTCTTGTATTTGAAAACCAGGAACATGTAGAACAGTTTTTGCATTTTATGAACAGTTTACATAAAAACATTGTATTCACATGTGAAACGGAGAGAATGTCATCGATTGCGTTTTTAGATTTGTTAATTCAACACAAAGATAAACATTATGAGACAGAGATTTATAGAAAACCAACTGATACTGGTCTTTATACTTCTCCAGAAAGCTTTTGTGAATTTAAGTATAAGAGAAATATGGTGAAAGGATTGATTTATCGTTCATGGTCTTTATCTTCAACTTTTGCTAATTCGGTAAAAAGTTTTGATAAATTGGTTGAGTTGTTGATAAAGAATGGGTATTCTAAATCATTTTTATTGTTGATGATAAAATCGACTGTTGACAAATTGATTAAAAATCCTAAGGATTGGTGGGTTTCTGGGTGTTGATATTTTGAGCTATATGGTTGTTACCCAGACAACCCCATATAAATATTCTTTCACTTACCACTCGGCACCCGTTGCTAGGAAACGTTGGAACTGTGTTCGAGTGGGTAAATCGTCCGCAAAAAGTGAGCGCTATTGCTAATGCCGTAATTGATCGAACGATCTCTGGGTTTAACGAGCTGTCGATAGAAGACCTGCGCTTGCTTTTGATTTTTAGGTCCCCTTATATTGTTAATGCTATTACTCTCATCCAAAATTCAGAGATGACGGGAAGTCTCTCCAATGTATGTGGCATTACACCCATTACATGTAAATTGATAAACGAGATCAGAACACAATCCAACCGGAGTTTTTGATTTATTAATCAACATATTGCGTACCTTACACGAATTAGAGACGATCTTATACTCTAAATGTCCCATATCTTTACTTAACTTCCTTTTATAATTTGTAAAACCTTCAGAGTACGGTAATACTAACACATATTTAAGCTCAATTTTTTTATATCCATTTTTTCTATTATTTAGATCAACACTCGATTCACACTCATTTGACAAATTACACTCAGACTTTCCAAAACATGGATCCTGTTGGGCCAGAACACAAACGGCCTTGTAAATGTTTAAAAGAATCGGTAACACACATGCAAATATAACATGCAGATTTAAATTCAAACCTATTAAAACACCAATTAACCCTACCAAAATGCGAGAGAGAAACAAAAAAATATAAAATTATAAACACAAAAATAAATCAAAATAATAACAAAACGCAACAAGATCCGCACGAAATAAATATAAACAAACACGAAAACCCAACGATTTTGACCGAAATTTGGCAATTTATTAAAAGATGAGAAATTTCATGAAAATGAAATAAAAATCAAATAATTGAATTAGAAATAATTCAATTTAGAATTCGAAAAGAAAAATTGTCAAATAAAATCTCAAAATAATAAAATTAAAGATTAGAATATACCAGAAAATTCCAAGGTCAAATTTTGTTTTACTAAATCAAAAATAACACGCAAGGTTAGGGTCGTACAATAGGTATATATACCAATTCATTTTTTCACAATTTTAATCAGTTTTCAAAACTTGAAATTGTTTTTACTCGTAAAACAGCTTTCAAAACCTGAATAGTATTTTCAAGATGTAAGGGAGAGTTTTATTTGAAAACTCTCTCCACGTCGCATCCTCGCAATCTCATTGGAGCTCTGCTTGGGTGTCGGCGTGGGGAGAGTGGTATAATTATGATTTTTCCATTTGATGAATGTAGTGGGTTACAGGGTTTCGAACTTTGCCTGTCTTTATGGTTGCCCTAGTAACGCCATACAAAATGATTCTTAGGCACTTGGCCCGTTGCAAAGCAACGTTGGTAATGTATTCAAGTGGTGGATTGCCCGCAAAAATTGAGTATCATTGCTAGTACTATAGTTGCTCGGACAACCCTCGGGTTCACGAGCTGTCGATAGAAGACTTATGCTCGCTTAGCTCTGTCCCTTGTAGAAATTCTAGATCAGGTTCCTATTTGACTGTGGAAAATCGGCGACGTGATAAGAATGTTTACGATAACGCTGGCATACAAATCCATCAAAGAAACAAATCAACCAAGGCTAAGACTACTCTATTTGAATCAACAACACGCGCAATGTTTACTAATTAAGGTTTCGAAGTTGGATTGCTCGACGTCGGGCGCGTTCCTTGCGTCCCGGTCGACGATTATTAGTTGGAGGGATAGATTGCTCCACTGATTGGGCGGTTTTCTGTGGCATCTGGGATGGGGCGAAGACGAGCGGATATGTTACCGCTTCCCCCTCCCGGCAGACTGCTAGGGCGACCTCTAGCCCGCGAATTTGCGTGCGCAGGTTCTGATTGAGCTGACGCTCTTCCTGCCATCCTTTTTGAGCTGCGGTTAGTCTGTGGTACAACGCTTTTACCCTTTTCGGCTCCGCCCAAGTTGCTTTAATCTGCTGAACCTCTTTGGTCATCTGGAGGACTTGGTGGAGGAGGTCCGTATTTGCATTTCTTACACGGTCGAGATCTGCTTGCAGGAACTGGGTAGCGGCCATAGCTATAATGAACAGGTTCATTAAATTTTTCTCTAATAGTTCATATTGTTTATATTTAAAATTATTACAAACATATTGATTAAGACGGTTATTCTCAGGCAACCAATCAAACGCAAAGACGGTTATTGAACATTTCTATTTAAAACACAAAAAAAAATCAAAGTCAGCTCATATGTGTCGTTAGAGTTTTTGGGGTTTCTATTTGTCTTACGGCTTATTCCGATTCTTTCTTGGAGGAGCCACGGTGTATGGGCGTCGGGTATCGCGGATTGGGCGAGGTGGGTAGGCTTCGGCAATTCGCCCGGCGAGGATGTCTTCCTCTACATTGGCAAGGTACATCCTCGCCCTGACCACCTGCAGATCCACCTGCTCCTGCACCCGTTCCCATTGGGTGAGGAGATCCCGCGCATTGATGTATATCTCTGCTGCTGGGTATTGTTGTCCGGCGAGTCCGCACGGGTCGCTGTTTAGGCCCAGTAACCTCCAAGTAGTGGGGTACGGCCACTGCTGCTGTATTTTCTGAAAAATCTCCGCCTTTGGGGGTGGTTCTTTTCGGGATTGCTCGTTGGTTGTTGGAGCGTCATTCCATTTGAGCGGCATATTTTTTCTAAAAAAATGTATTAGCCTCAATTACTGACTTATAAGGAAGAAAAACAGTTTATTTAAATAGCTCATCCGCCTTTTCTGGGTGCTAGACTCACTAGGGACAGGTCGTTGCTGTTGGCTTGTCACAATCAAAACCTATTGAATGTTTAATTATTGGGGAAGTTATTTAGTTGAGGGATAGTACTTCTATTTTATCTATTCTAATGATTGTCCTAATTATGAGAAGTTAAGTGTAAATTTACGACCGAGCTGTATGCCACAATCTCTCCGGTATCAACGTGGATCAAGTTAGTGCTAGTGTCGAGGGGTTGTAGGACCTATTCAGAAGTTATTATCTGCCTATTAGCGGCTTTTATCATTCGTAAGTGGTCGTTTAGTGTCGATAATCGTTTTAAGGTTGCAATCTTTACCAGTTCAACAGGTACTAAGTGGTTATAATCGGTGGTTATTTTGACTTTAATTTCTAACTTTAAATGAATTAAGTTGATGAATCACATGATTCCTATTCTTTTACTTCACAGGGTGGGTATTACTTTAATAGTAGTAGTTTTATCTAATCAATTTTCTTTTTATCTCGAACTATTAATGTCATTTATCTTTAAAACAAGGTTTATCTAATTTTACTCCAGACATTAAGATTAATAAACTTTATCTGATATATTTAAACTAGGAATCCAATTTATTTCTAGCAATAAGGTTTACCTAATTTTATTTACTTTGATTTCCTTCTAGAAATAAGTTTTTTAATTCAATTTACTCTTAGAAATAAGTTCATCTACTATAATTGAACCATGAATTTAAGTTACTGTTAGCCATATGTTTTATCTTTGAATTAATGAATTTATTAACATCCGCTAACTCAATTTTTGCAATAAGTTTTATCTAATGAGCTAATTTACTTTATCAGCATGTTTCATTTATTTCAAACATGAACTTGACATGAATTTAAGGTACTTCCAGCAATAAATTTCATTTAAAACATGAATTTAATTTACTAATAACAATAAGTTTTATTTAAGACGTGAATTCAATTTATTATTAGCAATAAGTTTTGTCTAATTTATTTCAAACATGAACTTGACATGAATTTAAGGTACTTCTAGCAATAAGTTTCATTTAAAACATGAATTTAATTTAATATTAACAATAAGTTTTATTTAAGACGTGAATTCAATTTATTATTAGCAATAAGTTTTATCTAATTTATTTCAAATTATCAACACGGAATTAGCTATATCAACGATTTCGATTTTCAGTTTAGTCCCGTACCCTTTCCCTTTAATAGACCTTAGACGCATATTGTGTTTATATTATATTTACTGAGTGCCCACTGGACTACTCGGTGTGATGATTTTGAGCCGTGTGTAATTCAAATTTAGGTCGATTTTACTGAAATTGAGAAACGAGGAAGCAGCCAGAGACTTCTTCCTTATTTCTCTCTTCAGCTATAGGGATAATATTGACGTTACGACCCCTGCGTTCCGCACGCTGAGTCTTCACGGGTACATATCATTGGCGATTTTCCACGCTCTTACACAAATCTGTACTATGTAGATTTTGCTTTCTTGCGTTATGTGTTGGCTGTGGGCCGGAAAAATTTCGACAAAAAAAATTTAAGTTTATCTAACTATGTAAAACAAGGTATTAATATTAATAATATTTATTAATTATAAACAAAAATGAACATAGTTACCCTCTATCGCCAATCCATAAAATCGCATAATATTACATATAATAACATAAAATCAAAATACCTCTCCCCCCACACCGACATCCAAGAAGAGCTCTATTGAGGTTGCAAGGATGCGATGTGGAGAGAGGGTTCCAAAATGAACATTTCTCACCTAAAAATAAGTTGAATAGCTTTAAAAACAAATTCAAAATGATTAGTTTCGAAAAACGGTTTTTGGTTTTCAAAAATGGTTTTAAAACTGGTTAAAATGGTTAAGTTTAATGTGAAAATGGATCAGTATATATACCTATTTTTCTCGCATGTTAAATTTGATGCAGTAAAACAAAATTCGACCTTGTTATTTTCTAGTAAATTCTATTCTTTAATTTTATTATTTTTTGATTTATTTTTATAATTTTCGTTTAGAATTTTTATTGAATTATTACTAATTCAAATCTTTTTATTTAAGTTTCATTTTCATGAACTTTTATTAATTTTTTCAATTTTGTCGAATTTGTTGTGTTTTCTTGTTATATTTGTGTTGGTATCGTGCGAATCTTGGTGCGTTTTGTTATTATTTTAATTTATTTTTTATGTTTATTATTTTGTATTTAATTCCCCTTTTTTCTCATATTTGATAGGGTTTAATTGATGTTTCCAGTGGTTTATTTAAATTGCATGTTGTATTTGCGTGTGTGTTACTGATCCATTTAAACATTCCTCAAGGCCGTTTACGTTCTGGCCCAACAAATGTATTGGGTAATTTATATTATTATTTTAATAAATATTTAATGCATAAAAACTTTGTTTTATTTTGTCGAAATTTTTCCGGGTTACAGCCAAAACCCACTACAAGTTATTAAAATCTAACATATTACTCGAACTCGTGTAAGTGCGTAGAATATTGCCAATGATTCGTGCCCGTGAAGGCTCCGGCGTGCGGAACGCAGGGGTCTGAACGTCAATATAATTCCATATAGGGAAAGAGGGGGAAAGGGAAATAGCTCTTTGGTTTTTTCCTCTTCGCCAAATTTCCATAAACTCGACCTAAAATGATATTTACACACGGCTCAAAATCATCACACGAGTAGTCCAGTGGGCATTCATTAATTATAATGTAAACACAATGCGGCTAAGGCAAAGTAAAAGGGATGGTGACGGGAAAAATTAAAAGTAAAATCGTTGTTGAAATCTTCAGTTACTACGTCTTAAATAAAAGTTAAAAATAAAATTCATAAAAGAACTGAAATTAGTAAAAACCCCTAGAGAATTTAATGTAAAACTCCGCACGTTTAAAATTTTTAGTGTAACAAATTTCCGACTTTAAATTCGCATACCAATAATTCTAGATTGGATAAGATCCCCAGTAAAATAAACCATTATCAAGTGTAATACATCCAAATGTAACTTACTTATAAATATAATTTAGAGATCTCCAAATAAATAAATTATTCCTAAAAGCATAATAAATCCAAAGTAATTTGATCACGAATATCACAAGTAACGAGAAAAGTATAGTTGAATTGATAACAACGGCATCTATCCAAATACAATACATAGGAAATCAAAGTAATTCCAAACATAATGAATAAATATTCCCCAATAGATGAGTAGCGAAGCCCAGCAAGTTCAGATTGCCCCATAAAAATACAACCAAGTAGATTTAGGAAGGACACCATAACCATCGTAAGGAAGAGGTACTTGCCACTTGGAACAAGAATTTCGAATATTTAATCAATGACAATCATGCTTTATAAACTTTTAAGGTTACCTGATTACGAGAACCTAACGCTACGATTTTCAATCCGGTTTGACAATAGTGCGTAAAATATAATGCGCTTACGCCATCAAGAATTATCTCTCCGGATAATCGATTATTATGAACAATTCGGTGAATATTAACAAAAAATTTAACAACAACTAACCGGTAATGTCAATGGAAAAGAAATTAAGTTTAACTTAACTTCCCACTCACGTAAAATATTATCCAATCTTGTCCCGCCCAAAATATCGTTAGCCAGTGAATCGAAAGATGCGACCATATCCGTGTAACCCCAACACTATCACCCGATGATCTGAATCCACGAGAAGTTAATCAACGGAAAGGTTACCCATTAATTTAGATAGGTAATTAGTCTGAAATAAATAAAACCGATTATCTCCCAGAATATCGAATCCTTACACACCGATACGAACTAATTTACGCGAGGACAATAATATATTAGAGAAAACTCTGTTACCGACCAATACCAGGGTGTGCCTATAGAGTTACAGTCTTCCTTCTACACACACCGAGCATGGCATGAACGTTGACCTTTCCGCGTATAAGCATTGCACACCACTACTAGGCGATAGCAGAGCGTGTCAATGAATGCAATAGCAGACACACATACCTAGACCACAAATCCACCCGATCGATTAATGAAATTCCCAACAGTAGGCACACATCTCCGCCGGATTCTATAAGAATTTCAGGTAATATCCCCTCGATCATCAATTCCAACCATTTTTGAGGAATGCATCAACCACAGGAATCTAACAATAAAGATATCGCGACCAGGGTGTCAAACGAGGAAGTAACTCGGGATCCCGACTCACAGATTTGGGGTAAGTTTTTATTGCGGGAATTCCCGACATTTTAATAACTCTACAAGTTTTTTGTTTTTAGTAAATATTTTTAAGGTTCATTTTAATAATTACACGAGTTGTTTGATTCCACTAAATACGTTTAAAGTTCATTCTAATAATTATACTAATTACTTTTGATTTTAATAATTAATTTTGGTTCCAAATTTCACATAATGAATTCAATAACTATTTTAGGAAATTTTAATTTTTAGAAATTGATTTTAATAAGGATAATAATGAATTTTCAATTATGATAGAGAATATCCCAATTCACCTTAGGTAGGCCTAGTCAATACCGAATTATACAGAAGCCAATTTTTAAAATAAATGAAGTACAGCGATTTAAAAAATAGTCCTCGTCCAACAGGTTTAGATATTGAAAATAGGAAAAGTTTAATCAACATGAAAAATACAAACCTAGAACATGCAATTTGAGAGCCGTTTTTCACTTTTCTTACATTTTCTTCAATGATTGTCGGCATAGATACCCGTTTTCCTTTGGATTTTTTAACTCTCTTACATTTGTATGTGGGCATCATAGGGATATTACGATGTTATATAGACTAATTGGCGCTAATATTCGCTGTCAATATTTTATTCATACTTTATTTTAATGTATTTTGAAAATTAAGATAATAATTTGTTCATGTTAGGTTATTCTATAATGAGTTTATATTCATTTCATGATTAATTAACATTATTTTAAAGTTTTAGATTTTCGCCATTTATGGTTGCTAGGTTGCCGAATGTGTTTAAATTTATTACTAGTAAATTAAAATTAATTTTTTTTTGAAATAATAGAAATAAATATTTAACAAAATGTTAACAGAACAAAATGTTAAAAGCGAAACGCTAAAATTCATTGTAAGTTTGTTTGGTTTATTTTTTTTATATTTGATACCGCATAGACGTGTTGAAAGTTTCCTATTAGCCATTTACCATAAATATTATTCGTGAAATGTTTTATCACACCTAGGTGAGTTTGTGCGTAACTTATTTTATAAATTATGGAGGTTTATTTTCATATAGTGAACGTTATTAATAGAAAGTCGGACCTATGCTAGGATCTTAAAAATTTTTCCTTAAGAAGGATGACAATGATTTTCGATATCATTTTTAAGAACCATAATAGGAATTTTGATGTTTCTTTTGTAATTAATTTTTCTAAGAATGATGACAAACCTTTTAATCACGACTTTGTTCAGGGGCATCAGGATCCATTGTTCAAATTCCCATACAGGTCGCGGATCGATGGCGACGGGCTATGTGGGAGGCAGGCTTCGCCGCGTCAAGAACGAGAGATTTCCAAGCAAAGACTCTACGAAGAAGGAGTGGCATTGGTCTACCCTTCAGTGAAATGGAGCGAGCCTCAGAGCGATCACCGGCCCAGGAATTCCTCGAGCATGCGAGGTCCCTCCTCGCCCGCCTTGAGGAACAACAATATCGGATCGATTTGCAGGTGGTTAGAGCCAGAGTGTATCTAAGAAACGTAGAAGAAGATATCACCACCGGCTTAATCGCGGGGGCTAACCACCACGCTTCATCGTCTCACTCCTCAGCCAACTGGATGGACGAGCACTGGAACTCGGACCCGAATGCCGCCGTGGCCCAAAGGACCATTTCTAGCCGCAGGTGGACGGAGAGGCCCATCTTTTATAAGGATATTACACTAACAATTGAACAACATTTCATTTTACTTTACCACTTTCGATAAGTATTTTAATTAATTCGAAAAATTTGAGCAGCGTTCCGCCCTCATTTTGTGGTTTCAAGAGAATATTATACTAACAATCGAACAACATTTCACTTTTGTTTTACTATTTTCTATAAGTATTTTCATCAATTTGGAAAATTTGAGCAGCGTTCCGCCCTTATTTTACGCGTTCCATCTTTACTTTACTATTTTTGTTAAGTATTTGAGTTAATTCGGAAAGTTTGAGCAGCATTCTGCCCTTACTTTACAGTTTCATAATAATCTTATACCAACAGTTGAGCCGGATTTTACTTTTATTTTACTATTTTCGATAAGTATTTTAATTGATTCGGAAAATTTGAGCAGCGTTCCGCCCTTATTTTACAGTTTTTATGATAAATGTTTTAACTATTTCCGAAAATTTGCGCAGCGTTCTGCCCATATTTTCCGTTTCAATTTGACATAATTTATTTAAATCTTATATATTATTTAAAAACATTATTTTCCATGATTTTAGTCGTTCGGATTAATCTTTTTCTGATGGCTATTCATTTTAACTGTTGCAACGATTTCGCTATTTTCCCCGCTACCCCTTCCCTTTTTTTATCCTTATGATCTATTTATGTTCATATTATATTTAGTGAGTGCCCACTGGACTACTCGGTGTTAGATATTTTGAGCCGATTGTTGTTAAAAATTTATGTCAATTTTTCAGGAAACGGATGATGAAGGAGCAGCCAAAGGACTACTCATTTACCCTCCATTTCTCCTATGTACGGATAATATTGACGTTCTAGCTCCTGCGTTCCGCACGCTGGAGCCTTCACGGGCACGAACTATTGGCGATTTTACACGCACTTACACAGTTCGATAGTGTGTTTTATTTTTCTATCTTGCGTTATGTTTTGGCTGTGGGCCACCAAAAATAAAATAATAGAAAAAATAAATTACCAGATGAATTAGGCAAAAATCTCGACGCATAAACTGTATATTTGGCATTCATATAAACAAATTTTAAATCGTGCATCGATGTACATAAATAAAAATAACATAACTGTAGATTAATAACCTGAAAATATTGCTGCAAAACATAACTGTAGATTAATAACCTGAAAATATTGCTGCAAATCATAACTGTAGATTAATAACCTAAAAATATTGCTGCAAAACATAACTGTAGATTAATAACCTGAAAATATTGCTGCACAACAGTTGAAAAGCACACAGTAAAACAAGATAAAAAGTGTGCAACTTAATTTTGGTTGAAATCAATACTGCAAAGTAGTTGAAAATTTGTGAAAACACATCAGTATTTATACCTATTATTTGGCCTTAACCTTGCGTGTTAATTTTATTGCGATTAAACAAAATTCAACCTTGAAATTATTTGTGTTATCTAAATTAAATTTTTATTTATTTCTTAATTTAAATTGCTAATTTATTTTTAACATTTTTAAATAAATTTATTCAGCTAAAAATATTTTATTTTTATTCATTTAATTCATTAATTTTTACTTTTATATAAATGGTCATTTTACGGTCGAATTTTCGTGTTATTATGTTATTTTTTATGTAAATTTCGTGCGGTTCTTGATGCATTTTGTATTTATTTTATTTTACTTTTATGTTTTTTGATTTTATATTTATTTATATTCTCTCAGATTTTAAAGTGTTTAGTTGGTGTTGTATATTGTATTTTAAGTTGGTGCTGGGTTTTCGTGCTGTATTACTGATGCATTTAAACAATTCTCAAGGCTATTTGTGTGCTGGCCCAACACTTGTAAATCCAAGTTAATTCCATCGTTTGTAGATATGGAACCGCTGAAAATTTTACAGCAAGAATCAGACCATGCCGAAAGGCCAATAAACACTTCTACGAACAGATCACTCAGTTGTCCAAAGAAATTCAACAAGTAAAAGCTACCTGGGTAGATCCAAAGAAGGCAAAGCTGTTTTACCAGAGGCTCATAGCAGCACAAAAAGGCTGGGCCGAAGAAAAGCAGTTAAATCAAAGCCTGCGGACCCAGATAAAAGGGCTAGAGGTGGCATTGTCAACCTGCCAAGAAGGAGCGGCAGTGACATACCCCCTCGTCTTTGCTCCTGCCCAACTAGCCTACCGAGAGACACGGCAAATCCGAAGAATACACCAAAGGCTAGTGGTTATCGACTCGGACGTAAAGAGCGGGCTAAGCGCCGAGCCGCTCGACTACTAAATAACAATTAATTAACGTGTCGAAATATGTCAGTTCGTTATAAAATATATAGTGGTTATTACTTAAATGTTATTTAATAAATTCGATAAGTGTTAATTCGTAAAGGTAAAATGAGGACATTGGCATTTGTGGATGAGAAGAGTCTGAGAATTTTGGATGAGAGTAATAGTATTAACAATATAAGGGGACCTAAAAAATCAAAAGCAAGCGCAGGTCTTCTATCGACAGCTCGTTAAACCCAGAGATCGTTCGATCAATTACGGCATTAGCAATAGCGCTCACTTTTTGCGGACGATTTACCCACTCGAACACAGTTCCAACGTTTCCTAGCAACGGGTGCCGAGTGGTAAGTGAAAGAATATTTATATGGGGTTGTCTGGGTAACAACCATATAGCTCAAAATATCAACACCCAGAAACCCACCAATCCTTAGGATTTTTAATCAATTTGTCAACAGTCGCTTTTATCATCAACAATAAAAATGATTTAGAATATCCATTCTTTATCAACAACTCAACCAATTTATCAAAACTTTTTACCGAATTAGCAAAAGTTGAAGATAAAGACCATGAACGATAAATCAATCCTTTCACCATATTTCTCTTATACTTAAATTCACAAAAGCTTTCTGGAGAAGTATAAAGACCAGTATCAGTTGGTTTTCTATAAATCTCTGTCTCATAATGTTTATCTTTGTGTTGAATTAACAAATCTAAAAACGCAATCGATGACATTCTCTCCGTTTCACATGTGAATACAATGTTTTTATGTAAACTGTTCATAAAATGCAAAAACTGTTCTACATGTTCCTGGTTTTCAAATACAAGAAAAATATCATTCACATACCTTCTATAAACAACAGGTTTTTCACATTGAAAAGAAGCACTTCTCTTTTCCAAACTACCCAAAAATATTGATGCCATCGTTGGTGCTAAAGATGAACCCATAGCAACTCCATCTATTTGTTGATACCATTCATTATTGAAAAGAAAATTGACATTTGAAGTAGCAAATTCAAGAAGTTTACGAAATGCCCTTCTATCCAAAATGTGATGTTCAGAATCATTTTCATCCCACAACGCACAGCATAAGTCAATTTTATCAACTAGTGGTACATTCGTAAACAAACACCAAACATCAAACGAAACCATAACATCATTCATACTTCGTTTTTGTAGCTGTGCAATACAAGACACAAACTCAAAGCTATCCTTACATTCAAACTCTGATCGCATTAACGGTTTTATTAATCCATCTAAAAACTTTGCTATTCTATACTGGGCAATACTAACCATTGACAAAACTGGTCACATAGGTACATCATCTTTATGGATTTATGGAAGCCCATATAGTTTTGCAGGCTGCGATCCTATTGAACGAATAGACTTACCTACCTCTTCATTAATAAGCTTTTTCTCAATAAAACCATTTAGCATTTTTCGTACAAACTCTTCATTTTTATGAGGAGGCAATTTCTCATTATTCCCACCCTTTGGCAATTTCACAAACTGAGGAGAATTTAATAAAACATTCAACTTAATTCAACGCAAAGATAAACATTATGAGACAGAGATTTATAGAAAACCAACTGATACTGGTCTTTATACTTCTCCAGAAAGCTTTTGTGAATTTAAGTATAAGAGAAATATGGTGAAAGGATTGATTTATCGTTCATGGTCTTTATCTTCAACTTTTGCTAATTCGGTAAAAAGTGTTGATAAATTGGTTGAGTTGTTGATAAAGAATGGATATTCTAAATCATTTTTATTGTTGATGATAAAAGCGACTGTTGACAAATTGATTAAAAATCCTAAGGATCCATGTTTTGGAAAGCCTGAGTGTAATTTGTCAAATGAGTGTGAATTGAGTGTTGATCTAAATAATAGTAAAAATGGATATAAAAAAATTGAGCTTAAATATGTGTTAGTATTACCGTACTCTGAAGGTTTTACAAATTATAAAAGGAAGTTAAGTAAAGATATGGGACATTTAGAGTATAAGATCGTCTCTAATTCGTGTAAGGTACGCAATATGTTGATTAATAAATCAAAAACTCCGGTTGGATTGTGTTCTGATCTCGTTTATCAATTTACATGTAATGGGTGTAATGCCACATACATTGGAGAGACTTCCCGTCATCTCTGTACTCGAGTTCTAGAGCATTGTCGATTGAAGGGTTTGACCAATATTAGTGAACACAATAGAGGCTGTAAAAGTAAATAGGAATATCTGATTTTAGAATTTTGATGAAAAGATTTAATAATTATTGGGAACGCGTGATATGTGAAGCATTGTTGATAAGGTCATTGGATCCAAAGATTAATGTACAAAGTATTGTGACTACGAATGGTTTGAATGTTTTTAAAAAGTTTACGTATGTTAAATCATGTTTATGTATTGTTTTTTTAAAAAAACTTATTTTTAATATTATTAAAATAATTGAATTTTTATATTACAATCTTTTTTAAAAGTTATAATATAAATAAAAATTATAATATTTATAGAAATAAAATTTTAAATTAATTATAAGTTATTTGAATATATTTTTAAATATTTATTTATTACAAAATTAAATTAATAAAAAATAATTTGTTTAAATTAAATGTTAATTCATGATATTTTTAGTTGGTTTTGAGTACCTGAAGATGACAGTTATGCTGTCGAAATATATCGTATGAAAAGTTTTTTATTGGCGTTATCTTTTAATTAAATCGTTGTAAAATTTATTTAATTATTTATTAATAAATATAATGGTAGTGGTAGTAATAAGAATAATAATAAATGTAATAGCGATAACAATTAATAAAGGTAACACATATAATAGTAAAGATGATAATACTCTTAGCAATAATAGGGAACATAATAGTTATAATAGGGATATGGATAAGAGAGATACTGTGTGGATATTTAACATAACAAAGGGTTTACAGGCCATTGAAAAATCATCAACATGGACAACGATAAGAAGGACTAAGCGAATGGACATAAAGATAAATGGTATGAGAGTATATGTTAATTTGTTTAAATTAAATGTTAATTCATAATATTTTTAGTTGGTTTTGAGTACCTGAAAATGACAGTTATGCTGTCGAAATATATCGTACGAAAAGTTTTTTATTGGCGTTATCTTTTAATTATATTTATTATTATTATTATTATTATTATTATTATTATTATTATTATTATTATTATTATTATTATTATTATTATTATAATAATTACAATTATCCTTACTATTATCATTATTATTATTAAGTTATTTGTAGGGATCCGTCCTTATTCCTCAGCTTTATAACAAATATTTTACCTATAAAATTTAGCCGTTATCCATCCTTAGTTTACAATTTTCGATAAAGTATTTTCATTGATTTGGAAAATTTGAGCAGCGTTCCGCCCTTATTTTACAGTTTTATCAGAATATCATACCAACAATTGGGCCGCATTCCACAATTACTTTACTATTTTTGATAATTTTTTTAATTGATTCGGAAAATTTGGGCACATATTTTACATTTTTATCATAAATGTTTTAATTATTGCCGAAAATTTGCGCACGTTTCCGCCCATATTTCTGTCTCAACTCAAAATAATTTGTTTAGTTCTTAATAAGTAGTGACATATGAGGACTATGTCCCGTGGATATTTGGCTTGAAAAAAAAACCAAGACCCCCCCTAAAAATTTTTTTTCAGGGGGTGTGGGGGTTTAAAATTTTTTTAATGAATTTTTGTTAATAAATGAAAATTTTTTTAAAAACATTATTTGTTTTATTGAACGAAAACTTTTTTTTATTGTTTGTTTAAATGTTCAAATTTAAAATTTAAAAAAATTTTTTAATTCATGATAAAAAAGTCTAAAAAAAGTATTTTTTCTCAATTAAAAAGCCTAAAAAATAAAAATTGGCTTAAACCGCCTATGATTGGTCGTACTGAGGAGTATTTTCTAATAAAAATATCGAATAAAAATCCTAAATATTTTTTCATACTTAAAAACTCATAAAAATAAAACGGATTAAATCGCCGGTCGAATAAAAATCATGAATTTTTTTTTATTATTTTTATTTACTTTAATTGTTAAGTCAATAATACTATTTATTTTTATTTTAATTATATTATTATTAATTTTAATCAAGTCAATTATTTTATTTATTTTTAAATTATATTATTATTAAATTGTTTGTTTTAATGAAGTGAATTAAATAATTATTTTTTATTTTCATTTAATCATTTATTTAATATTATTATTTTTATTAATTTAATTATTTATTTTATATTATTATTATTATTTTATTATTATTAACATTTTTTTTTATTTTTAAAATTTAATTCCAAGTCTAAGAATAATTTTTCAATGTAAAAAAGATAAATCATCGATAAATTTTGAATTGTAAAAATATCAAACTTTCAATCCATACAAAAATTTTTATTGACAATAAAGATTAAATAAAAAAGATTAATTTTTATTTCAAATCAAAAATATCCGAGTAATATGCTTTACACACTTCGGCCAACAATATATAGATTGTTTGGTCACGTTTGAAATCGTGGCAACATGGAAATCCATTTGAACATGTTACTCTCATAATATCTTTACAAACAATGCAATTTGCAACACATCGGTCACCAGATCCCTGCACGTTTTCATAGTGAATCTCGAGAAGTTCTTCAATGTTAATCCCTGTGAAATGGTAAATTTTTGTTGCGAGAAACTCTGGTGCGCAATGATCCAACGTATTTTTAATTCTTGGATAAAGTTCCTGAATTTTTTTTTATACATGTTAATAACGATAAAAATTTTTCAAAGTAAGATGTGAAAAAATAAATTAATATGAAATTTTCAAAATAATAATAATAAATTCATCAACAACCAAAGAAAAAGTTAACTTACTTGGTATCAACTTCAACTTGGTATCATACACACTGAACAATCAATTGAATAATAACTGAACAACAATCATTAGGTATTGTATACAAATGACTGAGTACTGTATAACTCACTATATACATACTAGGCATTGAATAATTGAGTATCTTATTCATTAAAATTCCCTATTTAACTAATATTTACCCTTTGAACACAGATATTCAACCAACTTAACCCAATTAAAAATAAAATTTTATCTCAATCATTTCCCCTTAAAATACTCGATTATTCACTATACCCACACACTCACAATATGTTATCAATAACTAGTTACTGAACAAATCAATATCAACAATTGTTTACTCACCAAGAAATCTTTAAGTAAAAGCACATAAAAATTTGAACAATCAAAAGAAGTACAATTTTAATTACAAATTTTATTAACTTCTTCACTCTTTTATCGATCCTTGATGTATCCAAATTGTTTGGTTGCTTAGTTACCTGGTTGATATTAAGCGACTATTAATCAAATTCATTGAAGCCCAATCAATTGTTGTATTTTCTCTGAATAAAAATTTATTGCCTTGTTTACAGTCTTGTATGTGATTTATTGAAATTATTTTGTAAAACTTAGTTAAAAGACTTTGAAATTTTTCTAAAATTTTTGTAATATTTTTAATTGCGTCCAACAATGAACATTTACTAAAAGTTATTTTCAAATATGAATGTGAACCTTTTCATTTAATTTTCACATTTCCCTAAATAAATTAATTGCTAACAGCTCAACTAATTACTTAAATTTATTTTTACAAATTTTTTATTCTTTTCACTCCAACTCTTGTTGTTTACTGAATGATAAACTAATTAGTAAGTATAAGTGTTTGTAATTGATAGTAAAAAGAAACTTGATTAGAAAAATATTTTAAATTAATTTCACAAAACATATATTACTTTCACAGTACTTGAAATAAATTTTCATATATTTATTAAAAATTATTAGATTTTTAAGTTTCTAAACATCATTGAATAAAGTTAATAGATAAAATAATTATCATCTAACACATTACTATAAATAAAATGATTATCGACCAACAACCAAATAAGTTGAATTTCTAATAAAGATTAAAAAAACTACATGGAACAGGTACTTGTGTACTGATATATACCGATAAAATCTACTAAAAAGGCAAATATGTATGTTTAATTGTAGTAAAATATTAGTTTTTGTAAAAAATAATTCTTATCATTAAATTATGATTAGCATGTGAATAGAATTTGATTAAAGTTGTGAGAAATATTTTAAGATGTTAAATAAAACTAATTAATTTGTAAATAATGTTAGTGCTTTGAAGAAATTTTAAAACAAAACCTTATTAAAACCATATTATATTAGTTATTGAGTAATACTTATTAAAATGACGAAAGTTTTATAATTCTTGACAAGTTTTGATATACACCCATCCCCCGATTTGCGCCGTTTCGATTTGCGCCGTTTCGATTTGCGTCTTAAATTCGATTTGCACCTTTGTAATTTTGTAATTGTAATGTTATAATCCAAAATATTTGTTAGTTTTTGTTGAATTCAAGTTTTTTGTTTAATTATAAATTTATGTTTTGTTATATATAAAGTGAACTACTATATTTATTTTATTATTTATATTTATTTAATATATCATGAACTACTAAGAAATAAAATTTATTTTAATTTAATACAGAATTTTAATACTAATTTCATTTATTTTTTTTCCTTTGGAACCGATCCAAGAATTTTGTATGCAAATATATGGCAAAATGAGTTTCGATTTGCGTTCACTTTTGTTGGAACCAATCTAGACGCGAATCGGGGGATGGGTGTATCTTTAATAAAATTTGTGAGTACTTTGAATAAAAAAACCTTTAAAAAAAATTTCCACGTAGTAGCAAATTCTAAAGAAAATAGTAATTATCAATTAAAAAATTAATTAACTTAACTAAGTTGTAAAATAATTGAAAAAATTTGTTAGATCATTTTTTAAAATTTTATAAGATTGTAAGGTAATTGTTCTACGGTCTTGTTGAATGAAAATTAATATATATTATCGACTGATCATAGTATTTAATTGTACAATTTCTCTTCATTCATGGAAATAATCATAAGTATTTAAATTATTCAGTAAATTGTCAATAACAACATAAGTAATCGGTAACATAATTTTTTTTATTTTTAAATACTAATCAATTTTATTTTTTAATTAAATTAAATAACAAATATAATAATAAAATCAAATAAATACTTGAATACAAATAAATACATGAATCAAACATTTTCTTAGAACATTCATATTTTTTATTCAGATTCCAATAATTTCATTAAAATTAACCAAAATCTTATTGATATATTTTGATAACACTTAAACCAATAAAAATGTATCGATTTCACTAAGTATCCATCCTTTAACATCGATATTCAACCGAATAAATACCCATAAAAATATCATAAATTCCCTTCTTAACCTATCGTTTCCCCCAAAAATATTATAAAATTTACTCTCAACCAATCATTTCTCTTTAAATTACAATAACCCAAGCTATATTTTTGATAAAAATCACCGACTTATTTCGATATTGAACCGAATAAATTTCTTGAAATCCTATTAAAATAAAAGTTCCTCTTTTTACCAATCATTTCCATTTAAAATATAATAAAATTTACTCCCAACCAATCATTTCTCTTTAAATGACAATATTTCTACTCTCAGATATATTCATTATTTTCATAAAAATCACCGACTTATTTTGATATTCAATAGAATAAATTTTTGAAATTCTCTTAAACAATCATAAATTCATCACTTGACCAATCATTTCCTCCTAAAATAACAAACTTCAACTGACTCAAATCCTTAAAAATATCAACAAACCTGTTCTTAACCGATCCTTTCCCCTTAAAATATCATAAATTCTCTTCTTAACCAATCATTTCCTCGCTAAAACATCATAAATATCCCCATCAACCAATCATTTCTCATCAAATGATATTATTTCTACCATCTTTTCACCCATATATCAATATTCATCCAAATATAACCCCCTAAAAATATCATAAATACCCTCTTAACCAATCATTTCTCTCTAAATGGCAATATTTCTTCCATTTTAATTCAGTATTTTTCATAAAAATTCTCATTTAGATAATATTTACCCATAAAATAACAATATTCAACTGGCTTAAACCCCTAAATATATCAACAAATTTGTTCTTAACCAATCATTTCTCCCTAAAATAAATTTCATCTCTTAACCAATCATTTCCCTTCAAATAAATTTTTCCCCACACTATACCAAGTATATTCATTATTTTAATAAAACCATATCAAGTAAAATTCCTTTGGAAATCTATATTCAACCGAATAAATCCCTTAAAATACCATTAAAAAATCCTACATTTTGATCATATCAACCATATATTCAACCAATCAAATTCATTTAAAATTATCATAAAAATCTGAATTTTACCAATAAAAATAAATTTTCTTTAAAGTATTACAAAATTGTTATCAATACCCAACATTTTCCATCGAAAATCACAACAATTTGATTCTGGCAACAAATTCGATCAAATAAAAAATTCGTCAAAAATGACTAAAATTGAATAAAATCTACGTGTTCCTAAAAAATCATTAAATTTCACAAAATTATTGTAAAATCATGAAACAGAGCTCATATTTTTTCATTATTTGTTTACTCAAATAATTAAAATAAATTGGAAAACCAATAAAATTATAATACTTTTGTGATTGATATCCAGGAAATCAATAAAATTGAAAATGAAAGTAAATAATTGACACCCTTATCTCAAAGATATTTTATTCTTTTTAAGTTTCACTGAAATATTTTTAAAAATCAACTGAAATCGATAAAAGTCTAATAAAACCGTGTATAATTAACAATAAATTTTAATTAATTCTTGTCTCTGTGTCTTCAAAAATCCAAAAGATGATTGTAATTTACTGTAAAATACATTAATCAATACCCAATAAACTTCTGAAAAGCTTTAGATGCTTTCAACGAATAAATGCAATACAATTTCAACTTTTTTTTTAAATAGATCATAAATTTATAATTAAAATATAATTTACTATTCAAAATCTATCAGTCAAATTGGAATCTAATTGGTAAATAATTATCTTAAATAGATGTTTCATAAACATTTTTTTCCTAAAATAAACTTTTATTTAAAATAATCTTAAAATCAAGTTAATCTTTTTCCGATGGCTATTCATTTTAACTGTTGCAACGATTTCGCAATTTTCCCCGCTACCCTTTCTTTGTTCTTATGATCTATTTATGTTCATATTATATTTAAAGAGTGACCACTGGACAACTCGGTGTTAGTGATTTTGATCCGATTGTCGTTAAAAATGTTGTCGATTTTATCGAAATTGAGTGCAAGAAGGTTGAGTCAAAAGACCCACTCTCGAGCTACTCTCTTTCGCTATTTAGTTCAGTGATTTGACGTTTGGGTTCTTACGTTACGCACGCCAGAACCTTCACGGACACGAACTATTTGCGGATGCACCGCACTTACACAGTTCGATAAGGTGTTTTATTTTACTGTCTTGCGATATGTTTTGGCTGTGGGCTGAAAAAAAATAAATAAATTTTACCATAAAAGTTTCGATGCATATAGGTTGTTGGTTGTAAATATTTATTCGATATTCATATTCGGCAATTCATAAAATCATCGTGAACTATTCATAATTCATATGGCGGGCAATTCACAAAATCATCATGAACTGTTCATAAATTCAGTTCACGTGTTCAGACAAAACACTTACTAGTGTTAATTGCACGGCTCACAGCTGTAACGCACCGATGCAAATTAAAACTGAAAATTTAGACTAAATTTAGTTTGAAAAATAAGACTGCAAAATTAGACTAAAAACTTGTCAAAACACATCAGTATATATACCTATAATTTCACCTTAACCTTGCTTGTTATTTTTATTGCGATAAAACAAATTTGACCTTGAAATTATTTGTGTTATCTAAATTAAATTTTATTATTTTCATAATTTCAATTGGCAATTTATTTATTAAATTTTTAAATAGATTTATTCAACCAAAAATATTTTATTTTAACTCATTTATTCCATTTACTTTTATATAACTTGTCGTTTTTCGGTCAAATTTTCTTGTTATTATGTTATTTTTATGAAAATTTCGTGCGGTTCTGGATGCATTTTGTATTTATTTTATTTTACTTTTATGTTTTTTGATTTTATATTTATTTATATTTTCTTAAATTTTAGAGTGTTCAGTTGATGTTGTATGTTGTATTTTAAGTTATCTTGGTGCTGGGTTTTCGTGCTATTTTACTGATACATTTAAACAATTTTCAAGGCTGTTTGTGTTCTGGCCCATCAAAATTATAAAATAACATAATTAATTAAAAACAAATGATTAATAAATTTCGCATTCAAGTGCATACAGAAACATAAAGTAAAACATAAAATTACCTATAACCTTGCAAAATAAAGTTTAGAAAATGCACATGCGGATGTGGCGACCAGAATAAAAGAACTAAAAGAGTAGCATTCAGCGAGAATAAAAAATGTAAATTTAAAGAAAATAATATTAAAAAATAAAGAAAATAAATAAAAAATAGATAAAAATATTAAAATAAATAAAAGCCATTAAAAAACTCGAAAAAATTGTTGAAAAAAGTTTAAAATTTGCTGGTTTGTCGCACCCAAGCATGAAAACACTATACATGCAGCTCCTATTTTCATAATATTAATCTTTATTCATTATTTTTAGAGTACTTGAAACTTAAAAATTTTAAATTTGAATTCTGTAAGTAGTCTTTGTTTAATTTTATATGCTAAATATATTTTCTTTTAATTGTTTTTGAGTTTTAATTTATTATCATTGATGGCCGCGATACTTTTTAGTATTCGTGACAGATCCCATAAAATCCTTTTTATATATATTAATAATAGTTTGTTGGACAAGTGTCGAATCGATATTTAATTCCCGCAGTTAAGTTTGCGGGATGTTGACGTGTCGATTTATCATTTTCCACCCCTCGGAGTCTGCTGGGACTGGTCAGCTTTGCATTGAACACGAAATTAGGAGTCCGTTGGAATTCACTGCGGCGTTCATGAATAGTGGACGGAGCGGTAACAAAATAAACTTACGAGAAGATCGCATTGACTATAGGGGATCAACATTTATGTAAATGTTTAAGCAAGAGAATTGTTTTTCTTTTCAAAAAATTCCTGTCAGCAAGTATATTCATCGAAATGATTGACTAGGGATAGGTATGAATAAAGAAATATAGATGAAAGGAATTCATTTTTTTGTAGTTGTGTTGGACGCACTGAAGTTGTTAAATTCCATCTCTTCGCTTGTTAACCCGCTAGGACTTTCAACCTTAATGACTAGGGGAAACCTCCGAATGCGCCGCATGATTTTAGTAACCATCATGTACCCGTGACCGAGATCACGTTGGTACCGTACATAATGGCCGAATGCCATTCGAGCAGGTGAGCGCCATCGCTAGCACTACTCCTCGAAGGACCTTCGTCTTTCCCGAGTTGTTTGCTGCCGCTAGAAGGGCTTACGCTTTCATCCATTGGTTTTCAATTCGTGACAACCCTCGGAGAGAAAATTGCGGATGATCATCTAACCCTGGTATTGGTTCCCCATAGTTTATTTCTCTTATTCCCGTTCCACCGCTCACAAACCAGTTTGTTTAGCCAATCTCAACATAAAAAATGAAACGAAAAGAAAAACGTCATTTTATTAACAATTGAATTCATCAAGATAACAAAACGAAATATCGTTTAAAGTTAGTTCTGTAGAGTTATCAAGGAGAGGAAATTCTGCTCAAACGTCCTATTTACATCAAAAATCATTTCGATCTTCCATTAATCGTCTTCGTCGAGGTCGGTTGGGAAATATTTTCGCTTCATCGGCCTATATGGCGGGGGGTTCAAGGATTGGGTCTCCTCTCTTCGGGTCGAGGGACCTGCGATCTCTTGTGCCGCGATAGAGTTAGGCACCTCGCCCGTGAGAACGGCGATATCTTCGGTTCCGAGCCCAAGTCCATCGAGGATGTGGGTGACCGGGAAAGATTCCGGATCCTCGTCGATCAAATTAATGTGAATAGACCGGGCCGGTGATCGGAATATTACATCGGGAGCGTAGAGGATATCCGGGTCGAACTCCGGAAATTCAAACTCCTGGTAAGGTGGAGGCGGATCGTTGGTCGGACGTGAGACCTCCGTAGGTTCCGATCCGGTGAGAACCTCCTCTACTCGTCGGCGTCGCTCGCGTCGTCGCCGATTTCGATTCGGGCGCCGGCGTGTCCGTGCGCTGGCGGCGCTCCTTGTGTTCTCAATAGGTGATTGGGAGACAATGGGCTCGACGGGCCGACTTGGAATTTCAGCGATTTGGTTCCTGGAGACTGGGGGTGAAGGCAAGGCATTGGAGACATGAAGGTGGGAAGCTGGTATTATATCCAACTGCCCGGCTCTAATGCTTCCTGGGACGTAAGCTTGCAGTTCAGTATCTGTAAACGCGCGTCGGAGCGCGGTTGATTGCTCCTTGATGAGCAGCCGCTGAGCGCGGGATTCGGTGATTAGCTCATCTCGCGCCCGAGTGAGCCGCTCGATTTTCCGTCTCAGCACTTTGATGGCATCGGGCGGAGCCCACGTACCCTTTAATCGTGCATACTTGGCTTGTAGTACCTCGTGATTTTGTTTCAACTCCTCATACTGGTGGCGGACGGCCACGATCGAAGGTGGGAGTCGGGGTATTCTTGGCAATCGGTTTAGTCCGGAATCGTTATTGTTATCTTGCATTCTGAAAAGGAAACAAGAAAATTTGAGGAAAAACTCTCTGTGAAGTGAAGTGGTGACAGAATACGGAAACGTTGGTGAAGGGCCGGACAGCAGTTTGAGGGATGAATCCTTACTTTGTTAGTCTCCCCGAGTCTCACCGTAATTTAATCATGTATTGTTGTCAGACGGAACTACTATCCTTCTTATTACGATTCGATTGTCGGGTATTCTTGGGTCAACTGGTATTACGCTTCCCGCATTCTGTTGTAAATCAACCAGTAATTGTTGGTACCAATACTACTACCACTTTAGCGGTTCCCTTATCTGTTACCCGACAAAATACTATTTGACTCTACTATTCTTACTGTTATGCATATTATGTTAGATGTGCCCTTAATTATGGTTGCGCTAACCATTATTAGATTATTTATTCCTGCGTAGTTTGGTTATTAATTATTATTAGGTTACGCTAGGGTATTCTCGTGAATACTGCTGTAAGTTGATCGTTGATGGTTATTATCTACCGCTAGTTTATCTGATTGATTATAAGGTAATTGATAATTATTATTTGATCAAATTGTGATCAGGTTCATTTATTTTATCACGGAATAAACATACATTATTAGTGGATTAATCCCGGCTAAACTTTGGTTGCATCGTCATACTTTACCCAATGATCATTCTTAGACTAAGGCCCTTTTCCTCATGCCATTATTATAAGCTAGTCCCTAATTGCTATTATATTTACTACTAGTAATGTAGTCATTTTGCTTTATTTATTACATTTGTCATTATTATCATATCTATGGAATTTAGTACCATTACTACTATTATTATATTTATGTTATTTATTACATTTATCACTATTATTATCTCCATGGAATTTATTACCATTACTACTATTATTATATTTATGTTATTTATTGCATTTATCGCTATTATTATATTTATGGAATGCATTATCATTACTGCTATTATTATATTCATATGATTTATTACATTTATCACTATTATTATATTTATGGAATTCATTATCATTACTACGATTGTTATATTTACGCTATTTATTATATTTATAGATGTTATTATATTCATGGTAATTACTACAATTACTGCTATTATTATATTCGTACTATTTGTTATATTCACCACGATTGTGATATTTAGGGTATTTTATTCCGATTACCTCTATTGTTAGATTGGTTTTATTATACCCTAACCACTGGTTGCTGTTCGATTATATTTAGTACCTTTGAACATTTTACTTCCTGGAATCGATTCCCTACGTGTAATCTCATGAGTTCGCCCCTAGACAATTGGTACGAGTATTGCGATTAACTGATTATTAACCTATCGCTCCGTTCATAACACCACGTACAAAAACCGATGTAATTTGGTTTATGTCATTACCATGCAAGATCATAACTGAAATATCTTAAATGTATTCGTGCATGACTATTAACCATTTGTGTAAAACTATTGATTTTATTTTGATACTTCGTACTATTGTGATGTTTGGGTTTTCTACTGTCACTATTTTCTCTATTTGGGCAACAATTTCAATTCTGCTAGATGGAATTTGCTGCGTCTTTCCGTACTAACACTCCCATAGCTATCCTTTCCTTATTTCATTCATTTTAACTGATTTACGAGATTACTTTTCACGGGGACCTTCGGTCATGATACTTATTCCTCGACTATCCTTAGGCTTACCCCTGCTACCCATTTCTTATTGAGATGTCCGAAAAAAATAATTCGTATGATCTAATTGCGATCATTCCTAAATTCCCCCTTTACTCTGCTGTCGCATCTTCCCTGATTTTACTTCAACTCGTTCCGGCCACATATTTCAGAAGCCGCCCCGAGTATACAACGGCGCCCTGCGTAGCGGTCCTGTGCATTATCACCAGAACCGACTGCGGACTGCCGAGGGGTCCACGAGGCATGACCCGCGAGCCCAACTAAGGGTTTTCACCCACTAGTTAGCCCGAGATCCGTCCCATGGACCATCTATTACCATACGATATATATAAGATTTTAATGGTCGGACAATAAATATAGATATAATTTAATTAGTACAAAAGTAAATGAGACATTATTGTGAACAGAAAATCTTTATGGATAAAACATACAAAAGTTAGGACAAGATATACACATAAAACAAAAATTCCTTACTTCTAAAGAGTTTTCTAATTTTTTGTGAAAGTAAGCAGTTGTTCAAATTTTTGCATAAAAGTGTATATAAGCAATGCAATTCATCACTGTATTTATATCGTTTTTATGCATGTGTGCGACCAATAGGCGATTTTTCGCCATTTTTAGGGCTTTTTATTTATTTTATTACTTAAATATTATTTTTATTATTTTTTGTATATTTTTCTTAATTTTTTGGTATATACTTTATTTTATGTTTGGATTTTATTTTTATTATTATTTTCTGATAATATTATTTTTGCCCCTTTTTATTTGTTTTCTGGTCGCCACTTCTGCCTGTGTTTTTTCTAAACCTTATTTTGCAAGGTTTTGGCAGTTTATTTTATTTTTCGTATGTTTCTTTTTGTAGCTGTCTTGTTTTTCATGATTTTTATTAATTATTTGTTTTTATTTAGTTTTGTTATATATTTATTTTGTTTACTTTTATTTTGTAATATATTATTTAAATATTTAATTGTCACATTTTTATTTTCCATAAAAAATTTTTAAATTAAAATGAAATTTATAATTGTCATAAATTTTATTTCACTGACGTAAGGTTATTGCTATAGTAATTTCCTCGATAGGTAACGTCAGTATCAGTGGGAACCGAAAGGGTTGGCGCAGGCGATACGTGATTATTGGGCTATGAGTAGGGTTTTTCTGCGAATTTATGGACAATTCTATTAAAAACTATGCTGATTATTTCAGCATAAATTTATATTAACACCCTCGCAGAGTGCTAAGTTGAAGTTTGACCGATTTAATAATAGATATTTATGACGTTGACAGACTCGGTGTGCCACTTATTCGTGGACTTGACCACTTTTTTTTCTTATAACCCAAATCACATATAAGATGCCCCACAGGCACTTCAAATTAATCAGGTTGATAAAAATTTATTTTGATGAATTGTGTGTATGTGTATGCATGCGTGCCTGTATGTTACCCCCGGACAATAAATTATGCCGCTTAAAAATTAAGTAAATTAAGAATTTATTTTATAAAAATTTATAATTTAATTAAACAACCTTTCTATTAAAAATATTCCTTTTTATATTTTCTTACCTTCAGGAAAACTATATATAATTACTATTAGAAGAAAAATTAAAATTTCCATCTCAAATCCCACAAATCGAAATGATGACAAGTTATAAGATTCCTAAACTTCTAGTTGCCGTCAATCATAAGTGTTCTCGAGTGCCAACCTCAAATGAACGCTTAGATCTTATCATTACCAATACTGAGAAAAGGACTATTCTATTGGTTGGCATGAAATGTCCAATAGACTCAGTATCTAATTTTGAATTAGTTGATAAATTAAACTTTGAGAAATATTAGTGCCTTCGATCTGAAATACAAAAAGTAAAACAAGACTACAAAGTCGAACTGTTTACATGCATCTTTGGATCTCTTGGATCAATTGAGACAAAGACATCTGATCTTCTAATTAAAATGGGAGTACCTTAAAATCCAATTAACAATCTGTTGAAAGAATTTTTAATAAGTAACATTGCACATTCTGCTAAAATTTGGTATTTTAATACCAATGGTTTCCTTCCAAAATTTGTTTAATTAACTTATAAATAAAGTAAATTCAAAAGTTCTATTTGAGTTTTAATTTAAATATTATACAATTTTATATAATTCATATTATAAATTATATAAGCAACTATTATAAACTTTATAGTATTATATGTAAATAAACCCTTTTATTTATAAAATAAAAAGAAAAATCTGATAAATTTGATTATGGTCTGTCCTGGAGGTGTCACTAGTTTTAAGTCGATATAGAACTGTTATTCAAAGAATTTACAGTCTAAGATGTTAATTTCTGAAACAATCAAACTAATATAAACGGATCTGTCCTGGATGTGACACTAATTTTTAAGGTGGTTTTATATATAGTTGTTGTTCAATAAAACAAAACTTGTAAAAGTTTGATAAAAAAGTTTGTAAAAGTTTTCGTGGCCTACATAAGATTTAAGTTCGACCTATATATTTGTTTCTAGGGCAAGGTGTTCTGAAGGGGACATATCATACTATTGTTTTTATATTGGAAACTTTGGAATTTAATTATTTCCAACTATATTCACTCAAAATGTTTTTTAATTTCAGTCTCATATTCTAAACATCTAAACTCTCTAACAGGAAGTTTTGAGATAAAATCCATCCATTTAAATTGTTAACATCTTGATATGTCATTTGAGTTGAATCATATACATCAACGTGATGTTTTTTGATAAATATTATTTCACCTGGATTCCAAATTGAACTTTTTAGTGTTTCATTTTGATTAATGCTATTTGTTTCTTAAAGATGTGAACGTAATAAATCATACTCAATATCCAGTTCAACTGAAGCCCAACTCGATATAGAAACGAAGAATATGCTTCTAATTCATCTTCAACAAATTTTTTGTCTCTGATTGCTTCAAAAACATCAGACAACAGAAAAACATCTTACTTAATTTGGGCGTCTTAATATATTTTATCGATGTTTCAAACCTAAGAAAATAATATCCATCAATAAGTAACTATAAGATATATTTCTTGGTAAATATGAATTCTCAAATATGAATTGATCAATTCGTAATTATCAAAAGAAAACACAGTAAAGTGTTGAAGAAAATCAATAATATTAAATCAAATGTTAATGAAAATCAATAAAAATCTAAGTTGTAGTGAAAATATGTTCATCAACATTCGAAATGAATAACAAGAAGATAAATTCTAATAAGCAAAAAAAAAACCGGTGGAAATGTATCATAACTAAGATGTATTTTTTGGTGAATGAAATCCCATATGAATTCACAAATGCAGTGAAATTAATCCAAGTTTCAATGCACAATTATCAAAAGAAGATGTTGTTGCAGTAAATAAAGTGTCAATGAAAATCAACAAAAATCTTAGTTGTGATGAAAAAATATTCAATAACCATCGAATTTCCAGTTTTCATGATGCCTTTGAAGAAATTGAATATAAATATGGGAAAAGTTGGTTTGTCAAAATGGCAATACAGGGATATAAAATGGATAAAAAGATGTCATATCTCCAATTTGGAAAATTGTTAGTGTCAGCTTTCTCTAGGATTTTAATAAGTGAATAAATGTATAATTATTAACAAGTCTTTTGTTTTTTATGTAAAGTTTTTGAATATTCAAGTTATCAATTAAGTAATAGTACCAATAGAACAAGCGTCAAAAATTACGAATATAGGAATCAACAATTCTAGATGAATGTTACAATTGGTAACATAATCAAATATTATGTAAAGTTGTGAAAGTTACGTAATAATCTATTTAAACAAAATTTAAAGGTATGTAATGGTACTCTATAATTAAAAAAATATATTGTAAAGGTTATATAATTGTGACATAATCATGGTTTTTAACATTCTTGTAATATTACGCATTCAAAGTTTAAAAAAATCGGGGGGTGGTCGGTAAAATGAATATATTTAATAGGTCTTTGTTATGTAATATTCCTTTGTTCTTGAGTGCACACATTATACTACTTTCACGCTTTTTCAAACATTTTTTGACGAAATTTGAAGGGTCTAATAATGTTTTCAGTGTAACCATGTATAGACAGAATATAATCCATTACAAGTTAGTACTATTATAATTTTACTAAGTCGTGTCGTTCTACTTACAAACGTGTTTCGTCGTAAATATTTTAACATGGAGTTGTATACTGTAAAAATTATCAACTTTGAATTATTTTAATACCAAATTGTAGAGAATAAAGGAACTCGATATAAACGAACACATATTGAATCATGCTTGATTCTTTTTAAATTTGGTTATTACATTACTAACTTTATCTATAAATAGTGACTATAATGGAACAAATACACAAAGCTACGAAAACATATGTAAAGTATTGTGAGGAATCTTGGATATTTGGATAACAGTTGCAACGATTTCGTGATTTCCTACTACTCTTCCATTTTCTTTGACATTAGTGTGTTGGTGTTATAGATTAATGGGTGCTCACAGAGTACTCTGTGTTAAGAATTTTAGCCAATTTGATAAGAAGATTTTAGGACAATAGTAGTATGTGAGCGAACTGGCTAAATTTTGTATGACCCATTGATCTCATCGAGCGTGAGACAACCTACAATTTTTTGTTCTACAACCTGCTAAACACGTCAAAAAGATTTTCAAAATGCTATCTCTTTTTTCAAAAACCCTGTGAGCGAACTGTCTCAAATGCAAATATCTTTTGAAGTGATAAACACAGATATCAATATAGATTCATACGACAGATTGTACGTGAATCAGGCTACAAAATAATATGTTTACTGTCTTCATAGACAATATGGACGCGACTTGTATAGGGCGCAGTGTTAAAGTCATGATATTTCCACAGCGAGAACCAAGTGTGCTATAAAAATTATGTTTAGTGGTATAAATTCAGAGAAATATTTTAAGGCTATTCAGAAAGTATATTTTAATAGGATTCCTTATTTCGATGCAAATGGGCTTTGAAATTTTATTCTTTGTAAATGACAATTTATTGAAAATTTTTATTATAATAATTAATGTAGATGCATATAATTAAAACAAATAAAAAATTTCTGAATATTTATTTTCAACATTTTAAGCTATAAAATATTATAAGTCGTTTAACAGAACAAATTATCAAAAAATGATGCATAAGTAAATCTAAGAATATGAGGGTAAACAGCCTTTGATTTGTTGTTTGTATTCATACTGAAGTTCAAATATATTTACCGGAAAACCTTCATGACATCTACAAATTTAAAAGTTGAATATTTTGAGATAGGAAAAGAAGCAAATAATTTGTCAAAATAAAATTGTGTGATACGTAAAGGATTTGCTAATAACTAGTGATCAAAGTCGTGAACATAAAGGATAATAAAGAAAATTCCACAACAGTAAAATGAAGAGTCAGTTTCCTAGCATTCGAAATTTTTAAAAGACAAGACAAAGTCACCTCGAGATAAAAATAATCTAAAACTCATTTTATTGAACAAGTTATTTAACATAATTAATAAAACTAATCACGATTGTCGAAACGAAATTCAAGCACCAAATAATAATTGATAGAATCTTTATATGAATTATATATAACTTATTGCTTAATTTGGCTTTGTTTTTATAAGTAAGCTATCCATTTTTGCTCTTTCCTCTGGTATCCTTTTCAAACATGAATTAACCAAAGGCATGAAGCCTTGCAATTCATTCTCAATATCCTTTACATTATATTCAATCGTGCCTTTTCCATTATCATATTTATCACGTCTTGGTAATTATCATATTCCGAATAAGGCCTTTTTCCTGGAGAAAATTTATATATAAATAATTATAGGCATCGAATATAACCGGTAATAATCCTGATCAACACCGCGCCAAACGACCAAATGTCACATTCTTGACCATATTTGTCGCACGATAATATTTCAGGTGCCATATATCTATATTTTAGATTTTCATATACGGATTTTTTCCCCATCACTGAGGCTGCAGTTTTGGGGTGCTCGAATTTCGAAAGATTTGAACTGGATAATTTCAAATCTAGTTTTTCATCCAAATAAATATTTGACGCTAAAATCAGCCAATCAGATCAAATTTCAATAATTGAACCATACGGTTCAAATCTCTGTGAATGACTTGTTGATCATGGAGAAACTTCAATCCTAACAAAATTTGATATGACCATTTTCTAAATTCATATGGTGACACCTTTTGGTTCTTTTGGTTCTTTAGATATGTCTTCAGCATTCCCTAAATGAGAGAAAATTGTTGTTTTAATAAAAACAAATTAATAAAAAGACATTAGACATGTACTCCATTGAAACACATAAACTTGAACCCATGAAAAATGTATCGCATAGCTGAACAAAACGCCGATTTGATTTTGTAGTCTGGAATGCCTTCAACTCATTTAGTATAAACTCGTCACCTTTCCATCCGTCTTTGACATGTGATTCAAGTGAATAGATTTTCAATAATATATTTTCGCCTTTTTGGTTTTGAGTCTGATACAGTTTAAATATTTTATTCTGACTGATCGGTTTATCAGGAACTTTAAAATTAGGATTTCTGAAATTACAATATAGCCCTATTTTCTGATGAAACCCTTGCAAATAAAACACAGTTATGAGTTTCTTGGCTAACTCACTTGGAATAGTAGATGCCAGACGCAGAATACGCACTCGTGTAAAATGCTTTGGAACGTTACTCTTCTAGCAAAATTCAGTTCTATCTGCGTGCCATAGTTTACCGAGCATAGATTTAACTTTTTAAATTTATAATTCTTTATTTTACTTTACATTTAACTTGCAGACTTCTAATTGCCTTTTATTAAATTGCATTAAATACATTTGTGTTATTTTTTCTCATTTCTTTCTTCTTTGGGGGAGGGATTACTTACAGGTTATTACTCCCTTGTTATGTTTATACTTTTCTAATAGCATTCAACACATGGGTTATTATTCACGTAGAACAAAATTAGTATTAATGTGGGAACATACACTAATGCATAGAAAATCTGTCATAAAACTGACTTACATTTCGAATGTATAACAATCAAGAGTTGAACCACTGGGAATTTTGTATTCAAATATGAATTTATCCTGATCTAATTTTTCTTTATTATGAAATAATATAAAATCAACATTTTCCTTCGGTGCAAGAGATGAAATAAAATCAGTATTCTCATAATCCTTATCGAATGTCTCAACATTTAGTATTGATCTAATCAAAAACACTCCAACGGTCCTATCATAAACATAAATAAACACATAATATTATAGTAATATTAAACTTCTCAACCACAATCAGTTCGTCTCCATCAACAAAAACATCTTTATCTTTCATTCGAACTAATTTTCGATTATTAGTTATTTTGAATATTGCTAATTTATCTACATTGGAAATGCTCTTTATCATAGTCTCTACCTCTTCGAGTGTTTGGTTTATATTTATATTCAGAGTTTCCGGCAATTCCATTTCACTTTTCAATTTCACAACAATCATGTCCCTTTCAGATAATATTGAAATGGAGTACATTTCACTAAGAATTACTTGATATTTATTGTGAAGTCAACATAGCAATTGATAAAAGAATTTCGGCTGTTAATACAGTCTAATAAACATTCATTATTATCGAGAATGCGGCCATTATAGTACAATTTCATTCTTTTCCCCTCACTTATTTGCGGATAAAATTTAACTTTTTTTATGTTTTTTTGTATATTTAACTGAATTGGTTCTTCTTTATCCAGAATGAATTTGATTGATATGGGCTGGGTATCTATTAAATATTATAAATCTACTAATTAATTAATTTAGCGCATTTCAAACACTCGTTGTATTATATATTTCGGCAGTTTAACTGTCATTTTTAGGCACAAAAACCAACTAAAATAGTATGGATTAATCTATATATTTTAAACAAATTATTTTTAATTAAATATTTTAATAACTATTTCAATACTTTTACACTAAATTTAAAAAATTTAAAACAATACAAAAACATCAATTTATCACAATTTAACATACTCAATCTATTTAAAAATAATCAAAACATTCGTAGTCACAGCACTTTGCACTTGATGTTTGGATCCAATGACTTTATCAACAATGCTTCACATAAAACACGTTCCAAATAATTATTAAAACTCTTCAATAAAATTTTAAAATCAGATATTCCTATTTTACTTTTACAGCCTCTATTGTGCTCACTTATATTGGTCAAACCCTTGAATCGACAATGCTCTAGAACTCGAGTACAGAGATGACGGGGAGTTTCTCCAATGTATGTGGCATTACACCAATTACGTGTAAATTAAGATCAGAACATAATCCAAACGGAGTATTTGATTTATTAAAACCTTTATTGCGTACCTTACACAAATTAGAAACGATCATATAATCTAGATTTCTCATCTGTTTACTTACCTTCCTCTCATGATTTCTAAAACCTTCCGAGTGCAGCAATACTAACACAAATTTAGGCTCATTATTCTGGTTAGATTTTATGAAAACATCTTCGTTTAATTCAAAATTTATATTCATTAAAAGTTCAAAATTTATTCAAATCAAAATTATATCTTCCATATTTCCGAGTATTTAAACAAAATTAACAACCGCATTTATTTTTTAAAAAATTTAATTACATTCAAAAAATATTAATTTAAACAATTAAAATAATTTAAATTTTATTTTATTTAATAATTAATATTAATTAAATTTTATTTTATTTAATAATCAATATTATCATCAGAACTAGAAAATACTAAAAATATATCATCAATGTAACGTTTATATATTTTAGGCTTAATAAAAGGAAATTCTGAAATCTGTTTCTCTAATTTTGAAAGATTGACGCAAGAGTTGGAGCTAAAAGTTTTTTTAAAAACTTCAATAATAAGTGGGAAAGAATTTTATGTTAGACTTTGGTGATTAAATCACAATTCCTTAAAATTTATTGAGATTATTTAATTAAATCATTAAATCGTAAATATTTCAATATTATTGCTTCCGTATATAACAATTAACAAAGATTATGATGGCAGACTGAAGATGAGAATAATTTCCTCGAAATATATTTCTTTTATTTGACGTTTTTGAGTTTTTAATATAACAATTTATAATTAGATATTCTAAAATATTTTAATTTAATTTTTCAAAAATTAAATTAAATCTTATTTTTAATTTTAATCATTTTAAAACCTTAATTTTATATCCGTTGATAATTATTCTTAAATATCCTCACAATTCTTATATACATTTCTCTATTATTTATATCAACACTCAATTCACTTTCATTTGTAAAATTATACTCAGACCTTCCCAAACATTGATCTTTGGGATTTTTAATCAATTTTTCAACAGTCTCTTTTATCATCAATAATAAAAATGATTTAGAATACACATTCTTTATCAACAATTCAACTAATTTATCAACACTTTTAACTTAATAAGCAAAAGTAGAAGATAAAGCCAATAAGCGATTTATCCATCCCTACGCCATATTTCTCTTATACTTAAATGCACAAAAGCTTTCTGTAGAAGTATAAATATCAGTATCAGTTGGTTTTCTATAAATCTCTGTCTTTATCTTTATATAATTACTATTTTTATTATTATAAATGTGAAAATTATAAAATATATACTTTTCGATCCATTGCTGCTACTCTTTAACAAATCTAAAAAAATTGTCACAATAAGGTTGAAAATTGTTAAATTAAAATAATGTTTAAAATATTTAAAAAAACATTGCATTTTTGAATGAATAAAAATGAAAATTATTTAATTATTTGGATACTCAAAAATCTCAAATTAAAAATAAAAGACTTTCTTACTTTCAAATTCTGTAAATTTTGCCTCCATTTTTTCATTAAATCCTGCAAATGAAAAAAGTATTAATTATTAATTAAATCAGTAAAATCATAATTTCCTTGCATATATTGACATGTTTAAAAAAGTAAATTATTTAAAAAAACATTGCATTTTTGAATGAATAAAAATGAAAATTGTTTAATTATTTGGATACTCAAAAATCTCAAATTAAAAATAAAAGACTTTCTTACTTTCAAATTCTGTAAATTTTGTCTCCATATTTTTATTAAATTCTGCAAATGAAAAAAGTATTAATTAAATCAATAAAATCATAATTTCCTTGCATATATTGACATGCTTAAAATAGTAAATTATTAGTTGAGTATATTTAGCGAAAAAGTGACAATTATATACATAAAACCTAACGATGTCATCCAGATCAAGAAAACACTTACAAGTTTTGTTGCTTAATTTCGAGTTTCAAAAATGTTACGTTACTGGCTTTGCAAGTTGAATTTTTAGGTCAATAAGATGTAATGTAACAGTGATGATCAAATCTTTGAGACCATTAAAAGTTGAGAACCCTAGGATTTTGAAGAACTTTAACTTGTTAAAACTAACTCTAATATTTTGAAAAACTCAAATGACAATGACCTTTTTACGACTTTAGTCTTTGTTAAATGGACAGTCATAAGAGGTAGCGGGGACCTTTGATGATTTAGAAAAAATATTCGAAAAATTAAAACTCATTACATTACATTTTTAAAGGTTCGTGTGAGTCATGCTATAGAAGATGATGCATCAAAATGACCGTTGACTCACTGGATCACTGATATCTACCTTTTTTCATTGATATGAATATATGAAAATATAAATGTTCAATCTTAGCAACAATTTTGCTATATCAGTACGATTTTAAATGCTGATTTCGAGTATTTGTTGGCATGAGTTAAAATAATTTCAATTTTGGTACCCTTTTCCATGATTTTAATATTTATAAAAATTCACAATTAAAACAATTAAAAGCTCTTAGTCTCATCTATTTAAGTTTTAAAAGTAAAATATTAACTTAACCAACATCTAAATTAATAAGAAAAATTTACCTTCTATTTGGAATCGTTTTCTGCTATTGACAAGATTGTATTTTGACCTTTCTAATAATTTTATTTACTATTATAATTATGATTATTATTATTATTATTATTATTTATTATTATTATTATTATTATTATTATTATTATTATTATTATTATTATTATTATTATTATTATTAATGTTTTATTGCGTGAAATAAATATTCGGTTGTATGAGTGAATTTCCATTAAAGGCAGACTAAACATTTCATAAATAATAAAGATAATTTGATTTAGTGAGCCATACTCAAACTCGACTCTTTAGCAAAGTATAAATGTTTAAAACATTTACAGTATAAAAGAAAGTGGATGATTTGGAGAAGGGATGGATATTAAAGATCCACGTATTCAACGTGGTTTATATCTGAATACATAGCGACCTATAACACAACCAACGAAGACTCCAATTGAAAATTGTTATGATCGACAACAATAGATAAGGAGCTTAAAGAATAAGTATAACCACTGGAATCATATAAGATGTATGAAATATTCATTGTTAATAATTTCCAAATGAAGACAAAATTCGGAAAATCACCAACAATTTACTCGACGAAACTACTTCCTAGTTTTAGAACAGCGTTGTGCTAGAATGGGTGATTTCGTTGATTTTGTGTTGAGGCCAAAATTGATTCGTTGTCGTACTGTAGAATAAATGGAAAATTGTTTAATTTTTCTTCTTCGGATAATATTTTATTTGTAGAGACCCTAAATCACTATTTAGCTTTCTATCGGAGAGAGGATTAAAAGTAAACTAAGAGTCCTGACAACAGCGACCTATTGTAATGACTATTCCTGACCCTCTGAGTAGATTTATCATGATTATATCAAGTCATGAAGTAAAGACCAAATCGAAGTAGTTAAAATAATTGAGATTAAACATGAGAATAACAACTGATGTACTCAGAGTAACTCATGCTCCCTAGACAGTCAAACAATACTTTTAAACTCTAATATTAGTAGACAATGATCTAAGCAATGCAGTTTATCCAAATGATCGTTCAGAAAATCTGAAGTTTGTAACGCCTCTAAATACAACATCAATTATATAATGTATGGATAAAAATATAATATTTAATTTAAAATGATACTAGAGCTTCGTTGAACACTAAACAAATCTATCTTAGAGACTCGTGGAGAGAATAAAATTACAATGAAAGTTTATAATTTTATAATTTTGTCTGTACAATAAATAAGAGGACATTGAAATTCCAAACGAAAATTAACGAATGGACAACTTAAAGTTTTGTAACTGATATTCCTGATCACAACATAAGTTCCAACGTGTATAAAATTGTTGAAGACGCCATTACATGTTATAAATTTAGTTATATAAAAAGTGATATCTGTTCAACAAACTCTAACTGATTTTATTCGTCACCTCACTCAAAACAATTAAAAAAATATTTCAAATTCAAAATAATAATAGAGGTTCTCTGGTCTATACAAACTCACTTTAGTTCTATTTCCATAACGTGACATGTAATATACAATTATCATACAATTATCATAAGATCAAATGTCAAAATTACTGATTAACAGCTCAGAATAAAATCAAAAAATAAATAAAAGCTCTGAAATTATCAGATTCTTTAATTTAACAAAATTTATTCACAATAATGATTTGTTTTAATGATGATAAATTGACATTAAAAATTACCTTTTATAGAACGACAAAAAAATAATTTTGCTAAAATAAAAAAAAATCATAATTATTATTATTAAAAATAATATATAAAGACTTATATTGGCGCCCTGTCCCCAAACCTACAACTACTACTGGAACTACTGAACTCGAAACCACTTCAGCGACAACATCGGCAAGTAATAGTATTGCTACTCAATTGAACAGGAATGTCAGCTTAATAGACACAGTTGTGCCTTTTACCGAAAATTGAAATATTTTAACTGTGCCTGAGCCTGCGACCACTGAAATTAGCCGAATATATTTAAGTCAGATTTCAAATGCTGAGTTTATCAATTACATTGGAAATTTTGTTGTAACATTTATTGATGATTTAACTAAAAAACTTGTTAATGGAAACTTTCTGCTAACTACAAAATACCGCATTCAGTTTACAAAAAGAAAAAATAATCTAGAAAAGTGGTATATTAATTATTCTCTTCTGGAAAAGTACGAACGGTTAGTGTATTCAGATAGTAAAAAGAAACTTTACTGCAAATTTTGTGCATTATTTTCATACTACCTAACTGTAGGATCTCACAAACAAGTAACATCTCAGAAGCTTGTTAAACAACCATTACAAGTGTTTACTAAACTATTTGGAAAAGATGGAGATCTAGCAATGCAAGAAAAAGCAATATATCACAAGGAAGTTGTTGCAGCAGAAAGGTGTTTTTTTATAAACACTACAATGAACCAGCACTGGATATTAAAAAACAAAGTAAATTGTCAACGGCTTCAACCGGTTTTAGAAAATTGTCAACGCTTGACGCCTATTGTGGAAACAGTTTTATTTTTAGGAAGGCAGAATATTCTTTTACAGAGGCCACAGAGATGACGGCAGCTTATTAGACATAGATGATGACGATTGTGATGTATGATAAATGAAACAAATTTTAGAAATATGCTTAAATTTAGAGTAAATTGTGGCGATTTAAATTTAGAAAATCATTTGAAAACAGCTAGAGCGTCAGCAACATGTAATAGCAAAACCAATACAAAATACATTAATTGAATACATTAGTTGAGTCGTGTTAGAGAATCAAATTATTATGCTATTATGTTTGACGAAACAATAGATGCATCACATTAGTCCAAAGTGACTACAATATTGCGTTATGTGTTTCCTGATGGATCAGTTCGAGAAGACTTTGTTGGATCTGTTGATTTGCAAGATAAAAATTATCAAACTGAAATTAATACATCCATTGACAATGAACCTATTCTTGACGGCAAAGCTATTTCCCTAGAAAACTGTGTCTGTGTGGGAACAGAGGGTTATAGTGTTATGTTTTCATTGGGAAAAGGAGCGGTGGTTGAAATTCAAAAAGTTGCAGTGAATGCCGTTTGGTGTCCATGTTATAATCATGCTTTAAATTTAACTTTATCAAAAAGTTCGAACGTACAATCAATAAGAAATTGTTTAGGTGTTCTTAGCGAAGTTGTTGCTTTTTTCAATGGTTCTGCAAAACAAAATTTCATTATAAAGAACATGCTAAATTGGTTTCACTTTGCGAAACACGATAGTTTTTAGAGACACCAGCTTTGCTGACGTTTAGTGTTGAACTTAAACTAATAAAAGACGCACTGCATAATATATCTAAATGGAATGACAGAACAACTTAATCAAAAGCAAGAACTTTATTCTTTAGGCTGTGCTGTGCATGTGTTCTCTCTAACAAATGACCTCAGTCAATTGTTTCAAAAGAAAAGTTTAGATTTACATGAAGCAAAAAATTGCATTAAAGATCTGTTGATTGTTTTAAAACAAAAAAGAGAAAACTGCGAAGAAATGCTTGCTGAAATTTCTAGATCAGCAGAAAAAGCAATAATTGGAAAGAATAATGCAACGACAGACATGCTGAGAGAATATACCTTCGGATACATTGAAAAAATATTTCAGGCAATTTACATCCCTCTACTTGATGCACTGATATTGAACATAAATACACCTTTTTCCAAAGAAAATTTGCAATATCTCCAAATCTATTCTTTGATGCCAGAAAATATTATTAAACTTTATCATAAATGTGTTTCCGAAACTGTTTCTACAATCAGTAATGTCAATGGCGTCATTCTTAGACTTAGTGTCCAAAACTTAGCTGCACCTGAATTTACATCGAAAGTTGAACTATGGCAGTGCAAATGCATGAGGATGAAGGAAGAGGACGGAATAAAATCACTGCCTACTGATCTTTCTGTTGTTTTTGATTTATGTGACCAGGTGCAATATCCAATCATTCACAAGTTATTAAAACATGTCTTGTAAGTGTTGCCAGTGCTGAACGTAGCTTCTCAGCCCTGCGAAGAATTAAAACATGGCTGAAAACACTAATGACAGAAAACAGACTAATCGGATTGTACCTATTAAATATACACAGAGAGATTCCAGTAAATGTTGAAAACGTTATTGATCGTTTTGCGAAGTCGAGAAATCGTATACGAAATTTCGTGTTATAAATTGTTAAAATAATAAACAAATCAAGGTTTTAAATACGTTATTAGTCAAACAACTAAACTCTTTAGTCTCAATCAAATAATTGCATTTCAATAATTTTAAATCACTTCAAAATATTTTCCTTAAAATTTGCTAGTATGCTGAAACTTTCTGTAAAAATTTATTCAAAGTATTTATTCAAACTTTACAAATTTATTTAAAATTTAACTTACAAAATTTTCCACTACTTTATTCAGATTATATTCATCAGACAACAATTTAATCACAATTTAATAAAAATAATTTCTGCAAAAACTATTGTTTTACAACAACCACATTTATTTATCCTCTAAAATTCAAATTTTCAGTACATGTTATTAGTATATATAAGTACAAAAGTAATAGTATCTATTTTGTGCATTTTTTGAAGCATTGTATTGAAACTGTCAGAAATTAGTCTTATTCAGTGGTTGGTTGTTGATAATTATTAGATTTTGTGTTGGTAATGTGGCAGATGTTGATTGTATACATATTATTTTATCTATTAATTCTATTCAAAAGTTTAACATCTTTATGAATTTAATTTTAAAATTGTAATAATTTTAAAGAAAAGAAAGCGCCAATCCAACATATATATTATACTAGAATATATTTCGACAGACTCACTTTTATCGTCAAGTAGATTCGAACTTGAAATTATATTGATTTAAACCGCTTTATTCAAACAAATTTCTTCGATTATATTTTAAAAATATATGATAATAAAAATTATAAATTTTGTTTTCTAAATCTCAATTTTTAAATATTTAATTTTATTAAATTTTATAAAATATTTTTAACTTTTTAAACAAAATCAGTTTACATTTATTTTCGTCATACAGCACAAAATATCTATCAATTCCTTCAGTCGACTATGATCAAGAACTTTAGAGTGGAAATGACGAGCAGTAATTTCAAATGAATGTGTTATTGCACACATAAATATATTTTTAACCAAGATCCGAACACAATCTATGTATTTTGTCAACACTAACTTAAAACATTTCAACTTATGCAGCATAACTGAAGATTTGCTATTTATTTTTAAAAAATTTATTGTTTTATATAATCTGGTCAACTCTAAGCTACTATACTTCACTTCAGACACTTAAAGAACTTTAATTTACTTTAATTTGCTTTAGGTACTTTAATTCATTTTAATTTACATGGATTTTTTATCGAGAGCCTATAATATATAATTTTAGGATTTTTATTGGTAGTTGATTGAAGTCATTTTTATACAAAAAATAATTAAAATGGTCTAACTAAATATTACATGTGTTTTTTTATTGTTAACCAAAAATACCTCTATAATTTTACTACAATATTGTTATAATTTGACTATTTAAGGCTTTTTTTTTATCAAGGTACTGACTATAATGTCTGACTATAATGTGATTATGTTAGGATTTTTTGTCTAGAGTATATTTTTGCATATAAAAAATTGCAAATCTTAAATTATATTAAAAAAATTCATTTTAAAATTTAGACTAAAATCTTTGATCATTTAAAATTCTTTGAAAAAAATAGCCAAAAATTTTTAAAAATAAAAAAAACTCTTGACAATTGCCAGAAAAATTACATAATTAAATTTTTTATTTAAATATTGTGTAATTGCATTAGTGAGATAAAATTACATCATTACGTAATTAGTCCAAGGGGAGAATACATACGCACATGTGTGAGTACGTACCCAAAGTAATAATTAATCCAACATATTTCAAATGTCAAGAATTAAAAGGTCAAAGATGATTATATTATGTAACTGTTATGTAATAACAAGGGCAAATTTTATCTTATGGGACACTTGTTTCACTCACAAAAACTAATAAAATGAAATATCTTATCTTATTTGAAGTACGTATAAAGAAATTTAAATATTTGTTAAAATGTATTTCGATTATAATCACTATATTGAAAACCAATGTTTAAATTCTAAATGCAAACCAAAAGCCTTTAAACAGAAACAAACTTACTTATTATTTTGAATCTCATTTCAACAATTAGGAGAATAAGAATTATTATTACTAATCCAATAAAAATATATATATGTTTATTATTAATGTAATCTCACCTAATATTAGAACTGCAATGATTTCTGAAAAAAATAAACATAAATAAAAAATATTTTATATTATTATTAATTTTGGTCTTATCCTTTTGCGCAGAGTTTATTTAAAGAAATATTTCAACACATTTTTTGAAACATATGAGGAACAAAAAATAAGAGCTAAAGAAGTTTAGATTTTATACTACAGTATTAAATTTTTGTTTTACATATCGTATTACGCATTTTAAATCGAAACATTTCATTGAATAAATATTTCGGAAATGGCTTACCTAATTTTTTTCTTTGAATTATATTTTTATAAATAATTTTGTTGTCTATAAATTATATTATTATTATTATTATTATTATTATTATTATTATTATTATCCTCATTATTATTATTATTATTATTATTATTATTATGATTAATATTGTTATTATAAATATTATTATTAAAAAACGTTGCTTCAAAATTATAAAAACCCGATGCTCCTTGATTCCGATAAAAGATGGCTAATAAAGTAATTATGACAATTAAAGTGCATAAAATATACTTACAATTCGTCCCATTTCCCACAAACTGCTGAGTTCTGTTCAATAAAACTGTAAATGAAAGGAAATACAAATTAATTAACAAATGAAAATTCAAACCGATTTGGCTTTCCGTAAATGCTGAAGATAAATCAATTAATTAAAACAAATGTTATGAATATTTTATGAATATTTTATAAATATTACTACCATAATTAATAAAAAATAAAGTTAATAATCAGATAAAGTAATTAAAAAATTAAATAAAAATAAAAAATAATTACAATTTAAAATTTCAGATTTTGAGCTGCTTGATATTGAGTACCATAAAATGTATGAAAAACCAATTGATCCTCACATGATTTATATGTAGGATTTGTTTGATGAATGCCATGAGATTTTTCTGTACGTTTTGATGTTGATAGTGTAATTATTGATAAGGTTTTGCGTGTTAGATGGCAATTTAATACAGAAAACCAGTAAAAAGAAGATCACGTAAAACATTAGAAAACAATGCTATTCACAGTACAATACTTTTATTTTCATTGTTCTAAATATTGAATGGCTAAAGATGATAAAAAAAATGATGAATAAAAAACAATAGTTAGAATATGGTCATAATTCATTTGTGATTAGTAGGTGGATGAAGCCCGCTCATTGGTTAAATAGACTACTCACTACAAAGGAAAAATATAAAGCTAATAAGATTTCTAGTATTCTTATGTAGGCCAAAAAATGTTAAGTATGTTAATATGGACACATACTACCTGGGAAAGTGACGTTTCAATCCAACGAAAAATCGCGTTACTAATAGGAAAGAGATAAAGAGCAATAAGAAACTGGTCTGATATAACAAAAATACAAGAAACTCTCCAAAACTTGAAGAGTAAAGAACCAGAAAACAAGAAAAGTTAAAGAGAAACCATAGATCAATTTTGAAAAGAGTTTCGGAATAAAGAAGCATTTGTTATCGAGAGTATTGCGTGATTTTAAGTCAAAACAAAGAGAACAACTAAATAGATTTTACAGAGTGTGGAAACCAGAAGCAGCAGTCAATAGGTTGCGTGTTCCAATTTTTTACAAAGTGCTATTTTTTCTGAAGGCTCGTAATAAGCACGTAACACGTATTGTTATGATATTGAAGTATTTGTGCCATTGTAATTTGATAATCAACTGCATTGATTAATAAAAATTTGCATTATCTGGATTCGTTGTTATTATTAAAAGGCTTCGGAGTCAGTCTAATGATCATTAATTTATATTCCATTGACAAATAATAACCACTGAAAATTCGTCCAACTATTATAAACATTAACAATGTAGCTCATTATTTACAGTATAATTAAAAAAATATTACAAACATTTTTGGTGATTAAGACGTATAAAAAATAATTAATTACAGCGAAATTTCATATTCATCGATTATAAATACTTTTAATTAATAATTAAATAATTAATCAATTAAATTACATTTTAAAGAATTCCAAATCTTTAATAGAACTGAATAAAAATCAATAAATAATAATAATAATTGCCTTAATAATTACTGGTAATAGTGATGTTATTTGGGGGACACTCTGTAAATTATCAGTTTGTTAACAGAGATAATTCGAAAAGAAGATTATTACGTTTGCATGAATTGAGAAGTTGTATGCATTGATCGTCTTCTGGAATAATATTAAATTGTTTAAATCAATCAAAAGGCTTGGTAACTAATGACTACACTATTTCTAATTTTTTTATTCGTGGAAGTTTTGGTTGTAAATTATGTATATAATTTAAAAAGCTTTAATTAATATAAAATCGTGTTTTAAATGGGTAACAGAGGTGGATTTTATTCTATTCTTATAAAATTACCTTTGTTAAACTAAGTATTTCAATTAAACTATAAGGCAAATTTGGAAAAGTAATTAAAAAGATTTTTAAAGTGAAATTAATTTAAATTTACAATTAAAAATCATCAGTATTCGATAAATTTTATTATCCATGATTTTGAACGAAATATTTAGCGGTGTAGTTTTCAACTGTGGCTAGCACCTACGGACACTTTTTTAAAGCCTTTTCTGACGTTTCTCAAATTCAAACTCGTGTTTTCTTTTGTATTCTTCATTCATGATTTAAATTGAATTTCTTAAATTGATTAATCAAAACAACTTTTTAGGTATTCACGTAAAATATTATAAAGCAGTTATCATTTTTATGATGAAACATCTTGAAACAGGAAATACTGCATGATGGAAATCAACATTACAAAAATTAATTGAGATTTAAAATCTATATTTTAAATTTGAAGGCTTCATATTATTCGTTGATAAAAAAAATACAAAAATTCTGCCTGAATTTTTGCATTTAAAATGCATATTAGTATTTATCATGCCTTTTGATATACCAAGCTTTTAAAAGTTCTTATCTGTCTGTATCAAGGTTTAACTGATCATATTCTTCTAAAATACGATTTTTTAAAAATTAAAATCTCATTATTTGAATAAAATGAAATAAGTTTAAGTTAAGAGAAATTATTAAAAATAATTATAGTTAAAAATTACGGATGTTAAAAAACAAGGAAAGCGAGAATATAAAATTTAAATTGAAAATTACTTGTGAGTTTCATACAAATTTCTAAAAGTGTAACAATCTAAATAATGATAAACCTCTTTTAATGCAAATATCCTCGAATTTGCCGCAAGTTTGGTCATTTAATCTGAATGGAGTCTGTTCAAAGCAGATTCCAGGTGGATCAAGTCCATTTACGAGCACTATTAAAATCAAAACAAATGAAATTATTAATTTAATCATTCTAAATTTTCTTGTTCCTAACTAATTTTTCGTCTTAAAATTTTCAAGGTTATAAAAATAACACAGTAAAACAAAGATATATATTTTGAAAATGAAAATTATTTAATTTTTAATTTTTATGATATTAAAGAAATTTTTTTTGACTATGTATCAGCAGTGATATAGATATTTTATTGATATTCTCGAATTTTTGGCACAGCGTACTTCAAGTAATTATGCTCAGTATCTATTGATAAATTTATATGGTAAAAAAATTTATTTGTTTTACATTGACTTTATTGTTGAATTTAATTTTAATTAATATTAATATTGAGTTTTAAATTTTAAATTACTTGGTTTGAATTTTAGAAGTTTTTAGAATTTCTGGAATTTTTAGTATTTTCTGATAAATGTTGGACGAAAACTAAAAATGTATAAAAATTTTGTTGATTTGGCACGATAACCGATAAAAATTCAAAGCGAAAAATGATGAAATTTTTTAGCACTATGTCTTCTTTTTCCGTTGAAAGCTTAATCCCACATTTTATGAGTCGGGATCGAATGTCGTGTTTCAATTTTAGTTGGGCTAACTCTTTATTTCTCTCAGAATCGTGAGTGTTGCCTGGTTTAGTAGTTCTTTATCCAATTTAGTCTTTGCCCTGAGTTCTTACATTTTCCTTTGCATTTTTGTACCTGTTCTGGCCTCATCCAAGTCTGCTCCATGCGTCTGCATCAACGCACTAGTGCTTCAGCTCGTTGGTTTTGTACGATCGCCTCTTCATGGTATTTGGCGATGACTCTTCGGCATCTTTCTGTTAACACTAAGTGTTGATCCACTGCTATGATTTAAAATTCAATTCAAATCATATAAGTTCAGAAAATATCATTTTAAAAATTTATTTGATAAAAAAATAAAATTATAAGTATTTGACTCTGTTGAGTAATGGAGAGAAAATGAATAACGACTGCCTGAAAAAGAGGTTCTTAATGAATGTCTCAATGTGTCTACGACAATACTAGAATCCATCAACCTGAGTCAAGGTGGTACCAGTATTGTCGAGAAAACCGGGTCATTTACGTTAAAATTTCTTTTGAAGGGTATCGAGGTATTTGTAAATTAATACTCTGAAATTTAATTATCTGAAATTAAATGATCTATAACAGAAACCATCTTTTAATTCGAATAATAATAAGACTTCAAAAGTTAAATAATAGTGGTAAGCAGAATGAATTTAATAAATTCATAAAATAACAAAATGTTAAATTTCCTCACAATAATTAGGCAGCTACAGCGATAACAATAGTGTTAATTACTATAGAGACAATTCTAAGAGAATGGGTGATTATAGTAAGAGTATCAAAAATGATATTCAGTAAGGATTTTAATACTAATAATATTTGTAATGATAAACCGTAATAATAATATTAATAATAATAATATTAATAACACAAGGGAAAATCTACTATTATAAAAAATTATTATGGGAATTATTATTATTATTAGTATTATTAATAGGTATTAATTATCAGCTTTTTAATATAACCAATTTAATCAGTATCCTTATATAAATACTTATATAATTAGTGGTATAATTATTATTATTCAAATCAATTGATATTAACATCACCACTGTAATATAGACAACTTAATCAATATCTTAATATTTATATAACCAATCCAATTTATTAGTATAAACATTTAATCGATTTAATATAAAACAATATAAATATTTATATTTCCGTAAACGAAAAACAGTATAAATACTGAAGTAAAATTCAGTATTTTCGCCAAACATTTCAGCGAAAATTTCTTGAAGGGAGAGATCTCAGATATAAAATTAATATAATTGCAGATCAAATCGAACAATAATACTGAGTTGTTACAAAATTAGGTACATAACATAAACACAACAATTAACATTTATATAACACGCATTTTTCTCCTTTAATAAAAAATTGTTGATAAAAAGAAACTTCTGTAATTGATTAGACAAACTTTTATTATCGGTAATTTTTGTTGTTAAATATGAATTATACACTTTGAAATTCGCTTTATTTATATTAGAACCAGTAGGTTGAGGTTTTATAAAATCGAGACCTCAACACATAAATTAACTGCAAATTGTCAGCAGGAAAATAATTATTATACTAATGTGACTATCGATTTTTCCCTCGTTGGAAATTTTATGATTTCGAGGGAATTTATTTTATTATCCTATGAATTCTATACAAACCGGAACTCCTTCTTTTTGTGTAAGTTGAATTTTTATTTTTTGACGTTTAAATAAATGTTTTATTTGATTTACGAAACATCTTCCATTTTGAGTTCTCATAATTATTTATTTGGTTTTTGTTTATAGTTTTTCCTGTTTTCTTCTCAGCTATTCTCCTCGTTTTATCCTTCTCGAATTATGTAACTCTTTATATTTAACCTTTCCCTAGACCATCACGTACTCTTTCGATGGTTTTGGAGATAGGATGTACAATATTATTGCTACTTTAGTGTACTTTTACATCCACCATCTAGCCCAGATCTGGCTCCAACTGACTAATACCTTTTTATCAACCTTAACAAGCACTTCTTTGGAAAAATATTTGAAAATACCGATGAACTGAAGAAGGAAATGGAATACTTCTTTGACAATTCAAGCCCAAATTTCTCCAAAAACGCATTTTCAGAACTTGTGATCCGCTGGGAAAATGTGTCGGTAATTTCGATTAATATATCGAAAAATGATGCATACGTTAATTATGTCTATGAATCAACCACATATTTGTTGGGTAATAACTAAAATTATGTAGTTTTTGTTCATTCGGCACGGTAATACATAAAAAATCTCGTGTCGACAAAAATGAGTTGTAGTAAAGGACGGCCCATTGAAATAACTCACGAGCATCAAAAGAATAAAAATTAAATAGAAAATGTTAAAAATTTTTAAAAAAAGATTAAAATGTATTGAAAACATTAAAATATAAATGAAAGTATAATAAATAATAAAAAAACTGAACAAAACTTAAAGAATTAGTAAAAATAACAAATTAGCATCAAACTTTAAGAAAAATGTAAAATAATAGGAAAACATTGTGAGAATCAAGCATCAAACTAAAATGAAAAGATCGAAATTTAATAAGCAACAACCAACCGGCCAAATCTGGAATATAGTTTAGGTGATTTGTTTTAATGTATCGAAAATATACGTAAATAGCTGCTATATATAAACCAATACCGAATTGAGAATAATCAGTCTCTTTTTCAATGACTTAAGTCCGGTATACTTTATAACTAAACCTTGAATAATATTTGCCAATTTATTATTACTTGTGAAATCCAGTTAGTAAAATTTCGATTTTTGTATTTAATCTTTTTTAATTTTATGGTGTATTTTTTCACCTTGTTATATTATTTAACTTATCATCCTAAATAAAAGTTATAGAAAAAATGGGGTTCTCATATTCATTCCTTATAATCATCTTATTTGATTTTAGGTTTAATTTATGAATTTTAGAATCTTTTCAGAAGGCTAACAAATAAATGACAATGTTTTTCAAAAATATAGAAATTTTAGTTCATTTTTCATTTTGATCGGAGTATTACGTCATTTTTATTATGTTAATTTAAATTTTTATTTAAAAATTTCAATAATTATTTTAAAAATATTTTATGATCATTGGACGTACGTGTTAATCAAGCAGATAAATATTTGATGATCATTTGGACTTATTTCAGTGACTTGGCGGAGGGTCAGCCGAGCGATGTTAATCAAGAATCTCAGATCTTTCTACCAGTACCTCCGATACCAGACTATAAGTAAATTATCAGTTAGCTATGAAGAAGGTTTAAATAGAAAGAAAATCCTATGGAGATAAAAGTGCAGAAGAAGAGAATTTGATCAGATAGGAACTTATAATAATCATTCTCCAGCAATAGAAAAATTGCAGTTAAGAAGAGATTTCATAAACGTAAAGGGAAAGGACAAGTTGATATCTAGTAATTATGGTAAGTTGATAATAAATTTTCTTTAACTTAGCAATTATTTATTGTACAAAAATTTTGAGTAATATTATAATTTTACCGATATTAAACATTATTGTTGTGTCACATAAATTGTGCTATTTAATTCGAATTCGAAACGTGGCAATAACATTTCTTTGCATTTGGAAATATTATTATCTATTTTTTTAACATTATTTAGCTCACATTAAAAATATTTTTATGATTTGTACATTTTATCATATTCAATCACCCTTCTAATTATATTTGTTTTAATTATTTTATTAAACAATTTATATCATGATTTGCATATTCAATTGACTCTCTATTTCAGGAATGCTCAAACTTGTATTGAGCTGAGGGCCGTTTATTAATTTTGGGATGTTGTTAGGGCCGGAACAAACTTAAGGATAGTTTTAATAAAATTTACATTTAAACAAAACGTATTAGAGTATAAATTATAAAGTTAAATAATCGGCATATATAGTTAAAATTACTATTCTTTTAAATTTCAAGATGTTTGCTTTACTTTTGCATATTGAAATACTTGAATTATTTAGCAAATCTCGTTTTACAGAATACTACCATACATCTAAAATTCTAAAACATTAATCATCGCCACCCGTCTATTCTAGTGTGACATTTGACATTTTTTGTCGTGATACAGTTCACACATGTTTGCGTTAATATTTGATGTTGCAACACGAAGTTGATTTGAAAGATTGTCATCAGTCAGCCTGCACCTGGTTTTGATTTTAGAGAGTTTCATTTTTGAAAAAAACTGTTCCCATAAATAGGTGCTAGGAAAAGCTGATACCATTTTAAGCGTGAAATCGAATTGATGGAAATTTTACTGGGAAAACATAAAGTTTGTAAAATTGAATCAAAGATACTTCATGATGTTTTCTTTGCAGGTCACTGTTGCACTGAAGTTCAATTAGTTCTATTTGAACTGAGTCTGGTGCAACCTTTCGAAAACTGAAATTCCCATAGTTTAAGTTTGGCTTGAAATGCTTTGACAAAATCATAAAGATTGTTTACTAGTTGAATTTTACCTTGTAATGCTGTATTAAGATTATTCAGATGAGTTGTGATGTCAACCAAAAAAGCTAAATCTAAAATCCAACTGGCATCCAATAACTCCGGGACAAACTTTTCCTTCATTTTCATGAAAACTAAAATTTCTTTACGAAGATTGTAGAAGCGCTGCAGAACCTTTCCTCAGATGAGCCAGCGAACCTCACTGTAAAAAATGACATCGCAGTATTCTACCTCCAGGTCTTCAAGAAGTTCTTTAAATTTCCTGTGATTTAATCCACGTGCTCTGATAAAATTGACAATTTTAGCAACAACTGACATCACATGATCCATCTTCAATTGCTTTGCACATAAACTTTCCTGATGTATAATGCAGTTGGATGCAATAAGTTCTGTATTATTCTCGGATTTGTCCAGCTCTTTCTGGAACAAACCAATAAGCCCATTCTTTTCTCCGACCATTGCAGGAGCTCCATATGTTGTAATCCAAGTTAGTTTTAAAAGATCCAAATTATTTTCTTGCAAAGTGTCTTTAACTTTATCAAAAATATCTTCTCCAGTTGTTGTCTCCTTCATACTAGATAATTTTAGCAATTCTTCAGTAATGTTAAAATCACTGTCAACTCCACAAACAAAAATAGCTCAAATTAGCTATTTGTGCTTTCATCCAAACAAATTGAATATGCATCGAAGTTCTCTGTTTTTTCTTTCAATACCGCTTCGATGTTATTTGCCATATCATTCGAAACAGACTGATGCTTGAGAAAAGTTGTTTGTTTTCTGTGCAAAGACAGCTGCATCAACAGCTGCATCAATGCATTCTTGGATAAATTCGCCATCAGACAATGGTTTCAAATTTTTAGCAATGATCTTGCTTATTTCAAAACTTGCCTAGGTTACACATTCCACATCTTTATTCACTTTTGCAAATAATGTTTACTGTCTTGAGATTTCTGCCGTGGGGTTCTGAATTCTATCGTTTCTCAGCTGGCCATTAAACTTATCAAATATTTCTGCATCCTGAGTCTGGTAGTGCTACTTTACATTAAACTGCTGCATTACAGTTGGCAAGCAAATAAAACCCAGAGGTGATTTTGATGGCCTTCTAATCACAGCAAGACTTTTAATGGTAATATTCTTGTTGGTAAACGAAGGGAATGCTTACTGGCTATTCATTCTATCTGCCAAAGAGCCAAATAAAAACATTTGGCGGGCCGTAAGGTGACCTTGTCTGCTTTATTTATTTAAATAAAATATAAATAAATAACTATTTTAGCGAATTTCCATAAATGTTTATTCAAAAAGGAAATATAAAATATTTCGACTGAAAATCGATGCTGATCACTCATAACCAAACTTTAACTAGACTTTCGCTTTCTCCCCTTCTCTTCTGATTGATATTTTCTTCAACAAATATGTTATGTAAACAAATTTCCCAAATTTTCAAATTCAATTTACCAATATTAAAAATTTAATAGATTCGGAAAAAAAATTTTAAATTTTATAAAAATCAAAAATTATTTATTTTGATCTAAAAAATGTTTATTAAATATTTTAAAACCGAATTTGCATTCTAGAACAAATGAAAATAAATAATTTAGACTTCAATATTCTTTTACTAAATTTTGGATTTTTGACATTTTACTTTAAAATCGTTTTTGATGTCGATAGCGGAATCATTTATTGTTATTTATTTAAATTTTATTTATATAAATGATTCCGCTATCGACAAAAAAATATTTTAAAGTCTCTATTTATTGTATTTAATATTAAAATCGAATTCTTATTTTTCATATTTATGACCCCTTAATTCATATTTAAGCACTCATTCCATTTAGACATTTATTAACATCAAGAATTATACATTTACTGGGAAGACTTGGTCGACTGTGTGTGTAACCATGACAATCTATTTTTATAATTTCCGGTCCACCGTATTTCTAGGGTCTTCTCTTTTTCCCTGCTCACCACATAATTTTACGACATTACTGTCCTGTACCCATGATCAAGCCCATGCTGGTATTGTACACGAAAGCTGAAGACTATTCAAACAGGTGACCACCGTTTCAGTACAACTCCATGAATAACCTTCGTTTACCGGTTCCTGACTGCCGTTGGAAGGTCTTAAGTCGTTATTGCAATACTGGTTAACAGTCCCCGCTAGTGTGCTATCGCCACTTTCTTTACTACCAACCCGAGCTTTTGCATAAACTGCAGTGAGTAGAAACATATTATATACGTATTAAATACATCTTACATTATTTTTTTATTTTTGTAATTATGGCCATTTTTATGTCATTTTTATGTCATTTAAAGAATTCCAATTGACCGTCTTTCTGCTTATGTTTTTTCTAACCTTTTGCGAGGTTAAGTGGTTTGTGTTTCATTATTATGTTAATATTTACAGTTTTAGGCTGCTCTTTTTAATTTAATTACTTTTTTTTTATTTTTGTTATGTTTCTAATTATGTGTACTTCTTCCATTACCTAAATATGTTATTTATTTTACTTAACTATTGGTTCTAGCTTAACACCTCGACGTACCACCATAATATTTAGAACACACACGAAATTTGAAAATTTTTAAAAATAAGTTATCTCGTTGGGGTCTTTGTTCTGATTTGAGAAAATGATGAATCATCGTGACCTCATTAGAAAACGCTGAGCCATACATGAGCCATACATTCTATTGAAAATGAGCAAAATAGATCTAGAAGTAATTCTAGAAAGTAGTCTGTCTAAATTAGCGATTAAAATAAATGGTGTGCTACACGTGCAAAAAGAAAAATAGACCAAGAAAAACAAAGAAAATTCCTTTTCCCACTAGAGCATCTATGTCCAACACGAGGCTCGTGGGCCGCATGCAGCCCAGTTTAAGATTTTCAGCGGCCCTATTGAAGTTTTCAACTTATTACTTATATATTTTGCATTTTGTTATTCATAAATCAAACAAAACAAGCAAAAATAATTTACTCGCGCATACCTTTCCAGTGACTTGTGTAAACACCTCCACCTCACTCACTCACGCGAAAGAACTGGATGCGACTAATTTCTTTGTGAGTTTGACATTAAAATATTTATACATATTATTTACTAGAATTATTTACATTTAGTGCAGTCTGCCGAGTTGTAACTTTTATGGTATTTAGAGACGCTTGTTTATTAATTGAAGTAAAATAGTGCAACTTTACATTTATTTAATCATATCAATTGTTTATTCTTAAAATAAAATTAAAAAAAGAGATTCATCATGCCTGGAAGAAGAATTGTAACAAAAAAACAAGGATTGAAGATGAGAACAGAACGTTCCAGAATTAATGGGAAGATTTGTACTTTTTATTCAAATAAAAACAATGCTGTATGTTTAATTTGTGCTGATTCTATTTCAACTTTCAAATTATACAACATTAAAATACATTATCAACAGAAACATGGTGAAATGGAAGAACTTTCTGTTGACGAATGATAAGCTAAGCTACAATTGCTAAAAGTCAATCTTACAACACAACAAAACATATTTCACAAGCAAAATGTAAAATCAAACGCTATTGTCAGTGCCAACCTGCGAATATCTTATTTAATTGCCAAAAAATGAAACCGTTTATTGACGCTGACTACATCAAAAAGTGCCTAATTGCCGCAGTTCAAGAAATCTGTCCAGAAAAAGTCAATTTATTCACTCCAATCAGTCTTTCACATCAAACTGTGGCAAGAAGAATAAATGACATTTCTACTAAAATTTGTGCAACGCGCAACACAACTTCAAAAAAATTTACTTTTTTTTCACTGGCTTTGGATGAAACAACGGATATAAAAGATCCTGCTCAGAGGTGTCGACAATGAAATGAATGTGACAGAAGAACTTCTCGATCTGGTAAACTTGTAAGATACACCCACCGGAAGAGATATTAAAGAAGCTGTCACAAATTGTGCGGAATTTCATCAGATCGATTTGCAAAATCTCATAGGCATCACTACAGATGGGGCGCCTTCAATGGTTCAAAAAAATGTTGGAGCTGTTAATTTAATTCTCCAACACATAAAAGACACTGGAAAAGGTTCAAATGATTTTGAAATCTTCATTTGCCATTGCTTTCTGCACCTTGAAAATCTATTTGTACAAGTATTGAATATGTTGCATGCAATGTCAGTCGTTGTTCAGTAGTTAATTCAATTAAAAATAATTCACTAAAGCATCGCTAGTTTCAAGAATATCTTCGTGAACTGGAATACAAATACAGCGATCTACATTTTTACGCTAAACTTCGATGGTTGAGTCGTGGAAACGGTTTATTAAAATTTTGGAAATTGAGGGGTGAGATTAGAATTTTTATGAAAGAAAGTGGCAATTAAATATTTGAATTTTATAATAATCAATGGCTTCTTGTTTTGTTTTTAACAGATATAACAATAAAATTAAATGAATTAAATCAGAAGCTACAAGGTGAAAATAAATTGATTACAGATTGTTATCAAAATATAAAAGCTTTCATATAAAAAAACTCAAGCTTTATGAATATTAACTACGGTCAAATGATGCCATTCATTTCCAATTATTGAATGACTTTAATACTGAGAGTAAAGATTTTTCAAAATATGCAAATGCAATCTCAAACTTAATTAAAACATTTAACGATAGATTCTCATACATCAAAAAGTATGAGGCAATGTTTACAATATTTTTCGCTCCATTTAACGTAGAATTTAAATCCGCACCTGCAAATTTACAAATGGAGTTAATAGACCTCCAATCAAGCGAGAGTTAAAATGCATTTTTGAAGGAAATAAATTTGAATTTTATAAAAAATATATCCTTGAGTATAAATTTCGAAATTAAAAAAGGTGGCAATGTACATAACAGCTTTATTTGGGACTACATATCGTTATGAGTCGTTCTTTTCAAAATTGAAAATAGCGAAAGCAAAGTGTCGTAACAGGTTGGCTGATTGTTGGGCTAGGACTGTTTAAATGGATTGGAAATAGAACGCAAATATAGCAATGCAGATTTAAAATCAGACCTATAAACATCACATAAACAACCTTAAAATATGAGAGTAATGTAATTAAATATAAAATCAAAGAACATAAAAATAAATCAAAATAATAACAGATATGCACCAAAATCAACATGAAATTAACATAAAATTAACAAGATAACATAAATATTTGACCGAAAAATGAACAATTCATAAACGTTAGCAAAAAAAAAGGAATAAAATAGAATATTTTCAATAAAAAATATCCTATTAAAAAATTAAATAAAATGTTCACATTATATAGAAATCGACAAAATAAGAATTAGATATTACGATTAAAATCAAGGTCAAATTTTATTTAAATGCATCAAAAAGAACACACAAGATTAGGGTGCAAAACAGGTTAATATACCAATTCATTTTCGCAGAATTTAATCACTTGTGACCAATCACCTTTTCTTGTAAAAAGCTCAGGCGTTTTTTATCAGAAAATTTGTATTGTATAGCAAAGCTTCAGGAACAAACGCCTCGAACTACTATCAACGAAATACTATCGGATAATTATCGAAGTGAGGATGAGTGAATGCTATGAACTTAGTATGGAAACAATGTATTTATGAAAACAATTATATGAGTTCGAGTAAATTGCAGTTATAATATGTCGAAATTTTTCCGGTCCACAGCCATACAAATTGCAAGTCATTAAAATTTTACATAACTACCGAGCGGTGTAAGTGCGGTTCATCCGCCTATAGCTCGTGCCCGTGAGGGTCTAGTCGTGCGTAACGACGGACTCGGACGTCAAATTACCTTATCCTATAAGGGCTGTGGGAAGATCGGGGACTAGTCTTTTGGCTGGCTCCCTTTCACCCATCTCCCGAAAATTCAACATAAAATTCAGACAACGTATCGTCTAAACTTATCACACTGAGTAGTCTAGTGGAGACTCATAAAATCTAACATCAATACATGCATTCCTTAAAGCCAAATTTTGGATAAAGGGAAGGGGAATTATTGAGATCAATTATCGAACTTCAATCAAAAGGTAAATTGAGTTCAAGTAAAAGTCAACCTGAAATCATACCTTGAAGATGTCAGATAGCTCGAACCTTAATAACCGCTCAAAATATAACTAAAGTAACGATTCAGCAATACCATCTTTCAGAATCCCGTCAAGGGTGTAACGAGATGAGACATTTTTTGCACAGATACCATCAATCGATCCAAGTAGGAACCAAAATCATAGCTTACTAGTAATTAAATATTTTCGTATGATAATTGACCACTATAGTAGATACGGGACTCCATCAATACAGCGCCTTTAAAATTTATATTTATTACCCCACTCCACCCTGTTAGTGTTAAAATCTGATGGAGTAAAATGTTTGAATGATGGCAAATTCATTTAGGAGAAGCCAACGAAAATCAAATTTATTAACACAAATCAGGCATTATAGGGCGGCTGACCGAGGTTTTATTGAATTAGATGTTGTTGGCTAAGTACCAGTAAAATCCAAGCTCAATTTGTCCGTTGACGTTAGCTAGGAGGCAAACGAATAAATCTAAAAGAAAACAAGATTAATCACTAATCATCAATTACATTTACGTACCTAAATAATGGATATTAATGCTAATCCAAATTTCATGCATCTCTGATAATTTCGAAAACTGAAGGCGAATCGTTCACCCGGATTATCTAAATTATGAATGACTGTGAAATGACGAAGTAAAAATGTGCCACGATAATTATACCTAATAAACAAAGCATAATTAGTATCCATAATCAGAAATACTAATGTAAATAACAAGCAAGTATAGCCACCCACTCAGTCTTAGTCATGTAGTGGAATAACAATTACATTATGTGTGTGGTTGAAATTATAAGAATAAACCCCTATCCAATTTACAAAACACAATTTAAGTAAAATATTACCTACGACTATTATCGAGTGAAATTTATCATTTTTTACGGAACACATTCAACCATCATCCGGTTAGTAAATGGTATAAATACTTAACGGTGATATAACTATCAAATATATTTCAGAATGTCAAATGATACCTCAACACAATCACTAGAGGAATGAACCCAAAACGAACCAAAGCAGACCGATCCTTGGTGGAAGCCGACCCCAACTACAACCAGATAGACCACGGGCGAAGTAATTAAAATTTTATCTAAATTCATAACCATTTAATTAAATCGAAAATTACAGACTCTTACCTCATTGATCATTATAAGAGAATTTCATTGAATTACGTTTTAAATTTAATGTGTCCCAATAATCTTATCACCTCGAATCAAACTCAACACAAATCGATTGATCTGACGATTCCCGAACTACTCTAACGGTATCAGGTCGGTTTGCAGCACAATATCGCCAAGTCCTTTGGGACCACAGCTATACGTTGTCCACATACGGCAGCAAAGAATGGCCTTACCGCAACTTGCGGCAGGACAATGAGGTAGAGATTACGAGCCTTGCAATAAAAAGAGAACCGGGTAGAAATCCGGCTAGAGAAATCCGGCACCAAGCTGAAGTCGCATTGCAGCATCTAAAATATATGGAACGGAAATTTCTCTGGCAAGCACACATGCAGAGAAGGCAACTTGCCTGAATAAATGCCGACATTGCAAGTGGCAGGATACCCAACAAATTAACAATGCATTAAAATTCGGGAAACTCCTATGATTTTTTACAATTTTAACAACTTTTTTATTACTCCTTTTAATAGGGTTTTTTGAAATTAGATTCATTGCGGGGAAATTCTCGGTTATTAGTTTTTTAGATGGTGTATAACTGGTTTTTGGTGGAAGTTTTCCAGTCATTATGTTCTTTTTAATAGTCTGTCTAAGTTTTCGGACTTTTTAAGCCTGGATTTTATAAACATTTTTACATGTTAATTTTTCAACATTGTTTATAAACCATGGCACCTTCTTTATTGAAAATATCTGTTTTTACTCGTAAATCATCATTGCATTGTTGTGTGAAATCTAGAAATATATATCTATGTGGTGATTTTGTAGCATCTTGAAATGTACTGATAAAAAATTACGATTATTAGGGTATGCTTGTCGAGCAAGAAAATCAATAACTGTTGCATCTCTAGGATTCTTGAAAATAACTAAATATTAAACATTTAAATTCTTTGTTCGATGTGCGCCACCCTGATGAAATAGATTTTGAGTCATGTTGGGCCAGAACACAAACGGCCTTGTGAATGTTTAAATGAATCGGTAACACACATCCAAATATAACATGCAGCTTTAAATTCAAACCTATGAAAACATCAATTAAACCTAGCAAAATATGAGAGAAAAGCAATTACATATAAAATAATAAACATAAAAATAAATTAAAATAATAACAAAAAACCAACAAGATCCGCACGATATAAATATAAACATAACACGAAAACCCAACAAATTCGACCGAAATTTGATAATTTAACAAAAAAATAAAATTTTCATGAAAATGAAATTAAAAATCAAAGAATTTGAATTAGAAATAATTCAATAAAAATTTCAAATAAAAAATTATCAAAGTAAATTAAAAAATAATAAAAATTAAGATTAGAATACACTAGAAAATACCAAGGTCGAATTTTGTTTTACTAAATCAAAAAGAACACGCAAGGTTAAGGACAAAAAATAGGTATATATACCGATTCATTTTTACACAATTTTAATCGTTTTGAATCGTGTTAAAGCGTTTTTTGAAATCGTTTAACAGTTTTTAAAAATCTATTTTTAGGTGAGTGAGAGTTTTATTTGGAAACTCTCTCCACGTCGCGTCCTTGCAACCTCGGTAGAGCTCTGCTTGGATGTCGGCGTGGGGAGAGTAGTATTTTTGTATGATGTCTATTATTGGGCAAGTAATTTGTTATATTGTTTTTTAATATATTAATAAAATATTTATAAAGCATAAAATCATTTTGTTTTTCATTAATTATTCGTTTTTGTCGAAATTTTTCCGGCCCACAGCCAAAACACATCACAAGTCAGTAAAATCATACACATTATTCAGATTCGTGTAAGTGCGTGGAATATCGCCGATGATCTGTGCCCGTGAAGACCCGGCGTGCGGAACGCAGGGATCGGAACGTCAATATTATTCCGTATAGAAGAAGGGAGAAATAAGGAAGTGGTCTTTTGGTTACTTCCTCGTTTCTCGATTTCTTTAAAATCGACCTAAATTACTCTACACACGGCTCAAAATCACCACACCGAGTAGTCCAGTGGGCACTCATTAAATATAATATGAACACAGTGCGCCTAAGGCCAATTGAGGGAAGGTAACGGGGAATTATAAATGAAATCGTTGTTATAACTCTTGAAATTAATTGTAAATTTAAATAATATTATAAAGCTAGATACCCATAAATTGTAAATAATTTAACCGACAGTTCTAAATATGAAACGACCACTCTAAACTTTGACTATTAATAACCCCGAAATGATCATACGAATCCTAGTAAACTATAAATCGAAATAATAATTATAAAAGAATAAAAACGAAACTCTAAAATCATCATAATTAATTACAACCTATTAATCGCCACCCAAGGGGCATAATCTAATTGATAATCCTAGAAAGTTCGAATTGAATCAGCTTTAATAGAAATAAAGTATATCCAAATCCATTAGAAATAAAATCCGTTATCGAAATCCACGAAAAGTTCAGGACGAATAATAAGATTTTTGATTGGTTCCCACAGGCTGAAGCTAAATAATTTTTTTTGTTATTAAAAATTCCTAGAGGTACTAAGAATATAATTACGAAACCATACCCATGATTAATAAAAAATCCCTGGTACGTCCCGAACGCCTAAGGAATATAGTTTCCAAATCTTCACCGTTCGTGAAACAACCGAAAGACGCCACTAAAAATCTGAATAGAAATGTTATAAAATTGAATTCCATTTATCACCTGTACAACCAAGAAGACAGAGATTCATCAATTTTCATAACCCAGAACTTGACTATTCCGAATAAGATTCCTGTTCGCCAACTCGAATTTAGAATAGCGTTAAAAATTTCCATAAATAATTCACTAAAAAGAGTTAAAAAATCACTAACTAAAAAATACGTATTACTAGATACTAATTTTGATGATTTCGACTGTAAACTTGCACCGAAATCCCTGATTCCAACAAGGCAAATCTCTAAATAAAATCAATAAAAATCAAACGTAAATTGCAATAAACAAACCGAGTCGTCAATCACCCGATCGAACTATTACAATAATTAGCATAAACATTCATAGTCCACTGCAAAATCCATACTGATTTCAATTTTCACCAAACAAATAAGATCACCGGAAATTTATCAATTACTTACCACTACCCGGCACAGCGTGTCAATGATTTCAACAGTAAGCATGTACAAGACACACCCACTCTGTCGATTTGATAAAAGTACGTCAACAATCACCATTCAAACAGAAATTTTGGATTATTACAGCGACATGAATTCTCAACAAATTTTGAATGATGAGGAGACCTCGGCTAGGGTGCTCAACGAAGATGCAGTAATGAATCTGGATTTACAAACTACGGGTAAGGATTTCATGCAATATCTTTGATTAAATAACAAATAGTAATAATTAGATAAATACTTAAGGAGTTCTATTTAACTACAAATAAGTTTCACAATATTTTTTAATGATATTCCTATCACCCCTGATTTTTTTAACAGCATTATTAATTATAAAAATTATTCGCCCTATTATCTTTGTAATAATATCTCATCATTATTAATCCGATCATTAACCGATTCGATTTAATCCGTTAATATTATTACTCTCCATCTTTTGGCATCACGACTCCCAGTAGAATTTACTCACCCTACTATATTAATGTCAGTTTTTTATCCCTTTTTAATTACCATTATTACCATCAAAACCACTCACAACCATATCCTACTGATCTCTAAACCCATACCCTTTAGAAATAGTTAACATTAATAATTTCACCCAATAAATTTCGATTTTTATGCCGAATAAAAATTATCTTTGAATGAAACTATCAAACCAAGGTAAGTACGCTGAATTCCAGAATTTCTGCAATATTTAGTTAATAATTTTTGATCGGATTTACATTCCCGGATTTCAACTCGCCATAATAGTTAATGAATTGATCTCAAGAATACTTTTAATCTATTTAATTTAGATGTCATAAAAATATTTCACTTGTAGAAACATCATGAGCTCTCAAGTGGGTCCCCGCTGGCATTGCAGAAGAATGGAGACAGGCTCGGCAACTACTATGGCGAGCAAAGGGCTACGAGGAGCCATCTCCAAGAGGACCCAGTCAAACAATTGACCAGATGCTGGGAATGGACCAGCAATTACCAGTGGCCGATGAGCAAAGGGACGAACAACATCCGGCCCACGAAATTCTAGAACATGCTCGCGAACTACTCGACCTACTAAAAGCGCACCAAAGGCAAGTAGATCTTCACGTGGTCCGGGTCAGGCAATACCTGGCCAACGTGGAAGATGACGTCGCTGCGGGGAGAATCCTGGAAACATATAGTGAGGCGCCGCCACCCAAGCACGGACCGGTGCGGAATACTAGACGGGTTGCTCGGCGAAGGAATGGTTGGAAAAATCCCTGGAGCAACTATGATCATCCGGACCGACGATTGTAAATTTTCGATTAACATGGATATAATAAAAATAATTGCCGGAGTTTTTGTTTTTCTCGTTTTGCTTTCCTAGACATTTGCATCCTTGTTTGAGTTAACTATATATGTAGAAATATTGAGTCAATTAAATATTTTATATATAGATATTGGATATTATAGAATGGAACCACTGCGGATATTGCAAACCAAACTCACCCATGCCCGGAACGCTAACAAGGACCTTCACGACCAGATCATCCAGCTGACCGCGGAAATACGACAGACAAAGGCCATCTGGATGACGCCCCAAAAAGCCAAGGCACTTTACCAACGACTCACTGCTGCCCAAAAGGGGTGGGCAGACGAACGACAACTCAACCAAACCTAAAGACCCAAGTGAAGGGTTAGAAGTGGCCTTATCTGCTTGTCAAGAGAGAGCTGCGGTAACGTACCCTCTTGTGTTCGCCCCCGCCCAACTGGCTTACCGGAGGCAACGGCCACCCCAGCAACAACCGTACCTTCGACCCCGACAACCATTACAAACAGCTATCGTCCAGGACGAAAAGAGCGGGCCAAAAGACGAGCCGCGCGATTGCGGAATACAATCCAGACTACGAACTGTATCTAAATCTTACCCCTGTGTAAAAGTGATATGCACCTGTATTAAATCTTTGTAGTTGTTTGATCGTTAATTAGTTAATTCATATATTTATTAATTTGCTTCAATCAGGAGCATGGGTAAATACAGTACCAAACTCACCATAAAGAGAAAGGACCTAATGACTTAAAGCGAGCACAAATCTTCTAACGATAGCTCGTTGAACCCAGGGATTGTCCGAGCAATTACAGCATTACTAATAGCGCTCACTTTTTGCGGACAATCCACCCACTCGAACACATTTCCAACGTTGCCTAGCAACGGGTGCCGAGTGGTAGCTAGAAATATTTATATGGCGTTACCGGGGAAATCAGAAGAACATTTAAACAAATACCAACCCCCCGTAACCCACCAGTAATAAAGATCACAGTAACACTAACATGTCGACTGATTTTTGTGAATAAATTATTGAAATCGTTTTCTTTATTAGCTTCCTGATACAAATCATCGATAATGATGATATCGCCTTTCCTTAATCAACTTGACCAGTTTTTATCGAAACCCTTGACTATGTTCATGTTTTTCAATTTACAGAAATTATCTTGAGTTAATCCATGTTCTTCATCTGCACACGTATGCCAATAAATCTTGTTGAATTTTGTTTGGAATAAATTAGATTTTAGTAATTTACACACAAACATAGTTTTACCACTACCACTTGAGCGGATGATTTGATATACCGCATCATTTCTTAATTCCATTATTAATTTGTATAATTATAATTTTGTTGGGCTAGCACTAAGTTTTGTTTAAGTGAATTGGAAATAGCACGCAAACATAACACGCAGATTTAAAAATCAGACCCATAAAACATCAAGTAAACACCTTTAAATGCGAAAAAGATATAATTAAAAATATAAAATTAGAAACATAAAAATAAATTAAAATAATAACAAAATGCATTAAGATCCGCACGAAAATAACATAAAATTTGACCGAAAAATTGACAATTTACGTAAAAGCAAAGAATTAATGAAATGTTGAATTAAAATAAAATAATTTTGGTTGGAAATAATTCGATTCAAAACTTAATGGATAAATTGTCAAATTAATTCAATAAAGTGATAAAAAGTAGAGTTAGATTATACAAATAATTTCAAGGTCAAATTTTGTTTTATCGCATTAAATTTAACACGCAAGGTTAGGGTCACAGAATAGGTATAAATACCAATTCATTTTTGCATAAATTTAATCACCTGTCAGGGATCACTGTTTCTCACTGTTTTTGCCTTGAACTATTACCAAGCACTATCGGATAAAATTCATAAAGTGAGCCTGAATGAATATCATGTACGTATGATGGAAGTGATCTAACTATGCTATGCCAATATATTATGAATATAATTCTATGAGCTTAAGAGTAGTAATGTTCTTTTCTGTCGAAATTTTTCCGGCCCACAGCCACATACCAACAAGTACTTAAAATCTTACATCCCTATCGAGTGGTGTAAGTGCGGTTCATCCGCCAATAGCTCGTGCCCGTGAGAGACTTCGCCGTGAGTAACGACGGGCTCGAACGTCAAATCGTTTTCACTTATAGGGGCAGCGAGGAGATCGGAAACCAGTCTTTTGGCTGAATCCATTTCCACTCACTCCCATAAAACTCGACCTAAATTTAACACATATCAGCTAAAATTACTACACAGAGTAGTTCAGTGGGCACTCTTAAAATCCAATATAAACACATTAACCTCTTAGGGTCAACCTGTGGTTAAAGGGAAGGGGGCTTGCGGAAATCGATTTAACGATCATGTTAATGAAATTAAAGAAAAAATTCTAAATACACCTAACGGTACTTGCCGGTACAGATAGGAATTAGACGATAAATTTGATAAAGATCTAGCACGCTAAGAAATCGACAACAATGTCTTGAGGAAGGCAACCCAACGTACTAGTATCAACAATTAAAAGTAGGCATCTAGAAAACGACCCCTAAAGTCACATTAGTGAAATCATAATTGAGCATATGACTCTACTAGTAGTGAAAAAAATCCATTAACTGATAAAAAATGAAAGACAGAGAATAAAAACTAATAAAAAAAACCGCCAATCAATCCTATCCATTAAATCTCTGGACGACCATACAGAGAATACACCTACATGATGAAATGATTGTGTTAGGTCGCGAAACAGACTCACAGCAGACCATTCCAAATCAAAAGGCAAATTTCAAAATAATTTATTTAATAATAAAATTAACCATACATAAATCCAGACTAAGGCACGAATTTAACGAAACAAGACCACGCCAAGGCGCCGTAGGACATGAAATAACCCCGAGATAAATTAGTCAGACATAAGAAGATCAATATAATAATTTATCACCACAATACTCAAAATTCTACTAAAAGTAGTCAGAGGTAAAATTAAAATCAGTAAATCTAAAAAACTAGTATTGAATAAACATCGAAAACTTTTGTTATCGCTAATAAATAATAAAAATCATAAACAAATGAGAATAATCATATATAAACAACAAGGCGGTTTTATTGGCGTTATATTACCATTAGGAATATCATTATTAGGTGGTTAATCATTACCAAATGTTAAATTAAAATTTAATTCATCTAGTTGTAATGGAGAAGATTTGGACAAACCCAGAAGACGAAGCAGGTTTCGGTGGAGTAGCAAAGTTAAAGAATAGTTTCCCAAATTCGAAAAAAAAACGCAAAAGTGGTTGTCAGATCAGCTTGCGTACAGTTTAAACAAACTAATGCGGAAAAGATTTCCATTGAGAGCTTATAAAAGATTCGGTATTAATGATTTATGGCAAATGGATTTGATGGAGATGATACCGTATTCGAAGATTAACAAGGGTTATAAATAAATTTTAACGTGTAATGATGTTGTCAGTCGTTTTGCCCGCGGTGTACCAACCAAGACAAAATCTGCAGAGGAAATATCTAAAACAATTAATAATATATTTAAAAATGGGCATCCGTACAACTTGCAAACCGATTTAGGTATTATTATTATTATTATTATTATTATTATTATTATTATTATTATTATTATTATTATTATTATTATTATTATTATTATTATTATTATTATTATTATTATTATTATTATTATTATTATTATTATTATTATTATTATTAATAAATAATTAAATAAATTTGGCAACGATTTAATTAAACGATAACGCCAATAAAAAACCTTTCTTACGATATATTTCGATAGCACAGCTATCATCTTCAGGTACTCAAAACCAACTAAAAATATTATGAATTAACATTTAATTTAAACAAATTATTTTTTATTAATTTAATTTTTTAATAAATAAATATTTTTAAAAATATATTTTAAATTAATTTTAAATTTTAAATTTTTTACTTATATTCTAATTTTTTAAAAATTAATGCAATTTAAAATTTTCAATTATTTTAATAATATTAAAAAAACAAACATGATTTAACATACGTAAACTATTTAAAAACATTCAAAACATTCGTAGTCACAGCACTCTGCACATTAATCTTTGGATCCAATGACCTTATCAGCAATGCTTCACATATCACTCGTTCCCAATAACTATTAAAACTTCTCAACAAAATTCTAAAATCAGACATTCCGATATCACTTTTACAGCCTCTATTGTGTTCACTAATATTGGTCAAACCCTTCAATCGACAATGCTCTAGAACTCGAGTACAGAGCTGACGGGAAGTCTCTCCAATGTATGTGGCATTGCACCCATTACATGTAAATTGATAAACGAGATCAGAACACAATCCAACCGGAGTTTTTGATTTATTAATAAACATATTGCGTACCTTACACGAATTAGAGACGATCTTATACTCTAAATTTCCTATCAGTTTACCCAACTTCCTCTTATAATTTGTAAAGCCTTCAGAGTACGGCAATACTAACACATATTTAGGCTCAATTTTTTTATATCCATTTTTACAATCACCCAGATCAACACTCAATTCACACCCATCCGACAAATTACATTCAGACTTTCCACAACATGGATCCTTAGGATTTTTAATCAATTTATCAACAGCTTCTTTTATCATCAACAATAAAAATGATTTAGAATATCCATTTTTTATCAACAACTCAACCAATTTATCAACACTTTTTACCGAATTAGCAAAAGTAGAAGATAAAGCCCATGAACGATAAATCAATCCTTTCACCATATTTCTCTTATACTTAAATTCACAAAAGCTTTCTGGAGAATTATAAAGACCAGTATCAGTTGGTTTTCTATAAATCTCTGTCTCATACTGTTTATCTTTGCGTTGAATTAACAAATCCAAAAACGCAATTGATGACTTTCTCTCCTTTTCACATGTGAATACAATGTTTTTATGTAAACTGTTCATAAACTGCAAAAACGGTTCTACATGTTTCTGGTTTTCAAATATAAGAAAAATATCATCCACATACCTTTTATTAACAAAAGGTTTTTCAAATTGGAAAGAAGCAATTTTCTTTTCCAAACTAGCCAAAAATATTGATGCCATCGTTGGTGCTAAAGGGGAACCCATAGCGACTCCATCTATTTGTTGATACCATTCATCATTGAAAAGAAAATTGACTCGTTTATCAATTTACATGTAATGGGTGCAATGCCACATACATTGGAGAGACTTCCCGTCAGCTCTGTACTCGAGTTCTAGAGCATTGTCGATTGAAGGGTTTGACCAATATTAGTGAACACAATAGAGGCTGTAAAAGTGATATCGGAATGTCTGATTTTAGAATTTTGTTGAGAAGTTTTAATAGTTATTGGGAACGAGTGATATGTGAAGCATTGCTGATAAGGTCATTGGATCCAAAGATTAATGTGCAGAGTGCTGTGACTACGAATGTTTTGAATGTTTTTAAATAGTTTACGTATGTTAAATCATGTTTGTTTTTTTAATATTATTAAAATAATTGAAAATTTTAAATTGCATTAATTTTTAAAAAATTAGAATATAAGTAAAAAATTTAAAATTTAAAATTAATTTAAAATATATTTTTAAAAATATTTATTTATTAAAAAATTAAATTAATAAAAAATAATTTGTTTAAATTAAATGTTAATTCATAATATTTTTAGTTGGTTTTGAGTACCTGAAGATGATAGCTGTGCTATCGAAATATATCGTAAGAAAGGTTTTTTATTGGCGTTATCGTTTAATTATTATTATTATTATTATTATTATTATTATTATTATTAATAATAATAATAGTATTATAGGTAAGGAGTTTTACAATAGTAAAGTTAAGCAAATCCTGGATCGTCTCAAAATAAATCATTATTCTGTACATTCTCAATACAAAGCCGCCCATGTTGAAAGATTTAACCGGACAATGAGGGATAGATTGAAGAAATATTTCGTGCATCAAGTTAATAACATATGGATAAATGTATTGCCGAAAATACTTGGTAGTTATAATTCATCACATCGAGGTCTGAATGGTTTGAGACCCGTAGATATCAGCTCGAAACCATTAGTTAAATCAGTTAGATCTAAAAAAGTTGTAAAAATTTCAAAACCAAAATATAAAGTTGGTGATCACGTTAGAATTAGTGAAATATCTGCTTCACCTTTCATTAAAAATTTCGATAGTAATTGGAATGATGAGGTATTTCGAATTACTAAAATTAATACTAAACAGAGTCCTGTAATGTATGTTATTAAAGACAGTGACAGCAATCTCACACAGGGGAAATTTTATCAGCAGGAATTACAATTTATTTCAAAACCAACAGTGTTCAGAATTCAGAAAATATTGAAGACTAAAAAGGTGGGTAAGGATAAATAATACTATGTCAAATGCCATGAATATCAAAACCCTCATGGATATCATCAAAAGACCTAGAAAAGTGAGTTTCTATACTATTTTACCGAGCAATAGTTGCCCACTAATCCATCCAGAAAATCAAACAAGTAAATATATGGTTGATCTTCAAAATCCCATTTATTTACATGGAAATCGGGAAGTCACTCTCATAACCCAATGTAAAATCAATTACAAGAAGCGTGTTCCCAAAAAATGTAGTGGTATTTTCTCAATCTATTATATTAATTAATATTGTCATATTCTGAATCAGATTTTAGATGAAAATAATCTCATGTTTTTCAAAGATGGATTGAATGTTAGTTGTGATTTGAGCCCATTTACAATAAAATTTTAAAGTATTGATGATGCCAAGCGAATGGGTAGTGATAAACTTAACATTGTTGTTCCTGGTACTGAATACTTATTACGTTTTAAAACTTTTATTGATGTCGGCCCTGTGAATGAACACATCAAAATAACTGTATCATATATTAATGAGGTGGAAGATACATTTACGTTTACTAATGATTTATATATTGAAACACTTGAAGAGTTACATAAATATATTTCATTCAATTGTTTACATATATTTAAAACTATTGAAATTGTTAAAGATGGATTATGCAAATTCAGTCTGAATAATAACATTTGTGAAGTGACATTTGATTAAAATTTGGCAAATACATTATGATTAGATAAGCAAACATATCGGACAAGTGCTTATGGTGTACGCAAACCGAAAATAATAAAACTTCATCTACAAATTTTCATATATACTAACATCATCAATTCTATAATTGTTGGTGATTCTTTGGTTCCTCTATTGAAATCTGTTTTGGTTGATAAACATGACCAGGATGAAGTTGTCAATATAAATATCGATAATCTCATGCACTTACCGGTATCAACATCATGTATAAACAATATAGAAATAAATATTCGTGATGATAGCGGTAAATTTATTGAATTTAATAAAGATACAAAAACTCATTTGACATTACATTTTCGTAAATTAGATGGCCAATAACGATATTATTAGTATGTATAGTGGTAGCCAAAGTGGCTGTGAATTACCATATTTTATTGGTAAACAGTACGGATCAGGATGGTTGAGAACTATTGGTAGATTTGTACTTCCTATTCATACACGCATTGGCAGTTTTGGTATGAAAACAGTTAAAGACGTGATAATGAATGAGCAGAAAATATTACCATCTCTAAAATCAAATGCATTATCTGAGTTAGGGAAAGTTCTACCGGGTGTTGTAGGTATGTTTCAAAAACAGAAATCGGCATCGGCACCAGCACCGGCACCAGCTCAAAAACATAAAAGACATCATAAACATATAAACAAACGAATGAAAGGACATGGAACTATATTTCAAAAATGATTTGCGATAAATCTGAATTGTGTTTATTTGATAGACCATCTCCACAAGCAGTAATTGAAATGGGTGCCTTTGAAGAAGTATTCCCGATGAATTCTAATATGGATAGTAGAACTGATATTGAATTTTATATTAACGGTTCCCAAAATAAATATTTAGATTTGAACGATACATTGTTAACTGTTCAGATCAAAGTTTTAGTTAAAGATAGAAAACCGTTGGGTGAACCTAGTGACGTAATACTAAATAATTTCTTTTTTCATACACTTTTTAAAGATGCGGTTCTGAAGTTTAATAACATCAAGATTGAGGGTGGTAACAGTACATTTATTCACAAAACTCTAATAGAAACTATTATAAATTACAATAGCGATACTAAAAATACATGTTTAACTCCTATGGGTTATGGTAGTGATGACAATAGGAAAAAGTGGATTAAAGGCTCGAAATTATTTTTCATGTGCTCATCATTACAACACGATTTAATGGATCAACCAAAATATTTACTCCCAGGTTTTTTTTTTTTTTTTTTTTTTTACGATTAGATATAAAGTTTGCGAAAGCTACAACTGAACCGGTGCATGTTGTAATATATGGAGTATTTGAAAATGAGGTTCAAATAACTGCAAAGAGAACAGTGTTGGTTTGAATGAACATTGTTTGTTTGAAAATGTTGGTATAAATGTATAAATAATTTATGATAATTTGTCATGGAGTAAGTTTTTTCATGTATTAATAATATTATTGTTGTAGTTCTGTTCAGGTCTATCTAATTGGAAAACAATCGTAAATACTCAATCGTCTCATCTCGGTGGAGAACATTGGTTAGCAATATATATGAAACTTAGCAAGATATTTGTATTTGATCCTATGGGTTTCTATTATCCTGCTTTAATGGTTTCGAAACTGCAAACAATGGGTAAACCTATTGTGTATAATAAAACTATGTATCAAAAACCATGACCTTAACATGTGGTCAACATTGTTTAGCTTGGTTATTATCCATGTGATTTGATGTTTAATAAATGTATTAATGTTTTATTATTATTATTATTATTATTATTATTATTATTATTATTATTATTACTGTGTTTAATTAATATTTAATTAATGTTAACAAAGCCAGTGCATGATAAGTGCGTGATTTACAAAGACACTGCATGATCATTACATGATTTACAAAAAACAATACATAAACATGATTTAACATACGTAAACTATTTAAAAACATTCAATACATTCGTAGTCACAGCACTTTGTACATTAATCTTTGGATCCAATGACCTTATCAGCAATGCTTCACATATCACTCGTTCCCAATAACTATTAAAACTTCTCAACAAAATTCTAAAATCAGACATTCCTATATCACTTTTACAGCCTCTATTGTGTTCACTTATATTGGTCAAACCCTTCAATCGACAATGCTCTAGAACTCGAGTACAGAGATGACGGGAAGTCTCTCCAATGTATGTGGCATTACACCCATTACATGTAAATTGATAAACGAGATCAGAACACAATCCAACCGGAGTTTTTGATTTATTAATAAACATATTGCGTACCTTACACGAATTAGAGACGATCTTATACTCTAAATTTCCTATCAGTTTACCCAACTTCCTCTTATAATTTGTAAAGCCTTCAGAGTACGGCAATACTAACACATATTTAGGCTCAATTTTTTTATATCCATTTTTACCATCACCCAGATCAACACTCAATTCACATCCATCCGACAAATTACATTCAGACTTTCCACAACATGGATCCTTAGGATTTTTAATCAATTTATCAACAGCTTCTTTTATCATCAACAATAAAAATGATTTAGAATATCCATTTTTTATCAACAACTCAACCAATTTATCAACACTTTTTACCGAATTAGCAAAAGTAGAAGATAAAGCCCATGAACGATAAATCAATCCTTTCACCATATTTCTCTTATACTTAAATTCACAAAAGCTTTCTGGAGAAGTATAAAGACCAGTATCAGTTGGTTTTCTATAAATCTATGTCTCATACTGTTTATCTTTGCGTTGAATTAACAAATCCAAAAACGCAATTGATGACTTTCTCTCCGTTTCACATGTGAATACAATGTTTTTATGTAAACTGTTCATAAAATGCAAAAACGGTTCTACATGTTTCTGGTTTTCAAATATAAGAAAAATATCATCCACATACGTTTTATAAACTAGAATAAAAATTAGAATATAAGTAAAAAAATTTAAAATTTAAAATTAATTTAAAATATATTTTTAAAAATATTTATTTATTAAAAAATTAAGTTAATAAAAAAAAATTTGTTTAAATTAAATGTTAATTCATAATATTTTTAGTTGGTTTTGAGTACCTGAAGATGATAGCTGTGCTATCGAAATATATCGTACGAAAGGTTTTTTATTGGCGTTATCTTTTAATTAAATCGTTGCCAAATTTATTTAATTATTTATTTATAAATAATAATAATAATAATAATAATAGTCTGCAGTGAAATATTTTGAATATGATAATAATAATAATATTTTATGTGATAATAATAATAATAATAATAATAATAATAATAATAATAATAATAATAGTCTGCAGTGAAATATTTTGAAAATGATACTCATTTTATATGATAATAATATTTTTTTATGTGATAATAATAGTCTACAGTAAGCATGTAGCTATTCGCCTATAATTTGTTAATAATAACAATAATATTAGTTTGCAGTGACATGCAGCTATTCACCCTATAATTTGAAAATATATATCTATATATACGAAACATTTATTATTATACAGGTCGCGAATGTTGCAATAATCATGCAAAACAAGTGTAAATCTATAAGAATTATCATTTATTATTATACAAGTCTTTATGTTATAGACTTGTATAATAATGAAAGATAATTGTATGAAATATTGTAAAATAACTATATTATTTTTTTATACAAGTTATTTAATTTATTATTATTTTATCAGGTAAATTTTACCCAAAATACTGCATGATATCAAAGAATCATGGTGAAATATGTCACCAAAAAATGAAACAATACTATGTCTATAAATTTAATTGCACCAGGTTTTTTATTGGTCCTGTATGCAAAACATCCCAGCCCTTAAAATATAAAGCTTTTTATAACATTTACAAAGACCATTTAGATTCATTTTAAATAAATAAAAAGGATCTGTTTCGTATCAGTAATAAAAATAATGTAAATATTATGAATTTGCTAACGTGAATTGTCGAACTTGCTATCTTTGCAAGAAACCGATTGTAAATCCTGCTAAAGACCATTGTCACTTTACAGGTATATATCTTGGTGCAGCGTGCCGAAAATGTAATTTTGCGCGTAGAATATACAAGTTGCTTCCGATATTGTTTCATAATTTGAAAGGTTACGATCTGCATCATATTTTAAAAAATGGTCTCAACGGTTTTCCTTCTTGGAATTTATACATTATTCTTACCTCGACTGAAAAATTAATTTCTTTAATTGTACATATAAAACATTTGGCTGTTAGATTTATAGATAGTATGCAATTTGTAAATTTCTCTTTATATAAGGCTGTAAAAACACCTACTACACTACCTCTTACTACCTCTGCCTTTCCTGGTTCAATTATAGATTCTAAAGGTATATCTCCTTATGATTATGCCGCTTCTTTTTATGTTCTTGAAACTACTTATGAATTGCCTCCTAAATGGGAGGGTGTGACTGATAATGAGTATGCGACTGCTTAATTGGTTTGGATGCAACAAAACTGTGGTAATTTGCGTGACTATATGATGTATTATTTAAAAGTTGATTTATTCCTACTCGTTGATTTCTTTCAACAGTTCCGTGAAAAGGCGATTGCATACAATGGTATTGAACCTTAAAATTTCTATGGTATTCCTGGAATGTCATGGGCGTCAGCGCTTGTACGGTGGGCTCTTAGCCAATTATGCGAATTTTGTATATTACAGAAAAAATAAACTTGTACATTTACATATTTTATTATGTTTTTGATTATTTTATTATTAGTTGCTTTTATATATATATAAAGGGTTATAAAATATGTTCACAATAGTTCAAAGTAACTTGAATAATATTTCATTAGAAACAAAATAGCATTTATTACATATACACAAAATGATACTCATCAATAATTATACCACAACTTTCACACCTATTAGAGTTTTTAAAACACGATGAACAAATAATGATGTGACCACATGGCAAATATTAAATATTGACTTTATTAATTAAATTACTTGAAAATATAAGATATTGTTTTTTAAACTTCATCCAGTTTATCCTTGATTTTAATTTCGATTTTATCTGCATTATCAATGTAGGATTGAATAACATCTCGATATTTGCCAAACCTGAAATCCATGCACATCCAGAATACATTAAGCATATTAATTTCTGTAGGATTTATGTTATTTAGAAATAAAATGCAACTAGATAATTTCATTATTGACTTGTTGAAACCAAATCGTTCTATTAGAATTTGAATATTGTGATGTTTAAAAGATTTATTTATTTTTGGTAGTCATAAATAATCATAGGTTTCTGTCAACAGTCTATCGATTATTAAAAAGGTCTGATTCCATTTAATTATGAATTCTGGTATCTTAATTTAGAAGATTAATACAATTGATAATAATAAAATAAAACCTCTGTATGATTTACGGGCGATTCGAAAATATCTAATGCCATTTAATGAGAGTAAATATTATTAAACACTATTTATATATATATATATATATATATATATATATTATATATATATATATATTATATATATATATATATATATATATATATATATATTATATATATATGTTTTCAATGTCTTTGTTCACATCAATAATACTATTAAACATTACACGCACATGACTTATAAAGATATGAGCAATAGGAGTGCATGAGTAACAAGGACATGTGCAAGAGGAGTTTATTACAAAAAACTTGTAATAATAATAATATTAATAATAAAAATATTAATAATATTAATAATTATAATAATAATAATAATAATAATAATAATAAAAAGTTGTAATAATAAAAATAATTATAGTAAAATAATAATTAAAACACTACTTATAAAAATAAGTAGTAAATTTAAATTTAAAATTTTTTAAAAATACTATGACCTTGAGAAAATTTTAATGAGTCACGGTCTTTGTTTGAATGACCTTGAGAAATTATTATGACTCACCCAATGACATTGAATGGGCCATGGTCTTTGTTTCAGTGACCTTGAATGAGTCATTGTCTTTGTCTTAAAAGTGTTTTGTACTTTTAGGCTTAGAAAAAAGTTTTTACCCCCTCCAGAGAGGGTGAGTTAGAATAGCAGTAAAAATTAAAAAAAACTAAATATAGATTTTAAAAGAAAGGAATGTAAGATTTGTTTAGAAATATTAATATATTTGAATGTTTGCAGTATCTTGCAGCGAAGGTCCTGCTGCCAATTTTTCCATTTTATAAGACAATATAAATACTCTTCAAATATCATGCATTTTCGGACATTATTCACATTCGAGTTTAGTTTCCGCCTCATGTAAAATCCAGTCACGAATTTGGATGTCGTGTATATTCACGGTTTTCACGGGGCTACCTTTGACTTTGTCGCTATGAATTTGCATTGGATTTTTCCACCACTGCATTGCCTTCTCAAATAAGTCCCCGAGTCATAAGCCTTTTCAGGATCATCTGAAAACACATGGATTGTCCAATCATTTGACTCACTTTCAAGCAATTTCCTTGGGATCCTCATTGACACAATCTCTATTGCTTCATTGACCCACAATCTAGTTTGATCAATATTCAACGGTAGACACTCATCCCAATCATCACCTGTGATACAAATTGACTGCATTTTTATTTCCCCCATTACTACAAATGCGCTAAAAAATTCCAATGGGTCGAAAATCAGTGCTATCCAGCTTAGTAACAACCTTTTCGTCAAGGTCTCGAAATCAAATTCCTTTACACCAAATTGGAAAATATCTAAATTCGCGATCCATCTTAGGCTGACAATTTTCATTGTGCAGAATTTTCAAATCTGCACGAATTCTCCTTTAAACATAACTTCTAGAAATGACCTTTTGCTAGACAGTTGAAATAAAGCTTAATCTCCCTGACTTTCCGTGTTCTTTCCACAACATTCGTCTTATGAAAGACAAGACACTGATTTAAGAAATGGTTCTCCTTACACATAGGACATTTCTGATCTTTTAATTCTTCTTGTCTATGACTTGAATTTTGATTCTTGATATAGTTTTCTCAATACTTGCATTTTTTGATTTTATTAGACTATTTCTTCTTTGTGCTTTGATTCACGATGACTTGGGACATTACACTCTGGCCTCGATACTCCTAGTAATTGGCACTCGTTTGATCGATTGAAGCATTCTTGGACACCGGAATCCGCCCATAATCGTTTAGTAGCTTTTAGAAACTCCTCAAAACAAGGTTCAGTGACTTGCATGGCTTGACTAACATCAAAACCTATTTAAGCATCTAAAATCTATCCGGATCTCCAAAAGAAATATTTAATGTTTTCATAGCTCGTAAAATTGCTATCATCGATTGAGTTGTCTTGTTGTAAACAACTGGTTTATACTGCTTAATATTCTTATTTGTAACTCCACCCTCGTGAATGATTGTCATTTGTTTAGCCATAGTGCTTTTACCAGACTAATCAGCCCCTAAAAGCAATAATTTAAAATCTTTTGCTGCTTGAACATCATCTTCCTAAAGTTGCTTAACAATATTACGACTTTTATCAAGAGCTTCACGTTCATCTTTATTAATCTTTTCAGTTGCTGGAATATTACATTTTTCTGATTTATATACCATTTGATTTTATAATTTCAAAATAAAACGAATTCCAATTTTAAATCTTTATTTAACCAAATAATCAAAAATGATATATCTGTTTTTAAAAATTTCTCCAAAAATCAAAAACAATTCAAGTTTGGATAAACGACATACAAAAAATATAAAATTTTATATAAGAAATAAAAAATGAACCCAATTGCTCCTTGTAATTTACAAGCCTTTCTTCATAATTCGCTCTGCGCAATTCCATTGTTCATTTTCTTTCAATCGCCTGTTTTGTCCGCTGTAGCCTACTTCCCAACCAGTCCTTCAAGATTTTAACCGCTTTGTCAGAACCATTTTTTGAACTGTCATAATTTATCAACCACTCATCCAACACAGAGCGTGACAACTTTTGCAACAACCTTTCAAAAATAAATCCCGCACCCAACTGATTCTCTCTTCCATTGTCCTCCAAACGAATGACAAGAGTTCCAATTATAGATAAGAGATTCTCAAAATCTCTTATTTGTCCTTCTCTGATCGGTCTAAATCTCTCTAATTCTTGCAACAGATTCCTATACATTCTTTCCTTTCCTCCGGAATTCGATTCTAAACGCTTCAAAGCCTCATCATACGCCTCAGCAATATATCCCAAAGTATCAATCAACTTTTTAAAATATTTCATGAGGTGTTGTAGCTTCTCCTCCTTCGAGCCACGTGCCTTGTTGACTCATACTTCGAAAGCAGCCTTCCAAGCTGGGAACTCTCTTATTTGTACATTAAAAACTGGAATTGTAATTTGACAGTATATGACAATCATTTAATTGTTTTCTAGCAAAAGATGAGTCTTTGTTGATCGGGAGGAACTCCTTCTTTGTATTAAATATTTTCTTTTACACTTTTAATAGTGTAACTTGATTCAAACTCGAGTGTAATGGGTTGGTCAGTCAATGTTTTATCAAATATTTGCATTTTCGAAGACAAATGTTTGCACGAGGACATAGATTTCATCGGTTTGAACCCCTCCCCCTGCCCCCATATTAATTCAATATAAAACAACAATAATTCTTGCCTTGAAGTACTCAAATTTATCAGAAACCATCGAATTTCACGTTTTCAGGATGCCTTTAAAAAAATAGAATATAAATATGGTGAAAGTTGGTTTGTTAATATGGCAATACAGGGATATAAAATGGATGAAAAAGATGTCATATTGCTAATTTGGAAATTAGCCAGTGCTCGGCTTTCTCTAGGACTTTAATATGTGAATAAATGTATAATTATTAAAAAGACTTTTGTTTTTTGTAGTTTTTTATGTAAAGTTTTTGAATATTGAAGTTATCGATTAAGTAATATTACTATTAGAAAAAGTGTCAAAAATTACCAATATAGTAGTATACAATTCTAGATGAATGTTAAAATTTGTGAAGTAATCAACGATTTTATAAAGTTTCGGAAGTTATATAATAATTGATTTAAGCAAAATTTAATTATATGTAATTACAATCATTTCTATGTAAAAGGTTACATAAAAGTGACATACTAACGATTTTAATATTTTTCAAATATTACGTAATCTTCAATTTAAACAAAGTTTAAAAACGGAGAGGGAGGTCGGTAAAGTTATTATATAATATGTCTTTGTTACATAATATTCTTATGTTCTGAAGTACACATTATACTACTTGCACGATTTTTCAAACGCGTTTTGACGAAATTGAAGGGTCTTATAATGTTTTGAGTGTAACCATGTATAGAAAGAATGCAATCCCTTACAAGTTAGTACTATTATAATTTGAATAAGTCGTGTCGTTATACTTACAGACGTGTTTCGTCGAAAATATTTTACATAGAGTTGGATACTAAAAATTATCATCTTCGAATCATTTTACTACAATATTGTTGAGAATAAAATTCTGTCTATACATTGTTTGATTGAAAATATTGAATGTCTTCGAAATATTAAATGTAATAGCCACATTAAAACAGGGATAAAATTTGACGCGTATAGGAATCAACAATTCTTGACGAACGTCAAAATCGGCACTGAAAAAACCGATTTTAATATTCTTTTGAAATTACTTAATCACCAATTTAAACAAGGGGTGGATCCGGAGTGCACGTTACTACTATGAAGGAATACTACCGTTGACGTTTTTGTTTGTGTTAATACTGAAAATCAAACAAATTTATCCGAAAACATTTAAAACCTTCATGACATCTACAAATTTAAAAGTTTTTGCGATAGAAAGAAACAATACTTTATTAAAATTTTCATGAAACATTTACAGGATTTGCTAATAACTAGTGATCACAAAGTCGTGAATAAAAGCCGAGGGAAAATAAAGGATAATAAAGAAAATTCCACAACAGTAAAATGAAGAGTCAGTTTCCTAGCATTCGAAATTTTTAAAAGACAAGTCAAAGTCACCTCGAGATAAAACAAATCCAAAACTCATTTTATTGAACAAGTTATTTAACATAATTAATAAAACTAATCACGATTGTCGAAACGAAATTCAAGCACCAAATAATAATTGATAGAATCTTTATATGAATTATATATAACTTATTGCTTAATTTGGTTTTGTAAGCTATCCATTTTTGCTCTTTCCTCTGGTATCCTTTTCAAACATGAATTAACCAAAGGCATGAAGCCTTGCAATTCATTCTCAATATCCTCTACATCATATTCAATCGTGCCGTTTTCCATTATCATATTTATCACGTCTTGGTAATAATGATATTCCGAATAAGGCCTTTTTCCTGGAGAAAATTTATGTATAAATAATTATAGGCATCGAATATAACCGGTAATAATCCTGATCAACACCGCGCCAAACGACCAAATGTCACATTCTTGACCATATTTGTCGCACGATAATATTTCAGGTGCCATATATCTATATTTTAGATTTTCATATACGGATTTTTTCCCCATCACTGAGGCTGCAGTTTTGGGAAGCTCGAATTTCGAAAGATTTGAACTGGATAATTTCAAATCTAGTTTTTCATCCAAATAAATGTTTGACGCTAAAATCAGCCAATCAGAACAAATTTCAATAATTCAACCATACGGTTCAAATCTCTGTGAATGACTTGTTGATCATGGAGAAACTTCAATCCTAACAAAATTTGATGTGACCATTTGCGAAATTCATTTACTGACACCTTGTGATTTTTTAGATATGTCTTCAGCATTCCCTAAAAGAAAGAAAATTGTTGTTTTAATAAAAACAAATTAATAAAAAGACATTAGACATGAACTCCGTTGAAACACATAAACTTGAACCCGTTAAAAATGTATCGCATAGCTGGACAAAGCTTTGGTTATATTTTGTAGTCTGGAATATCTTCAACTCATTTAGTATAAACTCGTCACCTTTCCATCCGTCTTTGACATGTGATTCAAGTGAATAGATTTTCAATAATATATTTTCGTGTTTTTGGTTTTGAGTATGATAAAGTTTAAATATTTTATTCTGACTGATCGGTTTATCAGGAACTTCAAAACCAGGATTTCTGAAATTAAAATATAGCCCTATTTCTTCATGGAACCCTTTCAAATAAGACACATAGTTATTACCTTGTTATGTTTATACTTTTCTACCACATGCGTATTAGTACACGTAAAACAAAATTAAAAACAAATGTTTGGGTATAAAGAGATATCCGTTTGAATTATTTCTCGATCTGGCTTCTCGGTCTCAACCAAAAAAAACGACAATCGAATTCCAACAAAATAACACATGAATATACTTCGATCAATAATCATTTTTATAACTTTTTAACTAGGTCTAGTGACTCAATTTATTTTTTTGTTCATTCAGTTAAATGCCAAATGATGTTTTTCAATAGTTTTGTATTCTTTATCCTTGTTATATATTTATATCGCAATTTATAGTGTATTGATAGTTGTTTAGTGATTAAATAGATTGATTAATTTTACATAGAAAATGAAAAATGTAAAAATTTGTTATTTTAATGTTTATCATTTTTTGTGTTGTTTAAAATGCTCAAAATTGAATTGGGCAGAATAAGTTTGTAATTGAAGAAAATATAGGTTTTCGTGGATTAAATTTTTATTATTATTAAATTTTCATAGATTTTATTTATAATGAAATTATTATTAAATAAAAATTATTTGGAAGATTCTGAAAAGAAGCGATTATCGTTCGCGTACACAATGAAATTTATAATAATTTATCTCGAATCTCCTTTTATGAGAAAGCCCGAAGATATCAATCGGTTTGAAAACAAGGAATATATATTATATTTGATGGCAGCTCAAAGAAGATATCATTTGGTGACTATTCAAGATCCGCAATATGAAAATAATAATCGTAGCAGAGCTTGGGTTTCATCTCAAGATTAATGTAAATATTTTTTATCTGTATAAATGCTATTCTTTATTTAAATGTATAAATTTAAAATTAATTATACCACTTGACACTTAAGCCTCTTAAAACTTATTTTTCGGCAGATACTGCACTCGTTATCTATACAAAAAATATAAAATTTGAGCAAATGTGACTGTGTGTTATTACAGGGAAAAAATATTTCAAAGCGAACGTTATTTCATTGTAACTATTATGCTTTTCTTATAGTAATGGAAATTTACAACAATTCGTCACATTTTAAAAACACTTGTAGACGTTCTTTTTATCAAATGGCAATTAAAATTTTTAACTAGCAAAAATTATTATTCAATTAAAAAATTGTTTACAATTTTCAATTTTCACTCACAAACATGATCAAGCAATATAATGCAACTTTCCCCACTTCATTTAATAATCATTTAGTCTCTCATTCCCGATATTTTCTAATGACTTATGAATTTTTCATAAAAAATTAGATTAATTAAATAATTAATCTTCGTTCTAAAAAAAATTATTCTATAATTCTTCAACTTTTGATCTCCACGAAAAACCTTGATTTTCACATTTTTGAATATTTAATTGATTATTAATTAATTTTGTAATAATTTTCATTTCATTATTTACTTTATTGTATATCCCCAAAACAATTAGTATTAAAGTGGGAAAATACACTAATGCATAGAAAATCTTTCATAAAACAGACCTCATTGCTATTCATTAAAAACTGACTTACATTTCGAATGTATAACAATCAAGAGTTGAACCACTGGGAATTTTGTATTCAAATATGAATTTATCCTGATCTAATTTTTCTTTATTATGAAATAATATAAAATCAACATTTTCCTTCGGTGCAAGAGATGAAATAAAATCAGTATTTTCATATTCCTTATCTATTATCTTCTCATAATTTAGTATTGATCTAATCTTAAACTTTCCATTCGTCCTATCATAAACATAAATAAACACATAATATTATAGTAATATTAGACTTCTCAACCACAATCAGTTCGTCTCCATCAACAAAAACATCTTTATCTTTCATTCGAACTAATTTTCGATTATTAGTTATTTCTTTGAATATTGCTAATTTATCTACATTGGAAATGCTCTTTATCATAGTCTCTACCTCCTCTAGTGTTTGGTTTATATTTATATTCAGAGTTTCCGGCAATTCCATTTCACTTTTCAATTTCACAACAATCATGTCCCTTTCAGATAACATTGAAATGGAGTACATTTCACTAAGAATTACTTGATATTTATTGTGAAGTCAACATAGCAATTGTTAAAAGAATTTCGGCTGTTAATACAGTCTAATAAAAATTCATTATTATCGAGAATGCGGCCATTATAGCAAAATTTTATTCTTTTCCCCTCATATTTTTGAGAATCAAATTGTTTTATATTTCCTTTTTTATTTAATTGAACTGGTTCTTCTTCACCAAGAATTAACTTGGTTGTTATAAGCTGGGTATCTAATAAATATTATGAATCTATTAATTATTTATTATTATTATTATTATTATTATTATTATTATTATTATTATTATTTTTATTACTATTATTATTATTATTACTAATACGCCTATCGCCCGATTTACACGGTAGATTGGTTCCTGAGAATTCTGTGTAAATGGGGACAAAGACATAGTATATTTGTAAGGAATTGGTTCCAACAAAGAAGCAAACTCGCAAATCGCAAAACAAAACATCAATTTATCACAATTTAACATACTCAAGCTATTTAAAAATAATCAAAACATTCGTAGTCACAGCACTTTGCATTTGATGTTTGGATCCAATGACTTTATCAACAATGCTTCACATAAAACACGTTCCAAATAACTATTAAACTCTTCAATAAAATTTTAAAATCTGACATTCCTATTTTACTTTTACAGCCTCTATTGTGCTCACTTATATTGGTCAAACCCTTGAATCGACAATGCTCTAGAACTCGAGTACAGAGATGACGGGGAGTCTCTCCAATGTATGTGGCATTACACCAATTACGTGTAAATTGAGATCAGAACATAATCCAACCAGAGTATTTGATTTATTAAAACCTTTATTGCGTACCTTACACAAATTAGAAACGACCTTATTATTTAGATTTCCCATCTGTTTCCTGACCTTCCTCTCATGATTTGTAAAACCTTCCGAGTGCAGCAATACTAACTCAAATTTAGGCTCATTAATCTGGTTAGGTTTTACGAAAACATCTTCGTTTAAATCAAAATTTGTATTCATTAAAAGTTCAAAATTGATTCAAATCAAAATTATATCTTCCATATTTCACAGTATTTAAACAAAATTAACAACCGCATTTATTTTTTAAAAAATTTAATTTCATTCAAAAAATATTAATTTAAACAATTAAAATAATTTAAATTTTATTTTATTTAATAATTAATATTATCATCAGAACTAGAAAATACTAAAAATATATCACAACGTAACGTTTATATATTTTAGGCTTAATAAAAGGAAATTCTGAAATCTGTTTCTCTAATTTTGAAAGATTGACGCAAGAGTTGGAGCTAAAAGTTTTTTTTAAAAACTTCAAAATTAAGTGGGAAAGAATTTTATGTGAGGCTTTGGTGATTAAATCAAAATCCCCTAAAATTTATTGAGATTATTTAATTAAATCATTAAATCGTAACTATTTCAATATTTTTGTTTCCGTATATAGCATTTAACAAAGATTATGATGGCAGACTGAAGATGAGAATAATTTCCTCGAAATATATTTCTTTTATTTGACGTTTTTGAGTTTTTAATACAACAATTTATAATTAGATATTTTAAAATATTTTAATTTAATTTAACAAAAATTAAATTAAATCTTATTTTTAATTTTAATCATTTTAAAAACTTAATTTTATGTCCGTTGATAATTATGCTTAAATATCCTCACAATTCTTATATACATTTCTCTATTATTTATATCAACACTCAATTCACTTTCATTTGTAAAATTATACTCAGACCTTCCCAAACATTGATCTTTGGGATTTTTAATCAATTTGCCAACAGTCTCTTTTATGATCAATAATAAAAATGATTTAGAATACCCATTCTTTATCAACAACTCAACTAATTTATCAACACTTTTCACTTAATAAGCAAAAGTAGAAGATAAAGCCAATAAAGCGATTTATCCATCCCTACGCCATATTTCTCTTATACTTAAATGCACAAAAGCTTTCTGTAGAAGTATAAATATCAGTATCAGTTGGTTTTCTATAAATCTCTGTCTTTATCTTTATATAATTACTATTTTTATTATTATAAATGTGAAAATTATAAAATATATACTTTTCGATCCATTGCTGCTACTCTTTAACAAATCTTAAAAAATTGTCACAATAAGGTTGAAAATTGTTAAATTAAAATAATGTTTAAAATAGTAAATTATTTAAAAAACATTGCATTTTTGAATGAATAAAAATGAAAATTGTTTAATTATTTGGATACTCAAAAATATCAAATTAAAAATAAAAGACTTTCTTACTTTCAAATTCTGTAAATTTTGTCTCCATTTTTTCATTAAATCCTGCAAATGAAAAAAGTATTAATTATTAATTAAATCAGTAAAATCATAATTTCCTTTGCATATATTGAAATGTTTAAAAAAGTAAATTATTTAAAAAAACATTGCATTTTTGAATGAATAAAAATGAAAATTGTTTAATTATTTGGATACTCAAAAATCTCAAATTAAAAATAAAATACTTTCTTACTTTCAAATTCTGTAAATTTTGTCTCCAAATTTTTATTAAATTCTGCAAATGAAAAAAGTATTAAATAAATCAATAAAATCATAATTTCCTTGCATATATTGACATGTTTAAAAAAGTAAATTATTTAAAAAAACATTGCATTTATGAATGAATAAAAATGAAAATTGTTTAATTATTTGGATACTCAAAAATCTCAAATTTAAAAAAAAATACTTTCTAACTTTCAAATTCTCTAAATTTTGTCTCCATATTTTTATTAAATTCTGCAAATGAAAAAAATATTAATTAAATCAATAAAATCATAATTTCCTTGCATATATTGACATGTTTAAAATAGTAAATTATTAGTTGAGTATATTTAGCGAAAAAGTGACAATTATATACATAAAACCTAACGATGTCATCCAGATCAAGAAAACACTTACAACTTTTGTTGCTTAATTTCGAGTTTCAAAAATGTTGCGTTACTGGCTTTGCAAGTTGAATTTTTAGGTCAATAAAATGTAATGTAACAGTGATGATAAAATCTTTGAGACCAATAAAAGTTGAGAACCCTAGGATTTTGAAGAACTTTAACTTGTTAAAACTAATTCTAATATTTTGAAAAACTCAAATGACAATGACCTTTTTACGACTTTAGTCTTTGTTAAATGGACAGTCATAAGAGGTAGCGGGGACCTTTGATGATTTAGAAAAAATATTCGAAAAATTAAAACTCATTACATTACATTTTTAAAGCTTCGTGTGAGTCATGCCATAGAAGATGATGCATCAAAATGACCGTTGACTCACTGGATCACTGATATCTACCTTCTTTCATTGATATGAATATATGAAAATATAAATGTTCAATCTTAGCAACAATTTTGCTATATCAGTACGATTTTAAATGCTGATTTCGAGTATTTGTTGGCATGAGTTAAAATAATTTCAATTTTGGTACCCTTTTCCATGATTTTAATATTTATAAAAATTCACAATTAAAACAATTAAAAGCTCTTAGTCTCATCTATTTAAGTTTCAAAAGTAAAATATTTACTTAACCAACATCTAAATTAATAAGAAAAATTTACCTTCTATTTGAAATCGTTTTCTGCTATTGACAAGATTGTATTTTGACCTTTCTAATAATTTTATTTACTATTATAATTATGATTATTATTATTATTATTATTATTATTATTATTATTATTATTATTAATGTTTTATTGCGTGAAATAAATATTCGGTTGTATGAGTGAATTTCCATTAAAGGCAGACTAAGCATTTCATAAATAATAAAGATAATTTGATTTAGTGAGCCATACTTAAACTCGACTCTTTAGCAAAGTATAAATGTTTAAAACATTTACAGTATAAAAGAAAGTGGATGATTTGGAGAAGGGATGGATATTAAAGATCCACGTATTCAACGTGGTTTATATCTGAATACATAACGACCTATAACACAACCAACGAAGACTCGAACTGAAAATTGTTATGATCGACAAAAATAGATAAGGAGCCTAAAGAATAAGTATAACCACTGGAATCATATAAGAGGTATGAAATATTCACTGTTAATAATTTCCAAATGAAGACAAAATTCGGAAAATCACCAACAATTTACTCGACGAAACTACTTCCTAGCTTTAGAACAGCGTTGTGCTAGAATGGCTGATTTCGTTGATTTTGTGTTGAGGCCAAAATTGATTCGTTGTCGTACTGAAGAATAAATGGAAAATTGTTTAATTTTTCTTCTTCGGATAATATTTTATTTGTAGAGACCCTAAATCACTATTTAGCTTTCTATCGGGGAGAGGATTAAAAGTAAACTAAGAGTCCTGACAACAGCGACCTATTGTAATGACTATTTCTGACCCTCTGAGTAGATTTATCATGATTATATCCAGTAATGAAGTAAAGACCAAATCGAAGTAGTTAAAATAATTGAGATTAGTCATAAGAATAACAACTGAGGTATTCAGAGTAACTCATGCACCCTAGACAGTCAAACAATACTTTTAAACTCTAATATTAGTAGACAATGATCTAAGCAACGCAGTTTATCCAAATGATCGTTCAGAAAATCTGAAGTTTGTAACGCCTCTAAATACAACATCAATTATATAATGTATGGATCAAAATATAATATTTAATTTAAAATCATACTAGAGCTTCGTCGAACACTAAACACATCTATTTCAGAGACTCGTGGAGAGAATAAGATTACAATGAAAGTTTATAGTTTTATAATTTTGTCTGTACAATAAATAAGAGGACATTGAAATTCCAGACGAAAATTAACGAATGGACAACTTAAAGTTTTGTAACTGATATTCCTGATCACAACATAAGTTCCAACGTGTATAAAATTGTTGAAGACATCATTAAATGTTAAAAATTTAGTTATATAAAAAGTGATATCTGTTCGACAAACTCTAACTGATTTTATTCGTCACCTCACTAAAAACAATTAAAAAAATATTTCAAATTCAAAATAATAATAGAGGTTCTCTGGTCTATACAAACTCACTTTAGTTCTATTTCCAAAACGTGACATGTAATATACAATTATCATACAATTATCATAAGATCAAATGTCAAAATTACTGATTAACAGCTCAGAATAAAATCAAAAAATAAATTAAAGCTCTGAAATTATCAGATTATTTAATTTAACAAAATTTATTCACAATAATGATTTGTTTTAATGATGATAAATTGACATTAAAAATTACCTTTTATAGAACGACAAAAAAATAATTTTGCTAAAATAAAAAAAAATCATAATTATTATTATTAAAAATAATATATAAAGGTTTATATTGGCGCCCTGTCCCCAAACCCGCCCTTTAGTGGCAGAAATCTTTTACGACAGTGCGCGCAATATACTATTTTCGTATGATTTTTTGCTTAAATTTTTCAGGTTAAATGAACCAGGGGCTTTGGATCAAAGGGCTTTTTGATCGCACTATAGGCTCTGATCAAAATGAACTAAATCGCTTACTGCTAAAAAACCAATGAATTTCGGCCTTCATTAAAAAACAGAGAATTTGGCACTCGTTAAAGAACACAGAAATTTGGACTTTCGTTAAAAAGCCATGAATATCAACTCTCGATGACAAACACAGAGATTTAGATGTTTGTTATAAAGCCATGGATTTTAATTCTCGATAATAAACAGAAACTTAACCTCTCACTTAAACACAAAAAGATTTTGACTCTTGTTAAAAAGACATTAATTTCAACTCCCATTAAAAGCACAATAAAACAGAGATTTTCATTTTCGAATTTTAGAGTCACACATTATAGTCTTGGTGCTTTTTACACTCTCGATAAAAAACATCTGTAATTATTAAATTAAAATAAATTATTAAGTTAAAGTTCCTAAAGTAAATTAAAGCAACTAAAAAATTGTAAGTTAGGTGACATGATGTAAGAAAAAAAGCATAGTAAATGAGAATAGGTAAAGATTACGCAAGTCCAATTTTTAAAAAAAACTATGGTAAAGCATTAGACAACCAGATGATGTAACATAAAAAATGTTTTAAGTAGAATTTTAAATTAATTGCTTTTATAATTAAATAAAAATAATAAATTAGGTGAATTAGCCGCAGTAATTCCAGCTTCAAAACCGTATATTAAAGTTGTTACAGTTAAAAATCTCGTAGTTGAAATCTCGTAAGTTTCATAATATTAAGTGGATCTAGTCAGTTGAATATGTTTAAAGAAGAGGATATTTTAGAAAAATTGATACATTTTCGATGATTAGAGAGCGATTCAGAATATTTCAATAACAAATAGGTTTTCAATAAATTGAGATGATGTTATTTAATCTAAATCAAATTGAGAAAATATGCGATAAAATTTCGGATATAAAAATTGTTTGATTCAAGTAATTATTTTTATTCAAGTAAGTTTTGCCTTATTATTTAATAATATTTGTTATTCAATTTAATTAAAAACTAAAATGGACTAGTATTTAAAATTCTTTTGTAACGAAGTTAAGATCGTATCATAAATTTTATTAGAATAAGCATTATAAAGTTGGATTGAATTTGTTTACGATATTTTGGATTGAATTCTTAAATGATTTATACATAAAAGATTGTTGGAAACATTGTGAAATAGGGTTGAAGTTATTGATGACATTTTGGATTGTATTCAGTATTGATTTGTACACAAAATATTTGGTTCGATTGGTACAGATTCATTCTGGTTCTTCTTTTCATAGTTTGGTTAAGATTGGGAAATGATCCAACTTCGGCTCGAATGATGGATTTTTTATTGACATATTGGATAATAATAATATTTAAATAATAATAATATTTAAACAAATTTATTATAAATATATATATATATAAATTTAATATAAATTATAATATTTATGAAAGTGTGATAGGCACACTTTTAATTACATTTTTATTGACAATTTTTTGCAGTGGTGGATCCAGACCATCTAGAAAGAGAGGTCGATTTAAGTAATGACGTCATATATAGGTATCCCAATAGTCCGATTTGAAATTTGCACCAGACAATTTTATTAAATTTCATATCACTTTTAAACAGTCTTCTTAATAAGCCTAATTTACTTCCATTTTCAAACAAATTGCTGTGTTAAATAAAACCAAAAAATAGTAAATAAAAATTACTTATAAAATTAAAATTTTTAAATAGCTGTTTTAATAATTTAATATTAGTTTATTATAAAAAAATATTATAAATTGTTGCTATAATCAATAGTATTATCAATTAAACATTATTAGCATTTTTCTAGAGGCTATGAAAAGAACAAATCCTTTTCGGTCACAGAGTAGTTTAGATTCATTTTTTGTGACAACGAAGAAAGAAATGTCTGGTGAAACACCTACAACTACTACTGGAACTACTGAACTCGAAACCACATCAGCGGCAACATCGGAGAGTAATAGTATTGCTACTCAAGTGAACAGGAATGACAGCTCAATAGACACAGTTGTGCCTTTTTCCGAAAATTGAAATATTTTAACTGTGCCTGAGCCTGCAACCACTGAAATTAGCCGAATATATTTAAGTCAGATTTCAAATGCTGAGTTTATCAATGACATTGGAAATTTTGTTGTAACAATTATTGATGATTTAACTAAAAAACTTGTTAATGGAAACTTTCTGCTAACTACAAAATACCGCATTCAGTTTACAAAAAGAAAAAATAATCAAGAAACGTGGTATCTTAATCATTCTCATCTGGAAAAGTACGAACGGTTAGTGTATTCAGATAATAAAAAGAAACTTTACTGCAAATTTTGTGCATTATTTTCATACTACCTGACTGCAGGATCTCAAAAACAAGTAACACTTCAGAAGCTTGTTAAACAACCATTACAAGTGTTTACTAAACTGTTTGGCAAAGATGGAGATCTAGCAATGCAAGAAAAAGCAATATATCACAAGGAAGTTGTTGCAGTAGGAAGGTTTTTTTATAAACACTACAATGAACCAGCACTGGGTATTATAAACAAAGTAAATTGTCAACGGCTTCAACCGGTTTTAGAAAATTGTCAACGCTTGACGCCTATTGTGGAAACAGTTTTATTTTTAGGAAGGCAGAATATTCTTTTACAAAGGCCACAGAGATAACGGTAGCTTATTAGACATAGATGATGACGATTGTGATGTATGATAAATGAAGCAAATTTTAGAAAGATGCTTAAATTTAGAGTAAATTGTGGCGATTCAAATTTAGAAAATCATTTGAAAACAGGTAGAGCGTCAGCAACATGTAATAGCAAAACCAACACAAAATACATTAATTGAAGGCTGCTGAGAACAAATACGTGAACAAATGTTGAGTCCTGTTAGAGAAAGTGACTACAATATTGCGTTATGTGTTTCCTGATGGATCAGTTCGAGAAGATTTTGTTAGATTTGTTGATTTGCAAGATAAAAATTATCAAAATAAAATTACTACATCCATTGACAATGAACCTATTCTTGACGGCAAAGTTATTTTCCTAGAAAACTGTGTCTGTGTGGGAACAGAGGGTTATAGTGTTATGTTTTCATTGGGAAAAGGAGCGGTGGTTGAAATTCAAAAAGTTGCAGTGAATGCCGTTTGGTGTCCATGTTATAATCATGCTTTAAATTTAACTTTATCAAAAAGTTCGAACGTACAAGCAATAAGAAATTGTTTGGGTGTTCTTAGCGAAGTTGTTGCTTTTTTCAATGCTTCTGCAAAACAAAATTTCATTATAAAGAACATGCTAAATTCACAACTGGTTTCACTTTGCGAAACACGATAGTTTTTAGAGACACCAGCTTTGCTGACGTTTAGTGTTGAACTTCCACTAATAAAAGACGCACTGGATAATATATCTAAATGGAATGACAGAACAACTTAATCAAAAGCAAGAAATTTATTCTTTAGGCTGTGCTGTGCATGTGTTCTCTCTAACAAATGACCTCAGTCAATTGTTTCAAAAGAAAAGTTTAGATTTACATGAAGCAAAAAATTGCATTAAAGATTTGTTGATTGTTTTAAAACAAAAAAGAGAAAACTGCAAAGAAATGCTTGCTGAAATTTTTAGATCAGCAGAAAAACAATAATTGAAAAGAAATAATGCAACGACAGACATGCCGGGAGAATATACCTTCGGATACATTGAAAGAATATTTCAGGCAATTTACATCCCTATACTTGATGCACTGACAAGTATACACGTTTTTTCAAAGAAAATTTGCAATGTCTCCAAATCTATTCTTTGATGCCAGAAAATATTATTAAACTTTATCATAAATGTGTTTCCGAAACTGTTTCTGCAATCAAAAATGTTAATGGCGTCATTCTTAGACTTAGTATCCAAAACTTAGCTGCACCTGAATTTAAATCGAAAATTGAACTATGGCAGTGCAAATGCATGAGGATGAAGGAAGAGGACGGAATAAAATCACTGCCTACTGATCTTTCTGTTGTTTTTGATTTATGTGACCAGGTGCAATATCCAATCACTCACAAGTTATTAAAACATGTCCTGTAAGTGTTGCCAGTGCTGAACATAGCTTCTCAGTCCTGCGAAGAATTAAAACATGGCTGAAAAACACTAATGACAGAAAACAGACTAATCGGATTGTCCCTATTACATATGCACAGTGACATTCCAGTAAATGTTCAAAACGTGATTGATCGTTTTGCGAAGTCTAGAAATCATATACGAGATTTTGCTGTAAATTGTTAAATAACTAATTGTTCAATAACTAATTTTTCATAAAGTACTTTTTTTAAAAAAGGTAACAATAAAAATAAATTTTTTATATAAAATGTAATTCTGTGTTTTCATTATTTATTTATATAAATGACTGTTGGGCCAGAACGTAAACGGCCTTGAAAAATGTTTAAATGGATCAGAAACACACACGCAAAAATAACACGCAATTTAAATAAACCCACTGATACATCAAGTAAACCATATAAAATCTGAGAAATAAAAGAAATAAATATAAAATAATAAACATAAAAATAAATTAAAATATTAACAAAATGCACCAAGATCCGCACGATACCTACACAAATACAACAAGAAAACACAACAAATTCGACGAAATTGAAAAAATCAATTAAAGTTCATTAAAGTGAAATTTAAATCGAAAAATTTGAATTAGCAATAATTCAATAAAAATTCTAAATAAAAAATTATAAAAATAAATCAAAAAATAATAAAAATAAACAATAGAATTTGCTAGAAAATAACAAGGTCGAATTTTGTTTTACTGCATCAAATTTCACACACCATAAAATTAGGTATATATACTGATCCATTTTCACATTTAACTTAACCATTTTGAAACCATTTTTTCAAACCATTTTTTGAGAACTAACCATTTTTCAAACCATTTGGAGCTAGTTTAAATACTTTAAAACTATTTCGTGAAAACTATTGGAAATCGTTGTTCAACTTTATTTTGAATTTGTCAGCCACAGAATTTTTAGGTGAGAAATATTTTGGTTGGAACCCTCTTTCCACGTCACGTCCATAGCATCTCTGTAGAGCTCTGCTTGGCGGCGACGTGGGGAGAGAGGTATTTATGTTATTTCATGTTATGCTATGATGTTTTTTCAATTTATGGAATGGTTAAAAATGGGTAATTATGTTGTTTTATAATTAATAAATATTATTAATATATATAACTTATTTTATATGCTTTTATAAATTAAAATGTCGAAATTTTCCCGGCCCACAGCCGACACACAACGCAAGTAAATAAAATCTACACAGTGCAGATGCATGTAAGTGTGTGGAAAATCGCCAATGATATGTACCCGTGAAGACTCAGCGTGCGCAACGCAGCGGTCGTAACGTCAATATTCATCCCTATAGTTGAATCGAGGAATAAGGAAGGAGTCTCTGGCTGCTTCCTCGTTTCTCAGTTCTGTAAAATCGACCTAAAATCATATTACATACGGCTTAAAATCATCACACCGAGTAGTCCAGTGGGCACTCAGTAAATATAATATGAACACAAAAATGCGCCTAAGGCTTATTAAAGGGAAAGGGCACGGGGATAAAACAAATTAAATCGTTGATATAACTAATTGAACCTATAATATGTAATAAACTAATCATTGGTATACCAAATTAACTGAAAAAATTATTCGATAAATAATTCATTAACTCGATTAGATTAAATTATTGATTAATAATTAAAGACAAATAACTCTGGATTAAGCTGAATTTGTTTCATTTTGAGTAAAATTAAAGGGACTTTGCGTAATTATACATACTTTATGGATAAATAAATTAAAACGATTAAAGTTGACGTAGTTATAGATTAAATGTAAAATCTTCATAGTTTATTGGTTAAATAGTTCCTTAATTAATAAAAATACCTTAATTGAATTAAAAGACGATGCCGATCAACCACGTCATTCAGTGATTAAAAATTAAACGATTTGAATAAAAGTAACTTAGTTCCCTTAGTAAAGATCAAATAAACCTTGGATAAGAATAGAGTAGAACTAGGTTCATGAATTTATTAGTATAACGTTAATATTAAAATAGTTTCGTAGAATAAAGATGGAATAAACTAGTTGAAGTAATGATGTTGCACGGAATCAAAATAAAGGTTGAATAAATTAGTGGAAGCAATGATGTTAATATAGTTTTATAGAGTTGAAGTAAAGGTCGAATAAATTAGTTGGGATAAAAGATATGCGAAAACCGAGAAATGAAACCGAACTAAGTTATTACAACCGTCCCTAAATCCAAACTGAAATGATTTATAAGTTTGCGATAAGGTTTTCAAACAAAAAATGAAACAAGTTCAGAGACGGAAAACAAAATATATGAATTATTGTTTAAATTAAATTAATATCATTATAAAAATCCATGTTTTAAAAAATGAGAAAAACTTTTATTTCAATAATTTACGAATCATTAACTCACAAAATTATCGAATGCATAAAAATCCATAAAGCGAAAATATTACAATAGTATAAAGTTCATCCACTTGAAGATCTCGAACGTAATATACCGTTTTCCTTAAAAAATAGCGATAAGATGTTCAAATTAATTTGCAGAATAACTTACCCGAATAAATTTTCGACGAATTCGCCAATCGATAATCCTAAAATGAAATATTGTAAATCACCGGATGTAACTACATAATCTCACTTCCTTTCAACCGTTCAAATCGCGATATCCGCCGGAAGTTACACCACACATACGTCGACGCTTCAGTGAATCGACATCCGCTCTCGCCTTCCAACGATCATAGCATTTGCTAAACGAATTTGACGTCGATATTGGATTTAGAAAATCCATAAACTTATATCATAGGATATGATGATAAGAGTTGTTCGGTTTAATGACCAAATTTATATTGGAAAGCCTAAAAATGAAAATTTCAGTAAACGAACAAAATAAGATAGAATACAGGTACAAAATCCTTAAAATCCCTACTTGCATTCAACGCTACCTACATCGATATAGCCGCTATCCTTAAAATCAACTCGGCAATTTCTTAACATCATCTTGCTTAATTAAATAAAGGGAGTTGATCAATAGACTTACCACCTGTGTAAATGTAACTTCACCAACATAGTTCGCCCGTTTCGAAAGCAGTCCAACCAGATAGAAAGCCACTAGGACTCAATAAGATTAAATCAGATGACACACTCAACAGTGACATAAGCCCTATTTGTTTAACAATTTAACATGGTAAAGTTAATGGAGATAATAATAAAGCGTTTTAGGCATGCCACACGAACAAAACATCAGTCGAAGTGTAGGAAAGCAGAGTCAGTCAATGGTTCAATCGACCACGATGTCATCAGATCCGATACATCAACAATGGCAGTATCCGACTGCTTGGAGGATATTAGGCGTAGAGAAGGAGCCTTGCGATATCCCAGAACGACAATACCCAGCGGCAGAAACCTACACAAACGCACAGAACCTCCTCACCCAGTGGGAAAGGGTGCAGGAGCAGGTAGATTTGCAGGTGGTTAAGGCGAGGATGTACCTTGCAAACGTGGTAGAAGACATCCTCGCCGGGCGGATTGCCATCGCCTATCCACCTCGCCCAGTCCGAGATACCCGAATACCTTACACAGTGGAGGCTCTCAGACGAAGCCTGAAGCGATACTGTCCCGAAGAATGACTTAATAATGATAGTTTATGTAGTGGTTGACTCAAAATATTAGCAATTTGTGTGTTATTTTCTTCTTATAATTAGAGTTATGCATGATTTAGTTTAATGGGATGAGTGACTATTTAGCTTAATCAAGGATAAAATAAAATAATCTGTTTAATTACAGCGATGTCGTCCTTACGAATCTTGCAAACGGAATTGGACCACGCGAGACAAGCAAACACGGAATTACTCGCCCAGATTATCCAACTAACGCGAGAAATGCAACATATGAAAGCAACATGGACGGATCCCGCAAAGACGAAAACGATCTACCATCGACTCACAGCGGCCCAGAAAGGCTGGGGAGAAGAACGGCAGCTCAATCAGAGCCTGCGCACGCAGATTCGGGGACTCGAAGTCGCCCTAGCGGTATGCCGGGAAGGTGAAGCGGTAACTTACCCGCTCATCTTCGCCCCAACCCAAATGCCGCAGACAACCACCAAGCCAGCAGAACAACCCATCACTACAACCAACAATCGTCGACCGGGACGTAAAGAACGTGCCCGACGTCGCGCAACACAACTCCAAAACGTCAAGCAGTAAATGATAATGTGTTTAGATCGAATAGAATAGTTTTTAACCTTAGTCGAGTTGTTACTTTAATATAATCGTATGCCAACATTGTCCTAAACATTTTCACTACTCCGCCAATTCGTTCCACAGTCTAATAAGAATCTAATCCTGAATAGTATGAGGGACAGAGCAAAGCGAGCATAGGTCTTCTATCGACAGCTCGTGAACCCGAGGGTTGTCCGAGCAACTATAGTACTAGCCAATGGTACTCAATTTTTGCGGGCAATCCACCACTTGAACACATTACCAACGTTGCTTAGCAACGGGTGCCAAGTGGCGATCAGCATCATTTTGTATGGCGTTACTAGGGTCACCGGGAGGATAAGCAAGATTTGAAACCCTGTAGCCCACCATGACTAAAGTTGAGAAATTAAAATTCAACACCAACCTAAATAGATTTGTTGGTCAAATTATTTCTATTGTTTCAAGGGGAAGATTTCTGTGAACCCTTGGTATTATGAGCATACTTAGTGAGCTCCTTTTTAATGACGTTTCCGAAAATATTCATTGTTATTAATTGTTTGCTGTAAATTGTTCTATAAATTGTTAAAATAATAAACAAATCAAGGTTTTAAATACGTTATTAGTCAAACTCTTTAGTCTCAATCAAATAATTGTATTTCAATAATTTTAAATCACTTCAAAATAATTTCCTTAAAATTTGCTAGTATGCTGAAACTTTCTGTAAAAATTTATTCAAAGTATTAACAATAAACTTTACAAATTTATTTAAAATTTAACTTACAAAATTTTCCACTACTTTATTCAGATTATATTCATCAGACAACAATTTAATCACAATTTAATAAAAATAATTTCTGCAAAAACTATTGTTTTACAACAACCACATATATTTATCCTCTAAAATTCAAATTTTCAGTACATGTTATTAGTATATATAAGTACAAAAGTAATAGTATCTATTCTGTGCATGTTTTGAAGCATTGTATTGAAACTGTTAGAAATTAGTCTTATTCAGTGGTTGGTTGTTGATAATTATTAGATTTTGTGTTGGTAATGTGGCAGATGTTGATTGTATACATATTATTTTATCTATTAATTCTATTTAAAAGTTTAGCATTTTTATGAATTTAATTTTAAAGAAAAGAAAGCGCCAATCCAACATATATATTATACTAGAATATATTTCGACAGATTCACTTTTATCGTCAAGTAGATTTGAACTTGAAACTATATTGATTTAAACCGCAAATTTCTTCGATTATATTTTAAAAATATATGATAATAAAAATTATAAATTCTGTTTTCTAAATCTCAATTTTTAAATATTTAATTTTATTAAATTTTATAAAATATTTTTAACTTTAAACAAAAACAGTTTAGATTTATTTTCTTCGTGCTGCACAAAATATCTATCAATTCCTTCAGTCGACTATGATCAAGAACTTTAGAGCGGAAATGACGAGCAGTCATTTCAAATGAATGTTTTATTGCACACATGACATATAGTTTTAACCAAGATCCGAACACAATTAATGTATTTTGTTAACACTAACTTAAAACATTTCAACTTATGCAACATAACTGAAGATTTGCTATTTATTTTTTAAAAATATATTGTTTTATATAATCTGGTCAACTCTAAACTACTATATTTCACTTCAGACACTTAAAACACTTTTATTTACTTTAATTTGCTTTAGGTACTTTAATTCATTTTAATTTACATGGATTTTTTATCGAGAGTCTATAATATATAATTTTAGGATTTTTATTGGTAGTTGATTGAAGTCATTTTTATACAAAAAATAATTAAAATGGTCTAACTAAATATTACATGTGTTTTTTTATTGTTAACCAAAAATACCTCTATAATTTTACTATAATATTGTTATAATTTGACTATTTAAGGCTTTTTTTATTAAGCCAATAATACCCTCTGACTATAATGTGATTATGTTAGGATTTTTTGTCTAGAGTATATGTTTGCATATAAAAAAATTGCAAATCTTAAATTATATTAAAAAATTCCTTTTAAAATTTAGACTAATATAGTTGATCGTTTAAAATTCTTTGAAAAAAATAGCCAAAAATTTTTAAAAATAAAAAAAAAACTCTTGACAATAGCCAGAAAAATTACATAATTAATTTTTTTAATTAAATATTGTGTAATTGCATTATTGAGGTAAAATTACATCATTACGTAATTAGTCCAAGTGGAGGGTACATACGCAATGTCCCCCTATCTACCTACTTAAATGTGTGAGTACGTACCCAAAGTAATAATTAATCCAACATATTTCAAATGTCAAGAATTAAGAGGTCAAAGATGATTATATTATGTAACTGTTATGCAATAACAAGGGCAAATTTTATCATATGGAACACTTGTTTCACTCATATAAACTAATCAAATTAAATATCTTATTTGAAGTACGTATAAAGAAATTTAAATATTTGTTGAAAATGTATTTCGACTATATTGAAAACCAATGTTTAAATTCTAAATGCAAACCAAAAGCCTTTAAACAGAAACAAACTTACTTATTATTTTGAATCTCATTTCAACAATTAGGAGAATAAGAATTATTATTACTAATCCAATAAAAATATATTTATGTTTATTATTAATGTAATCTCACCTAATATTAGAACTGCAATGATTTCTGAAAAAAATATACATAAATAAAAAATATTTTATATTATTATTAATTTTGCTCTTATCCTTTTGCGCAGAGTTTATTTAAAGAAATATTTCAACACATTTTTTGAAACATATGAGGAACAAAAAATAAGAGCTAAAGAAGTTTAGATTTTATACTACAGTATTAAATTTTTGTTTTACATATTGTATTACGCTTTTTAAATCGAAACACTTCATTGAATAAATATTGCGAAAATGGCTTACCTAAGTTTTTCTTTGAATTATATTTTTATAAATAATTTTGTTGTCTATAAATTATATTATTATTATTATTATTATTATTATTATTATTATTATTATTATTATTATTATTATTATTATTATTATTATTATTATTATCATTTATTATCATTATGATTAATATTGTTATTATAAATATTATTATTAAAAAACGTTGCTTCAAAATTATAAAAACCCGATGCTCCTTGATTCCGATAAAAAATGGCTAATAAAGTATTTATGACAATTAAAGTGCATAAAATATACTTACAATTCGTCCCATTTCCTATAAACTGCTGAGTTCTGTTCAATGGAACTGTAAATGAAAGGAAATACAAATTAATTAACAAATGAAAATTCAAACCGATTTGGCTTTCCGTAAATGCTAAAGATAAATCAATTAATTAAAACAAATGTCATGAAAATTTTATGAATATTTTATAAATATTACTACCATAATTAATAAAAAATAAAGTTAATAATCAAATAAAGTAATTAAAAAATTAAATAAAAATAAAAAATAATTACAATTTAAAATTCCTCTTCATTTAGTGAAATACCAAAGTAGCCTACTTATGAATATTCGTTACCCCACAATGGTGAATGGAAGTAAAATTTTGTTACAACAAGATAATGTCTGATTTCATATATCAAAAGGTACAAGGAAAGAGATTGAAAAATATTATTGAATTAGGTTCATACCCGCTTATGACAAAGACTTTATTCATGAGATTGTTATTTGATAAAAAATTATGTAATCATGAAGAAACATGTGAATATACATGTATTACAATACCTTGACGGAGATGTTGCATCTTGGATAAATAAATTAATAAATACGCTTGTATTTAAATATATAAAATAATATAATTGTGTAAAAATATTGTCTTCATTGCACAAAACCCTAATAATTAATGGACATCCTAATAATTAGAAAACTTATCCTGATAGCAAAACCAAATTCATATATAGATATGAACGAGTAATCAGGAAATAGAATAAAAAAATTAATTTTTATAGAAATTACATACAAGCAAAATAATAATAATTGTCTAAAATAATTTTAAATAATTTATATATTTCGTTTTAAACACAAATTTATATATATATGTAATTTATAAATACAAAATTTTACATATATTTTACTGCTTATTTCAATATTTTGTAGTTATAGCGGAAATCTTTTAATTAGTCTCTAAGTCGTGTAAATAAGCTGTTAAGTTAATTCAAAGAATGTTGCAACTTTTCGAGCATATCTAAAGCCGATTTTCAGATTTTGAGCTGCTTGATATTGAGTACCATAAAATGTATGAAAAACCAATTGATCCTCACATGATTTATATGTAGGATTTGTTTGATGAATGCTATGAGATTTTTCTGTACGTTTTGATGTCGACCGTGTAATTATTGATAAGGTTTTGCGAGTTAGATGGCAATTTAATACAGAAAACCAGTAAAAAGAAGATCAAGTAAAACATTAGAAAACAATGCTATTCACAGTACAATACTTTTATTTTCATTGTTCTAAATATTGAATGGCTAAAGATGATAAAAAAAATGATGAATAAAAAACAATAGTTAGAATGTGGTCATAATTCATTTGTGATTAGTAGGTGGATGAGGCACGCTCGACAGGTCATCGGTTAAATAGACTACTCCCTACGAAGGAAAAAATATAAAGCTAATAAGATTTATAGTATTCTTATGTAGGCCAAAATTTGTTAAGTATGTCAATGGACACATACTACCTTGGAAAGTGACGTTTCAATCCAACGAAAAATCGCATTACTAACAGGAAAGAGATAAAGAGCAATAAGAAACTGGTCTGATATAACAAAAATACAAGAAACTCTCCAAAACTTGAAGAGTAAAGGACCAGAAAACAAGAAAAGTTAAAGAGAAACCATAGATCAATTTTGAAAAGAGTTTCGGAATAAAGAAGCATTTGTTATCGAGAGTATTGCGTGATTTTAAGTCAAAACAAAGAGAACAACTAAATAGATTTTACAGAGTGTGGAAACCAGAAGCAGCAGTCAATAGGTTGCGTGTTCCAGTGTTTTACAAAGTGCTATTTTTTCTGAAGGCTCGTAATAAGCACGTAACACGTATTGTTATGATATTGAAGTATTTGTGCTATTGTAATTTGATAATCAACTGCATTGATTAATAAAAATTTGCATTATCTGGATTCGTTGTTATTATTAAAAGGCTTCGGAGTCAGTCTAATGATCATTAATTTATATTCCATTGACAAATAATAACCACTGAAAATTCGTCCAACTATTATAAACATTAACAATGTAGCTCATTATTTACAGTATAATTAAGAAAATATTACAAACATTTTTGGTGATATTAATTAACGTATAAAAAATAATTAATTACAGCGAAATTTCATATTCATCGATTATAAATACTTTTAATTAATAATTAAATAATTAATCAATTAAATTACATTTTAAAGAATTCCAAATCTTTAATAGAACTGAATAAAAATCAATAAATAATAATAATAATTGCCTTAATAAATACTGGTAATAGTGATGTTATTTGGGGGACACTCTGTAAATTATCAGTTTGTTAACAGAGATAATTCGAAAAGAAGATTATTACGTTTGCATGAATTGAGGAGTTGTATGCATTGATCGTCTCCTGGAATAATATTAAATTGTTTAAATCAATCAAAAGGCTTGGTAACTAATGACTACACTATTTCTAATTTTTTTATTCGTGGAAGTTTTGGTTGTAAATTATGTATATAATTTAAAAAGCTTTAATTAATATAAAATCGTGTTTTAAATGTGTGACAAAGGTAGATTTTATTCTATTCTTATAAAATTACCTTTGTTTAACTAAGTATTTCAGTTAAACTTTAAGGCAAATTTGGAAAAGTAATTAAAAAGATTTCTAAAGTGAAATTAATTTAAATTTACAATTAAAAATCATCAGTATTCGATAAATTTTATTATCCATGATTTTGAACTAAATATTTAGCGGTGTAGTTTTCAACTGTGGCTAGCACCTACGGACGCTTTTTTAAAGCCTTTTCTTACGTTTCTCAAATCCAAACTCGTGTTTTCTTTTGTATTCTTCATTCAGGATTTAAATTGAATTTCTTAAATTGATTAATCAAAACAACTTTTTAGGTATTCACGTAAAATATTATAAAGCAGTTATCATTTTTATGATATAAAAAAATATATGATATTTATTTTATAAAAAAATACAAAACTTCTGCCTGAATTTTTGCATTTAAAATGCATATTAGTATTTATCATGCCTTTTGATATACCAAGTTTTTAAAAGTTCTTATCTGTCTGTATCAAGGTTTAACTGATCATATTCTTCTAAAAGACGATTTTTTAAAAATTAAATCTCATTATTTGAATAAAATGAAATAAGTTTAAGTTAAGGGAAATTATTAAAAATAATTATAGTTAAAAATTACGGATGTTAAAAAACAAGGAAAGCGAGAATATAAAATTTAAATTGAAAATTACTTGTGAGTTTCATACAAATTTCTAAAAGTGTACAATCTAAGTAATGATAAACCTGTTTTAATGCAAATCTCCTCGAATTTGCCGCAAGTTTGGTCATTTAATCTGAATGGAGTCTGTTCAAAGCAGATTCCAGGTGGATCAAGTCCATTTACGAGCACCATTAAAATCAAAACAAATGAAATTATTAATTTTATCATTCTGAATTTTCTTTATCTTAAGTAATTTTTCGTCCTAAAATTTTCAAGGTTATAAAAATAACACAGTAAAATAAAGATAAATATTTTGAAAATGAAAATTATTTAATTTTTTAATTCTTATGATATTAAAGAAATTTTTTTTTACTATGTATCAGTAATAATACAGATATTTTATTGATATTCTCTAATTTTTGGCACAGCGTACTTCAAGTAATTATGTTCAGTATCTATTGATAAATTAATATGGTAAAAAAATTTATTTGTTTTATATTGACTTTATTGTTTAATTTAATTTTAATTAATATTAATATTGAGTTTTAAATTTTAAATTACTTGGTTTGAATTTTAGAAGTTTTTAGAATTTCTGGAATTTTTAGTATTTTCTGATAAATGTTGACAAAAACTAAAAATGTATAAAAATTTTGTTGATTTGGCACGATAACCGATAAAAATTCAAAGCGAAAAATGATGAAATTTTTTAGCACTATGTCTTCTTGTTCCGTTGAAAGCTTAATCCCAAACTTTATGAGTCGGGATCGAATGTCGTGTTTCAATTTTAGTTGGGCTAAATCTATTTCTCTCAGAATCGTGAGTGTTACCTGTGGTGGGTTTCTGGGTGTTGAATTTTGAAGCTATATGGTTGTTACCCAGACAACCCCATACAAATATCTTTTGCTTACCACTCGGCACCCGTTGCTAAGCAACGTTGAAACTGTGTTCGAGTGGGTAGATCGTCCGCAAAAAGTGAGCGTTATTACTAATGCTATAATTGACCGAACGATCCATGGGTCCAACGAGCTGCCCGATAGCAGGCCTGTGCTCGATTTCGATTTTTATGTCCCATTCTTCTCTTATTTACTCCAAATGTTAATCGATACAGCTATATCATTCATTGTTATGTCCATTACCATAGTCTTTCTTATCGTTGTTCGTATTATCGATTTTTACCATGGCCTGTACACCCTTTGTTATGTTAAATGTCCACACAGTATCTCTCATACCCTTGTGCCTATTATTACAACTATGTTCCATATTATTGGTACTAGTATTATCATCGTTACTATTATATGTGTTACCTTTAAAAATTGTTATCGCTATTACATTTATTATTATTCTTATTACTACCATTACCATTATATTTCTTATTCTTATTCTTATTCTTATTCTTATTCTTATTCTTATTCTTATTATTATTATTATTATTATTATTATTATTATTATTATTATTCATATTATTATTATTATTATTATTATTATAATTACCATTATCCTTACTATTATCATTATTATTATTATTAAGTTTTTTGTAGGGATCCGTCTTTATTCCTCAGCTTTATAAAAATATTTTACTTATATAAAAATTTAGCCGTAATCTATCCTTATTTTACAGTTTTCGATAATGTATTTTCATTGATTCGGAAAATTTGAGCAGCGTTCCGCCCTTATTTTACAGTTTTATGATAAATGCTTTAATTATTTCCGAAACTTTTCTCACCGTTCCGCCCGTATTTTCCGTCTCAACTAAAAATAATTTGTTTAGTTCTTATATATTATTTAAAATATTCTTTTTCATGATTTTAGTCGTTCGGATTAATCTTTTTCTGATGGCTATTCATTTTAAGTGATGCAACGATCTCGCAATTTTCCCCGCTACCCTTTCCCTCTTTTTGTCCTTATGATCTATTTATGTTCATATTATATTTAATGAGTGACCACTGGACTACTCGGTGTTAGTGATTTTGAGCCGATTATCGTTAAAAAGTTTATGTCGATTTTATCGAAATTGAGTGCAAGAAAGTTAAGCCAAAAGACCCACCCTCGCGCAACCTTTCGCTATTTTGTTTTATGATTTGACGTTTGAGTTCTTGCGTTACACACGCCAGAACCTTCACAGGCACGAGCTATTGGCGGATGAACCGCACTTACACAGTTCGATAGGATGTTTTATTTTACTGTCTTGCGATATGTTTTGGCTGTGGGCCAAAAAATAAATAAATAAATTTTACCATATAAGTTAAATAAAAGCTTTGAATGCATAAAATTGTTTATTCAGCATATCGTATCTCTTATAATTGTCGGAAGTTCATAAATAAACATTGTAGATTCGCAGCATCACAAATCATTTAATCGATATCAATAAATTCATGGTGAAGTCATTCATATATCAAGTACAAGTTTAAATCATAAGTCAATGCACACCAGCTGAGAGTTGTCGTGTCCAGACAAAACACTTACTAGTGGTAATTGCCTGAATACACGGCTCACAGCTGTAACGCACCGACTGAAAATAAGACTGCAAAAATAATACTGCAAATTGAGACTGCAAAACAAGACTGAAAATTTGTCAAAACACATCAGTATATATACCTACAATTTGACCTTAACCTTATGTAATTTTTTTATTGCAATAAAACAAATTTGACCTTGAAATTATTTGTGTTATCTAAATTAAATTTTTATTATTTTCATAATTTAAATTGGCAATTTATTTATTAAATTTTTAAATAGATTTATTCAACCAAAAATATTTTGTTTTAACTCTTTTAATCCATTTACTTTTATATAACTTTCGTTTTTCGGTCAAATTTTCTTGATATTATGTTATTTTTATGTAAATTTCGTGCGGTTCTGGATGCATTTTGTATTTATTTTATTTTACTTTTATGTTTTTTGATTTTATATTTATTTATATTCTCTCAAATTTTAGAGTGTTCAGTTGATATTGTATGTTGTATTTTAAGTTATCTTGGTGCTGGGTTTTCGTGCTATATTACTGATACATTTAAACAATTTTCAAGGCTGTTTGTCTTCTGGACCAACACCTGGTTTAGTAGTTCTTTATCCAATTTAGCCTTTGCCCCGAGTTCTTACATTTTCCTTTTCATTTTTTGTACCTGTTCTGACCTCATCCAAGTCTGCTCCATGCGTCTGCATTGACGCACTTGTGCTTCAGCTCGTTGGTTTTGAACGACCGCCTCTTCATGGTACTTGGCGATGACTCTTTGGAATCTTTCTATTGAAACTAAGTGTTGATCCACTGCTATGATTTAAAATTCAATTCAAATCATATAAGTTCAGAAAATATCATTTTAAAAATTTATTTGACAAAAAAATAAAATTATAAGTATTTGACTCTGGAGAGAAAATGAATAACGACTGCCTGAAAAAGAGGTTCTTAATGAATGTCTCAATATGTCTACGATAATACTAGAATCCATCAACCTGAGTCAAGGTGGTACCAATATTGTCGAGAAAACCGGGTCATTTACGTTAAAATTTCCTTTGAATGGTATCGAGATATTTGTAAATTAATACTCTGAAATTTAATTATCTGAAATTAAATGATCTATAACAAAATCCATCTCTTAATTCGAATAATAATAAGACTTCAAAAGTTAAATAATTGTGGTAAGCATAATGAATTTAATTAATTCATAAAATAACAAAATGTTAAATTTCCTCACAATAATTAGGCTGCTACAGCGATAACAATAGTGTTAATTACTATAACGACAATTCTAAGAGAATGGGGGATTATAGTAAGAGTATCAAAAATGGTATTCATTAAGGATTTTACTACTAATAATATTTGTAATGATAAACCGTAATAATAATAATAATAATAATAATAATAATAATAATAATAATAATAATAATAATAATAATAATAATAATAACATCCATAAACATATTAATAATAATATTAACAAAAGTACAGTAATGATCATAAAAACTCTAATATAGATTATTGAAATTTTATACTCAAAAGTGCATTCAACAAAATTATTTTATCGATTGGGAATCGCTGAAATTTTCCTTTTTAATCCCTATTTTTGTTATGTTGGTGACCCGATCCAGTCATTGCCTACGTTAGATGACAGGAGTCGAAAAACCAAGTATTTTGAATTAGATGACAACTATAACATAAGCCCAAACAGATACAAGGTCAATCCTGAGAGGATCTAATAACCAAACCTCATAAACCCATCAATTCAATCCAATCTTCAAAGCAATCCAGTCCAAAAAATGATTAACAATATTCAACTTTACCTTATACAATCAACAATATCCTATATGCTATTCCTGATATTTAATGAATAATAATTATTTGATTTGATAATGTACATATTTTATGGGTCATGATTATTTTTAATAGTGTATTTTTCTGTCTTTTACATTTTAATAACACAAGGGAAAAATCATGATTACTATTATTAAAAAAATAATTATGGGAATTATTATTATTATTAGTATTATTAATAAGTATCAATTATCAGCATTTTAATATAACCAATTTAATCAGTATCTTAATATAAATACTTATATAATTAGTGGTATTATTATTATTCAAATCAATTGATATTAATATCAGCACTGTAATATAGACAACTTAATCAATATCTTAATATTTAAATAACCAATCCAATTTAGCAATATAAACATTTAATCGATTTAATATAAAATAATATAAATATTTATATTTCCGTAAACGAAAAACAGTATAAATACTGAAGTAAAATTCAGTATTTTCGCCAAACCTTTCAGCGCAAATTTCTTAAAGATATGAAATTAATATATACGCAGATCAAAGCGAACAAAAATACTGAGTTGTTACAAAATTAGGTACATAAAATAAACACAACAATTAATATTTATATAACACGCATTTTTCTCCTTTAATAAAAAATTGTTGATAAAAAGAAACTTCTATAATTGATTAGACAAATTTTTATTATCGGTAATTTTTGTTGTTAAATATAAGTTATACACTTTGAAATTCGCCTTATTTACCTAAATACCAGTAGGTTGAGGTTTTATAAAATCAAGACCTCAACACCTAAATTAAATGCAAATCGATTTTTCCCTCGTTGGAAATTTTAGGATTTCTCTGGAATTTATTTTATTATCCTATGAATTCTATACAAACCGGAACTCTTTCTTTTTGTGTTAGTTGAAATTTTATTTTTTGACGTTTAAATAAATGTTTTCTTTGATTGACGAAGCATCTTCCCTTTTGAGTTCTCATAATTATTTATTTGGTTTTGGTTAATAGTTTTTTCTGTTTTCTTCTCAGCTATTCTCCTCGTTTTATCCTTCTCGAACTATGCAACTCTTTATATTTAACCTTTCCCTAGACCATCACGTACTTTTTCGATGGTTGTGGCGATAGGATGTACAATATTATTGCCACTTTAGTGTACGTTTACATCCCTCATCTAGCCCAGATTTCGTTCCAACTGATTAGTACCTTTTTATCGACCTTAATAAGCACTTCTCTTTAAAAATATTTGAAAATACCGATGAACTGAAGAAGGAAATGGAATACTTCTTTGACAATTCAAGCCCAAATTTCTCCAAAAACGCATTTTCAGAACTTGTGATCCGCTGGGAAAATGTGTTGGTAATTTCGGTGAATATATCGAAAAATGATGCATACGTTAATTATGTCTATGAATCAACCACATATTTGTTGAGTAATAACTAAAATTATGTAGTTTTTGTTCATTCGGCACGGTAATACATAAAAAAACTCGCGTCAACAAAAATGAGTTGATGGAAAGGACGGCCCATTGAAATAACTCACGAGCATCAAAAGAGTAAAAAATAAATAGAAAATGTTAAAAAATTTTAAAAAAAGATTAAAAACTATTAAAAATATTAAAATATAAATGAAAGTATAATAAATAACAAAAAAAATAACAAATTAGCATCAAACTTTAAGAAAAATGTAAAATAATAGGAAAACATTGTGAGAATCAAGTATCAAACTAAAATGAAAAGATCGAAATTTAATAAGCAACAACCAACCGGCCAAATCTGGAATATAGTTTAGGTGATTTGTTTTAATGTATCGAAAATATACGTAAATAGCTGCTATATATAAACCAATACCGAATTGAGAATAATCAGTCTCTTTTTCAATGACTTAAGTCCGGTATACTTTATAACTAAACCTTGAATAATATTTGCCAATTTATTATTACTTGTGAAATCCAGTGAGTAAAATTTCGATTTTTGTATTTAATCTTTTTTAATTTTATGGTGTATTTTTTCACCTTGTTATATTATTTAACTTATCATCCTAAATAAAAGTTATAAAAAGAAAAAAATGGGGTTCTCATATTCATTACTTATAATCATCTTATTTGATTTTAGGTTTAATTTATGAATTTTTGAATCTTTTCAGAAGGCTAACAAATAAATGATAATGTTTTGCAAAAATATAGAAATTTTAGTTCATTTTTCATTTTGATCGGAGTATTCCGTCATTTTTATTATGTTAATTTAAATTTTCATTTAAAAATTTCAATAATTATTTAAAAACTATTTTATGATCATTGGACATACGCGTTAATCAAGCAGATAAATATTTGATGATCATCTGGACTTATTTCCAGAGCGATGGTAATCAAGAATCTCAGATCCTTCTGCCAGTACCTCCGATACCAGACTATAAGTAAATTATCAGTTAGCTATGAAGAAGGTTTAAATAGAAAGAAAATCCTATGGAGATAAAAGTGCAGAAGAGGAGAATTTGATCAGATAGGAACTTATAATAATCATTCTCCAGCAATAGAAAAATTGCAGTTAAGAAGAGATTTCATAAACGTAAAGGGAAAGGACAAGTTGATATCTAGTAATTATGGTAAGTTGATAATAAATTTTCTTTAACTTAGCAATTATTTATTGTACAAAAATTTTTAGTAATATTATAATTTTACCGATTTTAAACAAAATTGTTGTCTCACATAAATTGTGCTATTTAATTCGAATTCGGAACGTGGCAATAACATTTCTTTGCATTTGGAAATATTATTATCTATTTTTTTAACATTATTTAACTCACATTAAAAATATTTTTATGATTTGTACATTTTATCATTTCAATCACCCTTCTATTTATATTTGTTTTAATTATTTTATTAAACAATTTATATCATGATTTACCTTGTCTGCTCTATTTTTTTAAATAAAATATAAATAAATAACTATTTTAGCGAATTTCCATAAATGTTTATTCAAAAAGGAAATATAAAATATTTCGACTGAAAATCGATCCTGATCACTCATAACCAAACTTTCACTAGACTTTCGCTTTCTCCCCTTCTCTTCTGATTGATATTTTCTTCAACAAATATGTTATGTCAACAAATTTCCCAAATTTTCAAATTCAATTTACCAATATTAAAAATTTAATAGATTCGGAAAAAAAAATTTTAAATTTTATAAAAATCAAAAATTATTTATTTTGATCTAAAAAATGTTTATTAAATTTTTAAAAACCGAATTTGCATTCTAGAACAAATGAAAATAAATATATTAGACTTTTTCCTAAATTTTGGATTTTTGACATTTTACTTGGGGGAGTTGTTTAAGATAAACTTTAAAATCGTTTTTGATGGCGATAGCGGAATCATTTATTGTTATTTATTTAAATTTTATTTATATAAATGATTCCGCTATCGACAAAAAAATATTTTAAAGTCTCTATTTATTGTATTTAATACTAAAATCGAATTCTTATTTTTCATATTTATGACCCCGTAAATTGTATTTAAGCACTCATTCCATTTAGACATTTATTTACATCAAGAATTATACATTTACTGGGAAGACTGGGTCGACTGTGTGTGTAACCATGACAATCTATTTTTATAATTTCCGGTCCACCGTATTTCTAGGGTCTTCTCATTTTCCCTGATCACCACATAATTTTACGACATTACTGTCCTGTACCCATGATCAAGCCCATGTTGGTATTGTACACGACAGCCGAAGACTATTCAAACAGGTGACCACCGTTTCAGTACAACTCCTTGAATAACCTTCATTTACCGGTTCCTGACTGCCGTTGGAAGGTCTTAAGTCGTTATTGCAATACTAGTTAACAGTCCCCGCTAGTGTGCTATCGCCACTTTCTTTACTACCAACCCGAGCTTTTGCATAAACTGCAGTGAGTAGAAACATATTATATACGTATTAAATACATCTTACATTATTTTTTTATTTTTATTAATTATGGCCATTTTTATGTCATTTTTATGTCATTTAAAGAATTCCAATTGGCCGTCTTTCTGCTTATGTTTTTTCTAACCTTTTGCGAGGTTAAATGGTTTGTGTTTCATTATTATTTTAATATTTACAGTTTTAGGCTGCTCTTTTTAGTTTAATTACATTTTTTATTTTTGTTATGTTTCTAATTATGTGTACTTCTTCCATTACCTAAATATGTTATTTATTTTACTTAACTATTGGTTCTAGCTTAACACCTCGACGTACCACCATAATATATAGAACACATACGAAATTTGAAAACTTTTAAAAATAAGTTATCTCGCAGGGGTCTTTGTTCTGATTTGAGAAAATGATGAATCATCGTGACCTCACTAGAAAACGCTGAGCCATACATGAGCCATACATTCTATTGAAAATGAGCAAAATAGATCTAGAAGTAATTCTAGAAAGCTGTCTGTCTAAATTAGCGATTAAAATAAATGATGTGTTACACGTGCAAAAAGAAAAATAGACCAAGAAAAACAAAGAAAATTCCTTTTCCCATTAGAGCATCTTTGTCCAACACGAGGCACGTGGGCCGCATGAAGCCCAGTTTAAGATTCTCAGCGGCCCTATTGAAGTTTTCAACTTATTACTAATATATTTTGCATTTTGTTATTCATAAATCAAACAAAACAAGCAAAAATAATTTACACGCACATACCTTTCCAATGACTTGTGTAAACACCTCCACCTCACTCACTCACGCGAAAGAACTGGATGCGACTAATTTCTTTGTGAGTTTGACATTAAAATATTTATACATATTATTTACTAGAATTATTCACATTTAGTGCAGTCTGCCGAGTTGTAACTTTTGTGGTATTTAGAGACGCTTGTTTATTAATTGAAGTAAGATAGTGCAACTTTACATTTATTTAATCATATCAATTATTTATTCTTAAAATAAAATTTAAAAAACAGATTCATCATGCCTGGAAGAAGAATTGTAACAAAAAAACAAGGATTGAAGATGAGAACAGAACGTTCCAGACTCAATGGGAAGATTTGTACTTTTTCATTCAAATAAAAAACAATGCTGTATGTTTAATTTGTGGTGATTCTATTTCAACTTTCAAATTATAAAACATTAAAATACATTATCAACAGAAACATGGTGAAATGGAAGAACTTTCTGTTGACGAATGATAAGCTAAGCTACAATTGCTAAAAGTCAATCTTACATCACAACAAAACATATTTCACAAGCAAAATGTAAAATCAAACGCTATTGTCAGTGCCAACCTGCAAATATCTTATATAATTGCCAAAAGATGAAACCCTTTATTGACACTGACTTCATCAAAAAGTCCCTAATTGCCACAGTTCAAGAAATCTGTCCAGAAAAAGTCAATTTATTCACTCCAATCAGTCTTTCACTTCAAACTGTGGCAAGAAGAATAAATGAGATTTCTACTAAAATTTGTGCAAAGCGCAACACAACTTCAAAAAATTATTTTATGTGACAGAAGAACTTCTCGATCTCGTAAACTTGAAAGATACAACCATCGGAAGAGATATTAAAGAAGCTATCACAAATTGTGCCGAATTTCATCAGATCGATTTGCAAAATCTCATAGGAATCACTACAGATAGGGCGCCTTCAATGGTTCGAAAAAATGTTGGAGCTGTTAATTTAATTCTCCAACACATAAAAGACACTGGAAAAGGTTCAAATGATTTTGAAATGTTCATTTGCCATTGCTTTCTGCACCTTGAAAATCTATTTGCACAAGTATTGAATATGTCGCATGCAATGTCAGTCGTTGTTCAGTAGTTAATTCAATTAAAAATAATTCATTAAAGATTCGCCAGTTTCAAGAATATTTTCGTGAACTGGAATACAAATACAGCGATCTACATTTTTTACGCTAAACTTCGATGACTGAGTCGTGGAAACGGTTTATTAAGATTTTGGAAATTGAGGAGTGAGATTCGAATTTTTATAAAAGAAAGTGCCAATTAAATATTTGAATTTTATGTTTTTAACAGATAAAACAATAAAATTAAATGAATTAAATCAGAAGCTACAAGGTGAAAATAAATTGATTACAGAATGTTATCAAAATATAAAAGCTTATCAATATCAACTACGGTCAAATGATGCCATTCATTTCCAATTATTAAATGACTTTAATACTGAGAATAAATATTTTTCAAAATATGCAAATTAAATCTCAAATTTAATTAAAGCATTTAACGACAGATTCTCATACATGAAAAAGTATGAGGAAATGTTTACAATATTTTTAGCTCCTTTTAACATAGAATTGAAATCCGCACCTGAAAATTTACAAATGGAGATAATCGACCTCCAATAAAGCATGAGTTAAAATGTATTTTTGAAGGAAATAAATTTGAATTTTATAAAAAATATATCCTCGAGTATAAATTTCCGAAATTAAAAAAGCTGGCAATTGCTGGGCACTGATGGGTAATAAAGAATATTATTGAAGCATAAGGGTTAAGCAATCCCCACCAAGCGCCTGTATAAAAAGTTAACCGCTAGCCACCTGTGACGTTGGTACTGTGGCTAGTGGGTGAATATTAGCAAAAGCTGAGCCTCTTTTCAAAGACTGCCAATGCCCTAATATTCGGTTGGGTTCATGAGCTGTCATAGAATACATCATGCTCTGATTTTAACTGTTTATTTAACTGTTTTAAATTTTCAACCATAAATCCAAAATTGAACACATGTAACATTATTATTAATAATTTGAATTTAACAACAACAAAACAAATATCTCAAATGTTATGTCTTTATCGTGGGTCACTCAAATCCCATTTGATTTGAGAATGCGACCCACCATACGAGCCTTGTTGAGCTTGTACTGTCTTTCGCGCTCCTTCTTGCCAGGCCTTTTTCGTTGCCGGTTTCTCTTGGGAATTTCTTCTGACTGGTGCGATGTTCCTGGAGTGAGTATTTTCACTCCAATGTCCTTCCCTACCGCATTTCGGATAACTATCGCCTCTTGCTCGGCAGATAGTTTACTTCCGCGTTGTACGAGTCCAGCCCGGATTTCGTCTTTTAGTTTTAGTTTAATGATTTCTTTGTCCTGAGTTTGTATCTTCCGCTCGGCTTGTGTTAGCGCCTCTTCTTTTTGTGATAATTTAGCTTTTAAAGCTTCGATCTTGGCTCTCAATTTAGTCACTGCTTCTGGCCTGAGCAACTTTTGTTCAATGCGCCGACATCCGCGTACTAGAGCTTTGGCTCTTTGATTTTGAACCATCGCTTCTTGATGGTAATTGGCCATCTCTTTTCGGAGTCGCTCAATCATTTGCTTGTTCTGTTTCACTGAAATAGATAATGAACAAGTAATGCATACGTTTATTATCACCTGGTTATAATTCAATTTAATCAAGATATATTTCCTAAGTTTATTTTGAGAATTCTATTAAAACATTCTTTTAGGGATCTTATTATACTGTCTGGATGAGGAGAAGGATGAGGAAGTCTATATTTTTCCATTTTACAATTTTTGGGAAGGTCTCTACAAAAGTGCTCGTATACACGACACTTGACCAATGCATTAGGAACACTGTTGGGGACACCCTCGGTTACCTCTTATTTTCAATAAAGCCAATCATTCTGATGATAAAATAATAGCAACAACAACGATAATAATAATAGCAATAAAAACCACCCTAATAATTAAAAAAACCAGAGTAATAATATTATTAATGATCAACAATATCAATGATGACACCTGTGATACTTATGACAATAATGACAACAATAATTATAATATTAATATCAATAAGAATAACAATCATACAACAATAATAATAACAATAATTATAAAATTAATACTAATAATAACAATAATTATAATAATAATAATAATAATAATAATAATAATAATAATAATAATAATTATAGGAACAATAATAATAATAATAATAATAATAATAATCTTAAAAAGATTATGCATATGTCCATGTTGCTCTCATATTTAACCTAAATTATCACACTGTAATACCTAAAATTATGGTTCCATTAGTGTCTTAAATAATATTAATCGATTTTTATTATCTACATAGTAAGAAATATGAAAATTGATTTATATAATTTAAATAATACCAGTATATACAAGAATTTCGTATTTTATATTACAGGTTCTCACTATAACCCTTTAAAGTCAAAAATCTAAAAGATAATTTAATAAAAGCTCTATATATTTTATTAACATTTTAACTATAACCTAAATTTGCAGTAATTCGCTTGCCACTTATTACCATGGCAACTTATTGTAGTATTCCGATTTCCTATGATAAAAGTAAGCATGTATCCTTTAGCTTCGTTAATCTTAATTTTCCCTCCACTCTTAGGACTTTCTGGGGAATTGAATCCCGCTGGTAATATTTGCAGCTGCTGGCCCTCACAACATGGTATCTTTATTAATTTGTTTCAGGTTCCTTTAAATTTAAATTTTAGACTTCTCAGCCTCTACATCAGAACACAACCCACACAACCGGAAACCCCCTGCACCTCACGACTGTCGATTCGTCCAGCTGGAATTATTTTTAATGTAACGTCAATCAAATTGGTGATTTATTATTACTTATTTTCAGATAAATAAAATTTATAATTTGACCTTTTATGAATTTTACGTTTTATTTTCGAATAAACAAATTCATAAATTGCCTCAACCTTCGCATTTTATCTCTATCCAAATAAACCTATTAATCGTGTACCCCTGAATTTTCGTCTTAATGTAAACGAGTTGGTAAGAACTTGGGGGAAGTTTGCTATTTATTTTTGTTATCAATAAATTTATGAATTGTTTCTTTTTTGTTAATTCCTTTTAATATCAAGGAAGCTTGTTTTTGTATACCACTTCTAATTCATTAGTACATTTTCCTGGTGGTGCTGTCGATTTTTCAGGTACCATCGCAAAGGTTTTTTCGCATTTGAATATATACATCACCTCTCCTGCTATTCTCTCAAAATGTCCTTCTTGTAGTGGTAATAATGGCATTGCGCTGTCCGGATTAGTTATTACGACTGCCAATTTTGTTTTCAATATTTCTTTATTTAGTTGACAGTCATTGCGTATTAAATCGTGGTACACTTTTTGCATCGATTCTTGTCCTTTATGGTAGAGGAAGTCCATCTTTTTGTTCATATACAGGTATAATTTTACTTCTAACATTTGTCTTGCTGCGTACAATCCTGGATAATTTGTGGCATATACCATCTTCCCGCATTTTTGTGTTATTTTTCCTTTGATGAATCGCATTCCCATTTTGGATTCTGTTGTTATAAATGCTGATGGTGTCTGTTTAGTTCTTAATGGGTGCGACCTATTCCTTGCTTTGATTTTCCCGGCCCTCGTTATAATTTTATTCACATCATTTATTTGTAGTTCTTCCGCGTCCTCCTCAAATACTTCTCCTCTTACCTCATCAAATAGTGCGGTTTTTAAGAATTGCATTCTACATTTGTGAATGTTTGCTTGATATATTATTGTTGAGGTTCCGGTTTTGCATTCTGTATCCGTGGCTTGGCACATTTGATTCGATTTCATTACTTGCGTTGCTCCATCGAATTGCGCCTCGTATTCTTTTAGTTCGACTGTATATGTTTCGATTACTACTACTCCTGTTACTAATTCTCCTTTGATGGTGTATTTTCCTCCTTGGCAATCTCCAGTTGCTGAGTTGATTGTTCCCGCAACGAATATACTCTGTACCTGGATCATTCCAGTCCTTCCTTTCATTACAATTCCTTCCTTCAGTCTCATTTCTCCTCCACTGAACAAATCTTTGCACTGCTCTCCAGATACCTGTAGTATTTCTCTTTCCGTTCCTGGGTTTATTATTGATACATGTGAATGTGTTCCACAATGGTATGCCAGTGTTTTCCGCGTAATTGCGCATTCCTTTGCCTTTGTTCTGATAAAATCCGATTTTTGATAAATATGATACGTTATTGCTTTTTCTATAGTTGTTAGATTATTTGGTATCGCCATCCTGCACTCCTCGATGTCTTTTAATGAATATTTATCTCCCAGTACCGCTTTGTCACAATCGAATATCAAGAATCCGTTTGCAGTGCTTGTACACATCAACCACACCATCATCGTCATAATTAGTGAGTGTATATTTGCGTTTCCCATTACTGTAACTTTTATTGGTAATTCGTGATCGAAATCGTTTAGCAACGCTTTTAACCTCACATGCATTGGTTTGATTTGCTCATTTTTTCGCGGTTTATTGATGAATTGTCTCCATCCGCTCTTTTGTATTATCCCAGGTTCGATTTCTTGTTGTATAATCATTGCTGTTAGTTCGACATTATTCATGAACTGTTTGTTAGGTATTTTATTCGTCGATAAGCTCATTAAATTATATAGTAAGTATGATATTGCCACTAATCGATATTCATCGTCGTCAGTATTGGTGAGTAGTTGGGCGACTATTTGCCTCATTTCTTCCAATTCTAATTTCATAGTTTTGGTTTTTCTTTAATCAACTTCGGAATTATACTGGATACGATATACCATAATTGTTTGGCGTCTTCACTTGCTCGATTTCGTTGCCATAATCTTCTCAACGGTTGACTTGTTATTATTAGCATATCTGCTAGTAATTCTCGTATCCATTCTACTCCACTCTTCTCTCTGAGGTGAGTTTTTCTCATCTCGTAGGCTATCTTTTCTAGTTTATCTAATCTCGTCATCCATTGTTGTTGTTTTGATTGATCCTTGGCTCTCGGTTCTCCGGTTTCGATTGTCGTTTTTGGTCCACCTCTTGGATGCTTTTCCATTGATGTACCCGTTTCTTTAGTTGTCTCGTTTTCGTTGGTGTGCGTTGTAGTTATTCTTTGGCTTTCCTCGTTCTGTTTTCTTAGCCATTCGTCCCAATCTTGTGCTAGATATATATCGTCTTTTGCTTCATGAGTTTGGGTCATACATTTTTTCATTGGCGTAAAATCTTTATCTTCGATATCCATCACAATTATCATTTCTTCTATTTCGTTTCTTTGTTCTTCCTCAATTTGTTGATAGCTGGTTGATGGTTGTTCTTCTCGTATTTCTGGTATTTTTTATCGGTGTTTTAATTACTAATGGTGACAGATCTTCTTCCTCATTAGCGCTGTCGCTCAAAATCATTGCCTCATCTCCCTCGAACATTTTTGGTGTTTCATTTTTATCTCCTCCCACACTGGGTGTACTCATACTTGCTTTTATAGATTTTGGTTTTATCTCTTTTCTTTTCAGCGGTATTCCCAATGTTTCCGCCATTTTTAGAGGATTTACTTCACCCATCACCATTGGTGTTACTCCTACTTCTAACATATTGTCCAATGATCTTCCGTGAAATTGTAGGTGGAAGGGAGTTTCGTATGCTAATTTTCTTTTTACTTCTTTTATTTTTGCCGTTGGGTGCACTTCTAATTCTTCGGATGTTTGATCATGGTAATGTACTTTTATTTTATATTTTCCTTGGGTTTCTTGTGCCCATTCTCGGTTTTTTTATTTTCGTATTACTTGATCAAATATTTCGGGACACCATTCATTTTTCCTTCTATATTCTTCGATTTCTTTCCCTCAAATTTTCTATGTTCTCACCATTATCGACCATATACTTTGCGTGAGCTACTGCTGCTCGTCTTTGACTTCTCGCGCCTTTCTGCAATATTTCTATTAACTTTTTGCAGTTATTGTTTTCTAATTTTATTTGCGATTCATCGATATCCACTGGTTGGAATCTTTGTCTTTTCATTACGTTTATCTTTCTACATTCATCTTCCGGCGTGGTCTCGTATTTATAGTCTTCCATTTTGTACCTCGGGGGTTCTCCTCTTGGATCTTTGATCACCTTTTCTTCTGGTGACTCTTCTTCTGTTGCTACCCTTTCTAGTTCCCATCTCTTCTCTTTGTAATTCCACTTTCGTATCTATGGTGTTGGTTTGCATTCGTTTGTACTTAGTTCGCTGAGTTTCCCTTTGAGTCGATCATCCCTTCGCCATTGTCGATAAATTTCTATGATTCTCTTGGATTTCCGGTGGCCTTCTTTTTCTCCTTTACTCATTTCTTCCCACGTGGTATCCACGCCCCATCGAGCTTCTTCCATTGGTACTACTCTGATTTCTTGGTTATCGTCCTATATTCCTAGTTCATATATGTATGTCTCATCCTCATCGTGTCGATAACGTTGGAGATATTTTACTACTACGTCTTCTATCATTCCATCCTCACTTTGATTTTTTACTTTTTCGATTGTCATTTCGTTAATAATTTTTATTAATTCATCCACTCGAGTTTTACTGTTTATCTTCAACGTTATTCGTTCCTCGTTTGGTAATCTCACGTTTACTTTCAGTTCTTTTATTCTGTCCTTTTCCATTCGGTGAGCTCCGTATTTACCGATCAATGTCGCATTTTTATAATTGGCGTGCCTTAGAATTACCGTATCGCGCAGGTTTTTGATACATTCTTTCATATCTCCGGGTTTAATATCGATTAATGTCTCCCAGTTTTGATGGATTTGATCTATGATTTGTGTTATCAGTTTCTCTCTGTTCTTCCAAAACACTCTTTCGGTTGCTCGTTGAAGGTCCTTTTTAATGTTTATTTTGAATTCGTTCTTTGCGTTTTCCGCCCATCGTCCGAAATCTGGTATTGTTTTCTCCTTTTCCAATGTTATATACGTTGGTCTGTCTGGCCATATTAGTGCGTCTACTAAGTGCATATCTGGTTTTATTAACTAACCGTGATGGTATAGGTTGTCATTTTTCTTGGAGCTTCCCATTCTCTTTTTGATCCAATCAAATATTTCGTCAGTATTTGGTTGTTTGATCCATATGCGTTCTACGAAGTCTGGTGTTTGCATAACTATTTGAAATTTTGTTATGTCTTCCAATTTTTGTTTGTCGAGGTATGCTTTTATTCGTGTCTTTTCTTGCTCAGGTATCACATCTCCTCTTGTCCCTTCAAGTTGTAGGATGTTCTTCATGTATCTCTTGAAAACTTCGTCGTTGATAAATTCTTCGTTTATTAATGTTTCGGGTATAGTTTCGATCAACTCGTCTATTAGTTTTGTTTCTCTCTCCGTTGGTGACGGTGGTCGATTGTACATCCGTCTATTCATTGGTCGTATGATCTGTTTATTTTGTTCTTCGTTTTCTGATACTTGTAGTGCTTCTCCCATTAGGCTGCAGATTTCGCTTGCTTCTCCCTCCTCGGACGACGAGTCTCCTATGTTTCGTAGCATATTTATTCGTAGATTTCACATTGTTTCCACTTTTATTAATCCTTTTGGTGGGGTTTCAAATTCTCTCTTCGCGTTATTGATTTATCTTTCTATGATATCTCGCTTTAATTTAGGGTTTTCGCTTATCTGATTCATTTCTATCGTCCCTTCGCTTTTATTTGTTGGTTCATTTTCTCGAGTTATTCTCTCTTTGATTTTTCCCAGTAATATTTTTTGTGTTCTTTGTCTATCTGCTTTAGTTGGCTTAATCGTTTCGTCGGGTTCAGTTTGATTTTCTCCTTGTTTTTCAAGTTCTAGTTTAGTGAGCTTATCTTTTGGTAATTTTTTGTATACGTTATAGCATTATTGTTCTTTGACATCCTTAATCATCCTCATCATATTTATTCTTGGAGGATTGTCTTGTCGTTGCCTGAATCTTTCCTGTTTCTTCCATTTGTAGTTGTTGCCAATCTTATGCATGTCGTTGTTGTGTCATTTCCGTCTCTCTACTTCTCGCATCTTCAACTCTTTGCATCATTTGGATGCTTGATTGTTATTGTTGTGGTTGGTTTGTTCGATTCATTTTCGACATCATGTCTTTGAGGTATGATATTTCTTGCATCACATTGACTTGTTTTGTTTGTTCGGCATTTGGTTGCCTGGGTGCCAATTGTTCGTAATTGTTGTTTCTCGGCGGTCCTTGGTTTTGGTTGCCTCCTCCTCTACAATTATTTGATACGTGGCCTTGTTTTCCGCAAGTAAAACAGGTTATGACTTCACATCGGTTAATATTATGTCCTTTTATCCCGCATCTACCGCATGGTACATTTTGATAGCAATCGTTCTCCCAGTGTCCGAGTTTTCCACACGTTCTACACTGTTTGCTCTGTATTGAGTTGTTTCTACCGTTGTAGTTTGATCTCTGGTAGTTATTATAATTATTGTTCGGGCGACTGTTATTTGTTCTTTGAGCTGGTGGTTTGAATATCTGATGTGCCCCAGGTATAAATTGATTCATTTTTGTACTATTTGTCTCATTTTCTTCTGGTTTTGTTGTCATAGTCGCTATCATTGATTCATCTTGCATTAGGGCTATTTGCGATAGCAGATGGATTTCTGCTTGATTTGCACTTGCTACTGCTTCATCTAGATTTGTCAAAATCTTCATCCCCACTGTGGATCTCAGCTCCGGTCGTCTTAATCCGTCCACAAATATTCCGATTAAATGAGCTTCCGACAATTTCCCATCTGTTGCCGTTTTTGCTAATCTTCTGATTTCGCTTGCGAACATGGTATTTGATTCTCCGTGTCTTTGTTTTCGGCCGAATAATTCTTGTATTCCCTGGTTTGTCAATTTCGCTACTCCAAACGTTGTTTTTAGGAATTCTTGGATATCCTTCCAGTTATCAAGTGCTTTTTCTCTCTCTTTTGCTTCTAGGAAAATGTCTAGTGCACTGTCGCACAGATACAATGGCATTCTGCTTTTTATCATGTCGTTTGTCCATCGACAGACCTCAATATACACTCCGAAATTTCTTATGAATGTGTTTAGTTTATTCGCGTTTCCGTTAAATGGCTCTCCTCTGAATTTCTCTCGATATTCTCTGGTTGGTTCTTCTGGTGTTGGTGGTTTTGTTAATCCCTTTCAATCGTTTTCGTTTGGGTTTTCCTGCATTTCAGTCATGTTGTTTTTGTTCGTTAATCCGAGATTTTCAAATCGGTTGTCGTCGTTTTCTTGGTGGTTATTGTTGTCGTCTTCTCTTGTAATATCTGATTGACTTATGGCTTCTGTTAGTCCTCGGTTCTCTTTGTCGCCTGATCCTTGGCTGCTGGATTCGATATCCTCGAGTGATTTGGTTCTTTGTAGTTTCCTCGCGATTGAGGTTGATCTAGCTTTTTTAGCACTTTCTTTGGAGAATAGATAGCTGTTGCGCGATCGTAGGGTTACTTTATCTTCGATAATTTCTGTTTGATTGGCGTCCTTTAGTTTGATGGATCTGTTGCGTCGGGTTTTGTTATCAGTCGTCTCGTCTAAAATTTTGTCCGTCGTTGGTTCCTTGGTTGCGAATATTTCACTGAGCTTTTGTTCGTTGTCGGCACCTTGCTATCGTCGAATATTGATTTGACTTTGTGTTTTCTTGTATGTATGGTTTGTTTGTGTTGTGAATGCTCTGTTGATTTGTTTGTATTGGTTGTGGACTGGTTGCGTTGAATGCTCTGATTGCTTTTGTTGCTTTGTTGAGTTTAGAACGAAAAAATGAACCGTGTAGCATAAACCACTTACACGCTTTCAATCTTTCAAACAGCCTCAAATAAACACAAAAGGTCTATTTCCCATTTTTATTTCTTTTTATTTCTTTTACTTTTATTCGTCGTCGTTTTCTTTATTATTATTCCTTTATCGTTATACTATTACTTTATTTTTTTATTTTTATCGTTTCTTTTCTTTTGGTTTGCCCGCCACATTGACTTGAATATAATACCCGTAATTATAATAATTCATATTCCCCAGGTTTTATCCCGTTTAGTATAATTCCCATACGCTTTACTTCGTCTTATTGACTCAATTTGCGTCGATTTTTAATTATCTATATGGGGTAGTAACAATTATCTATATCGTCGTAATAATTATCTATTTATAACAAATCGTTCAGCTTTGCCGTTTCCCAGATTCTATCACCCCCACATATTTTATTTTTATTCGTAGTACGCTTCGCATTCCCTTTTATTTGTCCTTGTGTAGTTTTATTTTCTTTTTTTTCTTTATCTTTTATCGTTTTATCTATTTCACTTTTGGCTTTAACTTCATCTGCTTTGCTCCACTCTCTTCTTTTTGTCTTATCATTTCGTTTTCTTATTTTATGTTTTCCGTTTTCCCTTATCCCGTGTCCCTAATTATCGTCAGTTACATCGTTTTCCGTTTTTCTTAACCTTTTAGTTCTAATATCGTTGTCTGTTATCGCTTTCGTATAATGCTTTCAATTCCTCGTGCACGGATATTTTCTTATTCTTTATTTCAATCATTTTTTTGATTTCTTCCACTGGTTTTCTTTTGGTCATTTCTTTCATTTGAGAGCTACGCTCTTTAACCCACTCAAAACTATGCTCCTTTATTTCGCTGGTGCTTGTGCTCCTTTAACATGATTTGAGACTCTGCTCATTTACACGATCGGACTATGTCCTATTATTACGAATTGAGACTGTGCTAACCTAATACGACGGAACTATGTTCTATTAATACGAAGTGAGACTATGCTCAAGTAATGCGAATGAACTATGTTCCATTAATATGAACTCAGACTATGCTGAAGTAATGCGAATGAACTATGTTCCATTAATATGAAGTCAGTCTATGCTGAAGTAATGCGAATGAACTATGTTCCATTAATATGAAGTCAGACTATGCTGAAGTAATGCGAATGAACTATGTTCCATTAATTCGAAGTCAGACTATGCTGAAGTAATGCGATTGAACTATGTTCTACTGTTAGCACACGTCTCGTTAATCCGAGTTGAGATCAGATTCTGTTAATACCTGTCCCTCACATTCAACTTGGCCATTATTACGAATAAGATTCGTCTCCTTAATACAGATCGATAATCATCGGTTTGTTAATACATTTTCATGCCGGATTTGTGATCGTTTTGTTTTTCAGATTTTATCTATTCTCCGTTAACTCGTTAATTATCTTCTCTTTGATATTACTTTCCATTCCCTTTATTTATTCTTTTGCCTATTTTCTACACGCGCGCTTCTCCTTCTGCCTCTTTGAGAATTCTTCACCTACCCCCCAGATTTAAAATACAAAAACGGCTTCATTGGTCCATTACTGCAACAGTTAGTTGATCAGTCTTACCACAGTAGCTTCTCAACTTGACGAAACTTGTCGACAGTTCGTTCTATATCTCGCTTCTGTGTGATCGGTTATCCCCTCCCGATTTGGCTTTATACGTACTACCCGAGGGTAGCTCGAAGGTATTTTCCCTTTACAACTTTATTTTGATGTTCGTAAAATTCCGCTTTGCTTCTTTTTACTCTTTTAATTTTTAGCTTTTATGTATAATTATTCGTATATTTTATATATAGATATATATTTTATATATGGATATATGGGTGCAAGGGGGATAACTAACTAAATATTTATTTTACAACAAATTTATTCGTAGTAAACTGTTACTTTTTCATCGATCTCAATTTTACAAATCACACAAATTGTCATTGGTGCAGCACATCCTTGACAATAGCAAAAATGACCACAGGGAAGTGTCAACACTTTTATTCTCCTTGTCTGACAGACGTAACATTTATGTAATTTTTCTACCTCTTGGCGTATGGTAGTTTGTATGGCGTCAGGTATTGCTTCGACTTGTTGTTCTATAGCGTGGTATCTTAAATTCAATCCCGGGTTATTTATTCTTTCTCTATACCAGTTATATTGGGTTTCTATCTCTACTATTTGCTCGGGTTGCATTAATCCAAGTGTTCTTCGGGTACTTTCGAGGCCTATTGTCGATGTGTTATTCTGTTTTGCTATCCTGATCTGTTCTAGTTTGTCGGCTAGTGTTTCGACTGGGTCGTTCTCGATATTTGTGAATGCTTGTAGCAGGTTTAATTTCTCGTTATATTGGTCCATCTAGAAAATTTATATTCAATCAATTTTGTTGTTATTCTGATATTGATATTAAAGTTATTCCCTTTATTATTCGCTATTTTAATTTATTATTTTAATTTATTTTTTAATTTGGTTGCCACTTCTATGTTACTTACATTATCACTATCTTTATCATTTTCCCATTTTTAATTATTATTATTTCTACTATTTTATTTCTTCTATTAATACTATTATTTATTTTAGAGGTTACTTATGGTATTTTATTATAACGTTTTATTCGATCGTCTCCCCCTTTTGTTTTTTCGAATGTCGTCTCGACATATTTGATTTAGTAATTTAACCTTCGATATTTTGCTACTCTCACAATCCTTTTCCAAGTTCATGTTACTCACGTTTCCTTCTAATTGGCATAGTTTTTATTCAAATCCCGGTTAAAGATTCGTTGCTCAAACTCTCTGTTATTTCGAATTTCTCTTAGTTTTCATCTTTCTAATTGACAATGCTTTCGATCCCGACTGAGCCCCAAAATTCATGTTGGTGTACGGGAAACTTTCATACAAACCACTAGGCATTACTCACCGCTAGCATTCCTCATCTTGTTCTAGGGAAACCCTTTCGAGCACACCCCATGAGTTTAGTTCACCGCTACGCACCCATGGCCGAAACCATGTTGGTACTGTGCGTAACAGCCGAAAGCTATTCGAGCAGGTGAGCACTGTTTCCAGTACTACTCCTCGAAGAACCTTCGTTCCCCAGTTCCTTGCTGCCGATGGAAGGTCTTATGCATTCTATTCCGTTTTCACTATTTCTAAGCGATGCTATCTTGTGAAGTTTGAGAAAAGGGGAGTGAGAGTACTCTTTATGCACAGTTTCGTTAATTCATTGTCGACAAAGATTTACTTTGAGGTTCATATTACAATTAAATGTTCAATTAATTACCGCTAACTATCGTTAAACCAAATCAAAATAAAGAAATTTAATACTACAACAATTATATTATTTATCATAACATTAGTCTAGAAAATATACCACTCAAAGTAAATCACTGGATGTTGCAAAGATGTCGGAAAGTAAACATGTTAAAGGCGACGTTAGGTCAGTTAATGCATCTAGCCCGGTGATTTAATCCTCCAAATCGATATCAACCGGGATACATCGTCGTTTCGGTCGAAGGGAGCTTGGATTCGGCGGATTTGGGTTGACTACTTCTTGTGCCGATGTGGATGGTTCCTCCTCTGAACGAGTATCCGATGGAGCTTGTCCGGTCAGGACGGCGATTTCCTCGGGAGTAAGTAAGAGGCTCTCTAAGACGCGACTCACGTTGGGTAGTTCAGTTTCGTCCGCTACTAGGTCAATATACACTGGTGGCGACGCTCGATTAATTGTTATTGAAGGGGCGTAGATGATATCCGGATCAACCGTTGCGAAATCGAACTCTGTGTATGCTGGAGGTGGGTCACTCGTTACAGTCGACCTTGGGTCCTCTCATTTGCCCGTAACATATTTGCCTCCTCCCGACGCCTCTCGCGATGCCGGCGGTTTCGGTTTGGCCGTCTTCTTGGAGCTCCGGTTTGATTCTCAGTCGCTGTGTTTGCAGGTAGTACAACTGATGGTATTGATTCTGGATCAGTGGTGAGGCGTTGAGCGGGAATAATATCGATTTTCCGAGCCCAACTACGGCTCGATAGGCGAGCTCGGAGCTCGTACTCCGTGAAGATTCTACGGAGTGCAGCGATCTGTTCCGCAATAGTGATGCGCTGACCCCGGTTCTCGATAACCAGGTCGTCTCTGGCCCTGGATAAGCGCGATATCTTCTGAAATAGACTCTTGGTCGCTTCAGGCGAACTCCAGGTACTTTTTACCTTTTGATATTTTTCTTTCAGGGTCGCAAAATCTCTTTCTAAGATTTCTAGGCGTTGAGATACAGCTGCCGCAGAAGGCGACAGTCGCGGGATGCGTGGTAGATTAGATAATCCAGGCATCGTTTTAGAGAATTCTAGTATTGATTTGAGAGAGATTAATGAGCAGAGTATCGACAATTTGAATCGTTGAGGGAGTCCAAAATTTGCGTTTATTATGATGATTTTCTGTAAAAGGAAAAGAAATATGACAGTGTAGGGCTTATGAGTATCGTCAGGGGTTTATAATTAGTAGCTTAAACGGTGTCACGTTAATTGGATCGTGTTGAGGTTGATAAGTACTTCTGGGGTCTAATGTGTTCAAGTGTTATTAAAGTTTTCCCAGGGTTTTCATCGCGGTTCCCATCTAATTAGGTGATGCTACACAAATCCTAAGCGCTAGATCTCGTCGCGCTAAAACAATTGACGTTATACGGCAAGACTTCTAATAATATTTTAATACAAAATTTAATTATATTACCATTTAGAATTAAATTTAATAAAGTTTATGTTTATAGTAAATTTCATCTGTTAAGGAGAACCTTTGGCTAATTCTAATTTATCGTTCTACTAACGAAACTTTGGTCGAGGTTCAACGCGATGGAGTTTATTTTGTCGGTTTTGTGTTTATACCGGTCGGCTGGATATCAGAGTTGGTCGTGGATGGTGATAAACAATTTGGCAAACGAGCTTCTTTCTAGTGTCGTGTGACGATTCTTTCCATATCCGGTGTTTATGTGGATGATCTAGTATTGTGGTTGGCTAAATTTATCGTCGACGTATTCATGAAATTCGATTTGATTTAGGTTGCGTTCTCAATACATGAAAATTCGATCTTGGATACATAATGTGAATGGTTAATTTTGATCCATGGTTCCCTTCCTATTGATGGGTCGTATATCGACGGTTCATAACTATCTCTTTGGATTTTGCAGAACGCGATTCAGCGGACGTCTCAAGGAAACTCGTCTACGACAATTCGAACATTTGGCAAATTTCTAATTATAAGTCACTCTACACTACTTCTAATGCGTGCTGTGATTTCCAGTTTACTCTGTCGAACAATTTCTCGACTCAATTACCTACATGCTATGAGTTATTGACTAAATTTTCGCCTGCACCAAAGAAAATCTGTATGATCAGGTAATAAACATTAATTTTTGTCGAGTTTATTGAACAGTTTAAAAAATGATAACATTCTATTCATTCTGCATTCGTTAACTTATCCGTACTGCCCCTCATCATATGATTCCGAGGTCACAATAAAATTTTCCTACCGATCGTAAAACGATCGTTCTTATTGCCCCTACCTGATTTCGCATTTCCCGCAATTTAGATTTTCCTGCTTGCCTCGACCGACCTTTCCATCAGCCGTTGCAAGTCGTTTAACGATGCCCTGCGGGGAGGGTCCTGTGCCATTTTGCCAGGCCCTGTCGTGGACCGCCCGAGATTGCAGACAGGCTCGACCCGCGATCGCAACTAGGGAACTTAATCCACCAGCCGGATCGCCGATCTCCCTATCTGCGAGCTATTTCAATACTTATTATAAATATGATTTTAAAGGGGTACCTCGGTATAGATAACAATATATCAATGATTTAATATAAAACATATGAAACATTATAATTTTTACGAACATCATTTAATAAAACTTTTACATTAACATATAAACCAAGATAAATAAAAATAACAAGTTCCTTACTCAATTGAATTCGAATAAATAGTCTTCGTGAAAACAAGCGTTGATTTTGAAAAAGTTTTAAAGTTTTGTGAAAGTTGTAAAAAGTGAATGAAAAATAACGAAATTGATCGCTACTTATATACTATTTTTGTGCTTGTGTGCGACCAATAGGCGATTTTTCGCCATTTTTAGGGTTTTTAAATTGTTTTAATTATTTCAAATTATTTTTATAATTTTTTATACAATTTTCTCTATTTTTCGATATTTTAATATTTCGTTATTGGGTTTTATTTTTATTATTATTTTCTTACAACATTATTTTTTTAACCCCAATATTTTATTCTCTGGTCGCCTCTTCTGCCTGTGTTTTTTCTAAACCTTATTTTGCAAGGTTTTGGCAGTTTGTTTTATTATTCATGTTTCTTTTTGCAGCTGTAGGCTTAACAAGGATTTTAATCAATTATTTGTTTTATTTAATTTTTGTTATGTTTTTAGTTTGTTTTGATTAATGTTATTTATTAATTTTTTGATCTCTTCTTGCGGTGCGTGGGTATGTGTAGCGACCATATTTCATTATTTTTGTCTTTTTGTTTTATAGTTTGTTCGTAATAATTTTTTGTTTTAATTTTGGCTCTAAGCCCAACATATTAAATAAATGAAATATTTTGATAAGTTGTTAGTCTTTTTTTAAAATAAAAAATTGTTTTGGTAATTATTTATTAATAAAGTGTTTTTATTACGTTTGTTGTTTGATTGCTTGTTTTTTCGTGTGGGCAAAAACTGATAAAGCCCATTTTTTGTTTAACCAGCACGATAACGCCTGTGTGGTTTTAAGCAGAAAATTTAAAATTAGATAAAAATGGAAATTTAAAGAAAAATAAAATAAATAAAAATTTAATAAAAATTTTGAGATATAAAAATGTAAAAATTTAAATTTATATCGAAAAGAATAAAAACTTTTATAATTTTGGAATATTCTAGAAATTCCTTGCTTTACTGCATCAAAACACACACACACACACAATCATGATATATAAGGCGGTGCTGGTTGAGCAACAATTAATTCATTCTTACCTACAATTCATTTTTACCTACCAGTCATTTTTACGTTTTTTTTTATTTATTGAAGCAAAGTAATTTTTATTTTTTTTTGTATTTGATTATGTTTATTCTTAATATGAAATAGTTTTGATGATTTTATTTTATTATTATTTTTAATTTTTTTTTGCTTTAAAGAGATTTTTTTATGATCGATGAATTTCGACTTAACTCGGTAATTGTCGAACCTCCAACATAAAAGAATTTAATCTCAGAGCACCTTAATCGAATAATGACCACAAAAGTATAATAAGTATAAAAGTATAAAGTACACCTGCATACAAGAAAGTAAAATCAAATTGTTTTCTTTTCGGTACCCCGGATCGAACCGGTTGTTAGTGGGGGAAGCCGCGGCGAAGGCAGTAGCCAGGTCCGTCCAATATTCTCCCCTTCCTAAATTCTATTGCCCAACCCTCGAAAAAGCAGAGTTGAGGTCCTGGGAAAGGATAAATATAAAGTTTTATAGTACAATAAAAGAAAAATATGTAGACTATTATCTAGAAGAATTAGATAGATTATTTTTGTAAATTGGAAAATTATATTCCGTTACGAGAAGTTATTATATAATTCATATACACTATGCAGAGTGGTGTCTTGTTATCGGCAAAACAACGGGCAATAGTACTGCGGAATGTCACTGGAAAAGATGACGGCATAAGAACCATGACACCAGGTCCCTCCCGTCCGTCAGGGGATTTACCTAAAAGGAACCGCAGGAAAAACCGACCAAGTAAAAAGGAAAGGGAGCGACAGTTTAAGTTGAAACGAGCTCGCCTGTTGGGTCATATTTTGGACGCCAATGGATTTTAACTCATTCGTTTGGAAATGTTGAGTATAACTCTGTGATCATATATTTAAATTTGACTATAATTTTTCAATGTTAATTGTTTATTAATCTCAAATATAATCTGTTAATGTTAACTTTAATATTGAATTTGTTATTGATGTTTGGATGGGAGTTGAAGTTGTTGAATATGGAGGAACTGAGGGATCAATTGATTGGGTAAATTATGAATTAAATAGATAGATGGGTGAGAAGGGGACGATCAAGTAGAGCATGAAGTCTTCTATGACAGCTCATGGACCCGAGGGGGTTAGGGCATTAGCAGTTCTTGAGAAGGAACTCACCTTTTGCTAACCTTCCACCCACTAGTTCACAGTACCAACGTCAATTTTTGACGGGTGACTAGCGGTTCAATTCTTGTGCAGGCGCTGGTTGTGGATAGTAACCCTTAGGCAGTTCAAACTATTTTAAGGATCCATCAGTGCCCAGCACACCATATATCTGTAATATTTTTATTTGGCCCACCAAACGATTTCTGTTGGAAAACGCTGCACTAGAGAGTTCTGAATTTTTAGAGCAGGGTTTTATGAAAGTTACTGTCATATATAGAATTGACCAGGCGAAAGATGATATATTGTTTTTATATCTTGTTGTTTTAATAATTAAATGTTAGCATTAATTGGATGGCAAATTTTTAAGAATAAGTTAAATTTAAGAATATTTTTATATTATTGTACTGTTTCGTTGTTACTTTGTAATATTTGAATTTATTAAAAATAAAGCTAAAAGACATAATATTAAAGTGATAATATTTACTTGAAATTCTTTTCTCAGTTTATTTTATAGTTTCTAATATTATTCATTTAGTTTCCAGATGAAATTATATTTATTCTTAATTCAAATGCATTGCTTGTTTTTGCAGCAAAGTTTCTCGTATAATAAAAGCAAGGAAATTGATAAATTGTCCAATTATAAACTAACATATGAAACCAGATATTTTCAAACATACGTAAACAAAGTTTTTTCTAAGTGACTAATTACAAAAAGATTACAGGTTGACCATTTTACTTTTAAAAACGAAAGCTTAAAATTCAATTTGAAATACTTAATATCCACCAAGTATTGGTCGAAAGGAAATGTGATTTTATTTTATTGTGGCAATGAGGCAAATATTGAATTTTTTGCGAGAATCTCGGTATTATGAATTTTATTTGTGTGAAATCAATATTACTAAAAGAAACGCATAATGCGATTTAATCTATATTTTTCTAGGGGAACTTATGGGAACTTGGCGAGCAGTTATCGGCCCTGGTTGTATTTGCAGAACACAGATATTACGGTTCATCACTGCCTTTTGGCAACAAATCATTTTCCGTTAGTTGACGAGTCTTGTAATTTGCTAATTGAAATATCGTTTTTAGTCGGCTGAATACTTTGGATATCTTACAGTGGAACAAGTTATAGCAGATTATGCAACACTTTTGACCTATCTTAAATCAAAAATAACTGGTGCTAGTAAATCCCCTGTAATTGCGTTTGGTGGCTCTTACGGAGGAATGCTAGCTGCATGGCTCAGATTAAAATATACAAATATTGTTGCTGGGTAAATTTTGAAATAATAATAATTAATAATAATAATCCTAATAATAATCCTAATAATAATAATAATACATAATAATAATTATAATAATTATAATAATTATAATAATAATAATAATAATAATAATAATAAATATTATTATTAATAATAATAATAATAAATAATAATAATAATAATAATAATAAATAATAATAATAGTAATAAATCATAATAATAATAACTAAAAGAAAGCGCCAATACACAAATATATATTCTTCAACAATATATTTCGACAGCCTCACTGTCATCGTCAGGTAGATTTGAACTTAAAACTATATTGATTTAAAATGCTTTATTCAAACAAATTTCTTCATTTAAATTTTAAAAATTCTGTTTTAATAACTGCAATCATTTTAAAATTTTAATTTAATAAATTTTATAAAATTTAAATTTACCAAAATTTTTATAAACTTTAAATAAAATATTTTCAAACTTCCAAACAAAAAATTTTATTTTTATTTTCATCTTGCTGCACAAAATTGAGTTTACTTACATCAATCAATTCCATAAGTCGGCAGCTATCAAGAATATGAGAATGGAGATGGCGGGCAATCATTCCAATGTATGTGGCATTGCACCCATGACATAAATATTCATAACCAAAATCTGAATACCATCTAAGAAAAACTTAAAATCTACCAATAAACACGATAATGATCCTAAAATGTAAAATCAAAACCCCAAAACAAACTCCAGCATCTAAATCACACAAAGCTAATTCAATCATTTATAGATTTTCATTCATTGATGTTTTTGTTTAAAAGTTTGAAAATATTTTATTTAAAGTTTATTAAAATTTTGTTAAATTTCAATTTTATATAATTTATTAAATTTAATTTTTAAAATAGAGTTTGATATTTTAATAGGAATAATTTTTTAAATTTAAATGAAGAAATTTGTTTGAATAAAGTATTTTAAATCAATATAGTTTTAAGTGAGGCTGTCGAAATATATTATCGAAATATATTATTTATATTCAATGCCAATTTTCTGTGATTTGTTTATTGATAATATTGATAATAAGTGTTATCCAAACAAACGTCTTACGATATATTTCAACAGATTCACTGTAATCATCAGGTAAACAACAATTTAAAATAAAATAATATTGATTTTAATTTATATATTCACAAAATTTATTTTTAATTATATTGTAATATATTTGTTAAAATAAATTTAAATTCATTTAAAGTTACTTTTAAAATTATATTTATTTTTAATTTTTAAAGTTATATTTTAAGCACTATTTATACAGAATGCGTTTTCAATAAAAAACAGATCACGCGTTAATTAACTTTACGCCTAAAACCAAAAAGTCAATTACATTACGATTACAGACATGTAATATTTAACCTAGTAGTCTAGATTGTAATTATAGTATGAAAAATGTAAGATTTAAAGCAATGCCGATGAAATATCACGAAACTAATGCGATAAATGTATACAAAGTCAGACGATACATAAAAAACAAAGAATGGTAGATTAAAATCTCGAATTTTAGTTTTAAAACTAGGAGATGATGGTTTAGTGTGGCAAAAATACTTTCAAAATAACTTACGTTAAAGAATACAAAAACAAGAAACTAAGTTTGAAATTTTCAATAATGTTCATAAAACGAACAAAAATAAAATATGGATACCAAAGGAAATGAAAATACCATTTATGAAGTAATCTCATCCATCTCTTTGTCATGTAGGTGTAAAGAAATTCCAGTATTAGGTTCCACAGACATTTGATTTTGAAAATAAATAAGAAGTAAAAAATGTAGTTCAAGATTATTGATCTCATTAACATACTCAAAGAAAACAATTCTTAGTCAAAAAGACTCAATTTTATTTGACACAAATTCATTGACTTTTGAGGAACTTGGAAGGCCAAGTTCCATAGAAAAAGATATATTGGTAATAATTAATCAATTCAGTAGATGCATATTAAAAAAACATGAAGAAAAAAACAGCAAGTATGTTGAAAAATAATTGGATTTTGAAATATGGAGCACCAAAATTTATACACTGTGAAAAAGGAAACTCGTTTGAATCAAAATTAATAACAACTATTTAACAAGTATTTTATTAAAAAATCAATTGGAAAAGAAAATTTAAAAATAAATTTTAAGTAATTTGTGGACAAATAAATCATAAAATGACTGTTTACCATTATCCAAATTCATCATTGGAAATATTACCATTCAAACAAAACTATGTAACAAATAAAGTGCACTTTACTTTGTTTCTGACCTTGAAAAATAAACCAGTTTTGAGTTTCCCACAGAAATTTTTTGATAAATATCTTGCTCGTTGTTTTCTTTAAATTTAAAAAAATATGTAAACAATTAAAATTTAATACCTAAATTGTGGCACAAATATAAATTCATAAATATATTATAAATAAATATTTTTTGTCATAAATATATTTTTAATATTTGTGGATTTTGAATGAATTTAGAACTCCGATAATATAAGAAAAAAATCCATAACCATAAATCATAGAAACGTAAAGTCGTAAAGTCTCTCCAATTTGGTAATGTAATTTGTTTGAATGAATAATAACCTTTTCTATAAAAAATGAGAAAGTAGAAAAAAAAGATTTAATACACAAACAAAACACATTTATACAAATTTTGATATGCTTAAATAATATAATATTATAATTCAATATGTTATGGAATAAAAAGTAGCAGCCCCCTTTAAGTTGTTAATTTCTAATTTGTCATGTTATTTGTATTAATTTTAACAATTTTTTAGTTTGAATAACCTAATTGTAAATTAAAATGTTTAAAAAACTACTACGTAACATAAATTTTGAAAGTCGAATCGTTGATTATAGAAGATCATATCAATTTTAAATATAAATTAAGAGTACACCTAATCCGTGGAACGTAGCTACCGTGTAAAAGAAAATCGTGTAAAAAAAGACGTACAGTAGTACAAAGGCATGAGATAGGTTCCACAAATAAAAACAAATAAATTTTTATTCTGAGTCGGTGTCAGATAGTAGCCGCGTTCTCTTTTTCTAAAATCACTTTAGTAAGAGGAAATGTCTAGTACATCAACTTCAACTACTGTTAGTGCCAATCTATTATCAGAGACAGTTTACACACAGTGTTACTTATTTTAATAGAAAATTCCGTAATTTTTGATTGTGCTCCTAGTCTGAGCAGTTCTCTGTACAGCTCCTTGTACCGAGTCATACAGGATTTCAGATCAGATTGAAATTTCGCAGCTCGTTCGGCTATATGATCATTAGTTAGAAAATAATCTGCCAATTTGTTTACATCATTATTCATTTGATTCAAAATGTATTGAAAATAATTCTTTATACATTACTGTTTAAACGTTGAATTATATGGTTGAATGAGCGCAGTAGTATTAGGAGACAAAAATAATTTTTACATTAGGTTGCTCCAAAACTGAGTGTACAGGAGCGTTGTCTATTACAAAAAAAATTTTAAATGGCATGTCTTTATCTTTCATGTAACCTTTTACTTCTGGAACAAAATAAGTATTGAACCACTCACTGAAAACTGCTGAAGTACTCCGCGCCTTTTTATTAGTATTACAATGGACTGGTAGTGTATTCATATGTATTCCTTTCATTGCTCGTAGCTTGAGTGATTTATTTATCAGCAGAGGTTTAATGTTATCAACTTTAAATTAATTTATATTATTTAAATTTTGTTTAAATGTTCCAAATTTTTTTTATATTACGATTTTATGAATCATGATTTAAAATTCGTCAGCGTACTAATCTCTATTTAATTGTCATTCTACTTTAAATATCAGGTGATTAAATTCGTAGAGTTTAATACATCGACGGAAGGTTCTTTACCGTAAAGGAAAGATTTTCTTTTGGTTTCCTTAAAGGACTTCATTTAATGTAATGTTATTTGATTAGCCCAATTTAGATCCGATATTCCCTATTTTCTGTTCACCATTCCTCAATCGTATCAAACATGCATTCGTGAATCATTCAATTTACCCTAGAAAAATTTCCACCCATCTATTAATCAAAACTTTTGGGTCCAACATACGAATTCAACAATAATCTTGTGGTGGTTGCTCATTATTTTCGTTTATTTTGAATGGATTAATTTATATTGACGAGGGTTTCTTATTTTAATGTAATGAGAAAACCCAATAGTATAATTAATAGCACCGACAGGACATTTAATAGTACGCGACAGGATATTTCTAAGTTTTACAACCCTTTGCGGTCACTTTAATATACACTACTCTCATCGAGATCTCTATTTATAATCAGTCATATTACCTCTTTCGACTATTTTAAAAATCTTACCAACTTTACATCCCTGCTCTGTTCTATCCTTTTCTATCAGATTTTACAATTTATTTTCCGAAAAGATTTTAAATTTTCAATACAATAGACAAAACCTTTTCCCCCTTAACTGAAGTCGCACCTCACATAATTTTAAGTGCCCATTCCGACCAACGTTGCCATTAGACGCTGTGTGTTTTACAACGACGCCATACGTACAGAGACCTGCGTCTTTCGACCAGAACTCTTCGCGAACATTCGAGGTTTTAGAAGTAGCGCAACTAGCTGCTGCAACTAGTGAAAGTTAACTCGCCAGCTGAGCTACCAGTTTTATCTTCTAAGGTCTATTACAATACTTAGTATAAATAAGAATTTAGGAGGACTCGTCAGTGGCATCAAAAGATGCCATGATCATCTAGAAAAAGGTTAAAATTCGTAATAACAAAATTTTAACATGTGCAAATATATATTAATATGAAAACACAAACTATTTACAAATTTATTATCGAACTAAACAAATTTCATACAAAATTTTGATTAAAATTAAAGTGGTTAAATTATGAATTCGGTTATCGTATATATAAATTGTTTTGTGTGTGTGTGGGACACATAGGGTATTTTTGGTCATTTTGAGAGGTTTATTTAAAATTTTATTAAATCTTTAATATTTTTCATAATTTTCCTTCATTTTCATTTCTTTTTTTGATATATTATTTATATTTTTCTGAATTGATTTTTACTATTATTTCTGGGTCATTATTCTTTTTGACCATTAAAAAGTTAGTTTTTGGTCGCCGCTTCCGCTTATGTTTTTTCTAAACTTTTTTTTGCAAGGTTTTGGCTGTTTTATGTATTGAATATGGCTCTGTCTGCTGATGTATACTTTCTTTTGATATTATTAATTTTGTTTTATTTAGTTTTGTTATATATTATTTTGTTTTATTTGTGTTTTTTATTTTTATTATCTCTCTGCGGTACTTGTGTATGTTTACGGTAGCCATATTAATAATTCAACAATTTGTTTTAATTAACTTAATGGTGGTAAGTTTGTGTATTACTATAACATAAATTATTGCTTTTATCTTTATATCATAGATTGATATCATTATTGAAAACAGTTTTAGAAAGTAAGAAATGGAATGAATACATAAACTGAACACATAAGCACATCGCATATAAGATATGCATGTAAACTTTCGATAAGTAGAAAATTTCCACGAATAAATATATTACACCTGATTCAGTTCATTAAAAACTTCTATAATAGAAGTTTTAATGAACATCCAACTACGATTATGATTAAGTTTATGAATTAGACATTTTTAAAATGGCTGACAGGTAAATTTTTTAAGAAAGTATATTTTAAGGCTTGGAGTGTGATCTCGTATATTTATGAGATCATTATTCAAGCTCTTAAATAATATTTTTCATCAACGTGTATTTTAAATTTACTTTTATTAATTTTTTTTTTAGGAATTTATGCCAATTTATGTAAATTAATGGAATTATTTTCGAATAAATTCAAGTCCGATTAATTGAAAACTAAAATTTATTAAACTAAAATTTATTAAACTAAAATTTATTAAAATAAAATTTATTATTAAAAAGTTTCTATATTCGAATAAACTATTTTTATGTTCCTTGGAAATTCGTTTTGGCTGCCATCTATTTTACCTTTTGACAAATCCAAATTTTTAATATTTATTGATTTTATGAGGCTTTAGAAATTTCCGTTAATTTCCAAAATTTATAAAAATCTTCCCCATTTTCAATGGTATTAATGATTTGGATTTTTTATACTTTATAAAAAATATTATTTTAAACTTAAGTTATCGGAAAACTTATGTTTTCCGTATTTTTTAAACTCCTCATTTGAAGGTTCTGGTTCCACTGCTCCTGGTAAATTGCCAATGAGGTAAAAAATGAATTTATTTTAAGTACAAGTTAAATGTTACATTGTTATTTCTTCATCTCCTCAAAAACCTATAGTTTCGATGGATATTTTTGAAATATCTGAAATGTTGTAAAAATATTAAATTGATTGAATTTCATGAAAAATCTTACGAAATTATTTCTTAATTTTCTCTACAACTCAAAGTAGAATTATTGGTATTTTTTTCAAAAATTTTCAACTTTAATTTTTAAAAAATTGTCTAAAAAGTTACTAAAAATAGTTTTATATAGAGTTTGTATTGAACTGAACATTTCTACATTTTGAAAGTTTGCATGCATTATTTATTGTATTATGTTTTTACATTGAAAAAAATTTCTTCAAATTCCTTCCTTCCTATAATATAAGTTTTTATTCAGTTTTACAAATTACATACAGACACGGGTAAGATGTATGTTTCTATATTATAACTTTATTGATTTTTTTCATTTTATTACACCAAGCGAAGTTGAGATAAATCACCTATAATATAAAAAGAAAATCAATAAATTTATAGCATGTAAACACACCAACTCACCTTGAGGTTGCTTGTAAAATAGTCAATGAGACAAACCCTACAATATAGAAACAGAATAAGTTATAGAGAAATACAAAAATTGCACATTAACACAACCCATAATAAAACAAGCATGCTAACTTTTAACATGTAGCCATCCGAAGTTGAAAAAACCCCTATAATAAATAATTTTATAGACATTTTTGAGATAATTTTAAAAAGAAAAATGGCGGAAAAAATTTTAATTAAAATTTTGAGGTTTTTGCTAGGAAATTTCGAGTAAATGAGGATGTATCTTTAAAGATTTACCCTTAAAACTAAAATTAATTTAATATTTCAGATATTTCTGTCGAAAAAAAGCAAAACCTGAAATCCGAAAAAAAGCATAAATTTTTAAATTATATTGGTAAGTTTTAAAAAATAATCATAAACCAAATTATTTTGTGTACATAATCGATGATTCATTTCAAAATATGTATAAAAAATATAATTATTTAATGCAAATAATAATTTTTAAAATTCAAAAATAATTTAACTCACATTTTTTAAATAATATCCGAAAAAAATACATATTTTTGGAGATTAGTTGTTACTTAATTTCCTAAATATTATTTATAATAATATATATGAAATAGTTGATCAAAGTTATATTTAAGAGCTTGAATTATGATCATATTTCCTTATGAAATCATAATTCAACTCTTAAAATTTAACTTTAAGTTATATAACTATATAAAAAATAACTTACTTAGCAGCCATTTAAAAAATGGCTGAAATGCATTTACTTTTTTACAAAATAAAATCCGCCAAGTTGATTTATGTATCAACTTGAATTATAGCGGAATTTATCTCAATGGGCTTGGTGTATAGGAGATTTTAATGAACTGAGACAGGTGTAAACATTTTGGTGAGAATTTGTAAACATTTTATTGGCTTTACTTACTAACCTATATTATATGAGTTTATTCATTCAAAACGGAATTTGTCTAGCTCATTTTACTCCAACACAATTTAGCACACTCATGTTCTAATAACGTAGTTGTGCCCAATGATTTTTAAAGATTTGAAATCTTTTTAAAATGGCATTTTAATGCAAAATGTTTGATAACTAAAATATACACACAAGCATGCGTTAAAAAAATCCCTCGTAGCAAATGTTAAAGCAAACACTAAATTTTTTTCGAATCATTTTCAAAATATACACTTAAAATTAAAAAACATACCCAAGAGCATTTTTTTAAAACTCACTGAAAAATTAAATCAAAACAATCCATTTGTCACGGAGTTTTTTATCACGCTAGGGATATCTTTGTTTCATGGAGCTTACGTTACAAAACGGGTTGAAAATTTAAGAAAATCTTTGATTTTACTTGTTTTAAGATGAAATTTTATTATAAAAAATTTGTGTTTTCTAAAAAATATTGATCAATTGGTATCTAATAATAATACAAATAATCAATTTTAGATAAATTTGTATGTTGTTTGTAGATATATAAAACCAAGCGGTATTTAGTTTTAACAATTTGACGCCGCTCATGGAGACTTTGCAAGTTTACAGAATGACAATACAAATTAAAATAGTTGATTTTTTCAATAAATGTTACAAAATAAAATCCGTTAAAAAATGATTAATTGATGAAAAAACAAATTACTCACATTAGTTACAACCTACATATTTTCATTGCTATTTGTGTAGTGCCGAAAACTTAAATCACGTTTTTATATAATTTCTGAAATTAGATTAATTACTATTGGTTAATAATTAAAATAAAAAGTTAGTTATAAATGTTTTTGGTTAAAAGTGCTATAATTTTTGTAAATTACACAACCTTTTTATCAGGAGTTAATGACACTTTACCTAATTTCTCATCTAGTAACAATAATTCTTTTAATTTAACGTCATAGTTGAGATATATCAGTATCGTATAATTATACAATACCTGTTTCACTTTTCTATTCAAATCACGATTTGTGTCCGTGAGTAGAAGTTATTACCGAGTTTTAAGAACCACTTAGATAAATAACTTAAATAATTTTTGTTTGTAAGCATTTTTATTTTGTTACATACAAGGTCTTTGGTATAATTTTAAAATTATGCATATTTTATTTTGCTCACAAAAATATTACTTATTTCACTATTTAATCATTTAATTTTAAGGAGTTACATATTGGTGCATATTGATCTATATCAACTCTTCACTAAACAGCTCGATGACTATTTTACTTTGCATTTATGTAACCATGGCAACTGCCACGTAGGCAGTGGTGTTGTGCTAATTTTTTTACCGGAACGCGTATATATAATTATATAGACAGGGCCGATCCTGGGTAGGAGGCCCTCTGTGTGGTCTCATGTCCCAAATTTAACGACGGGGGGGGGGGTGATTTACCATGATAATCCTGGTGGCACGTTTTTTTTTAGGTCTCAATGAGACCTAAAAAATGTAATAATAATACATAAAAATTCGTCAAAAATTAGAAAAAAAAATCAGCAATTCTTTTTAATTTTTTTTTTCAATACGTCAGCCAATTCTCGTTATCAGAATCATCTTTAGTTCCGGAACGCGTTCCTGTTCAAAAAGGAAGTACCGGAACGTTCCGGCTCGCCAACACACTGCACGTAGGTGAGGTACACAGTGGCTGAAAATCTTAGAGCAGGTGAGCACCATTACCAGAAATACTCATTGAACTATCAGTTTCAAGTTCATTACTGCAGATATAAGGTTTTAGATCGCATTATCATTTTATTTTTTTTAACTGGGGCTTCTCATGTTTTGTGTTCCTATGTTAGATGTTTTTCTTTTCAAAAGGTTGAACAGGAATCTATATTTAATTCGCGATTACACTTTCATATTTTTGCAAAGACTTAGGTATTAACATTTCAACTTAATAATTCTGTTAAGTTTCTATTTCCTTTTAAATTTCAGGTTATTTATTATTAATTTCCAAAATAATAAGATTTTAAAATTTTTATTTAAATTCAGACTTAGTTTTTTTTAAAAATATTTCATTCACAAATAACTTTTCCGAAATTATTTGTGATTGAGGTCTCTCATTTCCGTGACTTTGATCAATCTTTCCGATCAATTTCTTAAATTCTAAAAATAATTTAAATTTTAAAAAATTATATTTCAATTATAAATTATGTTTTTTCGATGCTTTTATTCAATATTTTCAATAATTTCCTGTTATCTATCATCATTTCCCAAATTTTTAAAAAATGTTTTAAGTTGAAATTTTATTAGTCCTCTTTTATTCACGGAAAAATGGAATGTGATAAAGCTCTTGAAAAATCCTCCAATTACATATTTTTATAAATAGAAAAACCCGTAACAAATGATTGTAATCATTATTTCTGTCCGTGTATTTTTTATTATAGTGGTTTTGTCTAGTGCATGGTTGTATTTTATTTTCTCCGGCAAAATCATTTTTCTTCTTTTCTAGAGTAAATGAACTTACTTTATGTCTGTCACCAATAATTTCTTATATCAAATAGTATATATTTATAAATTAATTATACTTGATTTATGACTAAACTTACCGTAAATATATACCTTTTCATGTATTCAACATAAATCCAACATAAAGTCCAAACAAATATAAAAATATTTTATAACAAATAATGGTTTCTTGGTATTAGCATAAGTTAAATGTTAAACAAGTAAGCTTCAATATGTCTTTGCTGCAAAATATTTATAGAGTGAACGTGCTTTTCAGTAATGGCTTATACTGCCGTTTAGTTGTTTAAAATATAACAAAACAAATATATATATATATATATATATATATATACATATTAAAACAAATTAAATGGAAATTTAATTTAGATCGATTTCATCTTCTGCGCCGTTTCTAATGGTTGGCAATTACAAAAATTGCAATAAAATTTTCAAAGTCATATCCAAAGTTTACCAATCACAAGGCAGTAAATTATGCGCTGAAAACATCCGCAAAATTTGGCCAATTATAAAAGCAATAAATAATCGTCATGGTTTAGCACATCTATCAAAAATATTTCATTTGTGTCAACCTTTGAAAGACGTGGAGACTTTAATCAGTTTTTTAAATTATGCCTTATTTGAAATCAGTGTGGCGAATTTTCCTTACGCGGCATCCGTCAGTGTTCCGTTGCCTGCCTGGCCTGTTCGCGTAAAAGAAATAATTATATTTCCGTCGATTTCTAAACAACAATGTTTATTTTTTAGGAATTTTGTAAACGATATACAAATGGAAATCTTTCAGATATTTCAAATGTTTTAACTTCGTTTTACAATGCCATCCAGATATATGGAAATTCTACAGAAAACTCCAAATGCTTAGATTTTCAAGCTGCGGACAAAAACAGTTTTAACTCAATGGCGTGGGAAATTCAAGTTTAGTAAAGTTTAATAATTAAATATTCAGTAATATAAAAATTTGCCATAAAATTTAATCTTTAAAGAAAAATTTTTAATTTCCTTTTCTTTGTACGGCGTATTTTTGCTGTTGCATATTCTATTTGCGCATAATCCAATTAAATAATTGCAAGACACTTATAGATCGAATACAGGGATTTTCAGTTTATAGCAAATATTTAAGGGTTATGTTGTTGATGAAGCTTTCAATTCCATCATATAAATGGGCGGTGAATGCATAGCAATTTCGAAAATGAGATGGATAAAATTGAAAAATTATGACAACTTTGACCACTTAAATATGTAACATTACTTGTAGTGGCCCTGAAACGTAGTCATTGTAAACTAAACAACAAAGCTTGAAACAGACAAATAGGTCAACAAGTGCTCATATGTGAGTTGTATTAGAATGCACTAGATTAAATTATAATCGAAAATTCTCTTTGAATATAATTTTCAGCAAAGCCTTGAATTAGTACTCATTTGACATATCAGATAAGTGAATAACAAAATAAGCCCTTGCTTGAAGTAATAATTATATTGTTGAAAAAGTTTCGATTATTAAATAATCCCATTCAGTTTCTTGTGGAGTTTAATATGAATTATTAAATAGAATAATTAAATAGAATAATTAATTATCGTGTTAATAAAATTATAATGATAAATTTAAATAAGTTTAAAATTTAAAGTATGGAATAATGAAATTGTTTGATTGTAAAATTAATATTTAGAAATGTTTGTAATTTAAATATATTAAATATTTATTGAATGTTTGTGTATTAATACTCCATATTCAATTAATAACTAATGGTTGCTGAAATATTCTCAAAAGAAATACTAAAAAACATTTATGGTTAAAACAACTTTAGATCGTTGTTTTAATATTGTTTTGTTTGTAGTTTTTTTTGAAAAAAGTTTGGAATTTAATATAATTTAGTTTTTAATGGACGTATTAAATTTACGAAATAAAACTGCTAATAATAATAATAATTATTATTTTTTTTGAAATAAATCTTAATCGAATTTAAATTCTTGCATCGCGACCGCGCCGATTACGAATAATATGATACCAGCAACCTATTATGGATCCGGGGATTTAAAATTGTTTGTTGAAGAAACCAAACGGTATTTTGATATGTGTAGATTAGCAGAAATTTCAAGATATATGATGGTAAAATGTCTAATTAAAAAAATTGCTATCTACTTACGATGCAGTAGATATAAATGTCATACATTTTGAAGATAGATTACGAACAACTTTCAGGAAACAGGCGTCTCTAATTCTAAATTTAATGGATTTATTAAATTATAAAAAGAAGAAAATTCAGTTATTTATTTTGAGAATATTGAAAAATGGTAGATAAGGTATTGAGGCATAAATGGGACAAAAGTGAGGTGATGAAATATTTCTTGACTCATTGTTTAGATGACAATGAAATAAATGAGAAATCAAAATGAGATAAGCAACAAATGAAGCATCGATTAAAGAAGTTATTTATAAGATGGAGGGAATCAATGAAGAAGTAGGAGAAACAGGCAAAATTTTGAACAATTGTAAAGACCTTCAATACAAAAAATATTTAATAATGATAGATTTATTCAAGGAAATAATACAAGATGTTGGAATTGTCAAGCGATCGGTCATGTCAGTCGAGAATGCCCAAGAAATGAAAAGAGAGGTTGTTACAGATGTGGGAAAGAAGGACATTTTAGTTTTGAATGCCATCAATCAGCTAGAAATCATGGTTATAAATGTTTCGGGTGTAACGAAAAGGACATGTACATAGAGAATGTCCTAACATCAGTTGCTCTGGTTGTGGTAAAAAAGGGCATTTGGAAATTAATTGTTTAATGTCAACAATAACAAACTCTCCAGACTATTCAAGAGGAAACAATCCTTACCAACAGAATAAATATAAAGAAATGCCAAACAAACAAAATCATTCTTCAGATTACGATCGAGATCACAGGAATAAATATTCGAATATAGCTGCTATAGATGATGAGCATGAACAGATAGAAGATAGAAATCTGACAGAATTCCCAAATGCCGAAGCTTCAACACGAGACGAGGTGATTGGAGCTATGTTCTAAGAGGTAATTTTTCTGAGACATTGCTGAATAATGATAATAATATATTTAATAGTATTTATAATAGTAGTAACAAAATTAAAAATAGTATAAGTAATAATAGTAATATGTATAGTAATTTGATTAATAATTGTAATGATAATAATTTTATTAGTAGAAATAAAAGTATTAATAATTTAAGTGATAATAATAGAATTGTATTAAATAATAGTAATTATGAGTGCATTTATAATTTTGAGAACCGATATGATAAAAGACTAAACGAAAAACTAGTCAATGAAAAAAATGTAAAGTTTAATAATAGTAAAATAGAATATAATAAGATGGGTGGTAGACCGAGTATGATGATTAAATTTGTAGAAATATGAGAAGCTGTCTTTTAGATACAGGAGCTAGAATAAATGTCATTGATAAAAAGATAATTGAGAAATTAAGAGAAGTAGATATTAAAAACCAATTGGTGGGGGTGAGTTGTGCAAATGGCAGTCATTGCAAATTGTAGGAAAAACTACCCTTCATGTAACTATGAACAAGAACTATGATATAGAAGTTATAAATAATCAGGAAAATGTTCGTTGGTGGGGAAATAAGTGATATATGAAACTAAAGAGAACCATGGAAGTTATAAAAATTGATAGGAAATCAGACATATATAACTTAATTGAAAAGAATATCAAAGCTTTTATGGCAAATAAATGGGACATTGGAAAAACAAATATTTTAAAACATAAGATTATGGCAACAGAAGGTTCGATTTTGATAAAACCAAGGAGACAGCCAGCGCATTTAGAATAAAAATTTGATGACGCCATAAAAATTTGGAAGAAAATAGCATAATTAGAAAATGTAATTCTTCATGGAACACACCAATGGTATGTGTATGGAAGAAAGAAAAATGAGATATCAGACTATGTTTAGATTTTCGGGCGTTAAACAAAGTGAGAGAAAGGCATACATTTCCAATGCCTAATATTGAAGAAATTTTAGATACTTTAAATGAATCACAATATTTTAGCACAATTGACTTAGGAAATGCGTATTATCAGGTAGAGCTAGCAGAAGAGTCATAGAATAAGACATCATTTTCCTTGAAAAGCAGGTCCGTTCTGTTTCAATCGAATTCCTTTTGATATAGCGGTAACCCCCGCAACTTTTCAGAAATTAATGACCATAGTTTTAGGAAAGTTAAATTGGAAGGAAGCAGTTGTGTATTTGGACGACATTCTCATATTTTCTAAGAATCTTGAAAGTCATAAAAGTCGATTAAATAATGTACTTGAAAATATCCAGGGGTAGGATTAAAAATAAATCCGTAGAAATGTCACCTTTTTTAAAAAAGGAAATCAAATTTCTCGGTCATATCATTAATGAAGAAGGTATTCAGACAGATAGAAGTAAAATAGAAGCAATACTAAACTTTGAAAGAACTAAATGTGTTAAAATGCTTAGAAGCTTTTTAGGAATATGTAATTATTATAGGAAATTCATAAAAGATTATGCCAGATTAGCAAGAAGCTTAGATTCGTTATGTGAAAGTAATAAAGATTAATTAAATTGGTCAGAAACTTGTGAAGAAGCATTTGAAAAACTGAAAAAAACACTATCGATTGCGCCAGTACTAATATACCCAAATTTTAAAAAAGAATTTATTTTAGAAACAGATGCGAGTTTTGACACAATAGGTGCTGTTCTATCACAACGAGATGATGAAGGAAATGAAAGAGTTGTAGCATATAGCTTACATGCAATGAGCAATCACGAATTAGGATATTGTATAACAAGGAAAGAACTTTTAGCTATCTATTATTTTACACAACACTTCAAACATTATCTGTACGGGAAGAAGTTTAAATTGAGGACAGATCATAAAGCAATCACATTTATGATGACTGCAAAAAACCCAATCACACCCCAGTTCCAAACATGGATAAATTTTTTAAGTAGTTTGGATATGGAAATGAGCTACAGAAAAGGAACCGAACATACAAATGCAGATGCTACGTCAAGAAATACTTGTGAAACATGTACACAATGTAAAATTCAACATAAAGACGCAACGAAAGAAAGAATGAAAACAAGGGCTTTAGCAATATTAATAGAAAATAATTGTTGGCAAGATACAGATGAATAAATTAAGGAAATTAAGAGACAAATTGAAAAAAAGACAAAGGTTCAAAATGGCAAAAGATTTTGTAGTTACTGTGGAAGACAAAATATGGATTCCAGACGCAGAAAGAGAAAATTTTATTTTAGAGATGCATAAAATGTTATGTCATGTAGGTAATAAAAAGGTAACTGATTATATTGAAACGGGATATGACATGAAAAACATGAATAAAATCTTAAAAATGGTAATAGATAACTGTTTAAACTGCCAAAAACAGAAGGCAATGGCAACTAAGACAAAAGAGACAATAATAAAACAAGCAGCATAGAAACAATTTCATTCATATGGGCTTTTGTGGTCCACTCAAAACCAGTTTTTGTGGTAAGAAATATATTTTCGCTATGATCAATCCATTTAGTCGATACATAAAATTGACTGAAGTTTCAAAACAAGACGATAAAACAACGGTTGATACAATTATGGGAAAATGGATCCTGAAATTTGGCGCTCCAAAGATAGTTCATGTTGATTGTGGGAAAGTATTTGTATCTCATACATTTAAGAATTAATGAAAAGGCACGATATAAAAGTACAGTTTTCAAGCCCTTACCATCCCAGTGCAAATGGTCTAATATAAAGATAGTTCGGAACGATTAGAGATTGTATGAAAGCTTCATTGAAAGATAAGAAACATAATGATTGGGCAAATATATTACCGGAAATATAATTCACGTTAAATGCTACCATACAAAAATCGACAGGTAAAAGCCCAGCTGAAATTATTTTTGGTCATAAAATTCGACATCGATGTGACAGACAGAATGAGATAAGAAATAATGTCCTCGCTAGCACAGAAAAAATGAAATACAAACCAAATTCGTCAAGAATTATAAAACGTTGTTTAAATATTGAATTGAACGACCAGTATTTTTGAAATAAATTTTATTGTCGAATATTATTATTTACAATTCTTACAATTATTATTATTATTATTATTATTATTATTATTATTATTATTATTATTATTATTATTATTATTATTATTATTATTATTATTATAAAACTGTAATTTCTTGCTAGTGTGATAAATTATAATTATTTAAACAAGTGAATGAATAAAATTATTTAAATAAGCCCTTGCTACAAATTATACATTATATAAATAAAAAAATTCGATTATTAGCTGTTTCAATTTTAAAACTTTTAGAAAGATTGAAAGCGTAATTTATATTATATAAAGAAATTTTTTTAAAAAAATTTAACTCAATCAGACAAAAGAAAATAAATTTAAAATGAAGATCAAAAAGCTTTTAAAAACTGAAAAAGATAATTTCCAAAAAACAGAAAAAAAAGAAATAAAAAAGGATTAATATTTACTTTGCAGCAAGGGATATCTTATTATTTACTTGTTGATTAATATTATTAATTATAATTAATATAAATATTATTATTATTATTATTATTATTATTATTATTATTATTATTATTATTATTATTATTATTATTATTATTATCATGATTTTTATTCTTGGTATCATCATTATTATTACTATCGTTTTTATTTTAGACCTGTATGGAACTTCCATTTCCTATGTGTATAAACGGAATTCATGACATATATTTTAAAGAGAATTTAATAACGGAAGGAGAATTTAATAATTTTTGTTTGAAAAAATATGGGATTAAACCTCGCTTGAATTGGATAAATATTCTTTTTTCGGGTATTCACTTTCAGTCTTTATCCAACATAATATTTAGTAACGGGCTACTGGATCCTTGGTCTGCTGGCGGAATCCTTGAATCTTCGAATAAAAAGATTCAATTAATTAAAATACTTAATGGAGCTCATCATGTGGATTTGCGAAAATCTCATCCAATGGACACGACTGACATTAAAATGGCAAGAAAATTAGAAAAAACAACGATAGAAAAGTGGATAAGTGAATGGCATGAACAAATTGCTAAAATTTATTTACTATGAAATTTTTGTGTTTCAAATTATATTTATGTAAGTGTTAAGGTATTAATATTCTATATATGTAGAAAGTATGTAAGGTCCCAACCGAGTCACCTGTAAAAATAACTGTATTGGAACGGTCTGGAGTGAATGTTATGTTGATTTATGTTAACTATTAACCACAATAAGAAACTAAAAATAAAATATTTGTGAACAAAGTTAAGAACTTGTATTATGAAACAATAAAAACTAAAAATAATAATAATTGTGTAATCTTATTTTTTATTCTTTATTGAAGGTTTTGCGTTATTTCTGTAAGATAAATCGACTTTAGATCGTCCTTTATTGAAAGTAAAAGATTGTTTTGTCTTTTGTTGTCTTGGTTCTTGTTTTGAAGGAAACGCGTATTTGAGGATAGCTTGTTTTTGGTAATCCTTTAATTTCAATTCGAAATCTTTGAATCCTTAATTTTTGTTCGGAATGTTTGCGTCGTTTCTTGTCTGATTTTTTTACTTCTTTAATTTCTTTCGATCAATATTTTCAATTTTTCGTATAGCAATTTATTACTATTGGGGTATTAATTTATTTATATTTCAATTTATCCAAATAAAATCAATCAAAAAATAATAAATAAATAAAGCGCTGGGAGCGGAACATAATAACCATAACACCATAACACACAATAAAAATAATTATGAAGACATTACAGTAATTATGTAAAAGTCTTAAATTTTAATTTGTCCATTTTTATGGAAAATAATAACTTTTCTGTCAAATTCAAATATTATGTTGCAATGGGTAGATAATGGCTCCCGGAAGCAGTAGCCATCTCCACAACCCCTAGTGGTAGAGTAAGGATCAATTTTATGTTCCCTGTAAGAATCCTTTAAAAATATTAAAACATTTTAATAAACTTAGTAAAAAATTAGAAATACTTCCACAAAACAATATTTTTCATTACATCCAAATTACACCGCGAATTACTGTTACTGAAACGCCAGGCAGTTGAGGATTAATTCCGGGAATTGGAAACATCTGAAGTGATAAAGCGATCTTCTTCCCCGTGGGCATCTGTTATAAACGTCTAAAATTTAGACCCTGTGACGACTATCTATACCTTAACTCGAATCTGATCCACGACCAGGGCCGGATTATCCAGTAGACACTGTGCCTAGGGCCTACAAACAATTAGGCGCCTACGAAAAAAAATTAAATTAAATTTTTTTATAATTTTTTTATTGAGTGGTTAAAAATAGAGAAATAAAGACAAAAAAGCAAAATTCAAAATCGATCATTTTTATAATTAGAAACTGTTTTAATTAAGTTTTTACACACAGTAGACTAAATTATAGACTAAATTATATAAACTTTGCGGCTCTTTGCATGAGCAAAATCACAAATAACATCTTCAAATGACATTTCCCGCATTGAATCGTTTTCAATTGAAAGAAGTGCAAGAGAAAACAATCGTTCTTGTCACATCGTTGACCGCAGATAATTTTTGATAAGTTTCAGTTTTGAAAAAGATCGTTCACCTTTACAGCTTAATTCAAAAATTGAAAGATAAATTCGAAAAGCAATATTTACATTTGGAAAACTTGTGACCAACTTGTTTTCTATTTGGACCTTCAATAGATTTTTTGTCAGCGAACATTCTGGAAAACAAAAGAAACTCATCAGCAAATGCCTCTTCCAGATCTAATGAATATATCTTAATAAATTCGTTTGTTTTAGAAATAATTTCATCACTTGACAAAGATCTGTCCAGAAGAAAACTGAAACTTTAATTTTATCCTGCGTAAGCTGCTCACCGTTTTTCCATCTCAAAGATAAGTCTGTTGTGAACGACGACACATGTCCTATGTCAACGATGACAAAACTATTATGCGAGTGTCACATGTGACACATTGCCTAGTTTACAAAAGTAGTGACATATGAGGACTATGTCCGTGGATATTTGGCTTTAAAAAGTTGAGACCCCCACCACTCTTCATTTTTTCCACTTCTTCATATTTTTCACTCTTCATTGAATGCTTTTCCTCTTAAATGAATATCTTCCACTTCAATGAATATTTTCTCCATTCAAAGTATATTAACCTTGTAATTTTTTAATGTATCAATTGTTATTTCATCTATTTAGTCGATTTATTTAGCTTTCCCACTTTTTCAGTAATTTCAACGACTTTTCCGCACTTAATATAGTCTCCCACCAATATTACTTTTCACTGAAAATTTGGTTCATTGAATATATTCTCTACTAATTAAAATTCCATGTGTTGACTTGTTATTTTCGATGAAAATTTAATTAATTTAAATTAAATTACACCCTTCAATATATTAGGTTGTGATAGGCAAAGAAAAATAATTTTAGGCTATGTAAATCAATTGGTAGTTTTATGAAAATTTTATGATTATTTGTAATAATATCAAGTTTTAGGCGAATTTATTTTAGTAAATTTTAATCATTTTTGTGAATATTAGGGTTTTCTGTTGAATTTTAATGGATTTGAAGTTTTATTATGTTTTTAATGAAATTATTGAAGAACTGAGGGTGATTCAATAATTATAGAAGCAAACAATTTCTTGTTAATTTATTAGATTTGACTTGATTTTAGGATTATTTTAAATAAAAGTTTATTTTAGGAACAAAATGTTTATGAAACATCTATTTAAGATAATTATTTACCAATTAGAATCCAATTTGATTGATAGATTTTGAATAGTAATTGATATTTTTATTATAAATTTATGATCTATTTAAAAAAAAGTTGAAATTGTATTGCATTTATTCGTTGAAAGCGTTAAAGCTTTTCAGAAGTTTGTTGGGTATTGATTAATGTATTTTACAGTAAATTACAATCATCTTTAGGAATATTTGAAGAGACAGAGACAAAATTTAATTAAAATTTATTGTTAATTTTACACGGTTTTATTAAACTTTTATCGATTTCAGTTGATTTTTAAAAATATTTTAGTGAAACTTAGAAAGAATAAAATATCTTTGAGATAAGGGGTCAATTATTTACTTTCATTTTCAATTTTATTGATTTCATGGATATCAATCACAAAAGTAATATAATTTTATTGGTTTTCCAATTTATTTTAATTATTTGAGTAAACAAATAATGAAAAAATATGATCTCTGTTTCATGATTTTACAATAATTTTGTGAAATTTAAAGATTTTTTAGGAACAAGAAGATTTTATTCAATTTTAGTCAATTTTGACTAATATTTTATTTGCTAGAATTTGTTGCCAGAATCAAATTGTATTGATTTTCGATGGAAAATGTTGGGTATCGATAACAATTTTGTAATACTTTAAAGAAAATTTAATTTTATTGGTAAAATTCAGATTTTTATGATAATTTTAAGAGAATTTGATTGATTGAATGCATAGCTTACATATGGTTGATATGATCAAAATGTAGGATTTTTTTAAGGGTATTTTAAGGGATTTATTCGGTTGAATATAGATTTCCAAAGGAATTTTACTTGATATGGTTTTATGAAAATAATGAATATAGTTGGTATAGTGGGAAAAGGTTATTTGAAGTGAAATGATTGGTTAAGTTCGGTATTTATAATATTTTTAGGGGGTTATATTTGAACGAATATCGATATGAGGGTGAAAAGATGATAGAAATAATGTCATTTGATGACAAATGAGGAGGAATTTATGATATTTTAGGGGGATTTATTCGGTTGGATATCACAGGATGGATACACAGTGAAATCGATGCATTTTCATTGATTTAAGGATTATCAAAATATATCAATAAGATTTTGGTTATTTTTAATGATATTATTGGAATCTGAAAAAAATATACGATACGTGTTCGGTTCTAAGAAAATGTTTGATTCATGTATTCAAATATTTATTTGATTTTATTATTATATTTGTAATTTAATTAAAAATCTAAAATTGACTAGTATTTAAAAAAGTTATGTTACCAATTACTTATGTTGTTATTGACAATTTTCTGAATAATTTAAATATTTATGATTATTTCCAGGAATGAAGAGAAATTGTACAATCAAATACTATGAGCAGTCGATGACATATATTAATTTTTATTCAACAAGTACCTAGAACAATTACCTAACAATCTTATAAAATTTTAAAAAATGATCTAACAAATTTTTTCAATTATTTTACAACTTAGTTAATTTAATTAATTTTTTAATTGATAAGTACTATTTTCTTTACAATTTGCTACTATGTTGAAACTTTTTTTAAAAGGTTTTATTCAAAGTACTAACAAATTTTATTAAAGATCTATCGAAACTGGTCAAAAATTATAAAACTTTGGTCATTTTAATAAGCATTACTCAATAACTACTAATTTCTTACCAATTTGCTGAAGGTCTTATTTTAAAATTTCTTCAAAGTACTAACATTATTTATAAATTAATCGGTTTTATTTAACATCGTAAAATATTTCTCACAACATTAATCAAATTCTATTCACATACTAATCATAATTTAAGGATAAGTTTTATTTTTACAAAAACAAATATTTTACAACAATTAAATATACATATTTGGATTGTTAGTGGATTTTATCGGTGTTTATCAGTACACAGATGCCTGTGCTATGTAGTTTTTTAAGCTTTGTTAGAAATTCAACTTATTTAGTGGTTGGTGGATAAAAATTTAATTTCTAGTAATGTGGTAGATGATAATTATTTTATCTATTAACTTTATTCAATGATGTTTAGAAACTTAAAAATCTAATAATTTTCAATAAATATATAAAAATTTATTTCAAGTACTGTAAAAGTAATATATGTTTTGTGAAATTAATTTAAGAATATTTTTCTAATCAAGTTTCTTTTTACTATCAATTACAAATCCTTATACTTACTAATTAATTTATCATTCATTAAACAACAAGCGTTGGAGTGAAAATAATAGAAAATGTGTAAAAATAAATTTAAGTAATTTTTGTTTTGAGCTGTTAGCAATTAATTTATTTAGGGGCATGTGAAAATTAAATGAAAAGGTTGACATTCATCTTTGAAAATAACTTTTAATAAATGTTCATTGTTGAATGTAATTAAAAATATTACAAAAATAATAGAAAAATTTCAAAGTTTTTAAACAAAACTATTAAGTTTTACAAAATAATTTCAATAAATCACATACAAGACTGTAAACAAGGCAATAAATTTTTATTCAGAGAAAATACAGCATTTGATCGGGCTTCAATGAATTTGATTAATAGTTTCTTGGTAGCAACCAGATAACTAAGCAACCAAACAATTTGGAGGCATCAAGGATCGATAAAAGAGAGATTGTTGGAGAAAAAGAGTTTTTTACCAGTCGAAACTTCTGGTTAATTATAGTAATTTAATCCCTTAATATCAAGTTTTTCCATATTCTCTTACCAGGGATAAACTAAATGTGATATTCTAATTGCCTCAAATCTCTTCATTGTCAAGCAAGAATTTTTTCTTTTTAACAACAATTATTATTTATGTAAAAAATTATTAAATATTTCAGTTTAAGTGAAATAAATGTAAAACAGTCGCCATCTGCTTTGACTCTTTGTGTTCTTTGATAATAAATAAGTTTTACTAAATTTTATTTTGTCAGTTTTTCCAATTTGTATTATTTTTTGGAGGTTTCATGAAGTTTTAAATATGGTGAAAGGGTTTCCTGATCAAAATAAATATTGCTTGGTTGCATCGTTGAAAGAGGCAATGAGAAAATGGAATCTGAATTCTATTGTTAAAAGTCAATCAAATTATAAAATTTAATAACAAATTTCAAAACATTTTGAATTTAATGTGATTAATATTGTTTTTTTATTTATTATCAATAACAATAGATCAATATTTAAAAAAGTTTATTGTTAAAATATTATTTCATATTAGAAGCATTTGTTTCAATTGTTTCATAAGAAGTTCTAAAAATATATTATTAAAAGAAAATAATTTCCAAAATTTAATTAAATATAAAAAATATTCTGAGCAATGTTATCATTCAATTCCAACCAACCATAAACATCCAAATATTTGAACATTTATAAAAACGTCTTATAAAACCACTAAAAACATATCCTAGAACTTAAAGTTCTTTACACGATTCTAGATTGCTTGTTTTTATTTTTCCTATTGACATCACGTCAAGTCGATCATATAATTTCGCAATTATTTCTCCAGGACTATTTTCGTGGCACGATATAAATTTAAATTCTTTGATGTCAGGATGCAATAACAATCAGAAGCTTGCACAAAATTTTGCATTTGAAAATAACAGTATCCTAATAAAGAAAGAGTAGCCCTTGAGATTGGATAACTTTTTAACTGTGGATTTAAAACAGTAAACGCTTCCTTATATTTGTGTTCTATAAAAATTTCATAACTGGTTTATGAAAGTTCTCCTCTAATTTGTATGCTCTTCTGCAAAAGACCAGCTGAGAAATAGAGAAGCATAATTAAATCGCTTGTCACAAAAAAGTCGTAGAATCATAGAATTCTGAATAAATCTCCCAGTACATGACCAACCTATGTGTTTAACCAAGGCAGATTATACTTGTGTATACTTGCAGCTTATACTTGTTGAAGTATTTTGATTATTGATGTTTTTTAATTCAACAATAGTGTAAATCTAATACAACAATTGAGTTGTTTCTTCCATTATTTGAGTCAAAGAGTATACAAAATGTAAATTTTCCAATTTTGATATCAAACAAAATGTCTCATCTTCAGTTAAGACCAAAAGAAATGTTACACAAACATCGTGAAATCTTTGGAAATAATGCAATGATTTAAAATGAATTAAAAATCCAATAATCAAATTCACTGATTGATCTTGCATTACTTTTCTTACAACTTCATCCATATCCGGATGAAATATTTTTAATGATCGATTTACGTCCATTAATACTTGATGATATTCTTTGTGAGAAGATATCGCTGATTCATCGGAAACAGTATTTTGAACTAATGAAAAAATACAATAGATATACAGCCAGGCTTTTTTCCGTATTGTATTATCTACTAAATCAAACCTAATCATTAAAAGTACTTTAATCCGATTAATAGTAACATCGAGAGATGACTTAACTTATAATACTCTATGCTTCTTGTCTTTCTTAAGAGAATGAAACTTATCTAACTTTTCATTGTTAATTGAAACTATTGAAAAAAATATTTGAATGAGTTAATTCTATTAAAATACTAATACAATTAATTTTAAACACAAAAAGTTTAGATTTTTTTTTGAATCTTAAGGAAAATTCAAAATACAAAATTTAAAACTAATGAAATAGCAAATTTTTTTGACATAAAAATTTATTAATTAGGAAGTATCAAAATTAAGTACTGAAAACTAATATTCATTAATTTGAAATGCCATTGTTTTCAATAATTAAAAAACTGAATTTTGGCGAAAGTATTGTTACTACAATTATCATATCTGCTTTCATCCTTAATTGTTGCATCCCCTTTAATCCATACCTTATCACCGATATAAAATTTTCTTTTACTTCGAAGTTCATTATGTTGCAATATCTTTCTTTCATTCGTTCTTATATTCAATTCTTCTACTGAACTACATCTTATTGTGGTTTGAATTTTCAAATGAAATATAAATTTCACTTCTGATAATAATTCGGTACAGTTTCTACAATTTTTATTTGTAAAGGAAATTTGTATAGCATCTTGTATAGTTCTAAATTATTTTGCAATCATTCTAGCAGTCGAAAAATGATACAAAATTGAATACATTTGATGAATATTCATTAAATCCTTTATTAATTTTACTTAGAACGATTTTCATCTGTTATTGTATAAATTTCGATATTTCATATTTCCAAATCTAAAGATTCTTTAAAACAACTCCAATTGTTTATTCATCTATTTGTTTGGTTATACGCCATAATTTAAACAATAAATTAAAATTAAATAAAACTAATTAAATAAATTTTGAAATTATTAAAATGGCTGCTGTGCCACAAACACGCACCGCATGCAAAAACTAAAAATAAAATAAAAACATCAATTAAAACAAATTTTAAAAAATCACAAAAATAAATAAAATTCAAAGAGAGCCTACAGATGCAGCCAGAAACATACAAGTAAAAAATAAAACCTTCAAAACCTTGCAAAAAAAGTTTAAAAAATACACAGGCGTTAGTGGTGATCAAATAAAATCTCGGGTGGCCACAAAGAAAAATTGCTGAGAAAAGATATTAAAAATGCAAATATGAAAAAAAATATCAAAACTAAGATAAAAATAAGGAGAAAAATATTAAAAATAAAAAAAACACATGGACAAAATTAATATAAATACATCAATCATTTTCATAATTTTTAAATTAACTAACCATTTCATAAAAACTAATTCTGAACTAATTTTGTACCAAATTTTCATTCAGATCAAATAGCAAGTACTTGTTGTTGTACTAATATATTTTAGTAATTGTATGGTTTTATTAAAGCGTGATTTTACTTTGGATGACCGTGGATATTTATATTCACCAGGCAAGTCCCCCTAACATAATTATTTATATATCATTGGTAAACAGAATTTGAAAGGGGTTGAAAAGTGCTTGATTCTTCAGTTGATGTTGGGGAATCGGTATACACTGGGTAGACTTACTCTCATCCTTCTATGTCCGCTGGATAAGCAAGGCCTTGTTTACGCTGGTCTTGAAAGTAGGACGTTGTCGAACCAACTGTAGCACCTGATGAAAACGTCAGCCAGGGCAATCACAATAAAATTCGGGTATAGTGATTTGACCTATGGGGAATGTACATTCTTAAAATGCCTTGGTAGGGAAAACAAATTTTAAAAATCCTGTCGAAAGTCAATTGAGCGAGACAACTATGCATAGGATAGGTGTTATATCAACATTGAATGAATAAAATGTGTAAGAGAAGGTTTCGAAATTAGAATTCTGACGAGAATGAGGTGGGCAATGATTGTAGTGAGTGCAGAGAAGTTTTTCTTTTGATCAACTCAAACTAAACTCCAATAGTCGTCATAACATTAAGTTAGTAGCTTCAGCATATAAGAGTCTAACAGCAAATTTTTGTAGTGATAATAAAATCGAACATATTTACTTGTTCCATGAAAACGACAAATAACCACACAATAAGGCGATAATATTGGACATTCCATTCAGAGACAACTTACCGACTTTATCAACAAATGACTTCAGATCAATTAGGATTATTGCCGTAAATTTAGACCAACAAATTAATATAAGCATATATTTACAAAATAAAATCATATTCAGTATACTCCACACTAATCTAGCTATACTATCCAACAGTGCCACCGAAGTTGAGTGATAACCAAGCCACCATATTTGTAGAAGCCTTCGCACGTTACACTGGGTATGACAACATGGTCAAAAGTCATTAAATCACAACTATTACATCAATAAAAATAAAACAACATAATATAACCAACTCAATGAATAAAGTTAAATTAATCCAATCAAATTGTCATTATCAAATCATTGTTGTCATATAAATCACGTTATTTTTATTTATTGAGTCCTATTATATAATATTTTAATTTACAACAGTAGTGTGAAAATGAGCACTTTTGAGCCATCAACTACCCGACAAACCCCAGAAATCTGCAAAAATGTAAATTGCAAATTTAGTTAATTATAACTGCACAATAATACGCATTTTCACTAGGAAATCTTCAATATACGAATATTTCATTGAAAAAATTTAAAACAAAGTGACATTTCTGCAGATTTCTCGGGTTTGTCGGGTAGTTGATGGCTCAAAAGTGCTCATTTTCATACTACTGTTGTAAATTAAAATATTATATAATAGGACTCAATAAATAAAAATAACGTGATTTATATGACAACAATGATTTGATAATGACAATTTGATTGGATTAATTTAACTTTATTTATTGAGTTGGTTATGTTGTTATTTTATTTGTTTAATTGAATAGACTTCTGAAAGGTGTAACCCACGTCTGAAATTGTGTTGTAATTAATTGCCTTATGAACTTTTCGTAACTTAAAACGATTTCCGAATAAATAATGTTTAAAATGTAACGTAAAATAGTTAATAGAAAACAGTTTTTTTCCTGGCTCGTGGGTGTTCATCTCATGTGATACATACGCGATTTCTTTCGTTTCTACAATAATCTAATAGTGACATTACATCTTCAATTCTGTCAAAATTTGTATTTGTATCCAATGTAAATTCATTTTAAAAATCTGGAAAAGCCAGTGATGTAGCTTATATCAGTTCCTCTTTCATACCTTGAAATTCGATTTCACATTCATTTGTCCACACTAATTGTTTCTGCGGTCTCATTTAAAACATGTGTTTTTAAAAACATTTCTATCTGATTTTTTAAATAGGGCATTTTCACCTATTTTCGACAAAGACGCACAATTACCTATCTAACCTGTGCTGTCCTCTGGTATTCGCAATAATTTACATTTGAGAGCGAAAAAGTAAATTATTATATAATAATTATAATTCATGCAAATTGATTTTAATTGATTATATGCAAATTGATTTTAATTGATTATATGCAAATTGATTTTAATTGATTATATGCAAATTTATATTTTAATAGATAATTTACCTCAAAAAATCAATGAAAGATTGCAAAGTTAGTAAATATTACTGTATTAATAAAAATAAAAAAATCAAAATTTAAAAGTTTTTATTGTATTCCACCAAATCAAAATACTACAATGAGTTATACAATATGTATATAAGAGATAGAAGTATTGATGCAGTAAAGAATTTATTCAATAACTTTTCTCAAGAAATAATTATTACAAAACATTATTTATACAATGCCTTCTATCTTGCAGTTTCGATGGAGATCTACGCGTAACCTGTACAGGTTCTTTTTTATTCACTGAATTTTTAGTGATGACAACACAACAAATATCAGATCCAGGAATTTCGTAACGAACATCTTTCAATAAATCCTCCTAAAAATCAGACTTACACCGGGAATCGAAACTAAATGAACTAAATATACCAGTATAGATTTTAGTCCACGTGCTCCAACTTTTGTGGAAACGGCTAATTTTGCAATTTCTCTTAATGCATCGTCAGTTATTTCAAGGTTACACTTAAGATGCCAATTTGAGCACAATGCGTAAAGTAAAAGGGAAATACTAACCTGGTCGAGACCAAGAAAATATTGAAAGATTTTGACTACTGAATTTCGAGGTTCAACAAGAATTTTCCTTAGCATGTTTTCGTCAGGATTTTTAAGAGCAGTAATAATTGGAAATCTACCAACAAATTCCGGTAGAAATCCAAAATCAATAATATCCTTTGCTTCGATCTTCATAAGAATACTGTCAGTATCTATTTTGTCTTGATTGTCTCTTTCAATACAATCAGAAAGTCCTAATGACTGATAAAATATAGTTCTGTTAAATATATACACCAGTTGAACCAAAATTTAAGGTCAACTATAAGAAATAATTAATTTATAAATAATTAAAAGATAACGCCAATAAAAAACCTTTCGTACGATATATTTAGATAGCACAGCTATCATCTTCGGGTACTCAAAACCAACTAAAAATATTATGAATTAACATTTAATTTAAACAAATTATTTTTATTAATTTAATTTTGTAATAAATAAATATTTATAAAATATATTCAATTCAATTTTAATTAATTTAAAATTTTAAAATTTTCACTTATATTCTAATTTTTAAAAAATTAATGTAATTTAAAATTTTCAATTATTTTAATAATATTAAAAAAACAAACATGATTTAACATACGTAAACTATTTAAAAACATTCAAAACATTCGTAGTCACAGCACTTTGCACATTAATCTTTGGATCCAATGACCTTATCAGCAATGCTTCACATATCACGCGTTCCCAATAATTATTAAAACTTCTCAACAAAATTCTAAAATCAGACATTCCTATTTCACTTTTACAGCCTCTATTGTGTTCACTAATATTGGTCAAACCCTTCAATCGACAATGCTCTAGAACTCGAGTACAGAGATCACGGGATGTCTCTCCAATGTATGTGACATTACACCCATTACATGTAAATTGATAAACGAGATCAGAACACAATCCAACCGGAGTTTTTGATTTATTAATAAACATATTGCGTACCTTACACGAATTAGAGACAATCTTATACTCTAAATTTCCATCTGTTTACTTAACTTCCTTTTATAATTTGTAAAGCCTTCAGAGTACTGCAATACTTATATAGAAGGACATATATTAAGTGAATTTACTATAGAAAAGCAAGGGGAATGCAAACGCACACACACAACAATCCTATAATAAAAATACACAAAAATTATGGTCAGTAATCATTTATGAGTATTCTTAATTATAAAAATATAAGCGTTTCATCATATTCCATCTTTCCGTGACTAACAGAGCAACATTTTGTTGAAATTTGGAAAATGATGATAGATTACCGGAATTTATGGAAAATGTGGAAGAAATGCATCGAAAGGGATAATTTATAGGTAAAATATTATTCTATAAAGTTAAATCATTTTAGATAAACTAATTATATAACCAGGTCACTATGACCTTGATTTGACCTTGATTTGACCTTGATCACTATGAACTTGGATTTGGCGTGGGTGCGCAGTTTTTGCTACATAAAATAATTTCGAAATTATGAATGCATGTAAGATGTATGAGTTGTTATTCAGATTTTATCCAACAAAGTTTGTGTGTGTCATCCCCGCATCTGTGAAATGGTATATAAATATACTTTATATATTATTATTAGTTTATATTATCGAATCTTGCAAGCCTCCTTGCAATAAAAAATTAACCAATGCATCCTGTAATTTGAACCTAAACCACAACCCAAGTCAGACTTATCCAGGTTGGAGCCACAACCCTCTCTAACCGAAACACTAACATATCTAGTCTTTACCATCATTCTCGATCTCAGCAAAATGATGATATTATAGACCTAAGGAAAAAAACACAATATTCTTTTAGAATTTCCATAAGGTCGCAACATGAGGATTTGAATTTTATAGTTTGGAAGAAAGAAAGTAGTCTTTTACAGCCAATTCTCATTGAGATGGTATTCCAGATTTGAATGCATTTTGTTTTTGCTGTCGTATTTTTAATCCAAAACACTTCGTAGTCTGACAGAAGACACATTCATCACAAAGGGCAATAACAACGTGCATAAAGCACACGTGACAATACGTGACAAGTCAAGCGATAAGAAAAAACATTCAAAAAAACTCAACAAGCTAATATCAAAGTCGCCGAACAATTTGTCCATTTTTACGCTACAAGACCTATCATTCCGTGTGTTGAGGATACATAAATAATAGAGTAAAATAATTAATAAACATGTAAAATGATTGGGGAAAACAATCATAAGTGATTAAGATGTGGTTTTGGAGCTTAATAAAAATGGAATGGAAAAGAAATGTTGAACAGCGAGAAAGGAATAAGAGAAAATCAATATAAACAGACAATTAAATTAAAGAAGGTCATTTATAATAAACAAGTGCAAATTTAGGACAACAAAAACAAAAGGAAAATTTGCACGTTATTTCGAAAGCTCTTTCAAGATAAGGGAAGGAATGTTGTTTGGGAATCGGAGAAAGGCATCTCTAAGAAATTATTTATCTGGACAGCTGTCAATGATTATGGAGGCCCAAAGGGAATTAGCGTTAAAAGATATCAGAAATTCTATTTGACACCAGTAAGTATTATTGGATGACGGAGTATAAAAAGGAAGCAAAATTGGAATCAAGAGAGACAAAATTTCAAAAAGAGAAAGAAATTAAAGAGAAATTTGAAACAGAAATTAAGCAAGGTCAAAGCAAAGCAAAGAAACTAAATCAGAGTTACCGATCTCAGAATCCCACCACAGTAGTCAAGTGATTGTGAAATCCAATTGATCCGAAAAGTGCTATTCTTCCCGAAGGGTCATAATAAGCACCAAATTGTGATTGATAGATAATTCGTTGTGTCTTTTTAAAGTGGAGATAAAGTGTATTAATCAATAAAGTTTATATCGTTTGGAGTTCATTACTGTTGTTTAAAAGCACGCTTGGAGTCAGATCGACAATAATTCGTATTCGAATTCACAGACAACCCCAACACTTGGAAGAGATGAATCACAAAATTCTTTTAATAAGTCGAACTTTGTAGAATTTATTGAAATGCAGTTACGCACCAATAAAGAATTTCAGATTCATCAGCAATGTATTCGAAAGAAATATAGGGACAATATTGACTAATCTATCAAAACAATCTATTAAGAGCTAACAGGAACAACGGTCATGGTGACAAGAGAACAAATTCTCAATGAAATCGAAAGAGCAGGAATGTTTTCTCTGTTGATTGACGAAAGCTTGGACAATTCTGATGATGAACAATCAAGCATATACTTCAGATATGTTTATGACAATGAAATCAACGAAATGTGTTACGCATTTATTGAGTAAAAAGATTTTGGTGCAGCTAATATTTTCCCATTCTTACAAAAAATCTTACGTAAAATAAATAGTTCAACACTTATATCAATTAGTGCAGATGAGGCTAGTGTGATGTCAGGAGATTAAAATGATGTTTGTACTCGCTTCATACGTGAATATTCAACTGCAGGATATATTCACTACACTGATTGTACGACAATTGCTTGAAACGATTCCTACAGTGTCTGAAAAATTAATAAATTGCAGATTTTTATGGGCAAATCTAACAATGACATGAGAAAGCGCAAAGGTCACTTCTTTACATTCACTGTAATTGTCACTTTGAAAGTTTAGATGTGATCCTTAATCGTTTGGTCGCAATTCTAATTGTTTTGAAAGAGCTTAGCGTCCACAATAGTGCTAACAGAGATGAAGCTGCAGGATTTTATAGGCAACTTTTCAGCAGAGTTTATTGTTACAGCTGTTACTTTCCACAAATTAATTACTATTCTTTCTGAACTCAAACGCTTTCGCTGTGCTTTAACAGTAAATGAGACCCTTTTGGAATGTGAAATGAAACGGACTAAAGGCAGTATGAAAACTGGAAAACCAATCGACATGTCCTTTCTTCCCAATCTGAACAAGCTAAATCAAGTGGTCAAGATGATTTCTATTTCAACAGCTACCGTAGAGAGGAAAATCAAATCTAGATAAAAACAAATTACTCCACTCGCTCCCTGGGAGTTCAATCAAAATTTTGATAAAAATTAATTAGTTGTTGAGGAGAGATTTCTATATAAAGGAATCTTGAATCAACAACTTTGTCGCAAAATTCCAAATAAAATTTGAGCAGCCAGGAGTTATAAGAATTTATTGAGAAACAGTTTGTGAAATTGAAAAAAGAAAAATATTAGTGTCGAGTCAGACTTGGGTCAAGAAGATTTTTAGAGATCTAGTTTATTATTGATTAAAAGGTGGCTTCCCATAGGAATCCCTGCCAGTGACAAATTAATTTGGAAGTGTAAATCGTTGTACAATTTTTGGTATCAATTGAGTTGCGCTTTCTTATAGTTAAATCTTTTTTTTGTTCATTCCATTTATTAATACTGGATGAAGTTATTGCTGAAAATTGCTAAAGTCGTAATGAAAATAAATGAAATTTTTAGAAGAAAACAAAAACATTTTAAAGGCGAACAAAAAATAAAGAATTTTACTAATATCCGTATTTATGTCGATTAATTATATAAAAATTAATTAGCCAAAATAACTGATATTTAAAGCAATTAAAATAGAAGATAAAGAAAAACCAACCCGTTTTAGATATCTTTTCTCAATTATTTTATCGATTCCGTTAAAAGCGCCAGACGCAATAAATAATATATTTGTTGTATCAACTTCTACTACATTGCCGAATATTTTCCCATCGGGAATAGCAACAACAGATCCTTCAATAATTTTTAATAAACCCTGCTGAACTTCCTCACCACCTATATCAAGATGACTTTTTAAAAAATATTTTTTGTTAATTTTATCTACTTCATCCAAGACAATGATTCCCTAGAAATGTATAATTTTTAATAAACAAAATAAATTTAATGGCTTAATATTTTCAAACCCTTGAAAACGACAAAATGAAAACAAATTTCTATAATAGTGTCTCCATAAACTCCAAGTTCAATTAAAATACATGTAGTTATGTAATCATATGTGATAGAAAAAATCTGAAAAAAGCAAAATAGAGAAAGTTAATTTTTTTTATCTTTTTCATTTTCTACCATCCTACTAATAAAAAGGAGAGTGTAATTATAAACACCTCTGAAATCATTTTCCATCTGATTTTCAGAAATATCAACAATCACATCAGTTATCGTATATTAGCCTATCTTGCAAGCTTTTTAAAGGTCGAAGTTTTAATAAATGAATATTGGTTCCTACGTTTTTAAACAAGAAATCCAATGGAGTATGTGGGTCAGAAAATAGTCAACCTTTTCCAATCGATTTGTTAGAGAATTTCTCATTAAAAATAGCCTAATGTCGTAGAAAAATGAAACTCTGTACACCAAGGGGCAATAAATTGGAGATAAATAGACAGCATAATGAATCTTATATACTCAAAAACCTAACCAATAATAAATGTGTGTGTCATAGCTAAAATAGAATATTGGTAAGAGCTGGGGCATTAGATAGAATCTTATAATATAGGACAGAGAAATTTCATGAAAGAAAAAAAATACGTGCGCACAATCAAGAATAATTCAGTTATCAACCAAAAACAATTTCAAAATTTCTGAACAAAAAGTTGATATCTTTTAAAGAAGTTAGGACCTTGTGTCTAAGCAAGAAATTCATACAGAAACATTGATCTTCAAAACTCACACGTTATTACCATAAATTATTACCATCACATTAAGAGATTTTTCCAAAGAACGATGTCTAAAGAACGATGAGATTTTGGGTAAACTGTAAATTTTTGGTATAAATGACTTTATTTTAGAATATTCCAAAATCTCTAAAACTCATAAAAAATCATAAGAAATAAAAACAAAATATGTTTAATTTGTTTAAATATAAAATTTTACTTCAACAAAGAAAATTTTAATCCATTAAAACATTTAAAAAATCCAAGGTCTTATAGATTGCCCTCAAAGTTCGGATTAAATGACTCTTGGTGTATTTTATATCTATCCTATCAGATTCTTTCTATCACATACACTTACAAATTCATAAGTATTTTAATTGCACACGGATGTTATGGATACTCTATATATGTATGGGTTTTTATTAAAATGACATCATTATTATTTTACTGAAAAAAAGTATGCAACACAAATTATTTCTTTAGAACTAGAAAATTTCAAGTATGTTAAACAATTTAATTATTTTAACCGCTTTCATTTAAGAAAAATAACAAAATGGGTTATGTATGGTCTATGGGGGGGCTAATCTGATTGGCTGATTTATAGTAATATAGATAGTATTTTGTTGATTTTTTCTAAATAATATAAGTTTTATTTTTATTTATGATAACATTTCATCTTAAATTAAATTTATACCAATTTTTTACAATAAAATAAGAAGCAAAGAAAAAAAATTAATCAAAATAACCAAATCAGCCAATCAGATTAGCCCCCCGCCATAGACCATACATTACCACAAAAGGTTTTAATTAAAATAATTTCTTTAAAAATTTTAAATTAACTATGGGTTGATTGAAAAAGAATTCAAATATATAGTTAATTCAAAATGTTGTTTTAAAACGAGCGCCAAAATTTTAAATATTTAAGCAACACAAATAACCTTAAAATAATTCAATTTCCAATTATTATCAAAAATCGGAATAATTTCTTAGATATATATCGGCTTTATTAAACACCAATTTCCCATACAACGTCATTTTATTTATTGTAAATTCCGTGCCACTAATTTAAACGACACTTACCAGAAATCTCAGACATCATTTATTGAGAAATATAAATATAAATCATTTTCCGTTGATTTATATCAGAGGTGCGAAGACTTGTTAAGACCAAGTGTAAAAACAAATTAACTGTGACTTATGAGGTCGCAAAAAACTCTTGAAAGTCATATACAGTATATGTTCATTTTATTTACACCTACCATGATTGTTACAAAAAAAGATAATAAAATGTAATAGTTTTTTAATTCATCTAACTCGCGTTATATAGCAATAATTCCATATATAAAATTCATAATTTCCTAAAAATACTGCAAAATTTAATAAAATAAAATATAAATGAAATTGTAAAATAAAGGTGATATTTAAGAGCTCGAATAATGATCTCATATATTTAAGAAATCAAAATATAAGCCTTGAATTTTACAATTAATAAAACCTTATTTGACAGCCATCTCAAAGTGGTTGAAATCGGCATGAGTTATGAAAATTAATAACTGATCAAGTTCATTTTTGCAACAACTTGTATCATAGAAATTGCATGCCAATTGAAAGGCAAACTTGATTGACATACTTTAATAAACTGTTATTTTTTATAATACTTATAAATAATATATTCACTCCAATAATACATCTCTGATTATAATATATTTTTAGCATTTTTGGCACCATTGCATATTTACACAAACCTATTTGTTACACTTTAAAATTTGTTTAAAGTAAAAGAATGTTTTATACACCATTATAAAGTGGTCTAGGTAATAGTGACGACTCTTATACTGCTAAAGGAAGTTCAACATATATACTCTAATATTATTAGATAAAAATATATATTTGTATTGGTATTGAAATGGTATGTTTTGCTTTATTAAACACCAATTTTCCATACAACATTAAATAATATCCCAAATATCTCTTGTGTTGACCCGTGGCATTAAAAAGCTGTAAATCACGCATGTGTTACTGTGTGGCTTTCAACGAGAGGGTAAATTTAACCCTGTAACTTTCTTCGGACTCTTGTCGTGGAATTGAACGGGTTTTTTTAAAATGCGTTTCGTTCTGTTGTGATACCAGTTGAAAAATGTACTTTTTTATTATTGGTTTTTACCATTGATATAAAAAAAATAAGGTGGCACCCTGAATTAATTGACAGTGTGGCTTGGCACATCACAGCTAAAAAGTTGCCAACCTCTGCTTTAGAAGGATGAATTTGAATAATTATGGAGTTGAGTCTTATCTTAATACAAGGGCTTAGATGACAAACCATTTATTAAATGATTATTTTTACGAGCTTAATACATATTTTATAAAACAAAACAGACAAATATAATTATTTCTAGATCACGCTCCTGTTCATATAGTAAACTCGAATTTAGATTTTACAAATATAAAATTAGTATTTTACCTCCAAACTTGACTTGTGCTCTGCAACGCTTAGACGCATGAATAATTCAAAATCTTAAGCAATTGTCAAGAAAATTATAAATCCTATCATTGATTCAATCACTGTATTTAGAAAAACATATTTCATATTTCGCGAAAATATTATCCTTCCTAGATGCATTAACAATCATTACAAGATCTTGGTAGAAAGTAACCAAATAAACCAGGGTTTCTTAACCGGTGAGGTATACCTCCCTTGAGGAGATATACTAATGTGTTGGGGGAGGTATGAGATTTTGTTTTCACATAAATTTTTCACATAAATAAATTTTGTCAACATGAAATTTAATATAAAATATAATTTTTTATATCAGTATGAATTAAATATGATTTTTTTTATAAATATATATTAAAATGGTAAAAATAAAATAATATATGTAATGTTGGTATACCACTAATTATGTTTCTTATCTTTTCTTAAAATAAATTAATTATGCTGGAGGTGAGAACATAAAATTAAATATTAGGTGAGGTATGAAGTAAAAAAGGTTAAGAACCCCTGAAATAAACTGTTACTAAGTGGTAGAAAAAATGTGAATTTTTCAATGATAATTGTGTAAATTATGATACAAAGGAAAATGATAAAGCGCCAGAAGAGTTGTCAGCTGCGGTTAAAAACTGAATCATAATACCACATTAACAAGCGAAGAAAATATGCTGGTATTTGTAACAGTAAAAGAAACATTTATTAAATTGATACGCTTTGTGATGTTAACAATATTGAAAACATTGAAGATTCCAAAGATATAGATTGTCAAGACCCAATCAACCTGCATGCAAAAATAATAAATTGATTAAAGAATTACTCAGCTACACCAAAAACAGGGATCCATTAAAGATGGAATGAATTTACTGGAATTATTTTATAAGATTCAAAATAAACAGTTTAAGAACACTAAGCAATTAGTACACGATATATTTTATATATAGACGTTCGACTTGCTGCTATTTTAACTATTCAAGCATCATTAATCATAGAATAGTAAAAACAAAAATTGAACTGATGTAAATCCACAGAACTTGGAAAACTTATTAGTGTTTATAGATTAGTAATTTTTTTACAGTTTTAAAAGATAAATTTCGCAATATATCCATATATATTGTATCATTTTTAACTTTTTGAACTGAAACTTGGAGGTTACATTTACGGATGTTTTACTGTTCGGGGAATATTTTTCATAAGTAATGCACATTTAGATTGGCTAATTGTTGAATGAATATATAATGAATGAATATTGTATATGGTTAATCATTATTTCAAATCAGTTGCATTTTACAATGACATTCTATTTATATTTATTAAAAATGTATATTCGACTATGAATCAGTAAAGATATAAACATCGATTTCATAATTGATTAATAGTCAAATATATATTTTTAATAAATATAAATACAATGTCATTGGAAAATGAAAAGAAATCAGTGATGAAAATCAAAAGAAGTTCTTATAGCTGTATTTTAGTAATGAGAATGATTAATAAATGAATAAAAATATTAAGTAAAACAGAATAGATATCTCGTGCGGAACAATAAAATGTAATTTTAGCTACACAAAATACTCAGCGGGCCGCAGTAAGGAAACGGTAATTTTTATGTGCACTTTAAACTAAGTTTCTTTTATATATATATATATATATATATATATATATATATATATATTAAGCTGTTTACAATTAGATGCCTAAGGTCTTAGGAAAATAAAAATTTGTTTTAATATATTCAGTTATTATTTTATTTCTAATTTATCTAATCATTAAAATATTTATTAACTTGCTGAGCTCTTTCCACATTACAATTAGCTTCCACAAATAATTTTTCAACAACCGATACTACATCTTCACCAAAGAAACCAGTGGCCGTTAAAGTTGTACAATCAAATATAGCTAATGGAACATCGAGGCATTTAGCTAAGGTTTGAGCCAATAGAGTTTTACCTGATGGGAAAACTAAATTAAATTTTTGAGGACAAAGAAATTTATAAAAATTGTTTATAACCATATTAAAACAAGACATAAAATAAATGGGATAAACTCTACAGAATTCAAACTAGAAAATATGTGCCTTATTGATTAGATTTAAATGAAAAATTCAATACAGGTATGCCAAACAAAGTTAAGGAAATTGCTGATATCGAAAAAAACAACCTTTAAAATTGCACATTGTCAGGATTAGCGTCAAGGATTCGAGATTTTTCTACCATAAATAAATTTATATAAATTTGATATTATCGATCCCAAAAATTCGTCGACGGATTTCATTATGAAATATTGAAACAAATATTATCAATAATATGAAATATTGAAACCAATCGTATCAATAATATGAAATATTGAGACAAATCGTATCAATAATATGAAATATTGAAACCAATCGTATCAATAATATGAAATATTGAGACAAATCGTATCAATAATATGAAATATTGAAACCAATCGTATCAATAATGTGAAATATTGAGACAAATTGTATCAATAATATGAAATATTGAGACAAATTGTATCAATAATATTAAATATTGAAACCAATCGTATCAATAATATGAAATATTGAGACAAATTGTATCAATAATATGAAATATTGAGTCAAATCGTATCAATAATATGAAATATTGAAACCAATCGTATCAATAATGTGAAATATTGAGACAAATTGTATCAATAATATGAGATATTGAGACAAATTGTATCAATAATATTAAATATTGAAACCAATCGTATCAATAGTATGAAATATTGAGACAAATTGTATCAATAATATGAAATATTGAGACAAATCGTATCAATAATATGAAATATTGAGACAAATCGTATCAATAATATGAAATATTGAAACCAATCGTATCAATAATATGAAATATTGAGACAAATCGTATCAATAATATGAAATATTGAAACCAATCGTATCAATAATATGAAATATTGAAACCAATCGTATCAATAATGTGAAATATTGAGACAAATTGTATCAATAATATGAAATATTGAGACAAATTGTATCAATAATATTAAATATTGAAACCAATCGTATCAATAATATGAAATATTGAGACAAATTGTATCAATAATATGAAATATTGAGTCAAATCGTATCAATAATATGAAATATTGAAACCAATCGTATCAATGTGAAATATTGAGACAAATTGTATCAATAATATGAGATATTGAGACAAATTGTATCAATAATATTAAATATTGAAACCAATCGTATCAATAGTATGAAATATTGAGACAAATTGTATCAATAATATGAAATATTGAGACAAATTGTATCAATAATATTAAATATTGAGACAAATTGTATCAATAATATTAAATATTGAGACAAATTGTATCAATAATATTAAATATTGAAACCAATCGTATCAATAATATGAAATATTGAGACAAATTATATCAATAATATTAGACATTGAGACAAATTGTATCAATAATATTAAATATTGAGACAAATTGTATCAATAATATTAAATATTGAAACCAATCGTATCAATAATATGAAATATTGAGACAAATTGTATCAATAATATTAAATATTGAAACCAATCGTATCAATAATATGAAATATTGAGACAAATCGTATCAATAATATGAAATATTGAAACCAATCGTATCAATAATATGAAATATTGAAACCAATCGTATCAATAATATGAAATATTGAGACAAATTGTATCAATAATATTAAATATTGAAACCAATCGTATCAATAGTATGAAATATTGAAACCAATCGTATCAATAATATGAGATAATGAGACAAATTATATCAATAATATTAGACATTGAATCAAAAAAGAAGTTAAACTGTCAAAAAGTGTTATTTAAATGTGTGTCGAGAAACCCCAGGTTACCAGGCCACAAATCAACGCTTTCAGTTTTGGCAATCCTTAAAGTTTTAAACCGCAAAATTGTAGTCGAATTAATTTTCGAATTGAAGTGCCCCATAAAAATAATTATAAAAGTTAATTAAAAATAAATTAATAGCCAATCAAATCGAATGAATTACGTGAAAATTAAAAACGAAAATCACCTGATCCCGATGCTCCCAATAAAATGATATTACTTTTCTCAAGTTTTAATTTATTACTAGCAGTTAAATGTCTTTTAGAAAACACTTTGCCATTTTTCTCATTGTCAGTAGTGAGTTTTTGTGAAAACGGTATACTAGATGGCGGAACATTTGAATAAACTTTAGGGTTACCAATCAAAGGAAACGCCATGGAATTACCACATTCATTATTTCCTTTAGATATGTTGCTTTTGAAAATAACTGAAATTTAAAATGATTTTAAAACAGTATAAAGTAATCACAGTCAAAGCACAATCAATGTATTTTAGAATAATTGATTGCAAAAACGTATTAATTCTGACAAATAATTATGAATACCATCAATATATATATATATGTAGATAAGAAACTATTATAATAATATATTGCTATCATAAATAATCGGGAAATATTTTCAGGTTTTTTCATAGATAAACTGAAAAATTATCAATTACACCATATCACCTGAACTTGAATATTTTTATTGGGAAGGAAATAATTTATTGACCGAGAGAAATAAAAATCGTTTGAATCTAAGTCAGGTAAATAAGGTGAATGGGTCAACATTTCCTATTGTAATTATTTGATTGTGCCTAAATGCACATTGATTAGACGAAGTTTAGCATTATTATTGTTGGGTCATTATTTACAAGTAGATCAATCTCTGACTCCTCGTGTTCCTTTTTAAAATCAAATAACCAAAACCCAACATAGAATACGTTTATAGATTTCTAACACAAATTCACAAATTGTCACACGATTTGCACTTTTCAATTGAATATAGATTTAACAACGTGAAGGCAGATCTCAATTTTTTTTGTTTATTTTCGATTTCCGTGCACTTATTGTATTTTCATTATTTTATAACAAGCCCAACATTATGCAGGTAAGTACAATACAATTTTCTACTGACTAACTTTGGACATATTTCTTGAAATTTCTCCTTAACATAATTTAAGTGTTCTCATTACAGTTTATAATGCAGGGCATCTTGATAATTCGAAATTTCAAGTGAAACAACTTTTATTTAATTATTCCAAATCATTAACATTTGCTTTTCATCATGTTTTTCGAGTCTATCAAATGATCAAGGAATATTTTTATTGTCTAACTACTTCCTTTTGTTTAATGACTTATTTTATGTAGTGTTCACTAATATTCAGTCTTTAAATGGCCGGTTGACTTATAATAATTGATGTAAAAAAACGGTCAATAAAATTAGACATTAATTAAATTTGATTACATACAACAGTCACTTTCCTTGTATAAAATAGAAATGACTTGTTTACTTATTCGTTTTTCAAAAAACTTAACTTAATTTTTCCATGATTCCAAAAATCGAAAATTTTGGAATAATAAATTTAGCGTTATAAAAATACAATTAAATATATTTGTAAGAATAATAACTTATAAATCATAATGTGTCAATTGTGCAAATTTATAACTTCATGTTTTTTAAAGTTATTTTTGTAATAAGTCCTAATTCATAGTTCACGAGTTAATATTAAATCTAGCATTTTGTATTTGCGTGTTTCTAATTGATATATCATTTTTCGCATGCAATAGAAAACATCCCATTGATGGTAAAAACCTCTATGTGAAATAAAAATGAAAAAATTCAAATTTACTTGTTGAAAAACTATAAAAACAAATTTATTCCAGGCATTAAGAAAAAATCAAAAATTGGTTATAAAATTTCAAACAAATTCTTTTGCAGTTTTCATACCAAAATTGCCAAGTCGTCTACGAACTGTAAGTGCAAATCTACTAATTATTCTCAACCAACATTATCCATTTTGTTTACCGTTAAATATGATAAATTACTACCAGTTGGGCTACCGAAAAACATTGAAATTTACAAAAATGTAATATCAAATAAATTAAATTTTTTGGTAAAGCTTATTATTTCTAATATTATTTATACATGTTGCAGAAATCGGCAAGCACATCGGATATTCCATTTCTAATTGCATAACTTCATTTGGTTTATATTTTAATTTAATAATAACTATTACTGACTTGAAAATATTTGTATAAATAAAAATTTGTTGATCAACTTTTACTAATTTAAGTTTGTTTGTTGATTCAATAATATATCTTTAATTGTGTGTTTGTTTCAATAACCTCGGAGATTTTGTCAGATATTTATCAAACACAATTATAGTGTTTTCATTATTCAATTAAAATATGAAGTTCTATTCCGTCAGAAGTTCTAGGATTTAATATAAAAGAACATTTTTGCAAAAATAACGTCTGTAATATATAATTAATCTTGGAATGTGTATGTATAATTATAGAAATTAGAATAAAATCTGTTTCTAAATATTTTGCAAATAGCGACAGTGATATCTTTTAACAGTATCATCTTTTATCCGTTTCACGTACAATCTTTATTGTTGAAAACTCGAATCTCTTTGCAATCTCAATAGTTTAAATGAAAAGTTAAATGGATAAAGCAAGTTATGTGCATTTTACTAATTGATATTGCAGCATATTTATATGTGCCTTTTGTGCTATATTATAATCTTTGAAATCATAGAAGATTCTAAATTTTAATTCCTAAGTTTCTGATTTTTTCCTCTCATACTGAATCTTTGAGTTACTCTAAAACTGGAAACCAATAGATAAATATAGTATCCCACGGGAGCAAAAGGGGTATTTTTGTCTCTCAATAAAAAAAAACCATAATGCAAGGACCAAAAACACAGTAGCTCAAGGGAGTATATGGCTTTTTTATCGAATGGCGATTTAAGTCATTTTTATCAAGAAACCATATTTACCTATGAAGGGCCCTTTAGCCAACGGAAGCACATGGCTTTTTATCGACATCCAAAAATATAATGTGAAATCGACCAAAATACACTGTAGCCCACAGGAGCACAAGGTATTTAGACCTGGAATAATTTAAACCACAAATCCATTACCCTTCTGTAGAACAACTGCTAAACCCTCCCAGATCAGCGGGTCCCAAAATTTCTAGTGATGCGCGACCTATTGATAACATTTTTCAAGTTGCGGCGGGTTTGTCTTTTACTGCATTTTTGCAGATAACTATTGTGTTCAACTTCGAAAATATCTGATAATTTTCAGGCACCATTTTGTTTTTTTAGTTACATAATTTTATATACTGTATTTTCAGTGGTATAGGTCGCTACTTTTTTTTCGTTTTTTTCTTAAAAATGACGCGTGCGACTTATACGACAAAAAAACATTTAATTCAAAAAAAAACAATTATTTATATATCTATGGGAAGAATGAGCTTGTATTGACTTGCATAAATCTTCAATATTTGGTGGAAGATTTGTTTGCGATAATCTTACAATCGAAGTCAAATTTAATCTATTTCGTTGATTGGTCTTGGTTAAAGTGACTGTTGAAAACCCGCTCTCACATAAATAAGCGGAAGGAAATGGGATAATAGTTTGAATTGCTTTGTCACTTAACACCTTGTACTCGCTCTAATTTAAATCCAAAACATTGTAAGTGATGAATTTTCTTTTACATAAATCTTCTCGCCTATAGATAGGACATTTCTTGTATTTGTGAAATTGAATGGATCTAAAACTCACAGTGTATCTATGGTTTTTCTCCAATGTTTTTTACATTAAAATTCAAATTCAAATGGAATTTCTCGCGGAACCTCAAAAATTTGTTCACGGAACAAAAGTTTGAGAAACACTGATATATAGAACCTAATACTAACATTTTCAGCCGTTTCATATTGAATTCATATTCATAAATATTTTAGACAAAGAAATTAAAATAATAATTTTAAATAATTTACATAAGACGTATGGAATGTGGAAAGCTAAAATAATAACAATATTACTAAATTAAAATACTTCTGTTTTATTGGTTTGGTGTGGATATGTAGCTGACTAGCTGGAATATAAATATAATTTAATCGAGCCCTACTACTTATATAACAGTTACTATTTCAATATCCAATATCCTATGTCCAGCGAAAAATATCAGGAAGCATGGAAGATATAGAGAACGGAAAGAAAAGCAGACAGTTTCAACCTAAAGGAGTACATGAACTCACGCAAGATTTAAGACCAATTCATTACGATACCCATATTAGATAATGACAGTTAATTCTTGTCATAGGTAATACTATCTGAATTATGTAATTGTCACGGTATTATTATATTATCTATGTCGAGCTATGCAATCGGTTATCTATTTGTGCAATAATATATATATATATTATGTGATAGAAAATACACCTGACCCTCGTATAACGCGACACTTTTATAAAGCGATTTCGATATAACGCGAATTACAATTTGTGTAAAAACCTCGTATAGCGCGGGGTTTTTTGTAACTACAGATTTGTAGTATCCGGGAATTTCCTTGAGTGTATAAAGAAATATGCATAAAGAAATTCTTAAACCGAAACGTTGCATTTATGTTTCTTTTCCACATTGTTTGTGTTTATGACAGCTTATTCAGCCATTGGATCAAGGCATTATATCGACACTGAAAGCATATTATATTCGTAGAACATTTCAAATAATTTTACATAAAATGGATGCTAATCCTGATTTGACTTCAAACAATTGTGGAAAGATTTCTCAATTTCAAATTGCGTGGAAATTGTGTTCTTGGCATTGAAGGAATTAAAACCCACGACTTTAAATGCTTGCTGGAAAGCAATATGGCCAGAAGTAGTTTTTAACGAAAATGTCATACCTGCATTTGGACGTAGAAGAAAGTCGTATACTAAACCTTGCACATTCTTTAGATGTAAAAGGATTCAATGATATGGTTGAAGACTCTTCAATGAAGAGTATATTTATGAATTATTAAATGACGGGCTAGAATTAACTGATGATGAACTACTACACTTAGTATATGAATCTGATCCAAATGCTGCTAAGCCTAACAACGACGAAAATTCAGCTGAGGACTCAGATAATTCAGTGAAATGTTTTACCATAAACTTTAAGGACAGAATTAGACTTAGCTAACAAATAAAAAAACCTATTTTGAAAATAATGATCCGTCAGATGAACGTTCTGGAAAATTTAATAGGCAGTTGGAAATATGTCTAGCTCCTTGTTATGAGCTGCAAAAGGAACTGACTTTTTGAATTTACTAAAGAAATAAAATAACTATTTGTTTGTATTGTTTAAATAAAATCATATAAAAAAGTTTATTTTCTTTAAAAAAAATCTTTTGGAACGTAATCCCTGAATTTGTACTGGAACTTAGTCTCGTATAACGCGGAAAAAAGTTATACGAGAGTCAGGTGCACTTTTGTCGTGTAAAATTACGTAATCACATATTATACACTTTTCACATAATCAATAATTTTGGTTGAAATTCCTGTAACAAATGATAAAACTCACCCAGTCCTACCAAAGGCAAACAAGCAAAAATATAACAGTGGTGATATATATGATCTATAAAATGTTGAAAGCTAAAATAATAACAATATTACTAAAAAAAAATAATTCTGTTTTTTGAGTTTGGTGTGGATGTCGCTGACTACTTATTGATGCAATATTACCTAATATAATACTTACTATTTCAATATATCCCATATCCTATGTCCAGCAAAAAGTATCAGGAAGTGTGGAATATAAAGAGAACGGAAATACAAACAGACAGTCCCCAACCTAAACGAGTACATGAACTCAAGCAGGATTCAAGACCAAGTCAGTACGGTATCTATATTACGTAACGACAGTTAATTCCTGTTATATGCAATAACATCTGGATTACATAATTATATATAGTTACGTAATCGGTTTTTTCTTTTGGAATTATGTAGTAATAAAGAGTTTCTTTGTGGTATATTATGTAATTATACACTCTTTTTCGCATAATCAATAGTTTTGGTAGAACTTCCTGTTGTATTTGGTACAAGCAAATCATATTAGCTTGGCATGAAAATAAAATAAATAAAACTGATTTTAACATTATCACAAAGAATTTTTCTGTTTCATTTTATTCCCGTTATAAATAATACGAGTTAGCTATTATGATATATGAAAAGTAATGAAAATTGAATATTTATAATTGAGGTTCCTAATAAATATGGGATGGGCCTACTGCACATTAACAGTGATATATCGATTTATTTTGCCCAAATGATAATAAATGTAATTAATTAATGATTATTATTACTTTTAGAAGTGTCAAATTGCAAAGCACTGTAATTTTCCCCGGCTAACTCAAATTTATCGGTAAAATTCGATTTGAAATTGTAATTAATTCGAAGATAATGGGAATAAACTTGCACTGATAAAATCTTTTTAGCGTGTTCTTGGCCAATAACATCCCTATCTAGATATTGGTGAATCTGAACAACAATAATTGATATTGCACTGATTTTATTAGTTGATTTAATTAGTATATATTCGATATTTGGGTCGGAACTGATTCTGTGAGGAAATTACACTATTATGTTCATCTCGCAACTGCCTTAATTCAAGGACAAAGGAATTACAATGTAAACAACTCCAAATGTGGTGATCTCTTTCCTACACTTTAAAACAGTGTTCAGGCATGAAATGTTGTCAAAATTTGCTGGAAAACAATATTGCCTCACGTTGACAACACGTCTATGTCGAAATTATGGACCGTATTGCAAGTTACAAGCGTCTCGTTTTTGATATTTTAACTGTTTTATTAAGGCTGTATTAAGACTTTTTTAATCTTTCTTTCTTTTTGATTATAGAAGATGAATATCTCTCTCCCAAGAAGCGCACAACGATTGTTACTTTCAGTGAATACATATCAATAACTCACACAGTATATTGCCATATAATGTGTTGTGAGTTTAGGAGCTGTAACCAAGACTTCAAAAACAAATTAACTGTGACAATTGAGGTGAATAGAACTAAAATCCACTAGTAAGCCGTGTATCCGAGTTGTTGCATTGATCACTATACGAACTTTTCTCAATTACCAATCAAATTTGTGGATTTTCAAACAAATGTGTAATTTTTGGATGTTGATAAATGTTATTTGGACTTTAATTGGGAGCAATATTGACAATTTGGCCAGCTCTGTTGGATATTCCTATAGATGCGTCAATTTGCCGTAGGAATTACAGACTATGAAATTGCTCTACTACTAAGTGATCTAATAGCGGACCTTTTAGAACGGGATCAACTAGCTCAGTGATATTTACAACAGTTAGGATTATAATTTGTAATATATAATATTTGTTTTATTTAAAATCTTCTCAAACCTGTCGCGAAACCTCAAGTAGTGATATATCAAAATGCGATTAGATAAGACGAAGAATTTCTTTTTCATCTTTCTAAAAGAAAAACTAAACGCTGCTCTATGTTCTAATTGTAACATTGCTTGCGAAAGAAAATAAACCAGTTTTTTGTGACATTTGTGAAAGGAAGCCTAGACTGTTGTTCTGGTTGATTGTTTCAACAGTTATCATATCTTATATAGAAGCTACCAATGCTTAATTTTTACTTTTCTGACTTTCTTTATAAAATTATCGTTATTTCTCTCGATTGTGACATCTGAAGATCTTATCAATGCATCCAAATCTTGATAACTCGTTCAAATAAATCCGGTATAATATCATGAATTCAGCGTTCGACATTCAATCTCAAATCATCAAGAGTTTGTGGGTTTGTTTTAATAAACTATTGGATTTCAAACAACCCCACAGAGGAGATTGATCACAATTTATTGAAATCCATTTAACAGTAGCGTTTCTTGAAATTATCGATTCACCAAAATGAAAGCTGATAATGACATTAACGATTTTACATGTGGGGCACCATCTTCAATCAAATTCATCCAGTTAAAGCCACAAAAAAAACACTTTCGAACAACGAGGAATCGATAAATGTGCACCTTCCTTAAATATTGCTCTTTTACTTCATTTTCTTTTGTATTTCAATGTATTCCTTATTAGTGGAGTACAATCCTTTGCCGAATTCGCAACAATTCACCGAATAATCCAAAAACCCTGCGTTGCACAGGCGTGTATTTTGCCGTGGTGATTTGTCAAATCGTATACTAAAAACACATAACAACTAGTGATTTTTATAACATTGTAAAAATCCCTCTTGATTTCGCAATTGGGTGGATTCTTCAATGCAAAATAAAACTCTCGTTTATGTTGATATTTTGTTTCTCATCGATTTTATCGTTGTATTTTATATTATTGTTAATTATTGGAATCGTTTATAAAGAGAAACGCTCGCTTCCTGTCAATAATAATCTTTACCAATCATATAATGAAGTTATTATAATCTGTTTTACGCAGGTTTGCATTTATAAATCCTAGATTTCCGACCGAAGTCCACACTGTTAAAAAACGATGGAGATTTATTGATTTATCGTTTTAATTCACATGTTACCTCATTTGTTGTTTATCTGCAGTTTAGTGCCATTTCCTAATAGTATTTAGTGATATTGATTGATTTGCGCAATCCGTGTGCAATTTATATTTATATCAGCGGTGTTTTAAATTTCATTTAATTGGTGCTTTCTCTACAGTCGTTTCGCTTTGAAATTATTGTTTTGGATTTATAATAAACATTTTTTTTAATATTTCAAAATGTTTTACTAATACCGTTGTGCATTTAAATTTTAGATATTATTAAAGCATTCAAATTTTTATTTTATACTTTTTTCAATCATTTTTCTGAAATGTAAACAACAAATTTTAATTTTTAAAATTTTTAAATAATTATTTAATTTTTAAAATATTAATTAAATAATTTTATATAAAATTAATTTTAAAAATTTTAAATATTGAAAATATATTTTGACAATATTATAAATAAAATTAATAAATATTATGAAATAAATTTTTTAATTATAAATAATAATAATAATAAATAAAATATGTTAAACTACAAAATCCCTTTTTGTAAATTAACTTAATATTAAATATTATATTAATTTTTAATTAAATTATAAATTAAATTAATTTTAAAATTTTAAATATTTCTTCACACTTTTTAATTGAATTATGAATATATATAAATAATAAAAATAAATATTACATCATAGGATATAATTTAAAAATTAAATTAACAAATATTATAATTAAAATATTATATTACCTATTTAGTTACATTATTTTATAATTATTTTTTTAAATTCTATCATTAAATTATAACTTAACAATTCTAAATAATTTACTAGATTATATAATACTTAATATAAACTATACGTAATATAATATTATTATAAATTATAAATTATATTCAGTATTAAGAATCAATAATTTATAAATTCTTTTTACTAAAATAGCTGATATAATATAACGTTAAAGTTCAGTCATAAAATAATAAGTTTATGCTTTACTTACAGTTTTTGGTGAAGGTACGCGATTGATTGAATTTGCTTTGCTAAATTTAGATTGTTTTGTACTGTTATCCGTTATTTCATTAACTTGATAAATATATCCACAAGCTTTGCATTCAAAATAATTGTTATCTTCAAACTCTATTTATTTTAAAACATAATCATTTTTAATTACTTTGAATAACTAAATTAAACGCTTTAATAGGTCCACCACATATTAGGCATTTTAAACCAGAACCACTGTCTGAACCGAAATATTTATCACCCGATTTTCCATCATCGCCGTTTTTAGAGGTAGAAAAATAAGTAATTTCTATATTGTAATATTAAAATAACGTGTATCTAATAATACTTGAATTGTGCAACTGACTACCAGAAAAAATATAAGATTTTGATGTGATATAATTAGATGAAATATTTAAAATATTAAAATGACGGATTATATTTTTAGGGATATTTGAAACAGATTTTGAATTACTTACAAATGAATTCCAAATTGCTAAAGGTTTTAATGTTAATTATAATGTCAAAAAAAATTATCAAATATTAATACCGAAAGACGTATCGGATAAAAATGGGTTCTGTGGAATTTTAAATAAATTGATTTTAGCCATGTCTAAAATAAAAGAGTAAATGAAAAATATTATATTAATTATTTTACAAGATTTATTTCTATTTTAAATTCCCAAAAAGCTCATAAAAATCTAATATATGATAAGTTTTTAATATTTTAAATAAATTAAGAAATAAGACTTTTAAAAATTGTGTTGATGTATTTTAACAAGAAATTAAAATCACTAAAATTTTATTGTTAATTAAACAGAGTATTTTCACTTTGTACTGTTTGGCTAAAGAAATTTAACTAAAATAAAATGATATTATTTTAAAAACAATGCATTATCGATTGTAGACATAGACTTCCTCCTCATGTATATATTTCAATTATCAAGTCTTGGCCATCTGTTGTCTTTCGATCTTAGCATAAGTTCTTAAGTGTTAGTGTTTAAGACCAATGTAGGTTCCAGCCCGCAAATTAAATGCAATTTCTTGTTGGATATATACTCAAGTAACGAGAAGGATTATTATATGTATGTGGGGTTTATGGTCTAGATAACCTTGACCCCAGATATAAATGTGTTGGGCCAGAACACAAACGGCCTTGAAAATTGTTTGAATGCATCAGTTATACAGCACGAAACCCCAGCACTAAGATAACTTAAAATACAATATACAACACCAACTAAACACTTTAAAATTTGAGAGAATATAAATAAATATAAAATCAAAAACATAAAAGTAAATTAAAATAAATACAAAATGCATCAAGAACCGCACAAAGATTTACATAAAAAATAACATAATAACAAGAAAATTTGACCGTAAAATGACCATTTATGTAAAAGTAAAAATTTAATGAATTAAAAGAGTGAAAATAAAATATTTTTGGTTGAATAAATTTAATTAAAAATGTTAAAAATAAATTACCAATTTAAATTAAGAAATTACGCAAAATTTAATTTAGATAATACAAATAATTTCAAGGTCAAATTGTTTAATCGCAATAAAAATAACACGCAAGTTTAAGGTCAAATTATAGGTATATATACTGATGTGTTTTGACAAAATTTTAATCTTACGTTTCAATCTTATGTTTCAGTCTTATGTGTACAATCTTGTTTTTTCAGTATTGATTTTCAGTCTCACTTTGAGACTTGTTATGAGCAATTTTATTAGTGTGCGTTGCAGCTAAACGCATGGGTGACTATGAACTGATTAATTGATAACTAATGCTATGAATTGAAATGTTATGAATTATGCTACTGCAAATTACCAATATATACTGACGATTGTATGAATAAAAAAAAGAGCTTCTTAAACTTTTGTAATTGACGACTCCATGCAAATATAAAAGAAAAATAAATTTATATTTTTTTAAAATTCCTATAACATCTTCTAATTCTAATTCATAGTAAATGTTATTCAAGTTATAGAAATACTCTTAATAGAAATGCAGGTACAAACAATCTTTCCGAAATAGAAGATTTTATGATATATTTATCTACGATAATTGTTATTTTATCTTTATAACAATAATTTTACAAGTTAAAAAACGGCATGAATCATTGGCGGACTTACACCGCACTTACACGATTCGGTTGGGGTATATAGAGTTTATTAACTTGTGGTGATGTGTCGACTGTGGGCCGGAAAAATTTCGACAAAATGTTTTATTCTAAGAATGTTTATTGAAATATAATAGTAGATAACAATTCATATGGCATAATTCATCATTCATTACGACATTGTAACCTTTTCTCCACGCCGACGCCCAAACAGAGCTCATACGAGGTTGCGTGGACGCAACATGGAGAAAGTTTTCGAGCATTCCTCCACTCACATTGAAAATTATTCTGTTCTGACTGGTTAAGACTGGCTGAGTTTCCGGATAAAAACTGATTCAAGTTTTTAAAACTGATTAAAATTATATGAAAATGAATCGTTATATTTACCTATTGTACGACCCTAACTTTGCCTGTTAAATTTGATGTAGTAAAACAAAATTTGACCTTGTGATTTTCTAGTATATTCTTATCTTAATTTTATTATTTTTGTAATTTAATTTACAATTTTATTTTTAATTTTTTAATTGAATTGTTTCCAATTCAAATTATTTAATTTTAGTTCCATTTTTATGGATTTTCGCTTTTTTGGTAAATTGTCAAATTTCGGTCAAATTTTCATGTTCTCATGTTATTTCTATGTTTATTTCGTGCGGATCTTGTTGCACTTTGTCATTATTTTAATTTACTTTTGTGTTTTGTGATTTTATATTTAATTGGTTTCCCTCTCATATTTTAGCATGGTTAGTTGATGTTTTATGGGTCTGATTTTAAATCTGCATGTTGTATTTGCGTGTGTGTTACCTATTCATTTAAACAAAATCGTGTCTTGGCCCAACATGTATATTCTCTTCGGAAAGGGTCCCCTATTTTCACCACTGAAAATATATCATTAATAGTTACTACAACGTAATTTATTGTATCAATAATTCATTTTAATATTTACTGTGAGCTAGAGCTTATTAAACCTCTATAGTTTTTGAATTATCCGTTTCTCCTGTATTGTTTAATTTCATATTACCAATTCAACTCATAAGCTATTTACACAATCATTTTAAGTTTCTTACTGCTAAATAATTCAACAAACTTAAAAAAATTTTGTGAGAAAAAATCAATTTATTTTTCATTATATTCGTTCGAATGGTACGAAATTTGTCGATTGAATTAAAACCCGATTTGACTCTTTGTGTTCAGAAATTAAAATAATCAAAGTCAAATTCCAAAAAAATCTTTTATTTTACATTTTAACAATTCTCTTTTTGATAAGAACAGGGTAACACTAAATGGGTATCACCCGAAGAATTCAAAATACAAGAAATACACTCGTTCTCTTTCTTAAGACTGTTAAGCTCAACTTAATTTCCTTTTTATAAATGTACTCCAACCAACTGGCGCTTGTTATATTTCGCGTTCTACTTTTATATAGATTTCTTGCCTTTTAATTTCACATATGGAAGACAGCAGATATTTCAGAGTCGTGTGGAATTATTTTACCAATTTCCTAAATTCCTGGCAACTAATAATCCTAAAATTTCACATTATGATCCTTGATTAATGGGTTTGTCTAAAAATGATTTAATTAATTAATCAATTTGTTTTTTGGTTCCTGACCATTCAATGAACCTCTACCCAATTTAATATTGCAATATTTGTCTCCAAAATAAATTTGCGAGAATAAAATTCTAAGACCCTTTGGATAAACTAAAATTGGAGGTTCCGCATAAGCTTTTTGATAATCTGAAAAGCATCATCTCATTCTTTCAACTAGATAATGTTTTTTTCGCATTCTATTATGGCTGCATAAAGAAGACCAGCGTTCTTTGCATAATTCTAATTTTATGTACTTTTCCATTCCATAAAACATTGAATGAATGTAAGCCCTATATAGTAAGCCCTAGTGGCTTTTCGTTTCCAGATGTATATACTCACAGAAGAATGATTCCACTCTCATCGACACTTGGTTTTCCAGCATTGATCTGCTCATTACTGTTAAAGAAGCACCTGAATCCTATAAGATTTCAACATCCACTCCATTTACTATCTTTAAACTCTATTTATTTCTATCGATCGTCTCATACATCCCATCATTCTTTACACCATTTCGTTTCCTATCAAAACTCAATTGCTCAATCCAACTGATGAATGTGTTTCCATGTTTTCTTTCGGGCTCAATTGTTCTCTCTTCACTAGCCTATTAATTATTATCATCAAAGTGTTCATAATTGATGTCTTCTTCATAAATACTTGCAACAATTTGTCTCATCTGCAACCTGAGGTTACTCAACAGATGGCATCTTCTAAAGATGTGGTTTTCTTTACTACAAATTAAACATTTATTTTTCATTGGACTTTGATAACGTTCATGTCCACTTTTTCCACAAGAAAAAAAAATACCTAGGTTGAGAATCTCTGGTTGGCATGGTTTTATTCCGAGGCTTTCATCATTGAGTTTTCTAGGTATACTTTACAACAACACCTTTGGTTGCTTTCTTCGCTTATTTTTATTATAATTTTCTTTAGCGATCGCTGTATATTTATTGTTGTCTTGAACATATTACTCTATTGATACCTGTTGATATGAATTTTTGATTTGACATCTTCTTTTATTAGGATTTCTACTCTCAGATATTGATAATGTAATATTTTCATATATTTTAGCTGTTGATCTAACTTCATCAATCTGTATACTTGATTTTGTCAATAGAATTTTTTCGATTCAATTATTCCTTACTTTATTGGCAATAATATCTCGAGCAATTTCATTTTCGCTCCTTCCTGAATTATATACGAATTTAAACAGATTTCGGAGTTTAATATCAAATGTTGCAAATCTCGCATTTGCTTCTTGTTTCACGGAATTTAAATCGAAGATATGTCTTGTAATTGTTTTATAAATAAAACTAATTAAATTAATTACACACAATAAAACAATTTTTAATTTATTGAATCATATTTAATGTCATATTAGCAACATTGTTCAGCTTGTTTGGGGATTTGTTTGAGGGTTTGGTTTTTGGATTAGAATTCGAGTTTCAGCGCATATATTTACTCTATATTTTCCAGGTCATGTCTAAAAATATATATTTTGGACAAATGTGGTGATGGGCTTGACCTCATCATCCAACATTCCTTCCAGGGTCGTTAGGATAATGTCACAATAAACCCACCTTTATTTTAAACCTACCCAAACACAGCACTTTTGCTAATATTTTTTAAATAAAACATCAGATTAGAACCTTAAATATGGAAAATGGGAGTTTTGACCTTATTCAAGCCTTTTTATATGCCAAAGTACCCCTAAATCATATTTTTGGTTAAAAACTCATAATTTTTTGTAAATTCTGACTGTGTTGTAGGCTTTTTTGTTAAAAATCAACCTAATAATTATTTATTTTCATTGAAAACCTACTTTTTTTACAACAGTTAAAATAAATTTCATCAAAAATTACGAAATTGCCCTACCAATATTAACTATTTTGAAAAAGCACAAAAATAATTTTAAGAAGTGGCAACTTGGGAGAGTCATTTTACTGCTATACAGACCGAATTTGTCAGTGCATAATGAAAACTAAATTAAGATGAGTCTATCATTTAAAATTTGTTTTGCTGTTTTTAAAGGTTTTCAAAAAAGTTTTGAACCTAATTAAATTATTAAAAAATCATTATTTAATTTTAATTTAACCTTCAACACTTTGTTTAAATTCATAATTGTTTTCAATATCTTATAGAATTTTTATTTAATTAGTACAAGATTATTATTCCGATAAATTTTAATCAAAATACCATTTAATATTTTCATAAAATTTACGAATTTATTTTAAATATTTTTTGAAAAATTTAAAATTTCCAAAGTATTAGTCATTTTTGAATAGAAAAGTTTTAAAAGTTCATTTTCAGTGATTTCTCAGATGGGTTTTGTAACTCTTTTGCTCATGATTTCAGGATTTACTATCGCATTTTCTGTAAAAGACTATAAAATTAAGAAATTTGATGTCAATATAGAACAATATAAATATGATACGAAGTATTTCTCCACTTACGTAAGTGAAATTTATTGAAAATATCCTTCAATAAAAAATATTAAGCTGGATCATTTCACATATAAAAATGACAGTGCGAAATTTCAAATGAAGTATTTGATTTCCACTGAAAATTGGGTGAAAGGGAATGCCATCTTATTTTACTGTGGAAATGAAGGTTCCATTGAACTGTTTGCCAACAACTCGGTAAAAAAAAGATTGAAAATAATAATTCAAAAATATCTCATATTGCATAGGGATTCGTTTGGGAATTGGGAGAACAATTGTCTACAATGGTGATATTTGCTGAGCATCGATTTTATGGATCATCTTTGCCGTTCGGTAAAATGTCATACAATGTTAGACCGTGCATTCAATGGAGTAATGTCAACATAATTATTTAGGGATCTCAGCATTTTGGGTACTTGAATTCTGAACAAGCTCTCGCTGATTACGCTGATTTATTGACATATTTGAAAGCTACTATTGCCGGGGCTGAAAATTCTCCAGTAATTGCTTTTGGAGGTTCGTATGGAGGAATGCTAGCAGCTTGGTTCAGACAGAAATATCCAAATATTGTTGCAGGGTAAAAATTACTATGATAATTATGATACTGATTGATATATTTTATGTTTAATATGTTTAATTTTTGTTTATCCCTGTTTTTTCATACCATGCATGAGAACGTAAGTCAACTCATTAATTAAAGTGATTTTAATAAATAACAAATTAAACACAATTTAATTTCAGATTGTGTAAATGCATTATGTTTTTTGATGATGTTTGTTGAATTCCATATTTATACATTACTACATTAAAATGTTGTCCTCAGACTTTTTTGTTTGAATAATACTGGAAAATATTATTATTTTAATTCATAAAATTTAATCATAATAATAATAATAATAATAATAATAATAATAATAATAATCATAATAATAATAATAATAGTAATAATAATCATAATCATAATAATAATAGTAATAATAATAATAGTAATAATAATAATCATAATAATAATAATAATAATAATAATAATAATAATAATCATAATAATAATAATCATAATAATAATAATAATAACCATAATAATAATAATAATAAAAATAATAATAATAATAATAATAATAACAATAATAACAATAATAATAATAATAATAATAAAAATCACAATAATAATCACAATAATAACAATAATAATCACAATAATAATAATAATAATAAATAATAATAATAATAATAATAATATAATAATAAAAATAAAAAATAATAATAATAATAATAATAACAATAATAACAATAATAATAATAATAATAATAAAAATCACAATAATAATCACAATAATAACAATAATAATCACAATAATAATAATAATAATAATAATAATAATAATAATAATAATAATAATAATAATAATAACAATAACAATAATAATAATAATAATAATAATAATAATAATAATAATAATAATAATAATAATAATAATAATAATAATAATAATAATAATAATAATAATAATAATAATCACAGTAGTTTAAAATGATATTGCATAGTTAAATCCAGCACTGTCAAAGGTTTGTTAAAAGATTATGTATGTGATTGGAAAAGAAGAGGAAAAGAAATCATATAACTCATAAAGAACAAGTCGTATTGAAATCACTTGAAATATACTGGCCATGTAACAACGGAGGATAATTTTGCATTGAGTAAAACCGTTACTACGAAACTGTCCACAAACATTTGCGCAGCATGCAAACATACAAAATGATTAGTCGCATGTCTCCAAATACTATCGAAATGAGGATCAATAAAGTTTGGAAAGGTATCATCGCAAAAATTAATCTCATAGGATTACTAATTAAATGCTTTGAAAAGAACTCCGATCTTCCCAACTTCTATTATTTATTAAAAACTCGCAAAGATGATCCTAATTATTCACAATTGACCCTCAATCTGATAGATCACAACTTGAAGTTATGAAAAAAAAGTTGAATAATTAAAAAATTAATTAAAAAGTAGTTAATTATGTTTGCAATACATTTATTTAATATTCTCACATACTTTCCCCCCCCCGCAAAACATTGATTTTGATATTAATTATTTTTAAATTAATTTGAATTTAAATTTTTGAGTTTTATCGGCCTTGAATTTGAATTTTTGCAACGTTAACAATAATCTCTCAAAAGACGTTTGTCAATGATAAGACTCAATTTTCTTCACGAAAATATTCAGCCAAAATCAAAACTTTGTGTTGTATTTTGTAATTTAAAAATTCATTATTCCAATAATCTTTATTATTTAAATAAAATAGTCGCATCTTATACAAAACTTCGTTCAAAAATGTTACTTAGTTTTTGATAATTTGTAAAAGTAGCTGTTTACTACGAGTCTCTCAAACCTGGAGAAACAGAGAACGCGGAAAGTATTGTATTACACTTAATATATCATTTTAAAAAAGCTTTGCCGAAAATTTGTGAATATCAATAAAATATCTGATTCATTGTTAAGCAATAATAACAAAATTCTTTATATCATTGCAAAATGAAAAGCAATTAATGGTGAAAACTAGAGAAAGTTATTTTAACACTTAATATTGTTTAAAATGAATAGCTTTTAAGATAAAAAATTCAAAGAGCTTTTACGTTAACTTGATGGAATGATTTTATAAAAAAAATTTAAATAGAATTTCTTTCTAGACAAGTTTTAATACATTTAATTATCTTAGGTCAATAGCAGCTTCGGCTCCAGTTTTAATGGTTGGAAACGTTGAAAATTGTAATTATGCATTTCGTGTTCTTACTCGAGCTTTTAAAGTCAAAGGAAATGAGGCCTGTGTTGATAATGTTCGTAATGCCTGGTCTGTTATAAAGAAAATGGATGATCCTGTCGGTCTTACAAATTTGTCGAAAATATTTCATACCTGTAAACCGTTAAAATCGGCGGATAGTTTGATAGGTTTATTAACTGATGGCTTGTTTGATATGGGTATGGCTAATTATCCATATCCAACAAATTTTCTCGGTCCAATGCCAGCTTGGCCTGTTACGGTAGTTGTGTACTTTGTTATGTTATTTTTATAACTAAATGAGAACTCAGGTCTTTTGCAAACCTTTGTCTACTCCTATAAATAATCCTATTCAACTGTTAAACGCTTTCTATACTGGTGTTCAAGTTTTCTTCAACTACACTGGTCAGATTCGCTGTTTGCCCGCAAATCCTATTACCCCAGGACTTGATGACAATGGTTGGAATGTTCAGGTAGTTTAAATTTTTAATGCTTTACCCATTAACTCTTTAAATCACATATATTCATTTTTTAAAAGACAGCTTTTTTATTATATTTTGTAAATATTCTTATTCTTATTCTTCTTCTTTTTCTTCTTCTTCTTCTTCTTCTTCTTCTTCTTCTTCTTCTTCTTCTTCTTCTTATTATTATTATTATTATTATTATTATTATTATTATTATTATTATTATTATTATTATTATTATTATTATTATTATTATTATTATTATTATTATTATTATTATTATTATTATTATTATTATTATTATTATTATTATTATTATTATTATTATTAAACAGAATCACACCAAATTGGCAATAAACTATATTAAAGAATAACAACACCAATCCAAAATATATATTCAGCTACAATATATTTCGACTAAATAACAGTTTTCGTCAGGTAGTCTTGAACTTTTAACTATTAAGAGTAAATCATTGTTATTCAAAGAAATTTCTGCTTTTAAATTCTCAAAAACATTTTATCAAAAATTAACAATTTTTTACTTTTTTAAAGTCACAAGTTCTACAAAATGTTAAAAAATTAATATTTTTTAACATTTTTTAGAATTTGTGATTTTAAAAAAAGAAAAATTGTTAATTTTTGATAAAAATGTTTTTGAGAATTTAAAAGTAGAAAATTTGTTTAAATAACAATTATTTACTCTTAATAGTTTAAAGTTCAAGACTACCTAATGAAAACAGTTATTTAGTCAAAATATATTGTAGCTAAATATATATTTTGAATTGGTGTTGTTATTCTTTAAGTAGCTATTTGTTTAAAATATATGAGCAGTAGGATGCGTGAATTAAAATGCCATCCCTTAAGGTTGAATTATATTTTCAGAACATTAACTAAACATTGTTCTTTGATACAGATCTTTGAAACGCGTGGCCTCGGTGTTACCTAGCAATGACGTAATGACAGACGGCATGTGTACACTTTTTAATTGGCTGTTATCGTACCCTTCCATCCTAACCAGCACCAAAACCAACACGTAAACCGTGACTACGAACAAAACTACTACTACTATTAGTATATTTTTATCTCATTTAAATGCCAGGGTTTCTCTAGTCTTTATAATTCATATTACAAACATGACATTTATTTTAAATTCCCAGCCACTACTCGACTTACTGAGCTTCAACTGTCATTTAAAAGTATCGCATTATTATAAAACTTTTAGAAAAATGAAAGATTGTTAGATCCATTATCATTACTTCCATTCATTTCTCCAGTATTTACAGTATTCCTACAAAATAATTTAATAATTTATATTGTCATTTACGGCATATAAATTATTTGCTAATTTAATTTGTAAATAAATATTAAATAAGTTAAAAATTTGTCATTAGAGTTATCTTTATATTTTAAGAAAAAAAAATAAAGTAATTGTAGGAACATAGAAATATTATTTTAAATATATTTGTAATAAATCCAAGAAGATTCAAGTTGATTCAATGTTGAGAATTTCTCATTCAATCGAAACTTTTGAGAATAAGGAGTAATTGTGCTGTAATATGAGGCTGATTTGGCTGTTGTGGATTGAACAATAATGTTGACTGCTGCAGTTAATGTCTTGCTTGGTTTATCAGTTGTATAATGATATTCACAGAACCCAAATAGAAATTCGTAATTTTTTGGAACTTGAATTATGTTGGTGATTGGTTTGCCTTGAAAATCTATTCAATAATTAGAAAAATCTACAGTCGTTAAATCCGACACATTTCCTGTGAATCAACCAATTTATTTTAAGCTTCTCGGAAGTTAGAAACTGAATTCGAACAACTGGAGTTAAAATCTCAAGAATTATCTTTTTTGAAGACCTGAGTTGGTTTCATTCTTCACTGAAACGAATGTGCTTAAACAAAGCAAAAATTCTTTTTATTATTATTATAAATATGTTAACCTAAAATGAAGTCATGTTTTGTATTGTAATTGAAGGGTGAAATGATAGATGATGAGAATATAAAGAAATATAAATGAGAATATAAATGCAAATACTACGATATCATACACTACACACAACCACTTTATAATGAAAATAACCACAAAGGGACAGAAATTTTGAAAATTTATAATTATAAAATTATCTTATTTGAGAATATTTCAAGTGTTTTATAACATTCCCCCTTTCCGTGAGTATGAAAGAAGCTAAGAGGAGAAATGTAAATGATAATCTATTTATTAAAATTCCTCTTTTTCACTTTTTTAAAATTCACTGAAAATGTAAAAACCATAAAATATGTAATTTGTAAGTGAAATAATAATTTTAACATTAAATACTAATGAAAAAGATTGATCGAAGTGACGGAACAAGGAAACAAAATTCTGTAAGCACATAAAATAAATAAAAGTATAAAATAATTAAAAGTTAATAATGATAAAAAAATTAACAATGATAAATTATCACCAAGTTTTAATAATCACCAACTTTAAAAAATGTGAATTAAATGAAAAATATAACTTTTATCATTGTTGCTGATAATTTAGTAATTGGGTGTGCCTTATAGCCTTGTTTTGTTCTAGCACCATTTTAAAAAACTCAGGTAAATTAATAAAATGTGTTACAGACATCATTGTAGGATTTCAGATATAGATGGAGTAAATAAAATAAGAAATTAATCAGCTAATTAGTAAAATTAAATATTAATTAATATATATTATAATTATTATATCCCTGAACAATTAAATGGACCTTTGCAAAACATGACAACTAACTATAAATTCAATATCAAAGTCGCGCACGATTTATATATAATCACCAAGTGCAAGGTTCAAATCTTTTGAGATAATTATTCCATTTTATATTAATGTCACTTGATTTTACAATACAATTTAATAATATAAAATCCGTAATTCATAGTTTCAATTTTTAATATTGTTGGGTATCCTAGTGGAATAATGGAAAAAGCGTTCGATGAGTGTCTTGTATTAAGGAATGTTAGGTTTGAAGAATGACATTGTTCCGGTGTTAGTGCAGGATTTTCGACATTGCTTTTATCATGTGTTATTATAACACTTAATTTTTATTATAACATTATTTTATTATAGCAATTATTATAAGTATGACAAGAATAGTTTCCAATTAAAAAATAGAAACAGATAACCACAAGTTGAGTCTTGAATGTAGTGAGTAAAGCTAGAAAAGGTTCTAAATAATGAACAGAAGTTAGAGTTTTTATGTTCTAATCTAGTTATCGGTTTATGAAACTTAGTAGTGAGTTGTGAGCATGCGACTACAAAGACATACCTCCTAGAACAAATACATTATGTGTCATACTTTTTGTAGAACAAAAGCATTAGAAGAACAAAGACATTACAAAGATTTTACTGCTGGCGAAATTTCAATTGGTTACTGTTGTTATGACGAAAATTTGCCTATAGGTTTGTTTTGGATTTTGACGTATGATGAGCACAGTAAATGAAAAACCTAAACTAGCTATCCTAGAGTTATTTTAATATTTTCACTTTCGAATTCTTGACTGCCGGTGAAAGGTCTTATGTCCCTTTCCTTCTATGTCTCATCCATGATTATTTATTTTGTGTGATTCGCGTTTTAAATGTTTCACTTTATCCGTTATTTATTAATGTATCTTTTAAAACATTTGAGCAGAGATTTTCTCTTATTCCGCATATTTATAAATCATTTAATTACATGCAGAAAATTTGCGCAGAGTTTCGCTCTTATTTTTTGGAAAATTTCATATTTAATTGATTCAATTGTTATAATAATTACATTTTGTTCAAACTCAGCCCCTTAGCTTTCTCTTTTAACATTCTACTTATGACACGGCTTTCAAAAAAAGTCAACTTCTAGGGCATTCAGCTTCCTATCTCATCCAAGCGCAACCTCCGATATAATTTATTCATGCTACTCCTGAACGATGCTTCCTTCTGCCACTAGAAGTTTCTGACAGTTTACTGCGTTTCCGTTCAGTGCGCTGTAACCTCGACTGTCGTCCGCTTAAACAAAAATGACATTTCTATTCGGTGCTGCATCTGGTCTTGCTAACAGTTTGAGCTAGCAAACTTTTCGGCGCCTCGTATAGTTCTATAGTTCTATATATACATTCAATTTAATGATGATCTGACTCTTCATAGCGTTGTTGGCACTACACTAATCTGGTAGCTTGATAATTACAGAGGATTCAATTTATTCAACTTTGAGTAATATGAGCATTCAAGAAAATTTCTTAAAAAAATTTCTACTCTGATTTTTTATTAATTTTTTATTATCAATTATTCGATGTCTAGCATAGCGGATTTAATTATGGCTTTTTCTTTTGTTAATACAAGTCGAAATTAATTGAAATTATTGCAGAATTATGGTTTTTTTGTAAATACAATCATTATTATAAGATTCTTTTCTTTTTTTATTATTTCGGTGCCATGGTGGATCTCAGATTCAAGATGGTCGTTATTATTTTATCGAATTATTTTATTTTATTAATTATATTTTATTTTAATTCTTATTTTTCCATGTGCTTTGTTAATTTATTTAATTGTGATTTTATTTATTCTTCGATCTTTCTTATTTTACTTTGTTTTATTTAAATGCTAAATATATTTTTGACGCCCTTAAAATCGATTGATTAAAAACTCTAGTTCCAACTCAAAATTGCTATGCCTCATCCGATTACTCAATGTATTTGTCCTCCAAGCATATGGCTCATGCAATAACTCAATCTTTTTATTCTCTCAAAATCATGACTTATAATCAAGGATGGAATCAGAAATTAATTTTGGTTAAAATTTAACTGATTTTATATTCCTTAGAATAATATCGGTTTTCGGTTAAACCGGTTTGCAAAATAACGGTTAACCGTTAAAAACCGGTTTTTTAAAATTACTTTGTTAACGTAAAATAAGTTTAGTTTTACGGACATCAGAAGTACACATTCTATAATTATGATGAAGTGAATGATTTTTTTTAATTCGTTTCAGCATTGCAACGCCTACTATCATGAAACAAAACAAAAAATGATCATTCACGTTATTATAATTACAGAATGTGGCTTACGAATGAAGTGAAAGAAATTTCGTTCCAGATCAAATCATTTTTTGAATTTTTAAAATCAAGTTTATTGTTCACCAACTCTTAAGTTTCATAAGTTGAAAATTTCTTATTTACAACTACGTTTATTTATGTAAATTATCATATTTATGTAACTGTAAATTGATACCAATTATAATTTATTTCAATATTAAAAATTATAAGCATGTGTAATTTATTCAGTAATAATTTCAATTTCAAACTGCATAAGCATAATAGCTGCAAACCGAATTAACAAAAGATATCGCAATAATCTATTATAAACACAGAACCTAAAATTTACCAATATTTAACCCAAGTGTTAACGTAGTATTATAAAAAGGTAACACCATAATGAATATGATACATAATTTTATTTATTTACCAGAATTATCATAATGTTTTCGAAAATGCAATCAGTCATACGTGTCCTTAAATCTGACAATATAAAGCGGAAACCAGAGAAATATCTCTCAACACTTTTCTGTATTTCTTACACAACTATAAATATTATGAGATGATGTTTAGCATTTTCTTTTTGTTTTCCATAGTGCTTTCGTCTTTGAAATTTGTAGTACTCATCATGATGTTTACTTCTTAAGTGACGTTCTAAATTTGTACTCTGTAATTACCCAACTTTATAATATACTAATTTTGGTATTTTTTTTATATTTTGCGTTTTTTCTCTTTTCGAAATCAAAGTTTTGGAGCTGTTTTTTTATAAATAACCACAAAATTGTCATATTTCGTCTTTTTACTAGAAGATTGTTTATTGAAATTTTTTATTGGAATAACCATAATTATGAAGGGCATAACATAGCTTTAGGAAATACTAATTCTTATAATGAAAAGAAGAAAAATTAATTGAGTAGAACATATTCTAAATTGGAAAATTACGTAATTTTAACCGGTTTTTTAGAATTTCATTTAAAGGTAAACGGTTTATTTATGAATATTTTTTTCCGTTTCGGTTTCGGTTACGGTTAGTGAAATATTTAGAAAAATAACGGTTAACCGGTTTCGGAAACCGGTTTCCATCCCTGCTTATAATGTCTTTGTTCCAGTGGGTTCACAACTCACTACTAATATTAAATGCTAGAAACAGCGAATTTCAGTTGCACGTCTTTCCAATTAACCTCTACTAAAGAAAGGTCATATTTCATATTTTGTATTTTGATAAACACAATAAAATGTATCTTTCACATTAAATTATATCTTGTTTTCAGATCTGAGTGACTTTTGAATTTAAAGATGCTTTAAGTGAAATATTTAATTTTGGAAATGGAAATGATCATTTAAGATGTGATAGTATAATACTTGTTGAATAATCAATGGGTCTTCCATGTTCGTAAAAATATGACAATGTTTTCGAGCTTTTAAGATGTGTCTTAGGAAACATTTAACATACAGTTAGTAGTTGATTTCGTATTTTTCCAAAAGGTTGTACTTAAACAAGAATTTTGATCACAAAAATATATTTTGTAAAGAGAGCTAGATATTTTTATAAGATTATTATTAAAATAAAATTCAAATAAATAAGTAGTGTTTATTTGTAAAATAAAATATTTCCTATTAAATTAGGACAAGTTTTTCTCTTTCTGATTCTTCTTTAATTGAATATTTCTTTGCGGTTTCTTTTTTGATATGTTCAAAAATATATACAAATTTGATCAAAATTTAAATAAAATTTAATTTTCTAATAGTTGGATTTGAATAAATTTTTATATTTTGCATTTGAGTGAACCGAGCACATTTTAGGTCGAATTATTTCATTTTATGAATGAACATTACGGAAACAGCCTACCTCATTGTAGTGATTGACAGAGCTTAAAACAATAAAATCTAATAATAAATATTTAGTTATTGAAATGCTGGACGAATTTAAGAAGTAGTTTTAATAATAATTGGATACGTGTGATTACAAAATATTTTTGATCATTTTTTATAAAATATTACCAATTTTAATTTAGTGTTCGGAAGTTAAATGTTTTATCAGCTGATTTCTAATAATTTATTTTAAATATATTTTATCCCAATGAAATTTTGCAATAATTTAAATATTAAATATTAGAATTCTCCACAACTCTCGACCATACCTTCAATAAAAAAAGTTGAAGATGATAGAAGGATAATATAAATCCACAAAACTCATTATTTATTTATATTATGTTTTTATAAAAACTTTTGGTTTTCACCTCTGATTTCTTTTCAATAAACTTTTTGACTACGAATCAGTAATAATATCAATAAAACATCAATATCATTACTGATTCATAGGGAAAGAAAAATACTTAATGTCATTTATTATTAATATTTTCATTATTATTTTGAATAATATAGTTAAAGATATTTAAATATTTATAGACTTGTACTGAATTACCAATGCCAATGTGTACAGATGGTATTACTGATATGTTTTATGAAAATCGTTTCGATAAGAACGTAAATGATAAAAATTGTCACCTATCATACGGTGTTTCACCCCGATGGGGATGGGGTCAGACATTGTTTTGGGGTAAACGCCTAGAAGCCGCTTCAAATATTGTATTCAGTAATGGTTATCTTGATCCTTGGTCAGCTGGCGGAGTTTATAATTCCTCTAATCCATCTGTCCAAATAATACTGATTAAAAATGGAGCTCATCATGTTGATTTGAGAAGCTCTCATCCAAGTGACACATCGGACATCCGATTTGCAAGGAAATTGGAAAAGAATGCAATAATGAAATGGATCAGTGAGTGGAAAGGAAGCTAAATTCATCCAAATACCTTTGCTGATTTTCTGTTACAAATTTTATTAAAGATTTATTTAAATATTAATTAATTTTTTTATTTGTGATTTAACCCTCGTGATTTAACTTGCACAACATATAAAAAAATTAAAAATTAGATGCTAAACATTTCTTGCAAATCCTAATCTTCATTCTGTACCATTCACAAGATTATTTATTGTACTGAGGACAAGTTATTTGGCTTCTCTTTGATATTTTTTCTTAAATATGTTAAAATCCTTATTTTATAGATGTTTTCCACTTTTTGTGTTTTGAATATTATCTTCATCTCCTAGATTCTAGCGTACTGCGGCCTATGGTGGGCTTTTGGGTGTTGATATTTTGAAACTATATGGTTGTTACCCAGACAACCCCATACAAATATTTTCGTTACCACTCGGCACCCGTTGCTAACTGGTGTTCGAGTGGGTGGATCGTCCGCAAAAAGTGAGCGCTATTGCTAATGCTATAATTGACTGAACGATGCATGGGTCCAACGAGCTGCCGATAGAAGGCCTGTGCTCGATTTCGATCTTTAGGTCACATTGTTCTATCTCCTTCAAATGTTAATCCATCCTGCTATACCATTTATCATTACGTCTATTCCCTTAGTCCTTCTTATCGTTGTTCGTATTATCGACTTCTACCATGGCCTTTACACCCTTTGTTATGTTAAATATCATCACAGTATCTCTCTTATCCTCATCCCTATTAAAACTACTATTGTTGGTCAAAAACTGATTCAGCCTATAATTGTTTGACCAGCACGATAACGCCTGTGTGTTTTGAACGGAAAACTTAAAAATTTAGCAAAAATAGAAAATATAAAGAAAAATAAATAAAAATTTTGGTACTTAAAAATATAAAAATTTAATTTTAAATCATAGGAATAAAAAATTTATAATTTTGGAATATTGTGGAAAATTCCTTGTTTTACCGTATCAAAACACACACACGAGAAATCGTGGTATAAGGCAGTGCTGGGCAGACAAATTTCAGTACACTTTTATTTATTTTTTACGTACTCTCTTTTATTCGTGATATTTACAGTTACATTTTGCAATTTTTGGTCTAAATTTCAGTTTGTGACAAACTTCATTACATTTTTGCAATTTTTGGTCTAAATTTCAGTTTGCAGACCTATTAGTTATCAAGTAATATTTTTTTATATGCAGTTGTTTTTATGTTAATTAATTTTTGTTGTTTTGATTTTATGCATTTATTAACTCAATTATAATAATTTTAATTCTAGTTTTTTTATTTATTCGAATCCTAACTGATGCATATTTTTTTATTATTACTTGTTTTCCATTATTTTCATTTAAAAAAATAATGTATTCATGATCGAACTCCATCTAGATGGAGTGTAATCAATTTAAAATCACAAATCTACAAGTAAATAAAATCAAAAACAATCTTGAATGACTACGAGTGGTGATAAACCACGGACTGTAGTGCCCAGGAGGAAGAGCAGCTGCGAGGACGGTTGTCAGAACAGCCCAGAGTTTTCCCCCGGTAACCTTATCGCCTGACCGTCATGATGACTGAGAGTGGCCATGAGGAAGGACTAAAATCAATTCACATAAAAAGAAAAATAAACATGACTAGTTAAGAAAAAGAAGAAATTCAGAAACCTGAAGAATGAGAGAATCCACTAGAATGTCGACTCAAAATCACTAGGAAAATAAGAAAATCCGAAAGGCTAAATTAATCGATAGTTATACATGCAGTTTACAATACTTAATTACAAAGAGTCCAAGTGAAATTTTAGTCTATTTCGAACTCGTAGGAAATCTTCATGTAAAAATCGTTTAAGGATCCATTTAACTGGTGGGTTACAGGGTTTCGAATCTTGCTTATCCTTCTAGTTGCCCCAGTAACGCCATACAAAATGATGCTAACTGCCACTTGGCACCCGTTGCTAGGCAACGTTGGTAATGTGTTCAAGTGGTGGATTGTCCGCAAAAATTGAGTATTATCGCTAGTACTGTAATTGCTCGGACAACCCTCGGGTTCACGAGCTGTCGATAGAAGACTTATGCTCGCTTAGCTCTGTCCCTATGGAAGTAAACTCATGATCGAATGTGGAGAGATTAAAGTTGCGATGCGAGTACCCATAATAACGTCTGCGTGTATGTGCCGTTAGGAAATACTTTAACTGTAAGTACAACTACTTTATTGAAATAAACAGAAATGTGAATTATCAACAGTTAATGGGACGGTTTGATTGTTGTGCAGCTCGGCGTCGGGCACGTTCCTTACGTCCCGGCCGACGATTAATTGGTTGAGTTGAGGACTGATCTACTGGTTGAGGATTCTTCTGCATCATCTGGGATGGGGCGAATACGAGCGGGTAGGTGACCGCTTCCCCTTCTCGACAAACGGCTAGGGCTACTTCTAGTCCTCGTATTTGGGTGCGCAAGCTCTGATTGAGCTGTCGCTCTTCAGCCTAACCTTTCTGTGCTGCAGATAGTCGGTGATACAACGTTTTGACTCTTTTCGGATCCGACCAAGTCGCTTTGACCTGTTGGACTTCTCTTGTCATCTGGAGTATTTGGTGAAGGAGGTCCGTATTTGTGTTCCTTATACGGTCTAGTTCCGCTTGCAGAATTTGAATGGTGGCCATAGCTATAATGGATAAGTTCGTTAAATTTGACTCTAATAATTTATATAAGGTATTTTTATAATTATCGTAAACATATCGATTAAGACGACTATTCTCAAGCAAACGATCAAACACAAAAACAAGGTAACGAACATTTCTTTTTTCAATAGCAAACAATAAAATCAAACTAATTCGCATTTATCGTCATGTCCTTGGAATTCCTATTTTTCATGAAAGCAACTTCTTTCGGTTCTTTCTCGGAGGAACCACGGGGTAGGGGCGTCGGAGATCGCGGACTGGGCGAGGGGGGTAGGCTTCTGCGACCCGCCCGGTGAGGATGTCATCTTCTACATTGGCGAGATACATCCTCGCCTTGACCACCTGTAAATCCACCTGCTCCTGCACCCGTTCCCATTGGGTGAGGAGATTTTGCGCGTGGATATACGATTCCGCTGCCGGGTATTGTTGTCCGGCGAGTCCGCATGGGTCGCTGTTTAGGCCCAGTATCCCCCAAGTAGTGGGATACGGCTACTGTTGTTGAATCTTATTGAATATTTCTGTTTTTGGGTATGGTTCCTTCCGGCATTGTTCGTCGGGCATTTGGATATCAGTCCATTTGATCGGCATATTCTAAAACGCATCAAAATCAATTATTGGAGTATATGATGAAAAACAGTTTTATTTAAATAATTTTCTCGGGTTGGGTATCAAACTCACTAACGACCAGGTTATTACTATCATTGGGTCTATCACAAGTTAACCTTATCGAATGCTAATTGTTATTACAATCTCCTGCGGATTTAACGGGTTGTGCTTCTCTGAATCCTCGGGGAAGTTATGTTCTTATGTACTCTCCTTTAATGATGGCACTGATTATAAGAGGTTAAGTATTGTATTACGACTGAACGGCACTCTACGATCTATTGGGCGTCGCTGTTTGTTAGGTTAATGATATCATCCCTTTATGGAAGGTATAATTGCTTAGCATCGATGTTTATCCACAGTGAGTTATCATTTAATATCCATGTTTATTTAAAAGTATAACCTGAAAAAATCTATTGGGTACTAAGAGTGGTTATTCGTTTTGCGGGTAGTTCGGATCCGTGGTATGTAAGGTTGTTCGGTCTCGACTCAAGAGTGCTGTATATGTGAGGGTCGTTGTCCATATGAAATTAAGGTCGATTCAAGGGCTAAATTTCTCAATTTTATGCAATATTAATTAAGTTAATTTTAATAGTCACAGTTGCATATGATCAGTTATAATTTGATGAATTTCGCATCATTCAAACCGGATATCCACGAACACTTTCATTCAATGTGGACTAACTGTTTCCTCTACAATTATTAACGATCGGCGTTATCTACACTACTAACGGAAATCCATGATCGAGTGGCTTGCATTTTCCGGTCTGGTCATCTAACGTCGCTGGTATGCATCCTCTTGATTTATTAATGTCACATCCTGTTTACCTTATTTATAGATTATTTCGATTCACAATATTTCGAATTAACCAACTGCTTCGCCGTACAATGGATCGATTTGGTAATTCAACATTTTATTCATTTTAGTATTTTAATTTATCGAATTTTTTAGCGTCATTGACATTGCAATCGGTAGAAATTATGACGGATTATCCCTCCTGCATCTATGCTATGGAATTTATTGCTCGGATCTATTTGGAATTATTATAATTTATATTCATGACAATCGGCGGTAAGCCCTATCTATGCTAAGTAGAATGTTACGATTAGCTTTTTGTAGTTTATAAAGTTTTGATTTGTTAATTTTTTTCTTTATTTTAAATTTCGATCATTTGATTAACCTTATTTATGACGCTAATTTGCTATAGTTTTAGATAATTGTTAATTTATTCCTATCTTTATATTTTTACCTTTAATAGTCTAATCCATGGAATCGTCTCATCTCACTCCCAATTTGTGAATTGCTTTGATGCCTAGTCACTGGGTCACTGTGCTTTAAAAGTTACTTATTTCATTCTATTATTTGGAACTGCCGAATTTAATTAATATTCACTGGGCCTTTTGTTATCGGATCAATTTAACTTATTTGATTGTTCTAGTTTTATACCAATAATTTAATCTACTCTTATCAATGAGTTGCTTGTTAGGCAGTTATAATAATAAATGAATCAACGTATGAACTTAGTCAATAGGTTAATAAATGAGGCTATCTTTGATTGCATATTCTTGATCAATTGCTTAGAAAATTTAATACTTCATTTTATTCTATTGTTCTATCTTATTCGTTGTTCACTTCTTAAGGAATTATTTTCATATTTTCAAAATTACTTTAATTTTCTAACCATGAAACGTTTTACTTTACGGTACTTGCAATTGAAAAGCGCTTAAGTTCTCTATTTAATTCCTGGAATTCATGAATTTATTAATGTCTGAAGGTTTACTAGTCATAGGTTTCATCTAATTTTATTTAACCTGATTTGATTTAGTCTTAAATTTTTCCTAATTTTATTTAACATATGCCCTTAAATTATCTTTAAAATAAGTTTACCCAATATTAATTCGAACTATTAATTTGATTTACTGTTAAAAATAAGCTTTACTACATGACTCTAATTTATTTTAGAAGTAAGTTTTATCTAATTTTATCTCGAACCATTAATTTAGTTTACTTTTGGAAATAAATTTTTACTAATTTATTTAAATATGACTTTAATTCATCTTAGAAATAAGTTTTAACTAATTTTATCTCAAAATATTAACATGGAATTAGCTATATCAACAATTTCAGTTTAATTTATCCCCGTACCTTTTCCCTTTAATAGACCTTAGGCGCACATTGTGTTTATATTATATTTACTGAGTGCCCACTGGACTACTCGATGTGGTGATTTTGAGCCGTGTGTCATATAAATTTAGGTCGATTTTTCAGAAATGAGAAACGAGGAAGCAGCCGGAGACTCCTTCCTTATTTCTCGTTTCAGCTATAGGGTTAATATTGACGTTACGACCCCTGCGTTCCGCACGCTGAGTCTTCACGGGTACATATCATTGGCGATCTTCCACGCACTTACATGCATCTGTACTATGTAGATTTTGCTTTCTTGCGTTATGTGTTGGCTGTGGGCCGGAAAAATTTCGACAAAAATTATTTATTTTAGTTTATTTAAATATATAAAACAATGTATTAATATTAATAATATTTATTAATTATAAACAAATAAACATAATTACCATCCAATGTCAATCCATAAAAATCGCATAAAATTGCATATAATAAAATAAAATAACAATACCTCTCCCCCCACGCCGACATCCAAGCAGAGCTCTACCGAGGTTGCAAGGATGTGACGTGGAGAGAGGGTTCCAAAATGAACATTTCTCATCTGAAAATAAGTTTGAAAAACGGTTTGAAAAACGATTTCACAAATAGTTTTAAGATTTGAAAATATGGTTTTATGGTTCCACAAATGGTTAAATTTAATGTGAAAATGGATCAGTATATATACCTATTTTTCTCGCATGTTAAATTTGATGCAGTAAAACAAAATTCGACCTTGTCATTTTCTAGTAAATTCTATTCTTTATTTTTATTATTTTTTGATTTATTTTTAAAATTTTTCATTTAGGATTTTTATTGAATTATTACTAATTCAAATTTTTTGATTTAAGTTTCATTTTCATGAACTTTTATTAATTTTTCAATTTTGTCGAATTTGTTGTGTTTTCTTGTTATGTTTGTGTTGGTATCGTGCGGATCTTGGTGCGTTTTGTTATTATTTTAATTTATTTTTATGTTTATTAATTTATATTTAATTCTCTTTTTTTCTCATATTTTATAGGGTTTAATTGGTGTTTCAATAGGTTTATTTAAATTGCATGTTATATTTGCGTGTGTGTTACTGATCCATTTAAACATTCCTCAAGGCCGTTTACGTTCTGGCCCAACATAACTTACATTTACCTTTTCTAGTGTTATGATCGTTAAAGTAATAAAACATCTTCACCTTAGTGACAATAGATTTATAAATTAGATCGTTAAGAAATGATACAGACTCAACCCCTCTTAGCTCCAAATTGATCCTCTACAATTCCAAATTGTCTATATAGACCATTATATCTTATTATTAATACTATTATTATTATTATTACAATCGATGTTATCATTATTGATATCTTTCATATTATTATTTTATTATCACCATTATATTATCGTTGATTATTATTATTAATTTAATATTATTATTATTATTTTTAATATTATTATTATTATAATTATTATTTATTATTATTATTATTATTATTATTATTATTATTATTATTATTATTATTATTATTATTATTATTATTATTATTATTATTATTATGAACTATTATTATTATTATCAACTATCTTAACATAATGGTTAATAGTAGAAATATAAATTTTATCTTTAGTATTGTTGTTTATGTCATCCGTAATACCAGCATCATTAACCTTATTACTATTAATAATATTATTACTATTAGTATTATTATTATTATTATTATCCATACTGACCTCATGAATGACCCTATAAATATGTATATTATCATTATTATCGTTAGTTATGTTATTATTACCATTATTATTATCAATGTTATTATTAAAATCCGTATTATTATTATTTTTATTATTATTAATATTATTATTACTAATATTATTATCACTAATGATTAAAATAGTTAGCATCTCATTAAATTTGTTATTCTTAACATTATTCTTGGTATTATTATTATTATTATTATTATTTTTGTTAGTACTACCAATATGAAAATTACTATATGTTGGATGTATGGGAAAATCTAATCATTATCTAACTCGTACTGCTGATTGATACCCATCCCACTTGTACTCTAGGGTTACCTTTTCTCAGTACACCGCACGATTTGGATATACTGCTACGTACCCATGATCGAAATCATGTTGGTACTGTACGCAGCAGCCGAATGCCATTCGAGCAGGTGAACGCTATTACTAGTGCTACTCCCCGAAGGACCTTCGTTTTCCCCGGTCATTGGCTGCCGATAGAAGGACTTACGCACTCTACCTCGAAATTACACTATCACAGAATCACTGGTGTCTACTCATATCATACTTCTGGAATTGTGAGAATCTCTATATAAATTTTAGTCCGGCCTAGTGTTGTTAGTTGACCAACCGTTTTCTCTCTTGGCAAACGTACCTTTAGTCTTTCCTTTTAATTGATTATTAACTCATCATTACTATTTTGCTACCCTTGATCCAATCATTCACGGTCAATCCAAAGAAAAATAAACACTACAAAAATTGTTAACGCAATTTATTTTATTTTCGACATATACTATTTAGAGACAGTTAGGCAAGGGATAAGAACAGTTACAAAGTATCATGCAATTCCCAAACATCATACACGACTATAACACAGGATAAGCGTTCGTGGATGTCACAAGAGATTAAATGACTCCGTCGCACTGACGAGGACGGCTTTGTGAGAACCAGAGCGGGCATCGTGACAGATCTCAACGGCCTCGATTCTAATCTTTCGCATCGATGTCTACCGACAGACATCGGCGTTTCGGATGACGATGGAGAGGAGGGTCGGTAATTACATTGAGCTTCACTCGGGTTGAGGGTCCAGGTTCATTAGCCGGAGGATGACTCATCGGAACGCGTCCGGTAAGAACCGTGATCTCGCCAATATCTAGACCTAAATGTTCCAGGGCATAATTCAGAGACGGAGCCTCTGTTGCGTCCTCCACCAAGTCGATATAGATAGATCGTGAAGGAGAGTGATTAATTATGGAGGGATCATAGATAATATCGAGATCAAAGTCCGGGAATTAAACTCCTGGTACGGCGGAGGTAGATCATTTTGCCGGTTGGGCATTCCAGTTAATACCGTTGCTCTAAGCAGATTCGCTTCTGCTCGGCGTCGTTCGCGGCGACGGTTATTTCGGTTGGGTCGCCGTCGGGTCGCTCCGGGCCTGGGTTTGGCCGTTGTACTCTGAGGGGGTTCGACAATTGGAGGTGGGCTGGTTCTGAAAGGGGGTGCTGAGTTGATTCTGAAAGGAGGTGCTGAGCCGGAATAATGTTTAGGCTTTGAACCCAGATGCACCCGGGTATGCGAGTTCGGAGTTCGGCCTCCGTGAATATTTGCCTGAGTGCGGCGCTCTGTTCCGCAATTAGGACTCGTTGGCTACGGGATTCGACCCTGGCCCGAGACAGGCGAGTGATCTTTTGAAATAGCTTTCGCGCTGATTCGGGCGAACTCCATGTACCCTTCAACTTTTGGTACTTGGATTGTAAGACGGCATGGTCTCTCTCTAATTGTTCTAGTCTCTGACGCGTTGCGATAATGGATGGAGATAAACGCTGTATCTGGGAAGCTCTGGCATCTTCTTTATTAGCTGAGGATCTATACGTGAATAATATAGCATTAAGTATCATTGCTTGAGAATTTACACTGGGGTAACCGTGAGGTAATTGTGAGATGAGTCGCGTGCGTAATAATAATAGGAAGGGTCGATATCGGTAGGAGTAGAGGGTCTTCGTATTATCCCATTGAGGAGTTGTCAATTTGGGAACGAGTTGCTGCCAAGGGCGGGTAGGATTTGAGACGAATCAGAGACAGGTCGGCGATCACGGTAGTGATTTAGTTTATCAAAATCCGAAAAGGGGTTCGATGTAATCAGTATTCAGATTGGTAGTGTTAAGCCAGAACACAAACGGCCTTGTAAATGTTTAAATGAATAGGTAACACGCATGCAAACACAACATACAGATTTATACTCAAACCTATTAAAACACCAATTAAACCCTATCAAAATATGAGAAAGAAGACAATTACATATAAAATAATAAACATAAAAATAAATTGAAATAATAACAAAAACCAACAAGATCCGCACGATATAAATATAAACATAACACGAAAACCTAACAAATTTGACCGAAATTTGATAATTTAACAAAAAATGTGAAATTTCATAAAAATGAAATAAAAATCAAAGAATTTGAATTAGAAATAATTCAATAAAAATTTCAAAAAGAAAATTATCAAATAAAATTGAAAAATAATAAAAATTAAGATTAGAATACACTAGAAAATACCAAGGTCAAATTTTGTTTTACTAAATCAAAAAGAACACGCAAAGTTAGGGCCAAAAAATAGGTATATATACCGATTCATTTTTACACAATTTTAATCTATTTTTAGTTTTTCAAACTTGAATCAATTTACTTGATGTAAGTGTGAGTTTTATTTTGAAACTCTCTCTCCACGTCACATCTTCGCAACCTCAATAGAGCTCTGCTTGGATGCCGGCGTTGGGAGGGTGGTATTTTTATTTTCGTTATATTTGGATCAAGTAATTGTTATGTTATTTTTAATATTAATAAATTATTTATAAGACCTAAAATTATTTTCTTTATAATTATATTTTAATTGTCGAAATTTTTCCGGCCCACAGCCAAAGACATATCACAAGTCATTAAAATCAACATATTATTCGAACTCATGTAAGTGCGTGGAATATCGCCAATGATTCGTCTCCGTGAAGGCCCGGCGTACGGAATGCAGGAGCTGGAAAGTCAATATTATTCCGTATAGAAGAAGGGAGGGATAAGGAAGTGGTCTTTTGGCTATTTCCTCGTCTCTCAGTTTCTTTAAACTCGACCTAAACTGAATTTACATACGGCTCAAAATCACCACACCGAGTAGTCCAGTGGGCACTCATTAACTATAATATGAACATAATGCGCCTAAGATCAACCAGGGGAAAGGAAACGGGAATATAAAATGAAATCGTTGTTATAAATTCAAAGCAAATTATAGATACAGATTATCACTAGGTGTTTAATATGATTATAAATTTTCAAACAGTAAAGGCGAAGTCAAAATAGTTATAAATATTGAGCGGTTATCCTGAACGTATAATAATTAATAATTCTAAATTCGGGTTACGAATATTATAGATTCTAGTGGTTGCTAGGAACTAAAATGTAAAATAAAATAGTAGGTACCTGGTGTTAAAGTCAATAAAGTAGTCATCGTAAACTCCTAATATCCGATTAAGAATCAACCAAAATCTATTTGAGTAAGGAATGAGATAATATAGCTGTCGTGAACCTCAGGATTGACTACATTAGAGTAGAAAATCACTTAAATTAGGTATAATGACCCTTTCCAGTTGATACTTAAATTTAAGAAACGAAATTAATAGTTAAGGATTCGCAAACCCAGTGCTTAAGGAATTCAGAAAAATTTTTAAAATAGAAATTAAATTAACTGTTATCCTTTAAAAATTACAACAAAAGTAAAGACCTTTTAAACCTTTATTAAAGGAAAATATTCACTTACTAAATTAAAAATGAACTCCACAACATCGCAAATAGACATAGAATTGCCAGCACCAACTCGACAATTCTATTGAAGCGGTGATAGAATTTTCTCTCCTTTACATTTAGGAAAAAACCAAATAGTACGAATCAAGTAGAAATGTTTAGAAAACTATTAATTGGGTTAGACCCGGCAGACGCTTGAACCAAGGATAAGACTTCCCCATAGCGATGGTAGTAACATTTCGATTTACCAGACCACACCTAAATTCAACAACACCCAGTTTGGTCACACTGAACCAACCTACTTACAATAGATCTTGACCGCGAACCAAAGCTCTAGATAATTACCACAACAGCCCCAATTATTGTCGTAGCCCAGAGAACCTAGATAGACCAAGGTCCTGTCCATGCCGCAGATACAGGGGATTTATATCTCAGTCGAGTATCCGAACCAGCCACCCATTAATAGGCCCAAAGCTTTCCCTGGTCGACACCTTAATAGTTGATGATGAAGTAAGGAGATTTTTAATCAAATGAATCAACCCAAATTCGAATCCAGCATCTGGTTGTTGAGTGAGGAATTCCGACGCCCAGAAAATACTGCTAAAAGGAAAAAATCAATAGCTAATAAAGTAAAGTCATGATAATACCTACCAAAAATTTGGCCCGAGCCACGAGGGAAAATGGTAAGGACAAAATTCAAATAGGATTCAATAGATCTGACAATCGTGACCACTAGAAATAACATTTCCCTTTTGTCTATGTCTAATAAATAATTTACCTCGAAAATAAAAGGTCGGGAAGGAGAAGAACCGTCACCAATAAACCCTGAAACGAATAGTATGGCTGACTCTTGTATCTACAATATATGACCCAAACCAATCGATGAGAAAATCTTTGTGAATGTGACATTTCGCGAAAATGTCACGATCGCTGAATTGCGAGTAGACACACATCAGACGGAGACCGACATAATTCCCCGAGAAATGGTCGGCACCACACGCCCATACTAGCAGTAGAGTATATACTCTCACAGTGCAAAGGGCTCCCTTAATGCTAGCCGGTATGACTTTTCCCCGAACACGCACACCGATGACAGGCATACACGTTCGTCACCTCGCCTCAGTAACCGGCACACCGTTTCATATAATAGGCATCAATAGTGTTCGGATTATCAGTTAACGTTTTCAAACAGGGAGAAAAAACACTAATCATTTAAAAAATGCATCGACAATGGAATTTCGATAAGGAGATGACCACAACCAAAGAGTCAGGAAGTGAAATAACGCGGGATCCAAACCCACGAATTTATGGTAAATTTTGATTCTGATTATGTATAACTATTTTCAAGATCTTAAATGTAAATAACTTTCCTACTAATTACATAAATAATTATAATTCTAGTAATCGATTAAAGAGATGAATTTTAATTTTTATGCGTTTTTACTTTATCTATATTAGGGAATGGTGGATTTTAGAAATCAATGGTAAGAAGGAGTACGAGGCACGATGAAAAATTTGCTAATTTACCATAGCCAGGACTAAGCACCGCCAAGCTGCTCGAGAACGCATTTTACAATGAGTCTTGATGTCAAAATACGGAAAAGTAGGGTTTGACAAGAGATGAACAGGTTCAATCGACTTCCTGAAGGTGACCTGGAATTTACCATTTAGGCGTTTTGCTGCAATGACCTTGATCTTTCCACGAAACAATAGAGATTAATTCCCGTCCACCGATATCAATGGATCGTGAAAACATTACGATGTTGTATGAATTCCTTAGCGAGGATATTTACAGTTAACATTACTCCTCATATTATAGAGTGGGGTGTCGCCGTGCGTAATCAACCTAAAATCATAACCGTAAGTTCGGTTTGTGACTACCTATGAAGACTATAATTAACGGGACTATAATTAAGGCCATTGAAAATAGAGTTAGAATGGGACCTTAACGAGTAGGACAATGAACCTTCTATGGTAGTCCGTGAACACAAGGAGGGTTAGGGCATTAGCAGTTCTTGTAGAGGATCTCACCTTTTGCTAACCTTCCACCCATTATTGCACAGTACCAACGTCACTTGTGACAGGTGTCTAGTGGTAATATTTGTTAGTGGTAATATTTGTTAGCCATTCCTTTATCATTCATATAAAATTCTTCCCTCATAAGTACCCAGCACTATGTTCCTTATTATTGTTACTAGCATTATCATTGTTACTATTATATGTATTATTCTAATCCATGATCACTGCTGTTACTATTTTTATTATTCTTATTACTACCATTACCATTATATTTATTATTATTATTATTATTATTATTATTATTATTATTATTATTATTAAACGATAACGCCAATAAAAAACCTTTCGTACGATATATTTCGATAGCACAGCTATCATCTTCAGGTACTCAAAACCAACTAAAAATATTATGAATTAACATTTAATTTAAACAAATTATTTTTTATTAATTTAATTTATTAATAAATAAATATTTTTAAAAATATATTTTAAATTATTTTAAAATTTTTTCACTTATTCTAATTTTTAAAAATTAATGTAATTTAAAATTTTCAATTATTTTAAAAAAAATAAAAAAACAAACATGATTTAACATACGTAAACTATTTAAAAACATTCAAAACATTCGTAGTCACAGCACTCTGCACATTAATCTTTGGATCCAATGACCTTATCAGCAATGCTTCACATATCACTCGTTCCCAATAACTATTAAAACTTCTCAACAAAATTCTAAAATCAGACATTCCTATATCACTTTTACAGCCTCTATTGTGTTCACTAATATTGGTCAAACCCTTCAATCGACAATGCTCTAGAACTCGAGTACAGAGATGACGGGAAGTCTCTCCAATGTATGTGGCATTACACCCATTACATGTAAATTGATAAACGAGATCAGAACACAATCCAACCGGAGTTTTTGATTTATTAATAAACATATTGCGTACCTTACACGAATTAGAGACGATCTTATACTCTAAATTTCCTATCAGTTTACCCAACTTCCTCTTATAATTTGTATTTTATGAACAGTTTTTGCATTTTATGAACAGTTTACATAAAAACATTGTATTCACATGTGAAACGGAGAGAAAGTCATCAATTGCGTTTTTGGATTTGTTAATTCAACGCAAAGATAAACAGTATGAGACAGAGATTTATAGAAAACCAACTGATACTTGTCTTTATACTTCTCCAGAAAGCTTTTGTGAATTTAAGTATAAGAGAAATATGGTGAAAGGATTGATTTATCGTTCATGGGCTTTATCTTCTACTTTTGCTAATTCGGTAAAAAGTGTTGATAAATTGGTTGAGTTGTTGATAAAGAATGGATATTCTAAATCATTTTTATTGTTGATGATAAAAGAAACTGTTGATAAATTGATTAAAAATCCTAAGGATCCATGTTGTGGAAAGTCTGAATGTAATTTGTCGGATGGGTGTGAATTGAGTGTTGATCTGGGTGATGGTAAAAATGGATATAAAAAAATTGAGCCTAAATATGTGTTAGTATTGCCGTACTCTGAAGGCTTTACAAATTATAAGAGGAAGTTGGGTAAACTGATAGGAAATTTAGAGTATAAGATCGTCTCTAATTCGTGTAAGGTACGCAATATGTTTATTAATAAATCAAAAACTCCGGTTGGATTGTGTTCTGATCTCGTTTATCAATTTACATGTAATGGGTGTAATGCCACATACATTGGAGAGACTTCCCGTCATCTCTGTACTCGAGTTCTAGAGCATTGTCGATTGAAGGGTTTGACCAATATTAGTGAACACAATAGAGGCTGTAAAAGTGATATAGGAATGTCTGATTTTAGAATTTTGTTGAGAAGTTTTAATAGTTATTGGGAACGAGTGATATGTGAAGCACTGCTGATAAGGTCATTGGATCCAAAGATTAATGTGCAGAGTGCTGTGACTACGAATGTTTTGAATGTTTTTAAATAGTTTACGTATGTTAAATCATGTTTGTTTTTTTAATATTATTAAAATAATTGAAAATTTTAAATTACATTAATTTTTAAAAATTAGAATATAATTAAAAAATTTAAAATTTAAAATTAATTTAAAATATATTTTTAAAAATATTTATTTATTAATAAATTAAATTAATAAAAAATAATTTGTTTAAATTAAATGTTAATTCATAATATTTTTAGTTGGTTTTGAGTACCTGAAGATGATAGCTGTGCTATCGAAATATATCGTACGAAAGGTTTTTTATTGGCGTTATCGTTTAATTAAATCGTTGCCAAATATATTTAATTATTTATTATTATTATTATTATTATTATTATTATTATTATTATTATTATTATTATTATTGTTATTACCATTATCCTTATCATTATCATTATTATTATTAAGTTTTTTTGTAGGGATTCGTCCTTATTCCTCAGCTTTATAAAAATATTTTACTTAAAATTTAACCGTACTCCATCCTTATTTTACAGTTTTCGATAAAGTATTTTGTTATTTCGGAAAATTTGCGCAGCGTTCCGCTCATATTTTCCGTCTCAACTCAAAATAATTTATTTGGTTCTTTCATATTATTTAAAATATTCCTTTTCATGATTTTGGTCGTTCGGATTAATCTTTTTCCGATGGCTATTCATTTTAAATGTTGCAACGATTTCGCAATTTTCCCCGCTACTCTTTTACTTTCTTTGTTCTTATGATCTATTTATGTTCGTATTATATTTAATGAGTGCCCACTGGACTAGTCGGTGTTTGTGATTTTGAGCCGATTGTCGTTTAAAATTTTATGTCGATTTTATCGAAATTGAGTCCAAGAAAGTTGAGTCAAAAGACCCACCCTCGAGCTACCCCTTTTCGTTATTTGGTTCAATGATTTGATGTTCGGGTTCCTGCGTTACGCACGCCGGAACCTTCACGGGCACGACTATAGTCGGATGAACCGCACTTACACAGTCGATAGGGTGTTTTATTTTACTGTCTTGCGATATGTTTTGGCTGTGGGCCGAAAAAGAAATAAATAAAAATTACAGTACCAATCGGGTAAAAGTCTCGAATGCATAAAACCGTTTATTCATATAATTGTTGGGAGCTCATAAATTGGCATCACAGCATCACAATTCATTGTCCATAAATAACATTTTCGATCCGCATTATCATAATAAATAAACATTGTTCATTCATGGTTCTTAACATTTCTAATAGTATGAGGTTATCGATCAATAAATTCACAATCATCAATGCGTTTAAAATTAGTTGCAACGCACACTAACCACAGTAAACTTGTTCAACACAAGTCTCAAAGTGAGACTGAAAATCAATACTGAAAATTAAGATGAAAATAATACTGCAAAGTAGATGATTAATTTGTGAAAACACATCAGTATATATAACTATAATTTGACCTTAACCTTGCGTGTTATTTTTACTGCGATTAAACAAAATTCGACCTTGAAATTATTTGTGTTATCTGAATTAAATTTTTATTATTTTCTTAATTTAAATTGGTAATTTATTTTTAAAATTTTTAATTAAATTTATTCAACCAAAAATATTTTATTTTCACTCATTTAATTCATTTATTTTTACTTTTATATAAATGGTCATTTTACGGTCAAATTTTCTTGTTATTATGTTATTTTTTATGTAGATTTCGTGCGGTTCTTGATGCATTTTGTATTTATTTTATTTTACTTTTATGTTTTGATTTTATATTCATTTATATTCTCTCAGATTTTAAAGTGTTTAGTTGGTGTTGTATATTGTATTTTAAGTTATCTTGGTGCTGGGTTTTTGTGCTGTATTACTGATGCATAAATATTACAAATCATTTTCGTTACATGATAGTTATCAAAATATGGAAACTTATGATCTTCCTTACAATAACAGAATATCCCAAGATTAGTGGACCAGTAATAATAGAATATCGATCTCACGAAAGACTCCATGAATTCATTCATTAAGCCACGCTCAAATATCAATTAATAACAAAAATGGGGTACCCGTTGTCGAAAAGAAAATCTATATTACAATTGCGAACTCACCAGAATTTCGTAAAAATCTTCAAGAGAAGAATCGGAATTGTGATTTGGATCAGGAAGACATCGAATTTATTGAGGAAACAAGAAATATATTTAAATTTCCATGTGATTACCGCGAATGGATCAAGGAAAACATTGAGAACTGGCCTCATTGGATTTGCCATAAATCACGATTCAAATTTCCAAAACTATCCAAGGAAATAATCGATATTCTCGACGATCTCATTCTTCAAGGACTTTCTCATGAAGGTTTTGGATTTTCTTGGAACATCAAAAACGCTGGTGTATTACTTAGTTCTGCAGTGAATGGAATAATTCAAATTGTGGGATATTAATTGTACTACAGAAAATAAAATGGAATTCAAAACTTGTCATTTCATCTACCTTGTTTAACTCAGACGGAATTAACTCTACACTGACTTTTAGATCTTAATTATTATTTACTTACTAGGACATTTCGTGTCGAATCAATAATTTGAAGAACCCATTATCCTTTGGCCTGAAATCATCGTTGAGTAACACATTCAACCAGTTATTTGTTAATGAGTGTTGCTGATACATATGTGAACAATCGTCAGTTAGCGTTGTTCATGCAATTTTACACTTCTCACGGTCGTATTGATCACATGTGATGTCTTTAGTGATTCAGCGTGAATGTTATCGTGGACATTAGTGTACTAATAAAATTAATTAAAAATATTCCTTTAATTCGTTTTAATTTAATTCCTAGCCTATTCAACGACGTATTTTGTGTCGTTTTATCCATATGGTAGAATCCTAAATTCTATTTCTCTGGTGCCCTTACCTAGTCGAACGGTATAAGTGTGCACCATTATTTGATTTCGAATTATATCCTCAACCCATTTCGCAGATGTGGTGCACTAGTTATTGGCTTTTATCGCATTAGTGCTGTTACTCTGTCTTGGTCGTTCTTTATTTTTCCGACTCTATTTTTACATTTTATTATATAGAAAACAATTGTCTTACCAAAGATGTTTATGTTGCCCAATTCCTAGTTACTCTACTGAGCTATGGATCTGTGCGGACCATCTCTTGAATCCCCTACCTAAATTCGCCATTCCCATGATTTTAAGTGCCACTCCGGCAGATGTTACCAATCAGACTCCGTAGGTTTTACAACGACGCCCTGCGGGTATAGACCTGCGTCTTTCGACCAGAACTCGTCACAGACAGACGATGGATTATAAGTGGAGCGACCGACTGGTACAACAAGCAAAAATTAACTCGCCAGTCTAGCTATCAGTCTGCCCTTCGAAAAATCTATTTCCATACATATTTAAAAATAATATATTTTGGGGACTCGTGGGTGACACCAAAAGATGCCACCGCAATCTAGAATAGATGTTACTATTTAATGAAAACCAAAAACATTAATATATACGATATATTGATATAACAATATAACAACAAAATACTTACTCAAAATTTGATTCACAATAGCCGAAATTTTAAACTGTTAATAAAGTATTAAAAATTATGAATTGGGATACTGCATTTATAATTGATCTGTGTGTGTGTGCAACCAATAGGCCTTTTTGGCCATTTCGAGCGGTTTTTATTAATTTTATTAAATTTTAATATTTTTTTAATTGTTCCCTTATTTTTTCTGTAATTTATGGTGGGTTTCTGGGTTTTGATATTTGAGACTATATGGTTGTTACCCAGACAACCCCATACAAATATCTTTCGCTTACCACTCGGCACCCGTTGCTAAGCAACGTTGGAACTGTGTTCGAGTGGGTAGATCGTCCGCAAAAAGTGAGCGCTATTGCTAATGCTATAATTGACCGAACGATCTCTGGGTCCAACGAGCTGTCGATAGAAGACCTGTGCTCGCTTTCGATTCTTAGGTCCCATTATTCTCCTATCTCTTTTAAATGTTAACCTATACTCTCATATCATTTATTGTCAGGTCCATTCCCATAGTCCTTCTTATCGTCGCCCGTGTTGATGATTATTCTTTGGCCTGTACACCCTTTGTTATGTTAAATATTCACACAGTATCTCTCTTACTCATTTCCCTATTATAACCACAATGTTCCCTATTATTATTACTAGCATCATCATTGTTACTATTATATATATATATTACCTTTATTAGTTGTTACTAATATTACCTTTATTATTATCTTTATTACTATAAATTACTGTTATATTTATTTTTATTACTACTATTATTTTTTTCTACTATTATTATTATTATTATTATTATTATTATTATTATTATTATTATTATTATTATTATTATTATTATTATTATTAATATTATTATCAAGTTTTTACTAGGGATCCTTCATTATTCCTCAGCTTTATAAAATATTTTTCTTGTATAAAAATTTAGTTGTAATCCATCTGTATCTTTCCGGTTTTCGATAAAGTATTTATGTTAATTCGAAAATTTTTGCAGCGTTCCGCCCTTATTTTTCAGTTTCATAATGATCTTACACCAACCGTTGAGTCGCATTTCACTTTTATTTTTCTATTTTCTATAAGTATTTTAGTTGATTCGGAAAATTTGAGCAGCGTTCCGTCTTTATTTTACCGTTTTTATGATAAATGTTTTAACTATTTCCAAAAATTTGCGCACGTTCTGCCCATATTTTCCGTTTCAATTCAACATAATTTATTAAATTTATTAAATAATTTATTAGCATAATTTATATTATTTTAAAACATTACTTTTCATGATTTTGGTCGTTCGGATTAATCTTTTTCCGATGGCTATTCATTTTAACTGTTGCAACGATTTCGCAATTTTCCCAGCTACCCATTCCCTCTTTTTGTCCTTAAGATCTATTTATGTTCATATTATATTTAATGAGTGCCCACTGGACTACTCGGTGTTAGATATTTTGAGCCGATTGTTGTTAAAAATTTATGTTAATTTTACAGGAAACGGATGGTGAAGGAGCAGCCAAAGGACTACTCATTTACCCTCCAATTTCCCCTATGTACGGATAATATTGACGTTCCAGCTCCTGCGTTCCGCACTTTCACGATTTACAATAGTATGTTTTATTTTGTAACTTGCGTTATGTTTTGGCTGTGGGCCGAAAAAGGAGTAAATGAAAATTACCAGATCCATTGGGTAAAAGTCTCGAATGCATGAAACGATTTTCGGAAATTTGTAAACATAATAGAAATTATTAATCCATAATTCATCCTATATTGTAAATTCGTAATAGCATAATTCAACATCAAAAATCATATATTGAAAATTAACAAATTGTATCATAATTTACCATTAACAATTCACAGCATAATCCATAAAAATTTGCAACATAATCCCTTAAAAATTCCAATCCATTGATAATCCATTAAAATTTCGTAACATAATTCCATTAATAATTCGTAATATAATAAAAATTCATCAAAAATTCGTAACCTAATCTATCGATAATCCATCCATTAATAATTCGTAATGTAATCTAATAAAAATTAAAAATTCGTAACCTAATCCATTGATAATCCATTAAAATTTCCATTGATAATCCATCCATTAATAATTCTAATAAAAATTCCAAGCAATAAGTGCTATAGTGCACACTAATACAACCGGTCTCCCAGTGAGACGGAAAATTGAAATTCTAACCAAGTTAGAAATAATACTGTCGAACAATATTTGGTTTAATTTTAGTTCTAGTACTTGTGCTTGCTAATTTGTGAAAACACGTCAGTATATATACCTTCAATTTGGCCTTAACCTTGCGTGTTAATTTTATTGCGATTAAACAAAATTCGACCTTGAAATTATTTGTGTTATCTAAATTAAATTTTTATTAATTTCTTAATTTAAATTGGTAATTTATTTTTAACATTTTTAATTAAATTTATTCAACCAAAAATATTTTATTTTTATTCATTTAATTCATTAATTTTTACTTTTATATAAATGGTCATTTTACGGTCAAATTTTCTTGTTATTATGTTATTTTTTATGTAGATTTCGTGCGGTTCTTGATGCATTTTGTATTTATTTTATTTTACTTTTATGTTTTTAATTTTATATTTATTTATATTCTCTCAGATTTTAAAGTGTTTAGTTGGTGTTGTATATTGTATTTTAAGTCATCTTGGTGCTGGGTTTTCGTGCTGTATTACTGATGCATTTAAACAATTCTCAAGGCTATTTGTGTCCTGGCCCAACATTTATAATATTATTTATATTTTTCAAAATTTTATACTATTATTATTTTTAAGTCATCTTTCTTTTTGACTACTAAAATTAATTATTTTCGGTCACCGTTTCTGCCTTTGTTTTTTCTAAACCTTCTTTTGCGAGATTTTGGGGGTTTTATGTTTTGAATATGTTTCTGTCAGCGATGGAGGCTTTATTTTTGATTTTATTAAAATTGTTTTTTTATTTTTGTTTTATATTAATTTATTTTATTTGATGTTTTAATTTTAATTTTAAGTATTTGTCTGCGGTGCATGTGTATGTATACAGTAGCCATCTTGATAATTTTGTAATTTGTTTAAATTAACTAACAATTATTATTTTTTTTAAATTTTGGCTATTAGCCCAACACAGCTTATAAATGCTTAAACCAAGTTTTCACACTGGTGAAGAAGGATTTTTTTCATTTGGATATAACTGCTTTCTGGATTCTGACACATATCTTGTGAAATATTTTCCATAATAAAAAATTATATCAAATTAATAACATGTTTAGTCAAAGTTGTAGTTATTAAAAATATGGATTTAATTGGTTTGATCTCATACGGAACCTTAACTAAAATGCTTGCAACCTTTTCGCGCAAGAGCATTCATGCTTAAAGTATTTATATTAATTAAATTTATTTCTCACTTAATTTTAATATGCCGCTGGACAAAATAGAACATTAAAAAATTTTTTATTATAACTTTTCAGCAATCATTTATAGCTGTAGGAACACTGCAATAACGTCCAAAATATATTCAAAATAAATCCAGTATGCGTTCGGTTTATTATGTTTTAGATTAACTTGACATAGTTTTGAGAATTCCCTTATTCAAACGGAACTTTTGAGAGTAAGTAATTACGATGGAATGAGAGACTGTAATGACATTCGTTTTGACGAAATATCGATTCGTAATTTATTGGGACTTAAGTTTCTATTTTTTCAGATTATTCTGCATTTAATATTTCCTCTGAATCAATCGATTTATTATAAGCTTCTCGGTAGCTAGGATCTGAATTTGAATGTGCTGAAACTAGCAGTTTCCACGATTGAATTTTTATGTCGAACATTATCAAAGAATGCATGATATTTAATAACTCTTGATAACAGCGTGGAGATCATGTTTAAAAAGTGTTTTAATATTCAGACAAAAATAAACATTTGTTAATATAAATTAATAATGCCTAAATTAAATTTTTTTTTATAAATTTCTATTATTTATCAACATTGTAAAACATTATAGAAAATAGCATTCTTTAAAAGTTCATTTTACTTTCCTGAAATAACTTAACGATTTTTCCCAATTTAAATTAATCAATTGTTTTTTTTGCTAGAAACAGAATATCAAAAATTACGACTAGAACATATTATTACATAAATTAAATTGTTTAATAACATTTATACTAAATTAAATTTCAAATAAATCATTTGATTAAATTAATTTGTCATTTATATTTCCATAGCAATATAGCCATATTTCCACCATAGAATAAATAAAGAAGATTCTTAAAGGCATATGTTACATCACAGGAAAAACTCTCTCCGACAACAACTTGCCAGGACGGCCCAAATCTCTTGTCCATTGCTTCTTTAATCATCAAAGCCGCAGACTAATAATAATTTCAATATAAATTAAACAGTAAATAAATAGCAATGTAAAATATTCAATACTTACAGTAATTTGGTGAATTTACTAACATTCGTGATTTTAAATTTTGTGACGTAATCTTACACAATTATTCATATAAAACTTTTCGCATGCAGTTACGCATAATTCAGTAGCTTCGGAACACATTTCTTCGTTCATTGTATTTTTCTAAATATTTATTTTAAACCTAAATTATTTAAATTTTTTACAATAACTAGTGGAATGGTGTTGACTTTCCTTAAGCATTCTTCTAAAATATCATTATTTAATAACTTAAATCCAAATCTATTCATTAGCTTTTGTAAAATGGCAGCAATTATCCACAATTAGAAAGTAATAATTAATTTCTATTTACAAAGTTGATGTACTAAAACAATAAAAATATTAAAAATGTATGTTTCAATTAAATTGAAAATTGATACAAATATTTTATTTCATAACTTAAATTTCCTATTAAAATCAACAATATTTAAACATAAAATATATCATTAATCAAAATTTAATTTTTTAATATTATTTGTAAACTTAAAATTTGTTAAATGGTAATAAATAAATTATAAGATAAACTTAACTTTGTATTTCCATACTTGCCCAACCAGCAATTTTCATTGAAAATAAGAAAAATTAATTGGCTTACAAATTATGAATCAATAAATTTTTATTTTTAAAGATTTTTTATCTGTCAGATCAATAAGATATCCGTGAAATGCCGATAATATTAAAAAATATTGTCTTCTCGTAGAATTACAGAAATCTGTGTAAATTCGTTTTCCACGAATACAGCACATGTGATGCACTCATCATGTGCTGATAGATTGGGAGAAAGCACACATTTAACACACCATACTAGACATATCCGACGCACTAATTTATTAAAATTTAATGGAAATTATTTGACTATTGGTTGGTTAATAAAACATCTGTGTCTATTTGTGTAATATTGATGTTTGGAATTTTTGTCGATTATTATTTCATACTTAAGGTAAAATTCCTAAATCAACAAATTAATTTCAATTTTGTCTCTTTCATATAAGTTGTCGTTATCACCCTGCCAAGGATCATTAAGTATTTAAAGATAACTGTAGGGATTTTAAAATATGTATTTTTTCATTAATTTCATTTTAATTTAAATTCCCTTTCAGTTGTAGAAAATCGGAAATGGAAAACCAGAATACTCAAGAAATCTTTAGTTGTCAAAACTGTCAAAAATCTCTGAGTGGTAACCGGTATATATTAAAAGATAAATTGCCGCACTGTCTACCATGCTATGAAGAAAAGTTTGCCAATAAGTGCGATAGGTGTAAAGATAAAATCGGATGTGACAGCAAGGTATGACTATAAAACCAGTTGATTTAATAATTTTCTCATTCCAAGGATTTGTCTTTTAAAGAAAGACACTGGCATGAGGCTTGCTTTTTATGCAGTAGTTGCTCTGAGTCTTTGGTAGACAAACCTTTTGCTACCAAGGATGATTTATTATTCTGTCCGGACTGCTATGAAAGTAAATTTGCAACCCGATGTGACGCTTGTGGAAATATTTTTAAAGCCGGCGCCAGAAAATATGAATACAGAGGACGGCAGTGGCATGAAAATTGTTTTGTTTGTGCCGAATGCCAACAACCGATTGGAGCCAAAAGTTTCATTCCGAGAGATAATCAAACCGTTTGTGTTTCGTGTTATGAAAATAAATTTGCCCAAAGGTGTACGAAATGTAATGACGTAAGTCGAATTTTGTGAATTAGATTGTATTTTTTTAAAAATTTAATAATCAACAATTATTTTGTATTTTAATTATTTTCCCCAGAAGTCGCACAAAAATGAAAAAAATATAAATTTATTTATGGTATTACTTGTAAAAAAATTGAAAAGTAACTTTTGATCTGTAGACAGATTTATCTCCAGAACTGTTATCATCCTATCAAGCAGTGTTTTCCTGTGCATGCATGGTACAAATTTCTTGGCACAAATTTGTTTAGATTACATTTTTGTTGAAGTGTAAATTTTAAGCAAATCAATAAATAATAAAATTAGATTTAAATTAAAATTAAATAAAGTATTTTCAATGAAAATTTTTTCCATTTTTATTAAATTTTCATAAATTTGATTACAATTAAATAATAAATAAGTATTAAAATAAAATATTTATTACTTAAATTTTGATAGCATCTATACATTAAAAATTAGAAATACATTCTCCCGTACCGTAATAACTGGTGCATATAATATATAAATATATTAAACCTATTCCGAATTTTAAGTATTAGATATATTTAGGTAGGTTAAAATTATTTTTGGTTATTGAATTATAAATAAATTTATATAAATTGACATAAATAATAATATTAGGCATATATATTTCAAGTCAGTCTGTATACACTTACTCATATTATAAATTTTATTAAAATTCATATCAAAATTTATAATATTTTATTTGATATTTTAAAATTTTCAATTAAAAATTTATGTTAATAATATTTTATAAATAAAGTTCTGTTCCTGGAAAAATTAAAATTTATTGAATTTATGTTGTGGTCAAGTGTTATAACAAAAAAGGTGATATTTCGGTGATATTTTACATGCTTTCAAAATGAAAAAAATGATTAAAGTACTTAGACTTAACTAGGTGATTCTAAGCCCGTTAATAACAGGCTTCAAATGTATGGGAATAAATCTAAAAATAAGATAAAAAATATATGCTACTTATATTAATAAGTAGCAACATGTAATAAGTAATACTTATATAATGAAGCGTGACATATGTACATAAGCGTACTTTATTTTTAAATGACGTTATATTTTTTTAATAAATATAAATATAATGTAAAATGAAAATGAAAAGAAATCAGTGGTGAAAATCAAAAGAAGTTCTTATAATAGTACTTCATTTTGTTAGTATTATAGATTATTTATATTATATATACTAATCTAATAATAAACAATACATAATATCGTAATAAGGATATATTTAGATTTATTTTATTAGACATTTTAACATTCTTTTGTGTCCTTCACTTTTGATGTTTTTATAAAAACTTGACTTTAGAAAACAAAACAGATCTATAATCTGAAAGAAATAAAAATATTTAACACAAATATCCGGTATATCTTTTTAGGTGTTTCAACTTTGATAACTCAAAAATTGATAAATAAATTTTAGCATAGATATGAAATCATAGTAAAATCTCTTTATTTTTATGTAGTTTTTTATCAAATAAAATGACATAACTTTACTACCATAGTTTCTGGAAATTAAGCAATGAAGTCATAAACAATGATCTTTTGATGGATTTTATTCAGGGATGTGTGAGAGGAGTAACTGCCCTGGATGTAGAATAAATTGTCATCGAATATGCAAAAAGTGTAAATTTTCTTTTGATAGGAATCAGTAGAATACAAACCTTTTTCTTAAGTAACCAAATGTGTCTTCATTTTTAAAATTTTTAAACAATTCCGAAAAGAAATTAACACTAATAACCCAAGTAACTCGCAAGATAGGTCACCGATCAGACACGGAGTTGTATTTTTTGTATTTTCCAAGTTCAAAGAGAAGAATCACTCAATTCTTTCTGTTCAAAATAAACTCCTCTAGTACTTATTGATAATGCATAATATTTAAAAAATAGCTTTTTTCATAATTATTCTTTTGAAGATATGCCTAGACGGATTTAATCCCATCATACATCAACGCTTTTTTAGTTGTATTCTTGGTTGATTTTAGGTTTTTAAATCGCTTGCGGAAAACGAGTGTTAATTATTAAAGTCTTCCTTAATATTTACATTTCAAAAACATTCGAAGTTTTCTTTAAAAATAAATTTGCGCTGTTAAAGGTGGCAGAGTTAACTTAATTGTCACCAACAGATTCTAAGAAGATACTCTTTTCTACAGCAATTTGTATCAACAATGCTGTGCATTTTTAACGTTAAATATCCATATGAAAAGACTTTACATGAATATTTCTCACAAAAATGTGATTGGAAAAATAAATTTAATTTAATTTTAGAAATTGGATGTTTAATAAACGGATATTAAAGAAAAATCTTAATAATTAACTGTTAAAGTAATATTAGCATTCGATTAAAACAAAAAATATTTTCAAATCATTTAATGTCTGCATTAAACATATGTTTTTGCAATTAATCTGTTTCTTTTTTTAATTTCGATAATTTATCCATACCGCCGGTTCTATACCGGCTTTACCAAAGAACAGATGGAAAATGTTTGTAAACTAGGTGAATTATTAAAATGCAAATTTTACTTGCTACTTAAATGAAGCACAAAATTACGAGTGTTTTCTAAATTTGATTATCTTATACATAATGATTTTTATCCATTTGTGTGACCTTGAAATTCAGCAGTGTTAATTTTTCATTCAATAGTGTAAATATTGTTTTTGTTTAGTTTTTTTGTTAATTTTATGTTTTAACTATTATTAAATATATTATTTTTATCATAACTGAAAGGATAATTAAAGAATATTTTATAATTAATTAAATTAACCTATTATGTAATAATATGTCAAATTGTAGTTTGAAGAACAGATGTTGGTTATGAAGTTTGAATGTTGGTATGTTTGTGTATTCTGTATCAATAATAAGAAAACCAATAAACTTCCATTTTACACAATGGACAGCTATAAAAGAGTGTGCTGAATATTTGTGAAAGAAATATTGTGCAATTATGTCTTTTTTTACCATGGCGACCACGCCGAATGGAGATTTGGAATTATTCATTCTTGAGTTAAATAGAATCTTCGAAATAACTCAACAGCCTGCAGAATTTCAAGAAACACTAACAAAAGCTTTTTGTCGATGGAATTGATTCTAAAATATGAACAGATCCAGTCAGATTATATTAGATATGAAAGTCATCTTCGTAAAGCATTTAAGCCAAAGAAGAATTTAGCCATTGATTTGGATGCCACGTTACGATAAAGAAAAATAAATGACGGGTCCACTGAATTTTTTGGAAAGATAGAGAAGCTTGTTGACAATATTCTGCGGCAAAAGTTAACAAAGCATGTGTTAATGATGTTTCTAATACTACATGCAATAGATCAAAATATTACTGTCCTATGAAACAAAAATTTGATCTATATTTGTAATGAAAATAAAAGAAAGTGAAGGAAGACTTATCAAAAGGGAACAAAAAAAACTAGTCAAAATAATTTAAATCCGGAGTTTTGTCTAAAATTGTGTAAGTATTTTTAATTTCTGGCAATTACTTCATAATAATGCTAATTACGTCTGATAGTAATGAAACATTTTCAAATGGAGTAGAATTATCTCTACGAAGATGTTCAATTAAAACAAATAAAGAGCATTTTGCTATAATTAAAATAATTCTTATGAGCAAAGATTGAATAATTGCAATTTAGTAATATATAATTTAAAGAATAATTACATTTATATATATTTGCACATATATTTAAGCTAATATAATATTAATAAAAAGTTACTGCACCTATGTGAGTATGGGTAAAAAGTATATTTCATAAATATTTTTTGTTTCATTCCGATTTAGTAATAAAATTATTTTAATTTACAGGTTATTCGCAAAGGAGGGGTGACTTATAAAGGTGAACCATGGCATAAAGAGTGTTTCTTGTGCACAGAATGCCACCAACAATTGGCGTCTCTGAAATTCACATCGAAAGATGATAAGCCGTTTTGTGCGGATTGTTATGCCAATTTGTTTTCGAAGAAGTGCACAAAGTGCACCAAGCCAATAACTGGTAGAATTGTGTTCTTTTATGTAACTCTAAGAAATAATTATTTTACCTAGGATTTGGAGGTTGTAAATTTATCTCACTTGATGATCGCCATTGGCATTCAGAATGCTTCACCTGTAGCAAGTGTGACACAAGTCTCGTGGGGAGAGGTTTTCTAACGGATAAAGACTGTATAATATGCCCAGAATGCGGTCAAAATTAACTTGGAAAAGTTATAGGAATATGTTGAATTTCGTTTAACAATTAAAGATATGACAATTATATTTTCTACTGAAATTTTCAGTAGAATAATTATTTTAAATTTTATTATTGTCTTGTATTCATTGGAAATAATTTTTTAGCCATTATCAGCCTGAATATTATTTAAACATTATGGATGGAATAATAATGCTATATTATTATATTTGCCAGAAAATCAGAAAATCTATTTAACTATACTAGTTTATCAATAAATCGAATATAATATTATCAATATATATGCTTTTATTTATTTTTAACCCCTGTAAAAATAAATTTGGTTTCTAGTTGTGGTTTTCTTTTGGAGCTCTAGTTGTAAGTCATGGAAGAAGGACATGCCGATAGATGTCGACAACTTCTAAATGGGAGTAAAACCACTAGATAAATTACTGATGCATGCCGAAAATGAACGCAAATATAAAAATTGGTTAGATGTTGCACATTTACATACCGACAATGATCAACAGAAAGACGATTTGCTTTGAAAGAATTACATTGAAAGCGATCATAACTAAAAATATTGCAACCAAAATTGTTCAAGAAATAGATTTCACGTTAAAGTGTTTCATAAAACATCATTGCGGATAGTGAAGCACATATTGAATCCAAAATCTTCAAACATCCCATTGAAAGATGAATTGAATTCTGCTGCATGCCGTTTTCAGATAAATGGTTTATTAGAACGATTTTATCGGACCTTGAAAACATTTTTGAGAATCCTCAATCTCAAAAAGTCGAACAAGATCATCACCCTTTGTTAAACAATATCTTGGAATCAGAAATTAGGATCCTAATTTGTTTTGATGAGTTGAGAAACACTCCATTAAAGACTACAGGATCATATCCATCAGAGTTTTTATTCGAAACAAAAATATCGTTACCATCTGAAATCATTAATTTATGAAGCAATTTAACTTTTGAGAAACTCGAAAGAACAAGTTTCTTCACTAGTAACTCAGATCTTCAATTCCTCACAGTACACCATGTAAACCCTATATGCCACAGCTTTTGAAAAAGCAACTCATGTTTAAATTAGAACCTTGTCTGATTCTAATTTATAGTCAACATACATAAGTCCTTACAAAGTTTTTAAAATCATTGACACGTCATCATTGATGGGCAAATACCGATTTCTCATTTGATGAACATGAAGGCACGAATGGCATATCATTGGTCAAATCAAAATATCCATTGAAATTTTCAGCTTGGGGAATCACTTGCTCTATAATTGGATGATTTTTCTAGCACTTTAATCATCTATTCGCAAAAATACTAAAAAATATTACATAAAAGACAACTTTAGAGTCTATTTTTATTTCGTTAATAAATCAGGTCTTATTAAAAAGAACAATTTATTCACATTTGCATCATTCTCCTTTATAAACACAAAATACTCCTAAATTTCAAATTTTAATAAACATTATTCATTCCACATAAAACATTTCCAACAAACAAACTTTAATGTCGAATGAAGCATCATAATATTCAGAGTTGTCGAAAACAATAATTCACATTACATCGGAATACGAAAACTTAACAATAATTATAGACATAATAATAATAAAAATAATAAGTAAAATAATAAATAATAATAATAAAAATAATAAAAATAATAATTAAAATAATAAATAATAATAATTAAAATAATAAATAATAATAATAATAAAAATAATAATTAAAATAATAAATAATAATAATTAAAATAATAAATAATAATAAAAATAATAAAAAAAATTTTAATAATAATAATAATAATAATAATAATAATAATAATAATAGTAATAATAATAATAATAATAATAATAATAATAATAATAATAATAATAATAATAATAATAATAACGATTTGTATCATAATAATTACAAGAGTTAATTTAAACAAATAAAATAAAATAAAGCAAATTTACAAAAAAAACCAAAAAATCACAAGTGATCGTTGAGATTATAAAAGTAACAATATGATGAATTCAAAATTGCTGTTGACATTATTTTGATTTCCCCTTCCGACCTTCAATGCTGCTCAGGGCCCATTCTAAACCTTGCTAAATTCGAGAAAATAGAAAATAAACTAAATGAATTATCGACAATTTTTTCTACCTGAACACCCTCACCAGTTTGGGCTGAACAAGGTTGAATTTGCCATTCACGATCCCGAATGGAAAGTAAACTCAATCCAGTAGAAATCTCCGATGCTGGAGCGGCATTCATTAAGTCTTGCTTATTGGCATAAATTAGTAAAGGAACCCCTGCTAACTTTGATTCCATTAGAAGCTCATTTAACTCCTTTATCAATTAATATTAATTATTAAAATTTTATCTCGAAATACTTCCGATGTTTCGTTGAACCTTTTCTTGTCTGCGCTGTCTATGACGTAGATCTGCAAAGGAATCATTTACAATGCGAATTTTTTTAAATAAATTTATGCAATTATGATTATCTCTAACGCTTTATTAGAATAAAAATACCGCGCGCAAATAAAATGACTAATATCTAACATAGCTATCTGATATACGTTACTAGTAAATTTTATTAATTTAAATCTTCAGTTGGCATACAATGACTACAATAGCTACTGCGATTGAATCAATGTCATTTTTGTGATCAGTCCCATTGTTATCAACCACATAGAATTTACTAGATCTGTGCATCTGTCAGTCATTCTCTATATTACCACGGATTTTAATTTTAATCGAAAACATGATATTTTTATTTCAATAGATTTTTCTCCTTTGGATAATGCATAATTATCACATTTAACCAAGCATTTCATTTAAAATTGTTTATTTTTGTAAATTTAATAGTTCAAAAATACATTTGTTTAAATAATGGCTTTCATTTTGAAGAATACATCATTTAGTCATACATATGTTTATTAATACAATTAAATTCTGACATGCAAAAAATATGCAATTTTCCAATTAAAATTTAATGACACTAAGTACAACAATTTATTAAAATTTTGCCTTGAAGAAAAAATGCCTATTTTTGATTAATTTTTTAAGTCTGATTTTAAATAAGTAGACTTACTTTATGAAATTAAAAGTTAATTGCTTAAGACTTCGGATGAGATCTTCGCGATTAAAATGACATTACATTCAACTATTTTTTGTTAACATTTGAAATATAGATAATTAAAATAGTTGAATGTAGTGTCATTTTAATAGTGAAGATCTCATCCGAAAATTTTTGCATTAGAAAAGTGGTCTTCAACTCCGTAGAAAGAATAGAGAAAATATACTATTATAAAACATTGAATTTGACAAAATATTTCCAAATTAAAACAAATGCCTGACATTCTTTTTCAAATATCTGAGAATTCAATAAAAATGTTGTATATACAAAACTATATAAATAAAATATTCTGATAAAAATAATTTTCATTATTCTAAAAATGACAATTTCAATATAAATTTTTTACCGTTTAACAATTAGAAGTTCGAAATATACGATTTGATTTACAATTTATAGCAATTTATGAGCGTATTTGATATTGATTTTTGTTATACGTAGCATTGGTAATTAGACATTCATTCACAAGTAGTTGATATATACTATTTTTCATAAATTATTATCAATTACCTAAAAAATAAGGTTTTCTGTAAGAAAACCATTTAATTATATAAAGAAAAAATATAGTGAATTTATAATAGAAAAGCAAAAAATATTTTTGGTGACAAAAATAAATTACAAACGTACAAACACTGCACACAACAAAAATTTAATGAAAAAACAAAAATTATGGGCATCTTTAATTATAAAAATATGCAATTTGAAAATATTTCAATCGCTTTATCACATTGCACCTTCTTATGAGTAAAAAGAAGTAATGTAAAATAAAATTTATTTATTGAAATTCCTGTTTAAAACATTTTTAGAAATTCGTAAATGATGCTAGATTACCGGAAAATATAGAAGAAAATCACATTTATAAGTGAAATAAAAATGTTAAAGTCAAATATTTTTATGTATTCAAAAATTAATAAAAAAAGATTTAGGAAAAAATTACTACAGTCACATAAAAAATTTCCTGAAAAATTATTTGTGATTGAAAATATTTAAAGAAACTAAAAAATCTATATTTAAATAAAAACACGAGAAAGCCAAATAAAAGATATATATATATATATATAATATATATATATATATATATATATATATATATATATATATATATATCGAGGAAATTATCATCATCATCATTCTGCGATCATAATCAGTGTTCTCCCCAGAGAATTTTACAAGCCGGTCGGAGTGAAATAGTAAGCGGGTGGATATAAAAGAGTATGCAATATTACTACCAAAATACTCAACGCTATAAAAGAAACTAGATGAATGATTTGATAATTAACCAACAATTTTGTTTTTGTAATAAACTTCCATAATTCGTGTACTACACATAGTTTATAATATGGACGAGTCAAAATATAAACGGTTGGTTCATAAATCAGCCGGGCGGTACATAAAGCCAGCCGAGCGGGCCGCCCATATAAAAGGGCCTGGGGAGAACACTGATAATCTTTGTCAAATTTTATATATGGAAACAATAATGACGTAAAAGTTACGATTTAATGATTTAATTAAATAATCTCAATAAATTTTTTGCTGATTGAACGTTTATTTTAGGAGATTGTGATTTAATTACCAACGTCTCACATAAAATTCTTTCCCATTTATGAGAATAAGCTTAAAATAATAGTATTAAACATAATATTTCAAATATCGTAAATAGATTGTAAATCAAATGGTTAATAGCATCTCATTTAAGTAGTTATTTATTAAAAGTAGGGTCTATTTTGATTAGTATTTGTTTATTTTGTTCAATACACAACAGATATGATCTATAGCCGAAAGGAAGATAAATGAAAGTGGAAAAGTAATAATCAGATTTAATAGTTTATTTATTGCCCAAGAAATTCGAATTGTTTCATGAGAAGTCACGGTTAAAATTACTGGTCAATAAAACTATATTATCTTGATATGTCTTAACCAAGTGCCTCTTACAAACTATCTTTCAAAGATTTGCTAATTGGCCATGATTCCATCCTACTTAACGTACAACAATATAAAAAGGATAATTCCATTGGTTTACTTTTCTATATTAACACACTTTAAGAGGCTCATGTAGTACTACGTTTTTTTCATAATTAGCGCTCTAATGAGGATAACGTAGTACTGTGTATTGTATTGGATTAATGCGGAAGATATTAAAACTTTATTGCTTTAAATTTTAAGTGCAGTATAATTATAATAGTTAAAATAAATAATTTAATTCTAATTAGTAAAAAAAACTAAAATTATTTGTACGTAATTAAATTTTGTGTATAGTTTATATTATATAATCGAAACCTCAATGAAGCGATTTCGTTATTTGTGGTAAGTGATTTTTCAAAATTTCGTTTAAAAATATTAGGTAGCTTTTAAGTTATAGCGATTTTCGCTCGAGAGTATTTTTACGAGCCTGTTGCCCAATTTTGCCCGCTATAGCAAATAACTCGCACAAATTACGTACCGCTTAAAATGTGGTAATAAAAGTTGTATATGCTTACAAGCGAGATTTATCAACACACCATACTACGAATGCTTACCGTTCGGTATGTTACCTAACCTAGTTTTCTAATCTTCTCTGCCCAAAACAGGAGAAATTCGTAACAATATACGCGAAAAATCATTCTACCTTACACTGAATTTTTGAATCTCGTGAATATTTCGAACTAAAAACACTAAATTATACGGTTTGCTTTTATTCAAAAATGCTTATCACAGATATTCTCAGACCCCAGAAACTGTTTATACGCTTAACTATTCATCAAATCTAATAGAAATAAATATTCTTCCGAGTTTGATTACGTATATATTTCAGTGTCTGACACCAGATTATCAACTAGAACGAAAAATTGACCATCACTTAACAATAATAAAGAAAATAAATACAGCAAATTGTTATAAATAACTTTATCTATTATTAATTTTTTTTATAAAAACAGCCGTTTCATCTTTCATTTTTAGATATTTTCTATGTAAATTGAGTTAATTTATTTTGGAAATTAATAAGTTTATTTTACCTTATATTTAAATTTATTTTACAGAAAATAATTTTAAACTCACTAAAATGTCTGTGTTATCAAAATAATTTCTCCAATAAGGCCTGATCCGCCTTTGACCGCCAATGTCCCAAACATTTAACTTGAATCCTTTCGTTTGAACAGTTTTTACATTGAATCCCTTTAAGAATTAATTAGTTTATCGGGTTTTACTTTAATTAAATACCTGAGTAGGAGTTATTTGATTTATTTCTTCAGAGGCTAATGATTTAAGAAGAGTAGTTTTTCCAGCATTATCAAGACCTAAAGTAAGTATCCTTACTTCTTGGCCGGATTTAGTTTTCATTTTTCTTAGTAAATCTAGCAATCCCTAATAAATAAAGTTTTAAAGAAATAACAAAAAAAATAATATTACCATTTTAAATAATTATTTGAAAATGCAACAATCTAATTGTTTGTAGAAATAAGTAATTCGGTGCTAAGTTAATAATAGCTTAAAACAAATTCTTATTAAACCTAGTAATTAGGATAAAAATAATTCATAAAGATATAATGAATCATTTTTCAAAAAAATTAATCATGTTTTAATTTTTTTTTAATATTTTATATAATTTAATTTAAAATATTTAGACTTCTTCACCTATATATATTCGATTTTGGAAATACAGGTGAAGAAGTATAAATATTTTAAATTAAATTATATAAAATTTTATTTTATTTTAAATGACTTTAAAGAATTATTCTATATATAGTCACAATGATGGTAAATCATTTTACATTTTTCTGGCTAAAATTGTGAGATTGCCACTTGTTGATAGGGCACTATTAAACGGAGATAAACAGGCGCCAAAATATAGAATTAAGATAATTACCAAATATAGCAACCACTAATTTTAACCATTGCAGGGATGGTAGATGTTTGAGGTTGTGTCTGTTGAACGGTTTTCAACTCTGGGATCATTAAAAACATCTTTAGAAGATAAAGAAAAGCGATAGACAAGCCTAAGATATAAAACACATCATAATCTTTGCCTTCTACCAAGGTTAGCCGGAGTTCATTGAGCTAATCCATTGTTGATTGAAGACATTTAAAAAATAGCAAATGAATTACAATAAAACATAAGCGATGTCTCAAAAGTCAAATCAAAGTTTTGGAAGAAGAGTAAGATTTGTAGAATTTTATTTATGGTGGGTTACAGGGTTTCATTGTTTGTTTGAACCAACCGGTGGTTGCCCTCGTAACGCCATACAAAATGATTCTGACCGCCACTTGGCACCCGTTGCTAGGCAACGTTGGTAATGTGTTCAAGTGGTGGATTGCCCGCAAAAATTGAGTACCATGTGCTAGTACTGTAGTTGCTCGGACAACCCTCGGGTTCACGAGCTGTCGATAGAAGACCTGTGCTCGCTTTTGCTTCTTAGGTCCCATTATTCTCCTATCTCCTTCAAATGTTAACCTATACTCTCATATCATCTATCTTTATGTCCATTTGCTTAGTCCTTCTTATCATTGTCCATGCTGATGATTATTCTTTGGCCTGTACACCCTTTGTTATGTTAAATACACCCACATTATATCTTTCACCCTTATCCCTATTATAACTACAATGTTTCCTATTATCATTACTAGCATTATCATTGTTACTTTTATATATATATTACCTTTATTAATTGTTACTACTAATACCTTTATTAATATTTTTATTACTATAACTACCATTATTTTTATTGTTATTGTTACTATGAGTATTACTATTATTATTATTGTTATCATAATTATTATCAATCATTACTACAAATACCATGATTATTATTATTATTACCATTATTATTATTATTATTATCATTATTATTATTATCATTATCAATATTATCATTATTATGATTACCATTACCCTTATCATTATCGTTATTATTATTAAGATTTTGTAGGGATCCGTAATTATTCCTTAGCGTTAAAAATTTTTATTGATATACAACATTAGCTGTAGTCCATCTATATTTTCGGTTTTTCGATAAAGTATTTTTGTAAATTCGAAAATTTTAGCAGCGTTCCGCCCTTATTTTACGCATTCCATTTTTGCGTTACTATTTTTGTTAAGTATTTGAATTAGTTCGGAAAATCTGAGCAGCGTCCCGCCCATATTTTCCGCCTCAACTCAAATTAAATTATTTAATTTTTATTTAAAAATATTATTTTTCATGATTTTGGTCGTTCGGATTAATCTTTTTCCGATGGCTATTCATTTTAACTGTTGCAACGATTTCGCAATTTTCCCCGCTACCCATTCCCTCTTTTTGTCCTTAAGATCTATTTATGTTCATGTCATAGTTAATGAGTGCCCACTGGACTACTCGGTGTTAGAGATTTTGAGCCGATTGTTGTTAAAAATTTATGTCAATTTTACAGAAAACGGATGGTGAAGGAGCAGCCAATAAACTACTCATTTACCCTCCAATTTCTCCTATATACGGATAATATTGACGTTCCAACTCCTGCGTTCCGCACGCTGAGCCTTCACGGGTACATATCATTGGCGATCTTCCACGCACTTACACGAATCTGTACTATGTAGATTTTGCTTTCTTGCGTTATGTGTTGGCTGTGGGCCGGAAAAGGAATAACAAATAATAATTTACCATAGCATTTGAAATAAAAGTTTCGATGCACTAAGGCTGTAGATATAAAATATTTATTCAGCATATTACATCGGCTACATACATTTGAAATTCATTGTATCCATTCCATAAAATTTACTTCGAAAATCCCATAAATTTAATTCGATAAATCATCTATAAATTCAATTGGAAAAACAAAATTATCCATAAAATTAATCTGAAAAATCATCCATAAATTCAATTGAAAAATTACCCACAAATTTGATTCAAAAAATCATCCATAAATTCAATTGGAAAAACAAAATTATCCATAAATAAAATCATCCATCAATTCGATCTGAAAAGTCATACATAAATTCAATGGAAAAATTACCCATCAATTCTCTTCGAAAAAATCAATTAATAATACTGCACCAGTTGAGAGTGATCGTGTTCAGGCAAAACACTTACCCGTGTTAATTGCCTGAATGCACGGCTCTCAACCAGCCATACAACCAGTTATACAATTCTATAATGGAATTTTTCTCTGCAAAATAAGACTGAAAATTTGTGAAAACACATCGGTATTTATACCTATTTTTCTCGCGTGTGAAATTTAATGCAGTAAAACAAAATTCGACCTTGTTATTTTCTAGTAAATTCTATTCTTTAATTTTATTATTTTTTGATTTATTTTTATAATTTTTTATTTCGAATTTTTATTGAATTATTACTAATTCAAATTTTTCGATTTAAATTTCATTTTAATGAACTTTTATTAATTTTTCCAATTTTTGTCGAATTTGTTGTGTTTTCTTGTTATATTTGTGTAGGTATCGTGCGAATCTTGGTGCATTTTGTTATTATTTTAATTTTATTTTTATGTTTTGATTTTATATTTATTTATATTCTCTCAGATTTTAAAGTGTTTAATTGGTGTTGTATATTGTATTTTAAGTTATCTTGGTGCTGGGTTTTCGTGCTGTATTACTGATGCATTTAAACAATTCTCAAGGATATTGGTGTGCTGGCCCAACATAAAACACTCCGGGGCCCGTAAAATTGCGACCCGCAATTTCTTAAAGATCTAAGTTATGAACTATGCAGAGTTTACATTTTCCATTCAATTGGGTCTACGAGCTACATGGTCGTGACCTTAAAACCCACATGCATAAAAATAATCATACAGTATACATCAATATACGGATTACAAGATGAAGTGAAAGAGGGCATACAGTCCGGTCATGATCACACATAAAGAATAGTTAATAGTCTAAGAATCATTAGTTCATTGTTAATCATGAGTTCAATATTCTGTCACTTGGGTATTCGTCTCGTTGATGCCTTGAGTTTCTTGGTTTCTGATTGATTACTTTCTTCAGCAGGTTCTGATATTTTGATGATTCGATATCTGTTGTGCGATTTGACTTTGAGATTTTGTTTAGTTTGGGGAATTGACTTCATTAGATGCCGATTGTTTGGAAAATTGGCAGGCTTAGTGAATCTCAGATAAGAAGAATAGATAGAATGTTTAGTTCAAGACTCCTTTTTTGCTGGTTTATTTAGGGTTTTGAGTTGTAAATTGACATTCTAACTTTCGTTTGTTGATTGTTTCTTTGCATCTTGAACTGGGTGGCGTTCAATTGGATTCTGTGGATAGCTGACCCTTTATCATATTATCTAGTCTCGATTGTTTGATGATAATTGATCGGTTCGGGATTATTCATGATTCTTTGAGGTTGGTCTGAGTTTCTTCTTTTCAGTTATCAATTTTGGCTGTTTGCTCTCGATTTTTCGGTTCTTTTTGTTATTTTGTAGGGTTTCTAAAGATCATCCATGATTATTTTAATATCGTTTCCTCGATGGGTGTTTCCTTTTTCTATTGACTTTCGATTTGATTTTCTAGAGTTCTGAGGGTTTGCACGATCTGTTTTTCTTGTGTTAATCCTTTGACCATTGGGTATAATAAGAATTGATCCGTCCGTAATTGGTATTCTTAGGGTTTCTCATATATCGGCATATTTGTTACAGTTAATTTTTGCATCGATTGATTGATTGTGGGGTTTTTCGACATCTTTCTAAGGGATGCTAGGTTGTATATATGGGTTTATTACTGATATCTTCCTTCTCGTCGCCAATATCATGCTGCTTTCGAATTCCTTGTTTTTATAACAATTTTCAGGTTCCTTTAATAGGGCTTGTTATTATTTTCTCTTGATTTTGGGTAGTTGTTTGACTTTCTGTTTCTCTCCTTTCTTTATCTCTGTTGCTTTTATTACCGTATCTGGTTTCTCGTTTCTGTGATTTGTATTAACTTTATTTTGACATCATTTATCTTCTTTGTTGTCTTTACTACGATTTGCAAGATCCTTTCAATATTCCATTTTGATTGAGTGCATTTCTTAGTTCAGTCTCATCCTCTTTTGTCTTGTCATTTATTGGTATTGCCCTTTGCCTTCCCTCTTTCTTGTAATCTGGTTTTCGATTTTTGAGTTGGTTTTGATTTGTTCCCTAGTCCTTTCCACATTCATATCCGCTGTTGCACGTCAGTCTTGCTTGGAATTACGATTCCGTGGTATTCATTTTGTCTCGTTTGGCTGCATCTAGTTTCACTTGCAGTTGTTTGTTTTTCTTACTTTATTCCCGAATTGATTTTATAGTCTCTTCCACCCTTTTTTGTATTCATTTAGGTTTGTATATTGAGCTTTACTGGTTTTAATTCTTTGTCTTTGTCGTTTTTCCTTTTAACTCAATCACCACAAATTTCGTTTCTCAGTTAGTTGTCCTTTGTTGTTATTCGCCAGTTTCTCATTACTTGATTCAGTTTTCCATCAGATTATTCTCCCTCGTCTTTTTCGTTAACTGACTTGATATTTCATCTCAGTTTTTCATCAAATTATTCTCCCTCGTCTTTTTCGTTAACTGACTTGATATTTCATCTATTTCTTCAATGCTTTCGTTTTGTGTTGGTGATCTCTTTACTATTTTGTTGCTTTATCTTGTTCCGATCATGACTTTGTTTTCGTTGTTTCTCATTTTCGTCTTTCATCTGATTGTTCTGGATTCTCTCCAAGTTTACTCTTGTCTCTGATTTCCTTGATGGCTTCGGTACCTCTTAATCGGTTTATTTCAATTTCTGATCCTGATCTGATTCTTGTTTTACACTCATCTATCTAACTAAGCTTTACTGCTTGATATTTGATTGGCTTCCATTTGATTTGTTTCTCCATTTTAACGTAATATCACATCACATGTCTTTCTCATTCCGCTATATTCTTTATCCCATCGTCTGATTTCTAATTTGTTTTCGTTCTTTGACTATAATATTTATATACTACTTTTATATATTATCGGATATTATTATATTCATTCCATATAATATTTATACACTACTTTTATACATTACTATATAAACATATCTATTATATAAATTATATGCACATTTCTAACTGTTTATTACTTTATCTCCACAGGGTCTTTACGCAAGGTGCGTATCCCTCCGCATCTCTCATCAATTACTGGATATATATCGATCTCACTTGGCTATTGGGTATTGGTTCATATTTTGACTTGCTTTGTTCTCTCGATTTTGAATTTTCTGTGAGTCCATCATTTGTTTCCAACAGATTTTGTCTGTGTTTTCTTCATCTTTTGATCTTTTCTGATTGTCTACGTTATTTGGCTTTGATTGTTGTCCTATTTCTTTGAAGGCTACTGGATTTTGCCTTTTATTACTCTCTCGGTTTTCTCCCTCTTTGTTATCTTCTAGGCTCTCTTTTATTGTCCGTGAATTTTATTTCTCATCTAACAGGGCTTTTATCGTCTTTGGTAATGCATATTCGGATTTCATTGCTCTTTTTACTAATATATTTTGATTGCTTTCGAATTTGTTTACGTCTATAATTTCGTTATCGGATTTTCTTTTTTCTCCAATTGATCAGTTTTGCTGCTGCTTTATTGTATCCTCTCCCGATTGCTCCAAGAATTGGGTTTAAATTTTGTCCTATTATTTCGATGTCTTCTTGAATTGCATTTATCGTAACTAAATCTATTGCTCTTGCTTCTCGCGACATCATAACGTAATTTACATCGATTTTCCTTTATTGTCCTTCTCATTTAGAGTTGATCCTGTTTTTAATAACGACTTTTTGCTGTTCCGAATATTTTCCGGTCCATAAATATCGAACATCATTCCTGTTTCTCCTCGTATTACTTCGTTGTCTTTGATTGTTTGCGGATATTCGTTTAATCATACCCCTTAATTGCTCACTCTCTTGTATTTGATTGCTTTGTGTACTTTGACTATAATTTTCGTTTTGGTTGTCCCGATTTTCTCTCTATTGGACAATTTTCAGCCAAATGTCCGTTTAGGTTGCAGTTGAAACAGGTTGTAATCTCGTATCTTGTTGTTGTACTCATTATCGCCCTATCTCTTAAATGTCTGACCTCTTGCGTTGGGTTATTTTATGGACTCTTCTTGAATTGGTTTGGTTTTTGTTGACCTTGAATTCTTCTCATTCGACAATTCTTTGACATATGACTGCTTTGATTGCAATTAAAACAGATTATCATTTCTTCTCCTTCTGTGCGAACTCTTCTATCATATCCTTGGCAATTCTTTATTGATAACCTCGATCAGTTCTGCATCCTTCTTTTGAATAGATATCACATATTTGATTGTAGTTCGCGTTGTTAATCCTGTAATAATTATTACACTTTATAAATTTACCTCTACTGTCTTGAATTCTCTTAACTGGCATATCGTAAATTCGTAATGGTTTTTCAATATTTTGATTTGGTTGCGGGTAAATATCTTTCGTTTGTCTCGTTATCTCCATCACTACTTTCATTGGTTCTAATACTCGATCTTTTAACTCGGTTTGCTCATTTTCTCTTTCGACTCTTTCTTCCATTGTGGTTAATATTTTCTCTTCCAGTACGATTTCCATTTGCCATGTTTCAGCTATTTTTGTTCCAACTGTTTTTATTTCCGAATTTCCAGTTTCTATTTTGTCATTTAAATCTTCTTCGTTGCATTTTCCTTTTGAAGGCATCTCCTGTACATTCCTCTTTAAACTTGAAGATATTGGTTCTCGCTTCCTCATTTCTGGTTCATCGCGTGTGATTTCGTACATTGTTGATTCTCTCAAAAATATATTTCTGTTTTATCCGTGTTTTTACTTGGCAACTCTTGGTTCATTTCCTCTCGGAGTTTTTTCCATCTCTGTACTTGTTTTCAACTGAATTGGAATTCCTAGCTCGGGTGATTTCACGTTGTTTCCTTTATCGGTTAGCTTTTCCGTTAATTTATCATATTTTTCAGCTTCTGTTTCCAAACTTTCTAATCTCGTTGTAATCATTGGTTCTGCTATCGCTACTGTATTAAGTTTTCTATCTGTTGCCGCTTTTCACTCTCTTTGAATTTCAATAACATGGTCTATTTCTTTATCCTTGTTCTCCGTTTGTTTTGGTATATTTTCAGTTTCTCTACACAATGGTTTCCTTGATTCTGGTTTCTCGTAACTCGTTTTCTTGATTCTATCTCTAGTTCATCGGCTCTATCATTCGTCGTTTACTTGATCTCTTTATTCTTTTGGTTTACTCGTTCTCTTTATTCTTTGTCAATTATCTAAACATAAATAACACTTCTAGTATATAAATTTCCAAATTAATTTATCGTACTACTCTCACTGCTTTTCCTTAATTCTTTTCTCTACGTCAACTTCTTATCTTTTTAATTTTTGTTTTTTCATTTTAAGTTTATTTTAAATTATCTATAGCTCGTATCAATTATCTATTTGTTTCGTCTAAATTATCCTTATAGTCGCATCAATTATCTATCCGGTCGTATCAATTAACTATTTTAATCAAATAAATCATCACCATCATATCAATAATCGTCTCGTTAACTATTCTCCTTTATCTCTTTATCATTGGTCCAAAATGTTTCTTAATCTCTATTCACTATGGGCCTTTTTACTTAACTAGTCTCGTCTTTTATCCTAAACTTTATCCGCTATTGCTCTATGAGTCTTTTTATTTAAATTCTCTTGTCTTTTTCCGTAAACTTTATTCGCTGTAATAAATTTTCTTTCGCTTCATCTCCCTTCATTTTTAAGTCTATTTTGAATTATCTATATCTCGTAACAATTATCTATCGACCTCGTATCAATTATCTATATAGTCTTATCAATTATCTATGTGGTCGCATTAATTATCTATATTACAATAATAAAATCATTATACTCATACTCTCATTCAATCTGTAAATCATTTTTCCTAGGTCTCATTGATTAAAAATCGTTTACTTAATCCTCAGTCGCTGGCGCTCTATGCCCTCTAGGATTTCCGTTGGCTCTTCGGCCTTCGGCTTTAACTCTTTTACTGGTCATCTGTGACCTTAACATCTATTCGTACTCATATTTCCTCTTTACTCATATCTCTTTTCATTATAATCATATCATTCTTATTATTTCTCATCTAATCATAATCATATCTCATCCGGCACTCTATGGCCTCTAATATCTAATCATAATCATATCTCATCTGGCACTCTATAGCCTCTAATATCTAATCATAATCATATCTTATCCGGCACTCTATGGCCTCTAATATCTAATCATAATCATATCTTATCCGGCACTCTATGGCCCCTAATATCTAATCATAATCATATCTCATCTGGCACTCTATGGCCTCTAATATCTAATCATAATCATATCTCATCTGGCACTCTATGGCCTCTAATATCTAATCATAATCATATCTTACTATTTCTCATCTTTACTGTTTACTCTAATCATAATCATATTCTATCAATTTCATCTTTACTCATATTCCTATTCATCTTATTCATATTATCTCTCATTGTTTCACCGGACTTGAGCTCATCAGTGACTTTTGGTATGTTTGAGGCCTCACACTGACTCTCAAGCCATGGCGTCTTTTGGCCGCGCATTCTTCCGGTTACGCTTTACTCACCGCCATTCGGATATTTGGTACTCGGTGTGGGATCCGGGTTATTGTACCAAACTCCTCGCTGGGCAATAAAAAAAACATTCCCTCGGTACTCGGTGTGGGATCCGGGTTGTGTACCTCGAAGAATATAAAAGTATGGAAATGCCTAGACGTTCAATCAAGTTCCAAAAGCGGTTTACTTGATTTCCCGAATAGTGAAAAGAAAAGGAAGCGATTAAATATAGGCGCGGAAAATTTTCTAATCCCTGCCCGCCTCTGCAATCAGATTTCCCGGCTCAATTCGGCCGCCCTTATCTGACCTGTCAGATTCCCGGCTCAATTCGGCCGCCCTTATCTGACCTTAGTAGGACATTTTGAGTATGAACCATTTACCGGTTAGTTCACATCTCACCTACCGTTTGGCCCTCGACACTCGGTGTGGGATCCGGGTTGTTGTATCGAGTTCCTCCCAGCAATAAAAAAATCGTTCGATACTCGGTGTGTGATCCGGGTTTTTGTATCGAACGGCTCAGCGCCATCAGTCCCTTGGCTGATAACAACCTGAACACGACAGTCCGTAGCTGTCCTCTGGTGCCTCACCACCAGCTAGGGAAAAAAGAATATCTCTAGGTACCTTTAACGTCTAAATCATGCGCATTTTCCAATTTTTATTTTTATTTTCGGTTTCCCCTTCACTTTCCCAATTCAAAAATTGTAGTAATCGCGTTGGTTTGTTCCCCAGAGAGGTGATCAATCTCTCGCCAGAAACTCCCCAACATTTGCGACGGATATCCTACTACCTTCCTCTCCTCGGGTTGATCAAGGTTCCCCATCGGAATAAGCGTACTATCGTTATGATAGCTCGGTTTTAAATCTTACTTTCCAGTATTATTTCCATATAATATAATATAAATAACATTACAAAATACACTAACAAAATGATGCATCGAAACTTTTACCGTACCTGATGTGTGATTTTTCAGCTTTCACTGTTTAAGTTGTGTTTTACTTGTCCACTCAGAATTTATTTAACGGCTTTCATGAAGTTTCGGCTTTTTCCGTATGTTTTACACCTTTCGGTTGCTATTGTTGTCTCATTTATTATTATTATTAATCTCAACTCATCGTTTTCAATCATTATTTTCCTCTGGTTGCTAACTATTATTCTCGTAATTCATTATTATCTCTAATCCTTTATTTTCAATTCTAACTAGCATCATCATTTTATTCATCTACGCTCATTTCTTATAATTCATTTCATTTATACCTGAACATTTCCTTTTATCTACGCTTAAGTTTCTCCATCATCTGGATTATCTTTTCGTCAATTTCTCTAACTTAATCGATTATCTGTTCTCGTTTTGTATCTAATTTGGCTCTACTCGGCCTCATGTCTTTTGTAATACTTACAATCAATTGATCGTTACTTCCGCTAATATTTCTCATCTCATAGGAGTAGGGGTTCGAAATCGTTGCAACCTTTTCCGTTACTATTTTGATCTTTATTTTAATTACTTTCAAATAATCGTTTATTACGTTTAGAATTGTTTTAATTGACTTGGTGATCACGTCTTATTTCAAACAATTTTAATCCAGTAATTTCTAGTTTTTTCCAATTTTTTACGAACTCTTAGACGACCCGCATTTTTTTTTTTTTTTTTTTTTTTTTTTTTTTGTGGTTTCCCCCTATTTCTAATCACTTTAACCCTCATGATTTCCACCTTTTCCCTGTTTTTATTATTTTAATTTTTATTTATTTATCTATTTTTTATATTTTTATTACTACTTCTACGGTTTTTTGGATGATATTTACACGATGATTCCATTGATTTATACAACCTACCCATAATTTTATTTTTATTTATAGTTTCCTGTTTCTTTGATTCCTACTCTACAAATATTGATAATTTTATCCCCACTTTCCTGTTGAATCGTTTCATTTTTGACATTTTTGTGTATCTAATATTTTAACTTATTTACATATATTGATATTTTCCTCTCTTATTACAATACTCGTCATTCATGAGTTTTCTAAACTGTTGTTTTGTTTCATCATATTGTTGGGGTTCTCGGTGACTTCGGATAGAAATTATTGTCGATCTGCCTCCAAACGTGCTTTAAACACCAGTAACGAACTTCAAACGATATAAACTTTATTGATTAATACACTTTGTCTCCACTGATTTACAAAAATATTTACAATTCACTCTCCAAATTTTTAATTTCTTCACAATTTTCTGAATTCTAGAGTATTCGGAGGTTTTGAGCCATTTAAACTTTTTATCAAAAGTTCACACGATTATAGTTCTATGGTAATTTTGATCGTCTTATTATTCTACACCATATATCAAAATTAAAATTTTTGGCCAAAGTTGTGACCCTTTATAACTTTTTATCTAAAGCTTTGATGACTAAAGTTCTATTGGCAATTTTGCTTGTTTCGTCGATCTCTACAACATATCAAAAATTAAAATTTTTGACCAAGGTTTTGACCCTTTATAACTTTTGACCCAGAAGTCAGACTGCCATACTTCTATAGTAAATATTGCTCAGCTTCTCACGCTCTACAACATATCAAAAATTAAAAATTTTGACCAAGGTTTTGACCCTTTATAACTTTTGACCCAGCAGTCAGACTGCCATACTTCTATAGTAAATATTGCTCAGCTTCTCACGCTCTACAACATATCAAAAATTAGAATTTTTGAAGGTTTGACCCTTAATAACTTTTTATCCAAAGGTCGGAAGATCCTAATTTTATCACCACTTTTGCCATTTCATCGTTCTGTACAACATATTAAAAATAATTTTTTTGACCAAAGTTTGACCCTTTCTAGCTTCAAACCTTTAGAAGATATAACCATGGTTCTATTGGCAATTTTATTAAGCTCATTCTTCTCTACAACATATCAAAAGTTATATTTTTGGTCAAGGTTTGACCCTTTACACCTTTGAAGTTCGATAAGATACGACTATAGTTCCATTGACAATAATACTCAACTCGCCGTCCTGTACAACATATCAAAAATAAAATTTTTGGCCAAGGTTTGACCCTTTGTAACTTCGAACCTTCAGAAAATACAACCATAGTTCAATTGGCATTCTTACTCAGCTCATCGTTCTATACATAATATCATCGAACTGTTTTCTCATTGTCAATAAGTCGATCGTTTTCCTTCGTTTGTTATTAAGTTCCATTCTTTAGTTCATCCTCTCTCCGTGGTCCGACAAAATGTCGTTCCAACATTTCTGTTTAATAATTAAACATTTGCTTTTATTTCCTTGGGTTCTTTGCAAAAACAATCATGGTTATCCCGGCTGAGCCCCCAAATTTGTACTTGGTGGGCTAGTCGTCTGTTATTTACTCTCTTGATTTGTAGTCAGGTCGTTCGTTTTTCATCGATCTTTACAATTTCTCATCAATCTTTACAATCGATCTTTACAACTTTTAAGTTCCACATATTTCATCTCTCCGGGGTTGGCAAAATGTCGTCCCGACATTTCCATTTGAAAAATAGTTCTGTATCATGTCCCCTCTCGTTTGTTTGTACAAGAAAATCATTTCTATCCCGGCTGAGCCCCCAAATTTGTACTTGGTGGGCTAGTCGTCTGTTATTTACTCTCTTGATTTGTAGTAAGGTTGTTCGTTTTCCATCGATCTTTCAATTTTCTCATCGATCTTTACAATTGATTTTACAATCTTTAAACTCTATATTCCATCTCTCTGCGGTTTGGCAAAAATGTCGTCCGACATTTTCTATTTAATTCCAAGATTTTTTTTTTTTTTTTTTTTTTTTTTTTTTTATTTCGGTTTCTTTTGGTCCTTTGCCAACAAAATCATTCAATCCCGGCTGAGCCCCCAAATTTGTATGGTGGGTTACAGGGTTTCATTGTTTGTTTGAACCAACCGGTGGTTGCCCTCGTAACGCCATACAAAATGATTCTGACCGCCACTTGGCACCCGTTGCTAGGCAACGTTGGTAATGTGTTCAAGTGGTGGATTGCCCGCAAAAATTGAGTACCATGTGCTAGTACTGTAGTTGCTCGGACAACCCTCGGGTTCACGAGCTGTCGATAGAAGACCTGTGCTCGCTTTTGCTTCTTAGGTCCCATTATTCTCCTATCTCCTTCAAATGTTAACCTATACTCTCATATCATCTATCTTTATGTCCATTTGCTTAGTCCTTCTTATCATTGTCCATGCTGATGATTATTCTTTGGCCTGTACACCCTTTGTTATGTTAAATACACCCACATTATATCTTTCACCCTTATCCCTATTATAACTACAATGTTTCCTATTATCATTACTAGCATTATCATTGTTACTTTATATATATTACCTTTATTAATTGTTACTACTAATACCTTTATTAATATTTTTATTACTATAACTACCATTATTTTTATTGTTATTGTTACTATGAGTATTACTATTATTATTATTGTTATCATAATTATTATCAATCATTACTACAAATACCATGATTATTATTATTATTACCATTATTATTATTATTATTATCATTATTATTATTATCATTATCAATATTATCATTATTATGATTACCATTACCCTTATCATTATCGTTATTATTATTAAGATTTTGTAGGGATCCGTAATTATTCCTTAGCGTTAAAAATTTTTATTGATATACAACATTAGCTGTAGTCCATCTATATTTCGGTTTTTCGATAAAGTATTTTTGTAAATTCGAAAATTTTAGCAGCGTTCCGCCCTTATTTTACGCATTCCATTTTTGCGTTACTATTTTTGTTAAGTATTTGAATTAGTTCGGAAAATCTGAGCAGCGTCCCGCCCATATTTTCCGCCTCAACTCAAATTAAATTATTTAATTTTTATTTAAAAATATTATTTTTCATGATTTTGGTCGTTCGGATTAATCTTTTTCCGATGGCTATTCATTTTAACTGTTGCAACGATTTCGCAATTTTCCCCGCTACCCATTCCCTCTTTTTGTCCTTAAGATCTATTTATGTTCATGTCATAGTTAATGAGTGCCCACTGGACTACTCGGTGTTAGAGATTTTGAGCCGATTGTTGTTAAAAATTTATGTCAATTTTACAGAAAACGGATGGTGAAGGAGCAGCCAATAAACTACTCATTTACCCTCCAATTTCTCCTATATACGGATAATATTGACGTTCCAACTCCTGCGTTCCGCACGCTGAGCCTTCACGGGTACATATCATTGGCGATCTTCCACGCACTTACACGAATCTGTACTATGTAGATTTTGCTTTCTTGCGTTATGTGTTGGCTGTGGGCCGGAAAAGGAATAACAAATAATAATTTACCATAGCATTTGAAATAAAAGTTTCGATGCACTAAGGCTGTAGATATAAAATATTTATTCAGCATATTACATCGGCTACATACATTTGAAATTCATTGTATCCATTCCATAAAATTTACTTCGAAAATCCCATAAATTTAATTCGATAAATCATCTATAAATTCAATTGGAAAAACAAAATTATCCATAAAATTAATCTGAAAAATCATCCATAAATTCAATTGAAAATTACCCACAAATTTGATTCAAAAAATCATCCATAAATTCAATTGGAAAAACAAAATTATCCATAAATAAAATCATCCATCAATTCGATCTGAAAAGTCATACATAAATTCAATGGAAAAATTACCCATCAATTCTCTTCGAAAAAATCAATTAATAATACTGCACCAGTTGAGAGTGATCGTGTTCAGGCAAAACACTTATCCGTGTTAATTGCCTGAATGCACGGCTCTCAACCAGCCATACAACCAGTTATACAATTCTATAATGGAATTTTTCTCTGCAAAATAAGACTGAAAATTTGTGAAAACACATCGGTATTTATACCTATTTTTCTCGCGTGTGAAATTTAATGCAGTAAAACAAAATTCGACCTTGTTATTTTCTAGTAAATTCTATTCTTTAATTTTATTATTTTTTGATTTATTTTTATAATTTTTTATTTCGAATTTTTATTGAATTATTACTAATTCAAATTTTTCGATTTAAATTTCATTTTAATGAACTTTTATTAATTTTTCCAATTTTTGTCGAATTTGTTGTGTTTTCTTGTTATATTTGTGTAGGTATCGTGCGAATCTTGGTGCATTTTGTTATTATTTTAATTTTATTTTTATGTTTTTGATTTTATATTTATTTATATTCTCTCAGATTTTAAAGTGTTTAATTGGTGTTGTATATTGTATTTTAAGTTATCTTGGTGCTGGGTTTTCGTGCTGTATTACTGATGCATTTAAACAATTCTCAAGGATATTGGTGTGCTGGCCCAACATTTAATATGGTGGGTTAATGATATATGACCTTGAACACAGACATACAACTTTAATACCCTCCCCTGCTTTCCCGTTGCTAGGCAAAGTTGGTAATGTAATCAATGGTTATGAGACCGCAAAAGGTGAGCTCTATTTCCAGAACAGCTAAGGCCGGGCCTCATAGTGGGTTCAACGAGCTGCCGATAGAAGGCCTTCTTTCGGTTTACATTTCCAGTCCCTTCTGTACTCATTTAAATCCTACGTCAGATTTATTTCCCAGGTTAATGTTTTAATAAACCGCTTACCCTAAATCACTAGAGAAAATTTCTATCACTCTATGGAAAATTCGAAACTTTTTTTTTAATTACAACATTACATTTTGTTCAATTGATTTAGTCAGTAGCTTTTTCTGCCTCACTTCTCCAGTTAGACCAACGTAAACTCGGCTCGTTGATGGGCTTCTCGTGCTGGATTTCGGCCGGGTTCCTGTTTTATTGCCATACTGGGCAACTAAATCTCATCCTCTTTGTTCTGTTTGTTCATGGGCCAGCCGGGTTCTCTGTCATCGCTACCGTTTACCCGGAATCCCGTAATGCCTGGCGGCATCGAGCAGCTGCTCTGGCCGGAAATCTGACTGCTATTCTGAAATCATCGGCCCAAGATTTTGCTCGTGAATTCTTCATCTCTTCTAAATAGATAATATGATAACAATATTGAGACATTTAGAAAGTAATTGGTGATGAGTTATTTTCGATAACGCTGGCATCTGAAGGAGAGTATTCACTTTAAGTCTATAACCGTGAGGCATTTTCATCATTAAGTTTCATCAATAAACGTAATCATAAACTGATCCCCAAGGGCTAAGTGTTCGAAGTTATATATATCACAATTAATATCTTTACTATGTATCACCTGGTTGGTAAAAACCTTTGATCCTTTCAGTATGATCAATCTCATGGTTTTCTTCTTCACGAGTCGTTAGATCGTTAACCATATCCTGCAAGGGTGCCATCTCGGATCGCGCTCTCGGTAGATGAGTGTTAGCTACCTGAGTAAATTTATTCATGTTTATATTTTAAATGATTAATAGTACAATCGGTGAGTTGATTAGTCATCCCACTAACAACTAGTCATTTAACAATTGAAAATTTTCGGTAAAATGTGAACAAATTCCAGTTGAATTTAATCGTGGTTTACCAATGAACGGAAATATAAATCGATTATTCCCATGTTATCTGTGGCAATGGAATTTCGCTACCCGATCTGGTAATTAAGTTCGCTATTTCCTGTCTGTCGCTCTCATTTATTCTATAGTTTCTAATGGCAGGGTAAAGTCCTTACACACTAGAGTCCCATATCAGTTATTCGAATTATCCAGTCAACCAGTCTTCACCCCGTATCCAAAAATCTAGTGGAAGCGGGATGACCACTTGGATTGTTTCGCGAACCAGGTTCAAAATTGAATAATATGGAACTTGACATGTGATAAGATAAAATTGTATAAAACATTCCACAGATATTAAATATGTGGGGTTTGTGGTGTTTAACCTTGACCCCATGCATATAACTTTTCGTGGCCTTCAATGGTTACCCGTTGCTAGGCAATGTTAGTCCTACAACCACTGGTTATGATCTCATGATGGGTTCAACGCACTACTGTTAGAAGGTCTGTGTGCGATTTTTTACTTCCGGTCTCTTCCACATAACCTAACACTTTCTTAAATCACTTCTAACCCGAACCCTAGTTCATAACTCCAATTAAACGATTTAATTTTTCGAAAACGACGAATTAATGAAATCAAATAACGATACAAATGAAATCACATAAATAATTTATTTGCTGATTCACTAGTTAATCAATGCGACTTAGTAGTTTGTAGTGCGCGACGTTTCGCACGTTCCGCTTTCCCTGGGCGTCGTTGAGAAGGTTTCGATGCTGGTTTTGTTGAATCAGTCGCCTCTCTATATGCCAACTGAGACGGGGCAAATACCTGTGGGTACGTTATGGCATCGCCCTCTTGAAAAGCCGATAACGCCACTTCCAAGCTGCGGATTTGTATTTTCTGTGTTCGGCAGAACTGTTTTTCTTCCGTTCATCCACGCTGTGCAGCGGTCAATTTTTGGTACAACGTCTTCACCTTTGCTGGTTCCACCCACGTCGCTTTACTCTTTTGAATTTCCCTCGTCATCTGGAGTAATTGCCGCGTTTTCTCTGCGCGATTTCACCAGTCCTTACTCAATGTTTTATATGGGTCCATATCTACAATGAGACAACGAATCATTATTAAATGGCATAATTTTTCTGTAGAAATTTCTTATCTATGTCAACATTAGGTTGTTATAAAGATCTGATATTCAACTACTGTAAAAAAACCTATTAGGTATCTATCTAACCGTACTATAGTGATTACTTCAGTTCCCTATCCCTATTATCTCAAACTCGAAAGATTAAATAATTTATAAGTGAAGGAATAAAATGTAAAATTCAATATTTATTTTTCATAACACTTTAATGCCACTTAGGATTTCGGTAGCACGCATTTGGGCTCCGTCTTGATCGTGCTCGAGCGTATGGATGATCTTGGTTCTCTCTCGGACTTCTGTTGTCGTTTCGCATCTCCTTAGGAAGTAACCTCCTCGGGATTGCCACATTCATGGGTGTAGACAGCTCTTCTAGTTTCGGATCGTCGAGTTCATAGGATATGCCGTACGATGGGGCATACCCGCCCGTGCTCGGGATCCTTCCTGCGGCAATGTCCGAATTTACTCTGGCCAGATGATGCCTAGCCATCTCCACCTGCCAATTTGTCTGTTTCTGCCGTTCCTCGAGGCGAGCAAGAATATATTCAGCATGGCTTCGACTTTCTCGAGCTGGGTTCCGGCCTGGCTCCCTCTTGATTGCGACAAAAGGGATGTCCGCGTCATCATAGTTGTTCAAACGGCCTCTTCTCTTACTCCCTCACAGGTGAAATCGAAAAACCTGCGTTCCACATGGCCTGTCTACATCTTGCGGCGGATTGTGCTGGGAAGCGCATGGCGATTCGAGAAGCGTCAATCCAGGATTCATCTATGACATAAAATGCATTATATGAGTTTTTGTTACGAATCTAATTTATAGAGGTTGTGCCGCTTGTGTGGTCCTTATTGAGTAGAATATCCTAATACGGTCTTTACGGCCGTCTAATCCTAGAACCTGGCGTATACGCAATCAAAAAACTGGTTGTCGTTTACTCTGTCGGGTGTCGTTCAGAAGTGTGGATGCCTATAGGGTATGTATGGATTCCTTAATGCAGAACACTATTGGGTCGTATGGACTTAGTCCTTCTATAAATGTGAGCAATCGGTAAATATATTCTTTCATTTCCTCGAGAATGGTTACGCGATTCGACCATGAACCTATGTTTATCCGAACTACAATTACCTTGATTATAGATAATTATCACTGTGCATGCATCGATCGGTCAGACGTATTGAACTATAATCATATTAAGTTATAGGTTATTATTGCAGAAATATTGATAGACAATTTTAAAGAACAAACAAGATTTTTCAAATGATTAAAATTTTAATATATCCAATAACTGTCACAAAATATTATAGGTTCTCTTCTGCAACACGGTACCGAGGATACGATTTACCTATTTTTCTCAGGGCTTATCGGACATTTTAACATTACCAGGTAGTATTATCTCAATGAATTTGGTTAGATTTCTGGAGTTTAGCTAGTTTATCTCGTAACTGTCTCTCGGTTTGGTTTGATAGGTCTCGTCCTAAGGTCTCATGAAAAGTCGGAATCAAAATTAAAAAGGTCTCGATACTATGACGAAATTTACCTTCTGGGCGACTGTTTCTCTTTTTTGATGGCTTCTCTCTATCTTCTCGTCGGCAGATGCGACGATCTTCCTCTCTCGATAGCGTTGTATAAATTTGTTGATTTGGCGCTTGCATGTGTTTGGTTTTCTGGTGGAATGAAATTCCAACTAGAACACCTGCTGTTGATCGGCACACTCTGAATTGAAAACACTTTTTTTCTATCCACTGTGACGTGGAATAATTGATTTGCCTACGGTGTGTAATAAGAGAGAGAGAAGATTTGGTTTTTAGAATGTACTGACGTGGCCTACTCTGACGTTGGCTGTTTACATATCGGGTGTGTCTCGTGCACACCTGCTTCAACAGTTATTGTGATCGCTTCCTACTTACTTGAGCGATTTGTGGAATTATTATATCAATTTCTTCATTTGTCCACTGCGATCTTATTGTCTATTTATCCTCTCCATGAATGTTCAGTAAGTAATTCTCTATATTTGATGAATAAGATTTTAATTGTCAGGCTTATTACTAGGATCATTTATCATCGCGATTCTACGCTATCGGGTTCATGCGTTTAACCCTTCCAAATGCTCAATAGTTGCAATTCCTTCGAGGTTGAGTTATAACAAGACAAATGCGTGAATTCGTGGCCTAGGATCAGAACGAAACTCACAAGCTATGTTCTACCAGCCTACTATCGGACTAAACATAACTCTAATTCCAGTGTTATTCTCTCATGAATTGTCCTCTAGTTGTTGATTTCTTGTGGGTAGATTTATTATTGTGATCCCCATTGTATGTACCATACTATGTTATCGTACTCGACTTATTTTTTAATAGTTAGTTTCAAATTTGGTGTCGGATTTATCCTATTATGAATTTATTTGACTGGGTCTTTCTTCTTATTATAATGTCTTTACGTCGAGACGCGGTTAATTAATAACTGTAGTGCTCTCACGGTAATCAAAGAACAAATTGAATTGACAATATTATGAGGTTACATTAATGTTATCATCGGGATTTTAAATGGTTTTTATTCGGGTTAACCTCAACATTATGTGGGTTTCGATTTATTGTTAATTCCCTTTCGTATTTTAATAGCCACCTCGTGGGAATTAAAATTTAATTACTTCATTTTGATTTTAGTTAAATGTCTAGTTCCTTTGAACATGAACATTATTAGTATCGGAATTTTAATTCAAGATTCTAATTTTAAGTCACCGACTTCCTGGGTCTTTGTCAATTTAATCGTTATGTTTACTAATGCTCTGAATTTAGCGTCTTATTCTTCAAAAGTATCTATTCGTTTTTGGCATACATTCAATGTTGTTAATTGCTCTGGTATTCATGTTTCTACCTCCGGAATTATTAGGGTTAATTTTACTTCAATATAATTATTTTTACTCATATTATTCTCAATTTATCATTTAATTTTTGAACTCATTTGTCGGATTTAATTTAGGCTTAGATATTAACGTTAGTAAAGCTCTTAATTCAGCGATCTATTGTTTAGGGTTGATTTATTTGGCTAGTATCAATATAGACGTTTTCGTTATCAAAGAATTTAAGTGGTTTTAATATTTATTTTTGGCTTAACAACGACTCTCGATTCTTTCCCACACTCCCTCCCCTTATTTGATCTTACGGTTATATATGTCAATTTTATGATTTTATGAGTGCCCACTGGACTACTTGGTGTTTATGATTTTAAGCCGATATGAAATAATAATTTTAGGTCGATTTTATAGAAAATGGAAGACGAAGGAGCGGCCAAAAGACTACTCCTCTATCTTCCCATTTTCCCTATAACGGATATTATTGACGTTTGGGTTCCTGCGTTACTTACGCTGGAACCTTCACGAGCACGAGTTATTAGTGGATGAACCGCACTTACACAGTTCGATTGGGGTGTGTGATTTTACTAACTTGTGGTACTGTTTGGGCTGTGGGCCGGAAAAATTTCGACAAAAATATGTTCTTCTTGAAACATCTATTCTGACATGACATAGTTTGCATAACATAATTGGCATAACATCATTGGTACAACATAAGACATGTAACATTTTCTCACACAAGCGTCAAGTAGTGCTTACATTTAAGTTGCTTGTACGCTGTATGGAAAATTTTTCTAGATTGTCCGCTCACGAGTGTTTAAAACGAGTTTTCTGAGTTTTGGTTCAAAACCTGATTTTTGATTTCTCAAAATTGGTTAAAATTCTGTGAAAATGATAAACCGCTTATCGTTAACCGAAATTCTAAAAAACCTGTTAAAATTACTTAATTTTCCAATTTAAAATGTGTTCTACTAAATTTATTTTTCTTCTTTTCATCAATTGGCGTGCGGAACGCAGGGGTCGGAACGTCAATATTATTCCGTATAGGGGAAGAGAAGGGTAAGGAAGTGGTCTTTTGGCTATTTCCTCGTCTCTCAATTTCCATAAACTCGACCTAAACTATATTTTCATACGGCTAAAAATTATCACAGGAGTAGTCCAGTGGGCATTCATTAATTATAACATAAACACAAGTGCGCCTAGGATCAAACAGGGAAAGGTGACTGGGAGATCAATGTAAATCGTTGCTATGATAAAACACTTTATTAACAGCCTCCAACACTTATTAATTAAATTCGTCTAATGGCATCAATTTTGGATACTACTCTACCAAAATAACAGTTATAAAAGTAACTAGAGGCGATAGGACCAAACATGATAGATCTCGTAAAAAACTTTGTTAACGAAAAACCCAGAAAGAATTTAGATTAAAATGTAAAGATTGCAACAAAGCCCATAAGAAAACTAACCCGTACACCATCCTGATAGATACCTAGCTTTATGAAAAAACTCCCAAAGTTATTGACAGGTTATTAAATCAAAGGAACTTTACGACGCCGCATAACTAAACTCAATTACTCCAATTGTTACCACAAGAGTATATGAAACTTTAACGCCATGGAGAATTGACTAGGAAAAATTCACCCAACTTATCGATCACTTAAGGAAAACCCGAAGCTAAAGATTAAATAACCCATAGATGTAATCTACATTCATGTTTACCCAAACGTGTACCTAGTGTAAAATCCCTAAATCAAGACAAGGAATACCGCTTCGCTTGACTAAGAAAACTGGTAAAGACTCCCCTAGAACGTGATCCAACAATATAAATCAGTTAACAAGGATGATATTCAAGTTTTATTTACGAAATTTTGCATAATAATTACTAGTTAACCGAATTAAAAATTATGAAAATTAACAAACATACTATGACCAACGATAAAAATCAATAACATTAAATCCAAAAGAGAACAAAATACCAAAATAATATAATTGAGATTCGACCCAGATTATGCACGAATAGAATTGATACAACAGTTCCCCTAAAATCCGTAAAGTTCCAAGAGGTTAATAAATGATTCACTTTTAAACTTCCCGAGGTAACTTATTCATCCATTATCATGTTAAAAATCGTCTAAAAGAATATTAAGATCAACAAATTCTTACTATATTATAAAGGAACCAACAGCTCAATCCGCATTCATGATATCCACCCACATTTCATTACTCAAACCCAAGAGCAAGTCAGAATTTTATCTAAATAAATGTATTAATATAAATTTCCCACACCAAATAATAACTCTCAAACAGTTTTGTCCTTAGTTCAAGGCCAAGCCTATAAAATACGAGACTACCGAACTAAAATCCGAACTCAGAGGGGTCTATTAAAAATGAAATTTAATAAATAAATAACTAGGAGAAGTCCACAATAACACAAATTAATTTATTTTCCTTCCCACAATAATACAAATTGATTTATTTTCACTCTTTCCATTGGCATTACAAGGGAACATAAAATCAGACAAGATTTCTTCCCAATAACATTGAATAAGTAGCCAAAGTTCCCGTCTAAAAACTTAATCGACATTAACCAATGATATTAAAGGGATTTAGAATTTAAAACCTGATCAAACGCTCCCAAAAAAAATTCAGCAAGTAAATAACTAAACTCCCGTCTAAAAATTAATTTAACGATATCGAAAGAATAAAATTCAAACCTGACGAAATTTGTTCCCAATTAAATTAGTAAATGGATCATCAAAAATCCCTAAAAATTAAAACGATATTAACTAACTAAACTTATAACATAACTTGCCAGGTAGTTGAAGAGATTTAGATTGCAAGAAAAATTCCCAATCGATCGACCAGCTGATTAGTAAAAAATTTTTCATAAATAAATCTAAAAAACCAAATGTTATGGATGCTCCCATAGAAATCCCGAGAATATAACATTTCCGTAAATGTCAGAACAGACCGGTTTGCCAAATCGATACCTAATGGGTTTTAGATCTTAAATGTCATGGCAAGGGGTAAATTGAATACCTACCCAGAGTGTGTGCGATTATGAAGTCCTGTCTTAACATACACACGTCCACGACACCATTACTTAATCGGGTATTAGTAATAAATGTGACATCGCACACCTATATGCACACACTCAGACAGCCAATCTACCCCAAGAAATGACAGCCAGATTCTATAAGAAGATCCGGCGATGCTAATCAATCAGTAAATTTTTTTTTAAAAGTTTTGTGGAAATATTTCTCAACAACGAAACTTCGACAATGAGAACACTACGATCAAGGCGTCGGGTGAGGAAATAGTTCAGGGTCCAAACCCACCGACTTGGGGTAAATTTTTAATTGTATAAAAAATTTTTAATTTTTTTTACCTTTAAGATCCTAAATTTACAAATAACGAATTTCAATAAATATATCAAATTTTGTAATTTCAATAATTGATTTTTCTTATTTCGATTTCTAGGAATTGCAAATTAAATTTTAAAGATGAGTTTTGATTTGATTCTTGATATATAACTATATTAGTAAAGTTTAACTTTAACCATTGGTTTTGAAGATTAATAATGAAGTTAGATTGTTGATTTCTTTCTACAACCGCGTTAGTAAACTTCAATCTTTTAGAAATTAATTTTTTTATTTAAAGACTAATGATAAATTTTTGATTTACGATAGAAGATAGGCCTGGACAGCCCCGAATTACACCGAAGCCAACTTTGAAATGGATCCGCAAACCAATTTTGTCAGAGCTCGTATAAGTTTAGATATGGACATGAAAAATATATGCTTCTGCAAAACCTGAAAAGTCTAAATCAACACTAAAGACAGATCTGAAATATATCAATCAAAACCATTTGGCTTTGTTTTGTTTTCTTTTTACAGTGGTTGTTTACAGATACACTTAATTAAATTTTGGGTATAAATTAACTCGATTACACTTGCGTTTAGGTATCATAGAGGTATGACGATATTACATAGATTGTATGGTGTCGATATTTATCGTCAATATGTTTATTTATATTTTTATACATTTGAAACTTAAGGTAATAATTTATTTATACTATTCTATAGATTTGCGATTTTATATTCAATTTATAATTTTAATCTTTTGCCATCGATGGTTCCTAGGCGACCGAATATAATAAGTAAAAGTTATTTGCTTTTATGATCGAAATAATATAAGAAAGAAAAATTTAATAAATGTTGAAAGCGAAGTATTAAATTTATGGTAAGTGCAATAAGAAATAACTAATAATATAATTAACGGAAGGTTTGAATTATATTAAACTTTAGTAACTAAAGATTATCGCTTATGATTTGATTAAACAACAAATTATAGGATATAATATAAAAGGTATTATAATCATTAACTGGAAAAATTGAAATGTATTAAACGGCCCTAAACAACTTATCATTCAGTTATAGTTGGTTTCAATCTGATTAATTCATATTTACATCTTTAATTCCGTTAGAAACTTTAAATTATCGTATAATTGGGAGAGTCCGGTGATGAACTATAATACAAACAGGGTGTTATAAATTAATTAACGTAATCAAATCTACCCACTCGAACACAGTTCCAACGTTGCTTAACAAAGGGTGCCGAGTGGTAGCAAAGGGATATTTATATGGCGTTACCTGGGTAACCACAACATTATTTAAACAAACATCAACACCCAGTAACCACCACATATTAAGTCGTTCTGATTCTGTTTCATGGAATTTAACTACTCATATTGTTTTATTATAGTAAAAGTTTATAATAAGGAAGAGTTATCGTTTACACCTCAAAATTCTTGAAAAAAAACCGTTATCTCTTATCCCTGTCCTCACCTTTTTTCATTTTCCAGTCTAGTCCTTGATTCTGGTTCAGTGATAGAGTTCTTTATTGCCATCGAATCTTATACACCAGCCTGAGAGTCACTATATGTTAGGAATATTATCAATTAATAAAAATAAATGTAAAAATTCATCAATGTTGAGGATAAATAAGTTGTTTGACGATGTTGTTTATAATTTTTTGAATAACGACCAATAATTTTTCTGGTTCAGAATGGTTCAGTTTTCGTTGAATAATGTTAAAAAACGATTATCCAAGTCTATCGTGGGGATAATATAGCACAATTTTGAAATCATATACTTATGTCAATGACTTTATAAATCTAGTTTGTGTGAGTTTACTTATTTGATGGGTTTCAATGTTGTAAGTTTTTTAGTAGGATTACTTTAAAAGGGAGGGATCCTCCTTGACATAATGGTTGATCTCTAAGGTATCCTTAATTCTTGTTACTGTGGTTTTGTAATAACCTGCTTGATTTTAACTGATAATATTATTCCTGTCATTAAAATTTTTTCACGGTTTAAATTTTTAGCTAAAAAATCAAGAACAAAATTCATTAAATATTTTTAAAAGTCGTGAATAGATTTAAATTTTAAGATTTTTTAAATATGGTAATTGCCGTTTTTATAGTGTATTTCAGTGCCCTTTAATTCTAATTTAATTTCTCATTTAATTTATCCACACTAAAATTTGTTTAAATGTACGATTTTATTTAATAATCTCTATGGCAATAATGTTTCATTAATTCAAAGCAATGTATGGAGGAATGACCCCCGAGAGAACACAGTCACAAGCATCATTGCCACCTCTTGAAAGTCCATATTTAATAAATGGTAGTAGTAGAAGCATAAGTTTTATGAAATCCCCAACTCAAACTGAAAGAGCACAACTTTATAAAGTACAAATAAAATGATATTTATTAATTAAATAACATATATTTGTATATAATTTTCAATAAAGTTACAAGAACAATTGAAAACATTCCAAGATGAAATAATGAGAAAAGATAAATTAATAGACCAATTATCAAAGTAATATATACTAATATATGTTTTGCCATTTAACAAAAATAATTTCAAAAGAATTGAATTGAAAAATTGTCCAGAAAATTTTCTCGAACCTAAATTATTACCTAACCGAAATATTTGTGTTGAGCGTGAAGAGGTTGCAGCATTGAATGTCAAATTGGATAACATGAGGAATGAGGTTAGTTTATTTCCTAATCTGTAAATTAATTTCCTTGTCATTACTGTAAAATAGTTTAGTGCTTTGAAAGTATCTTATTGATTACATTTTATTTCATTTAAAAATATATTTCTGGTAAATTATTTTTGAAGTTCATTTGTAAGAATCATTTATAATTTCGAACAGTTTCGATATGTTATTTACAAGCTATTTCGAAGCGGTTTCGAAATTTTGAAGTTGAATAAAACTTGATTGACAATTATAAGAACAATTGATAGGAATAGAATTAAATGAATTTCTACAAAGCTCATAGTAAGAGGCTCATATCTGACTGATTTTAATGTATCGAAACAATTTTGAGGAGAGTAGCTCTCCTGATCCTATTTGCGCATATTTCATTCATTGCAATGCTAGCGAGCATCCTATAAGGACATCCACAAAATATTAACATTTTTATCCCCCTCACTATTTAGCCGTGAAACTCAAATAAACGCAATATCAACGGAAACTTAAAAAAACATTTGAAAATTGCGTAATTTTTAAGAACATTCTCCGCTTTACAGTGTTAGTTTGGAAGGAACTAGCTAATAGATGGTTTGATTAATCTCCACGATTGATTCACGAACCAGAATCGGAATGGCCATCTATTTCAGTTTCCTCTGAATTCAACCCCTTTCAACTTTTTTGAGATCATTTGAAGCACATATTGATCTTAAAATTTGCCTTTATATGAATTTTATTGCTTTCATTTTTTCAATGTTTAGTTTGGATTGTATAGTTATTCTTGAAGATATTCAATTTTCAGAGACAGTGATCATGACCCTGTTTCTACAGTCTGTAACGTATAATGATCACTTACAGGGTTTTCAACTTAATTTTGAATGTCTTCAAGGGTAATTTAAATTCTTTCCAACATCATTTAAATACGAGAAAATAAATAAAAGAACATAATTTATAATTAAATAAATAAAAACTAATAGTAAAAATAAATTTATTTATTCAAAATTCTTCTCTTCTTAAACCTCTAACAGCAAATTCACGAACATGATTATAAAACCCAACACAATTTTCTTCGCTTTTACTTATCATAGAATTGTTTATGGCACACATAAGCTCTTCACGTGTATTTGAATTCGTGTTTTTTATTAAAGATATCGATTTTAAAAAGTTCCTTCGATGGGATTCAGTTGAGGACTATATGGAGGTAAAAAAAAGAAGCGAATTCCTGCTATTTTTAATGATATTTCTGATTTGATCAGACTTACGGATACTACAATTGTCCATAATTATTGTCATGTTAGTCATATTTTCTCTTCCAATCAAACTAATTAAATCTGTTATAAATCTTAAAAATTTTTCACTTTTAAGCTGATTCTTTGATCTCACGAGAGAGTATTTTTTTTATATCGTGGCGCAAGCAGAGAAATTTTTAGATCGGATTCCTCGAAGTTGCTTTCTTGGAGTAGTTCCTATCATACTATGACCGAATTTCTGACGTATTGAACAACTAATGCCAAACTCATCAATGAAAATCACTTTTGATTCATCTAATCTCAAATATCTTTCATAATATACTTCTCGCATATTAATGTTGTTATCATTGTTTCTTCTTTCTGGTATAAGTTCAATCTTTTTAAAAGTGTAAAGCAGCGATTTTAATGCAATATCTATTGTTGTTGGAGAATAAATTATGTTAAATCTCCCAAAAACCTTCAGTTTAAGAGTTACTAATGTAATTGACACATCGGCATCAACTCCATCTTGTATGTATAAGCGGACTTCCTTTATCAGTTTTTCTTTAGGTGTACGCACTACCTTGGTCTCAATTCTTCCGGTGTTTTTAAATAAGCGTATTATTGAGGTAACAGTGTTTCGATTGATTTCCAGTTCATCCGAAATCTGTTTAATGCTTGCATTATTTTCATATTTCTTAATGATAAGTGCTCTTTGTGTATTTGACATTTTTCTGAAGTTATTTTCGTTATTATACATTATTATGAAATTTAAAATAGAAAAATTTATAATCATAATATCTTTAGTTGAAATGTGCTGTCTATGTTAGAAAAAAATACTTTGTTTTTTGCGAATAGATAATTTCGTAATTTATAAACACATTTTTTGATTTTCATAAAAATTGTTTAGAAATAATTTCATTTATTTTTACTATTTATTTATTTATTTAATTATAAATTATCTTCTTGTATTTTTTTTCTCGTATTTAAATTATGCTGGAAAGAATTTAAATTGTCCTTCAAAACATTTAAATTAAGTTGGAAACCCTGTATTAATGATCATTTAGCAAATTTTGTTTCAATATACATGGTACGCGCATTAAGTCCCTTGACTAACTATGAAAGGTAAGTCACAGAAACTTCATATTTTCTCAACAAATAAGCAACATGTATACCCTCATTTCTCAATGTAAGACCCATTGTTGTTCACACACGTCGTCCAGCGCTTCAGCAGTTCCAAAAATGCCGTTTTAAAGAAATTTTGGTCACATTCGGAGAGGAATTTCACGACGCTGTCCTTGACACTGTCGGGGGTTTCAAAGATCTTACCTCGCATCGTCTTCTTCATATGTCTGAACATCCAAAAATCTGACGGCGCTAGATCGGGACTGTATGGCGGTGAGGCACGATCAAGAAACCGGCATCGTCGATGGCCTGCTTGGAAACAGCATATTTGTGGACTGGTGCATTGTCCTGCAACAGCCACAGTGGAGAGCCTCTGGGTTTGCGTCGAAGTCTTCGGGTTTCAGCAATCAAGTCAGCATAGTACGCACTGTTGATTGTCACACCTTTCTCAACGAAGTCGACTTTGATGACACCACGGCTGTCCCAAAAGATGAGTAACATGAGACAACGCCGATGGGACGTTCCAGCACGCATTTTTCGAGGTGCTCTTTCATCAGGGAATCGCCATTCTGAGGATTCCCTCTTGCTTTCTGGGAGGTAAAGAGTGAGTTGTGTCATCCACAGTGACGATGTTATCCAAGAAGCGAGAGCCATGTTGATCGTTCAGAGACAGCCATTGCTGACAACACTCCAGGCGAGCCTGGCACATGTCACCGAACAGAAATCGAGGGACAAAACGTGATGCCAGCTTCCGGATGCCGAGGTCTTTCAATATTTCTCGTACTTTTCCATCACTGATATTCAGTCTACGTTGCAGCTCCTTCAGGGTGATCCGCCGCTCATCCCTAACGATAATCTCGCAACGTTTTGCGATATTTTCATGGTAAATTTCCACGGGACGTCCAGGTCTTTCGTCGTCGAAAACACGTTGTCGTCCCCCACGATACTTAGCAATCCAGTAGTAGACTGCCGTTTTTGAAGGCGCAGTTGTTCCGTAAGTTGCTGAGAGTTGACTGGAAATTTCGGAGCTCTCAGTTTGGCGTAGCACCAAAGATTTTATGACGCTGCGGTACTCGACTGGATTCATAGCAATTTTGACGAAATTTTGAATATGCGTGAGCTGAAACAATACAAACAATGAAATATTAAAACAAATGTTATATTATTAACCTATATATACATAATATATTAAATATAAAATCTCATTAAATTCTACTCATTATTTCTTGCTTAGTCCGGGGACTTAATGCGCGTACCACATATATGTGTATATATAATATATATATATATTATTTGGAAGTTACAGACAAATTTGAAACTTAATCGTGTATGAAAATCGGGGATGTGGTTATTAATAATTGTTATTAATAGTAGAAGGATAATTAAAGTTGATCAAATTTTTAGTACAGTTATTAAAATTATACATAACACATTTATAAGTAAAAAAAACTAATATTGCATAAGTATCAACAGAAATTTCTACTTTTTATTTTGAACGCAACAATAATTAAACGAGCATTTCTACATTTTTTGGGCTTAACTTGTTTCTGTGCTCGTTTTTAATATTCTTTACACAGGAAAACATTCTCTCGGAATGGGAACTTGAGCAGGGAATACATAAATACTATATAGCCATCTGGCGTAAGGAGGGATATTTTGTTTTGTTTCTCTAAAAAATTAGGTGATCGTCACTTATATTAAGTATGAGTACGACGTACTCATCTACATTCAAAAAAATAATATTTATTATAGGTGTATCACGATTTGGCCTTCATCATGATTCATCTATAGTAAATATTATTTTTTTTTGAATGTAAATGAAACATTTTGCTCAGTTTTATAAATTTCCATTTCAGATTATATGTTTATAATAAATCTCTTTTCATCATCATTACACAATTTAGGATTTAATATTGAGGCAAAAGGGCGGAAATTTACGGAATCCGAAAAAGAGGGAAAAAGACCATATTGTAAAATTAGTCTAAATAATAAAAGCTCCAAATTTTCTTGTGTCTTGCACAGAATTATTCATCATTGTTCTCTATGAATGTAATACACCATGCCGTTAGTTTAACTATTAAGTGTAATTATATGGTTGTAATCTTTGCACTTGGCATGGTTGTTAGCTATTTCTTAAAAAGTTCTATATTTCTCCTTTTCCTTGTATGTTAGAAAGTTCTTCCATATTCATTTAAGAGGCTGATAATTGTTTTTGTATAATACAAAGAATTAATACAAATAGTTAATAAATTATTAATAATTATTAATTATTACATATCCCTAATGAAAACATTGTTAATCCTTTGAGTGCCAAGGAGCGCGATCGCGCTTCTCAATACATTGGCCGAAAATGCCAGGAGCGCGATTGCACTCCTGCTCCAGGATGGACAAATTCGATCTCTATTTCATACTTGTCGATTTTTATTTATGGTTTTTTATTCCGAATGTGTATTTATAAGAAATAGAAATATTATTTATGCTATATATTATATCTTTATGTTGAGAATAGTCCAGTTTTCGAAGTGAAAGACGCACAATAATCACATTAGTTAAATGCAACCCTATTCTATTTATTATATTAAAAACGCTTTTTCCGAAGACTTCGATTTCGATTTATAGAAATTACCAGGTCGCAATTTGAGAAGATACATTGTTTGTAGTGGTAAAGATGGGGGACCTGTAAAGATGAGGGACTTGTAAAGATGAGGGACCTGTAAAGAGATCAAACCTAATTTGTTGTAAGTGCAAAAAAGGGCTTCATGGATTATGTATTGGGCAACATAAATGTACATAAGGGATAGATTGTGTGGTAAACGAAAAACGTTTTATTTTTCATTTATTTTGTAGAAATTATACTATTTTTTCAAATCATTTTTTGTTTTTTAAAAACTTTTCGTAAATAAAATGCTTAGAAAGTTACAGAGAAATATATTTTTAAATTTTTATTTTCCTCAGCAGAGTGGCATTTAGCTAATCCTCTTAAAATCATGTTGGCACTCAAAGGGTTAATACACTTGTTGCGCTTGGTGTATTTGCGCATTGTTTTTTTATCTTTGTCGTTGAGTTAATACAATAATATTAAGTAAAATATCAAATTTAATAAGGTTTAATTCCAAAAATAATAAGATAAGTTGATAAATTATTAGAGCTAAAAATACCGCAACGTAATATATTGGCAAATCAAAATAGAAATACAGTAATCTCTCGCTTATGGCGGATAATCTGACCCAGACTCTACCACAATAAGTGAATTTCCGCGAAGTAGAATTCATTATTAATAAATTGAATATTTTCATCTTCATCAGATGCGTCGTTGTTTTATTTTCTTGCGGATTTCGCTAATGTAAATGGTTACGGCAGACTCAGTTTATACTATGAAGTTATTACTATTAGTAACGATGCGCTTTGCTTTTTTGTTAAGAGACAATAGCTGTTGTACGGATGTTATTTTCATCTCTTCGAAAGATGCGAATGGTCGGGAAACCATCTTGCTATCTTTGATTATATCCAAGATTTTACTCCGTTGCTTTGTTTTATCGCCATAAAGTTTAAAAGAAGCAGATCGTTTAGGAGTCATCGTGATGAAAGTTTTCGGAAACCGTAAACACTTACAACTTTATTAATTCGAAAACAATATCGCGTATATGTAGTATAATTCTCGCGAGCACTGGAATAAATATTTGAAAAAAATCGCGATAGACTAAAGCCCCGAAAGTTGAAGCACTAAGTGTCAAGGGATTTCTGTACTCTGCTTTTTGTTTGTGATATAGTAATATATGTCATTGTACCTTGATTTACCCTCCCGCATAAAATCTGTATACTGCAGTAATTATGCCGCAACGTTTATAAAATCTCAACATTAGATAATAAAACAAAATCATCAGTTACATAAATATGATTTATTTGTTGCGATACCTCAAAAATGTCATTCTTCTAGCAATGTTTTTTCAATATGTAGAACAAAATCCAGAAAATGAATTTATATGACAAACTAGATTTGAGCCTTAAGTAATAATTTTCAACTATTATTAACTAGGTTTGTATAAGTAGAAATTTTCACATTTTCATGGACCCTTAAATTTCACACTAAAATTATTTTATAAAACATATAACATATGCATTATACAGCTTTCGGAAGCAATGTGTGAACTGAAGCAAAAGGAAACGATTGTAGAGTCAATGAAAAGAATTAATTGTGAATTGCGTGAGGAAATAGCTCGTTTGCAAGTAGCTCTTGGTAATTGCAACAAAGATGTTAATGAATTTGGTGAAGCTAAAGAAGCATTTGAAACTATGCGACAAAGAAATAATATTTTAATTTCCAGTCTACAGGATGAGTTGACTGAAACTCAGCAAGGTCTAGTGGAGAATAAAGTTTACGCCAAGTTAGCCAAGCATTAATTTCGATATTATTTTCATTTAAAAATATTTTGGTAAAATATTTGGTAATATTGTGTATTATAAAACTTTGAAAATCAAAGATTTTTAATGTAATAATAATAATATTAATAATAATAATAATAATAATAATAATAATAATAATAATAATAATAATAATAATAATAATAATAATAAATTGTTGATATTGGAATCATTTATAAAAATATATAATTTAAATAAATAACGATGTAAGTCAATTTCCGCCGTGTTTATTAAATAAAATGAAATATGTCGACCTAAAATATGTCCTGATCATTCCAAAACAATATTTATTAAGTCTTAAAGTCTTAAGACATTTGTGGGAAGAAATAATTCAATCAGAGAAGAAGCCTAGAGCGAAAGACTTGTTGGTTTTCAATTTTAATTTATTTCATTTTTTCCGACCTAGTTTGCCCAAAACGCATCAAATGAGTCACTATTCAGTACCCGAACTATTAAATTTGGATGACCTTTGTATAACTGACCGTGTCCAATAAATTAATTTAATTGTTCAGCAGTAAATGTCAAAAAGCATTTATGAATTATTTAAACATTAAACAAGTAAATAATAAGATTAGCCTTTAAACGAGCAAATTTCTGAGAAAGATTGAATAGTATTATCTTATAATTTACTTGTGTAACATTTTATTTATACTTTTTCCAAGAAACTATCCGTTTTCTACTTAAAAATAAAATTATTTTTAAAAATTATGTTTAAATTCCATATCTTATTCGTATATTCTTTAGTGTTATAAAATTTACATTTTTTAAACCGAAAATAACCAAAATAACTCTATTATTTTGGTAAAGCATAATTTTATCAACAGACTTCAAAAGTCGTTGTTTCCAGATATTTATTATACAATTGGAATTCTTTCAGGATTTGTGAAATAGGGATTAATTAATTATGTGAGACCTTTGTGTATAAATGTGTTCGTTACCTGTAGGTTTTTCTTTAAAGATGTTGTATCAAATACATATGGTAATAAATAAATAATTAAATAAGATTCGCAATTATTTTTTTAAAAGACAGCGCTATTCAAACACTCGTTTTACGATATATTTCGACAGGTTAACTGTCATCTTCAGCTACAAACACCAATCAAAATTGTATGGATTAATTTATATATTTAATCAAATTATTATTTTTTAACTAAATATTTTAATAAATAAATATTTAAATACCTTTACACTGATTTTAAAATTCTATAAAAATATAAAAAATATTTCTCCTATAATAAAAATTCTAAATTAATATTAAAAATTAAAATATTGAATATTTAATAAATATATTACTAATTTTAATTTAATATGTTATTAAAAATAAAAATAACTTTAAAAATGTTGACTTAATTACTTAAAAATTTTCATTCAAAAATGATTAATAACTGCTCAAAATATAAAAATTGTGTTAGTTGGTAAAAATGAAAGTTAAATGTAGTTGGTAGACACACAAACACCCACTTCGAAATTACTAAATTTTGAAACATATTGGAACGAATTAATACAACTGTCTTTTAATTTGCTAAATTTCAAGTTGAAAAACTGGCAAGTGATTTTAAATAACATTTTTCGATGTGCTGAAAATTATAAAAATATATTTATCTAGAGAACTTGAAGACCAAATCTCAGACATTTCAGCTGCTAGAGATGAATTACAAAGACAAATCCAAGATATAAAACTCTCAATTACAGAAGCGACTTCAGAAGAAATTTATAACGTTTCTGAAGTGATTAACAAAGTAAAACTTAAAAAAAAAACAATTTCAATTTTTTAATTCCAAAATTTAATCAGGTGAAAACTTTAATTTTTGAAAATGATAGTTCGAAAAATAAAATTCTGAGCTTGGAAGAAAAATTGAAATCGCGTGACTGTGAACAACAAGCTTCAAGACAAACGATAACGAGATTGGTTGCGAAACTCAGCGCAGAGGAAACGAAAAACGCAAATAATGATGAGAAAATTGCCAACTTGACTAGAGTAAGATTTCATTGGTTTCCATTTCAATTGAAATGACACAATGAAAAGGAAGTTGACCAGTACAAAGTGTCAAAGACAATTATCGAAACTGACATAAACTCATATGAATGCCAATTGACATCATTGAGAAAAGAAATCGAACTTTTAACCCAAGACAATGAAATCAAATCTAAGAGAATCCAAGAGATTTCTGCAACTGCCAAAACCAATCAACAAACTGATGAACAGCAGGCCTTAATAAATCACTTTATGTATCAGTTATTTTGATAATACATTATTACAAGTTATTTTCCTAGAAACTCGTTGATTTCGATACTGTCAGAAAATTACAAAACACCTAAAAATGACTCTTTGACAATTTTTGAATGGATAATTGGATGTGTGAAATCTCTCCTTCAAAATAAAGGCGACGTAAAAAATGTGAGTTTCCATATATATATATATATATATATATATATATATATATATATATATAGAGAAGAGAGAGAGAGAGAGAGAGAGACGATTATTCTCTGTGTTTCTGTTCAGCTGCAGCTGCATAGTTCACAGTTGAATGTATTGCGGTAAAATCTCATTTCATTTCGATTTCTTCAATTTTTTTCTATCATTTAATTTATGGCGTTTTCTTACACCTAGCATTTGTAAAGTTTTCTTTAGTTTTTGATCCTTCAAGATATTTTTCAACAAAAGCACTATTACTCCTCCCTCTTTTAAATCATGCCTCAAGATAAGTTTGCCCAACTTGTCGATCCTTCTTTTTGACGAGATAAGGCAGTGATCAAGTCTAAAACCAAACTTCTAAGTTGTAGTGGGTTACTATTCTTTATATTTCTTTGGTGCGTCTATTGATTAAACCCTTCTCTAGGTTAAGTCAACAAATCTTTCAACTTCAACAATTTTTTCTAAATCATAACTTAGGTTATATAATTCTGGAGTCTAAATACACTGTATCATTGGTCGTAGCGTGATCGCATGTCAGAATTAGAATACGTTATTTGAAATTCGAACCACAAAGTATAAATTATTTTAAAAACATTACAAATTATTAAAGAAATGTTTTCATATTTTGTTCAATGCATCATAATTTATTCATTCATCACGCATAACAATCATATATTGATAATTATAAATATACAAAATCAATATAATTTATAATTAAATAAATATATAAATATTCTCTTTACAATAAAAATCACTGGTGGCAAGGTCTGGAATGTATTGAGAATAGTTCAATAGGTCAAATCCACTTTCCTCCAGAACTCGCATGGATGCTACACTTTTGTGGGTTGTTGCGTTGTCCTAGAGAAACCACATGAGAATTCCCGGTTCTTTTCGTCGAGCATGTCGGCATTTACACACAAGATAAGAGTACTATGCAGAGTTAACCCTGATGTTTTTTCAGCAAAATTGACAAGTATAACACCACGGGCATCCCAAAAAATGCTCAGTATTAGGCATTTTATGTGGGAGGTTTCAGATCTCATCTTCTTGGAAATTGATTTTCCTGGAAATTTCCACTCATTTGACAAACGTTTAGACTTTGTCAAATACAGATTGAGAGTTGTTTCAGCTTTCGTGATGATATTACACAGGAACGCCTCACCATACTGTTTGGAAAGAAGGAGGTTTGATTGATAGCACTTCAGTCGCTTCTCACACATCTCTGATGAAAGAAAGTGGGGAACAAATCTGAATGCCAACTTTCTCACTCCCAATTCATGCAGAATTGCTTGTATGGCTCCTTTGCTCTCTTTTACAGAATCTGCCAGTGCCCACGTTGTGATTAAACGGTCTTTTCACAGTAAAAATTCACAATTTTCTTTAATTTGGTCTGAAATTTCATAAGGGCGTCCAGTCCTTTAGTCATCAAAAACTGACTGTCTCCCATGTTTAAACAGTGTAATCCACTTGTACTTTGCTCTGCGTGATGGAGAGTCCTTGCCACATGTTTCCTCTAATTGGGAAAAAATTTGATCATTGGGAACATGGCGTAATACCAGAAACTTATAACGCTGTGATATTCCACTGCAACAATCATGACTTGCACCAAATTTCAAAATCTCGCAAATGTCAATATAAACTGTATTGATAATTTAAAACAAACTACACAAACTAAACCTATAATAATATAGCTACAATAGAAATCTGATTGCATGAAAAAATAATATTTCTTTCCTAAACATTGCACGGACTTTATTGGGCGCACCAGGTAGTTCGTTAAATAACAAATAACTATATTATTTCAAGTGACTATTTTAATTGATTATAGTATTATTATAATTCTCTGGGATATTAAATAAAAATATTTAAATATAATACTGATAAATTGTGATAGGAATATTAGGTTTTATCTTTGTGCTTCAGAAAGGCAAATTTTACATTAGGTTGGCATATGAATGAATTGAAATCTTATCTCTTTATTTTCTCGAAATTTTTATGGATAAATTTGGAAAGGTTTAAAAACTGTTTAAAGAAATGACTAAAGCTTATCTTATAAGAGTAATAACAATAATAACCTGTTCACCGAGGTATCACACAGAAACAGCTAAATTCGCAGGCTTAAATGGTTAGATTTATCATCAGTCCGGCTTTATGATTTGTATTCAACGGAATACCGTACTTTTATAGATGATTCCATAAAAACATGATATTCTAAACGAAAAAATGTGCATAAAAGGAATAAAAATGTGAATAAGTTTTTATTATATTACTGTTGTATTTCATATTTTTCTTAAAATAAATTACAATATTTATTTTTAAATATATTTTAGACTCCTTCGTCGCCGGTAAGATTAAATATTTCTAACGAGTGTATCAATTAACAAACTCTATATTTGTTGTCTGTGATTTTTGTATTTAAAATAATAATAATAATAATAATAATAATAATAATAATAATAATAATAATAATAATAATATAATAATAATAATAATAATAATAATAATAATAATAATAATAATAATAATAACATAATAATATTAATAATAATAATAATAGTAATTATAATAATAATAATAATAATAATAATAATAATAATAATAATAATAATAATAATAACATAATAATATTAATAATAATAATAATAATAATAATAATAATAATAATAATAATAATAATAACATAATAATATTAATAATAATAATAATAATAATAAAAATAATAATAATAATAATAACATAATAATATTAATAATAATAATCACATAATATTTTCTACTTAATTTGACTATGAATCAGATTTATTTAAGGTATTTACGAATTTTCGGCACAGCCTATTTTAAGTGATGTAAAGGCTGTGCCGAAAATTCGTGAATACCTTAAATAGATCTGATTCATAGTCAAATTTTGTAGAACATATTATGTCACTTATAAAGAAATCAGAGGTGAAAAATAAAAAAAGTCCTTATAAAATAATAATAATAACAATAATAATAATAATATTAATAATAATAATAATAATAATAATAATAATAATAATAATAATAATAGTAATAATAATAACAATAATAATAATAATAATAATAATAATAATAATATTATTATTATTAATATTAATATTAATAATAATAAAATTATAATAATAATTATAATATAAAAACTATAATTGTCATTTTCATAAACGTTATTTTATATTAATAAAAATTTAATTCAAAGATTTTTCTGTGGAAAACTTTATAGCTGATACAAATATATTTGTAATCATCAAATATATAAAATGACTTTTAACCAATAATTAGTTAACAATATCTAAAAATGAGGGCTAAATATGGACCTATGCCTTGTTATTAGATCTGGTGGTTACGCATGGCTTCACTGTATATCATTTCTAACATTAAATTAATTTTGATTTTTTATCATATATTTCATTTGGATAGTTGAACGAAACGATCAACAGCTTGAGATCGGATATCATAGATATTGAAAAATTGAATTCGAGAATCTCGTCAGAAGAGGATCCACAACTGCGACTTACAGTAGAGGACCTTAATAAGAGGCTGAAAAACGCCGAAACTGATTTGTTAAGTTCGTCGCTAATAATAGATGGACTCAATTGTGACAAAACAAAAGTGAAATTTATGAAAGTCAAATTGTTTTTTATTTCCCTTTAGTACTTTCGAATATTATCTGAGTTGGCAAGGGTGATGAATATGAATGAAATAAATAAAGATATTGGGTTTGACATGATTTCCGAAGCCTTATACGGTAAATTCTTTTGGTATTGCATAATTTATTATTGAAGATAATTAAATTCTTTACCGCAGTTAATGTGTTGAGCCTTTGATTTGTAGTGCTCATACTTGTCGTATTTTGAAATTTAAAATTAATTAAACATATCTAAAACAAGACGTCAAAATATTTACACAGCAAAATTTATTAATTCAAATATAATATATTTAAACAAAATGTATTTTTCAAATTATGATTATGCTCCTCATTAATGAAGGTGTAGGTATAGTTTCGTGTATGAATCCGTTACTGGGTCACAATCAGTATGGTTACATACTGTTTGATATTTAGTTATATTTTCTGTGATATTCCTGGTTCGAAATTGTGTTTATTAAGAAGTACATATATCCAAACTAAAACTTGTTAGATAAATAAAAAAACAAAAAAAACAAATTAATAAGTTTCAAAAATTCAGATGTATATAATATTCTAGATTGAAATTAAATTAAGCTTAGAAAAGTTGATAAATAAACACAGAATAACAGATAGTACATTTATGTGAAGAAAAAAACAGTGTTAGACATGTGGCCCTAGTACTTTTTTCGCCCATTACAATAATTCGTAAATTCCAAATTATTTATATCACAATATTACAATAATAGAATTATTTTACGTACCAAATATTATGAGCAACAAATCAACAAATACTTCATTCTTCAAACATTCTATTATTTTATAGTACAGATTTATCTTATAATTATATTTACATATAAATTGTTAATTTATTATTTATAACTATGCTTTGCATACAATACTAATTAAATGATAAATTAATGAATACACAATTTTTGAATTGTTTAATTAATTTGGTAAAATTATATGCCTAATTGATCATTCCTTACACAAAGTATTAAGTGAGCAGAGATAAAAAATTGGATGGCAAGCTTTGAAATCCACAGATTGTAAGGAAGCATTGTTAAAGATTGCAAGAAATAAAACGAAAACGAGAGAATTGGGAAAATCTCCAGATTTTTTTAAAATACTATATATTTTTCATAATGAAAAAAAATATTCGGTTGACTACATTTATTGGTAAATATCCAAATAAACAGGATAAGCGAAGCCTTCTAAAATAAAATTTTGGAATCAAAATGGAAAGACAGAGAATGATGGTTTTAAGAAGTTATTGACGGTAATGTCTTTTAACGGACATATATTATTTAACAAAGAAGTATGATGAAAGAATATTTAATGCAGAAAAACTATTGAAATAGAAATTATATTGACAAAATTATTGATTGAAATTGATATTGATATTATAAATATGAATTAAATGAATCTTTAACGTAAAATAAAAATCAAAAGCAATTAATATAATTGTACTGAAATATTTTAATCAGAAACCGCATTTGAGTTATACCAAATCTTAGTATTTATATGCACTCGTCCTCACTAAGTGTTCTAATAAGCACCAGGAACTTTCAAATTGTTATTTGTTGATCAACAAAATGGAAATTAGATTGTACTTGTGCTGATCAATTAATTCTAATACATTACTTAGAGTTTGTTGTCGTTTAACTTACTTGTAATCATATTTAATTCGTCGCAGAATTTTCTCCGAAAAAGTAAAAAATAAAGGTCAATAATTTATTTTATTACCATATTTATCTGAATCACATAAATTAATTATCATTTGGTAGGTTAAGTTAATTATAGTTGGCAAAAAATTTTCTAAGTCATCAGATTTTCAATTGCAAGATTCTTGGAACACAAATTAAATTTTAATTATCACTGATTTCAACTTTTTGGGAGCGATATATCTAAAAGGCAATAGAAAGGCGACAAGTAGTCTTGTTGACAGCATTAGTGGTTTCCGATCAGATGTTCTAGATCACATCTTTCTGGGATTTGTTTCTTTCCGAAATTCCTGTAAACTGGCCTAAACATCTCGTCTGTGATACATATATGATTAGTCAAGTTTCACTCTCATTAATAATGTTTTTAAATACATTCTTCATTATGTTAATTACAAGAATGAAAATTTAAATGACATTTGTTTTAGTTTTTCTTATAATAATGTCTAAAACATATCTCATTGTTGACATTTTTGTGTTAATATTTTCAAGATAATGTAGACCTTTTACTAGTCACATTCTTAATTTGCGAGATATTTGCTTTCTATATTATTTTTTCTCTCATTGTGACAATTTTTATCTTTTATATTATATTATATTATAATTGGTTTTGCAAATAAATAACAAAAAGGCATTTTTTAAAATAAATTTTATCAATTTTTGGCTTTTTCTAAAATTATCAAAGTGTACCTCCATGACGATTTATAGACATCCCCATCAAGAGCAGTTGATATCTTTCATATTTATATTTAACTAGACAATTAAAAATAAAAATTGTGCATAATTAAAATATTAAAAATTATGTTTTTATTTCATCTGGCATTATTCGAATGCATTATGTATCTTATTTTATATTATTATTCTATTTAATGTGCCTGAAAAATTGAGAAAATGTTATTAGCTAGAGCAACGCAACTACAAAAACTCGAATACGATGTAAAGACTGATCATCGATTGACCGAACATTCCCTTAATAGAAAGGTTAAAGAGCTCAAAGAAAAGGTTCACAGCAAAGATCTCCATATAGATTTATTGCATAAAAAACTAGCCTCAACCGAAGGTCGACAACAAAGTGTTGAATTGATTGGAAAAGAAAGAGACAAAGAATTGCTGTCAAACAAAAAGTTAGCAAAACATAATCAAAAACTTCAAGAAGAAGTAGAAAATCTTAGAGCAGAAGTTATTGAGCTTAAAGGCAGTTTGATAAATTATAATAAGTTAAAGGTAAAGCGTTTACTTTTAAAAGTAAAAAAAAAGATAATTTGTATAATAAGGATTATAAAAATATTGTATAAATTATATATTTGCCCTTATTAGGTAAACGCTCTGTCTTTGGATCAAGAAGTGAAATCACTGACAGCAAAAGTAAATAAACTGGAAAGCATTCGACAGAAACAATCAAAATTATTAAGTGAATCAAAGAGTTCTCAAATTAATAAAGAACAAGAATTAAATGAAATCAAAGAAACAGCTGATGCCGCAATAGCATCTCTCAACACTGAATTAAGAGTAGTTAAAGATTCTTTAAATGATTGCAAGCGAAAGGAAAATCAGGTATGTTTTATTATTATTATTATTATTATTATTATTATTATTATTATTATTATTATTATTATTATTATTATTATTATTATTATTATTATTATTATTATTATTATTATTATTATTATTATTATTATTATTATTATTATTGATATTATTATTATTACTGATATTATTATTATTATTATTGTTACTGGTGTTTAGACGGGTAGTGATTTGTTTTGAAATTACATCGGTGAGATCTTTGATTGAAGTTGAACGGTTGAAATTGACAGAGTAGAGGAGCTCTTCAATCAATTTATCATTGAAAGAAAGGCAATGAACCTAACGCATATTTTCCAACTCTTCAACTGGGATAGAAAGCTTCCCATAATAAATTCTTTTTTGACCTTTATATCTAGGGTACTGCTCTAAAAAATTTTTAATTTTAGTGAAGATTTGATTGAATGAAGAAAGCAATTTAAAAAGAAATAATCAACGTTATAAACTAAGTCACCACACTCAGTGGTGTCTTAAATTGAGAGTTCGTTAATATCTTTAGCTAAATTATCTATTTCAGTATCTTCATCTTTTATTTTGGACACATTGTAAATATCGCTATTTTCGAATTCCCAATTAATTTGACGAGGTAGAGATTTATTACTAAATTCCCATAAGAAATCACTTGTACAAAATTGATAAGATTCTTCATAACATATCAATGTATTGTAAATGAAATTGAAAAATCTCATATTATCCACAAGCAGTAAATGGTTGGAACAAGCACATTGTTAACTTCAAAAAACAACAGGTCGTTATAAAATTGTTTAGTATACTTCATTATCAATCGATTTTGAGTTTATTAAGCTTCGATTTATTAAAGGCATGGAATTAACCGTACTTTAAAAAATTCGAAACGATCTTTAAAAAATGTAATTTGATGATATAATAATTATTTTTGAGTATTAAAAAAAGATTTTTGTGCGTTATAAAAATTAAACGAACTTAAAACAATAACATAAATGATAGTTATTTAAATATATTTGTAATTTATATTAGATATTTGTGGTTTATAAAAATAAGAAAGTGAGTATTAAAATTTTAAATTGGACAATTATATTTATGATTCCTTAAAAAATTTATTTGATATTTATAAATATACTTTTGATATTTTTTATGTTAAAAGTTTAATATTTGTGAAGTCAACTTCATTACTGTTAGTAATTGAAGGTAAAATATATATTTAAATATAGAGTAGTATTCAAATAAGCGGTCTCCTAACATTACTTACATAATTACAAATAACGAATCATTGACAAAAAATTACTTTTTTTTAGTTATACCATGGCAGATGTGCAATATGTTGAAGAGTATTTGTCTGATGAAGACCAAGAAAATTTATTACCCAAAAGAAAAAAAAGAATAACAATCGACTGGGAAAAAATTGCAACATATTATAGCAATGTTGCAGCTTTAGCTGCCGTAGAAAAGGAGGAGACATGGGCGAAAACAACTAAGTACACAGATTCCTCTGGTTATGGCATAGTAAAATATCGCTGCAATAAAGTAAAATCATGTGGAGAGCAATGTTTGGCTGCGCTACGATTAATTTATGACGCCCACAAATCAGAAGTGGTTTTATATAAATCAACACTTAAGCATGACCATCATAATATTGTTTCGCTATCTACTCCTTCTCTCAATAATGGTATGAAAGAAAAAATTAAAATTTTGTTCGAAAATGATTGCCGTGTAAAGCCAAAACAAATTTTGCAAAGATTTATGGACGATAACGAAGAATTGCCAACAAAATTAAAAATAAAAAATCACTTAGCAATATTACGAAAAAATAAATTTGGTAGTTCATCAATATCATTAGGTGAGCTTGAAGCAATATTAAAAACTCACAGTAATACTGAAGAAAGTGACACTGCACCATTTATTTTAAAATATGAAGTTAATTATGAAGAAGAAATATTTAAATTTTGCGTTTCTTCAAAATTACTTTTAAAAAATAATCTTAAATCAACACATATTCATGTAGATGCTACCTATAAACTTATTTGGCAGGGTTTTCCTGTTTTATTAGTTAATTATTAGTTTTATTAAATAACTTTGTTAAAATTGAAGTTTCAATTCGATAAAATTTTGATATGTCGTCAAAAACATGCATCTTCTCTGAATTTTTAACTAATACATTAAATTTTACTGAATTAAATTTCCGAGTTACAAATTTATTTCTTAGCACAATTTCCTACTTTAAAATTTTTCCATTTAGATTACGATTTTTTACATTTTCAAGCAAACCAATTTAATTACAATTTAATTTTTCATTAAACTAATTTTACATTTTATTGAAACCTTAATATTTTAAGAATCAAAATTTTCACTTTTATAAATAAAAATAATAATATCTACAATATTACATTCTTTGGTATGTTAGATCTCTGATAATTTGATTAAGAAGATTAAGAAGTAAACGCCACAAGATAATAATTCATTGTCGACTGAGATGCACAAGATTTACGATGGTGCTGAATTCTACCATACTATGATATAATTCTGCAATTGGTTTTGATGCTAATGATTTTAGATTTGCAGTTTAACCTTCTGTAATTTTTATTAATTTAAAACCCCTTTTGCCCATCCCCTAATAACTAATCAATTATGTTAATTTAATTAAAATGGTGTCAGAAAAGTTATTATTATTATTGTTATTGTTATTATTATTATTAATCATTATTATTAAACGGTGATTCCTTGGTAATAGCATAAATTAATAAATCAGATAAGTGAATAATAATTACTTTACCACAAGGGCTTATTTATTATTCATTTATCGGAAATCCTTATATTTATTTCTATTATTTCTATTGTCATATAATCTTTGTTAAATAGATGATTGAAATGAGAACTGTAATTGCTAAACTTCTTGGTCTGGATCTTGACAATTTGGCTATTCCAGACTTTGAAATAATAAATCGACTGGAGCGGCTGATTACTGCCCACCATTCAAACATTTACACTCAATATTCAATGGAAAAAACATTGCAGGAAATGAACCAAGGCTTTTTTCATGGTAAGAATTTATTGAGCTTTTGACATAATTTCTATTTTTGAACTATTAACAAGTGTTTTTATAAAGATTTCATAAAGATATTTAATATTTACTTTATCTCCACTTAATAACATTTTTATTTTTTAAAATAGGAATTAGAAAATTATATAACTTAATAGTTTAATACATTTTAGGTACTTCAGACTGTGATAAAAAAATACAGTCGAGACGATTGTTAAATAATAGAAATTTCCAAAGTTTATTTGTATAGACCGTATCTTGGTGATCGGTTGCATACTTGAAAATACTTTGACCAAGCTTCGACATCGGTGAACTTGGAGAAACTGATATTTGGTTGAAAATCGAAGCGATACTTTGAAAAATATACATAATTAGTAGACAAGAACATTAAACAGGATAGCTTTATTAAGGTGAAAATTCACAAACACATCTGTAGATAATTTGAAATCGATTTGATAACTCGGAGGCACAATATGTTTATTTCACCAACACACATGATTGAAATTTTGGGAGATTGCAATTTTGATAATCATAGAAACTTTGGCTTGTTGTTTCAATATTTCGAATAATTGAAAGAAATGGAAAAATTTAAAATGTCCTTGGTTATTTAAACAATATTGAAATTGTTATTTAATTTAATAATTCATTTTTGATTTAATTATTAAATTAATATATGTACTAAATTGGTATATCTGAGGCACTACAATAACCACAATTTACCATCCAAATGCTTTAAAAATATTCAAAACTCAGCATTAATTTTTCACATTAATTTTCGGATCCATTTATTTTGTCAACAAAGTTTCAAATAATGATAATGTGACAAGTAAACCTATCAAAATAAAAACAATATAACAGCTATAAAGTAAAATTTAAATTATATTTATATTGTTATTTTCTGAACATGTTATTTAAAAATTTCATCTTTTGAAATTATTGATTCCCAATATTTCTTATAGTCTCATTCATATATACATCATTTCCAAATCGATTCTGCTATTTGTACGTTGTATTGAAGTGGCATTTTGTGGATGAATATAAAATCAAAAATTTGTTTTCATTTGTGATTTTGAAGGATGAGGAAAAATTCGGACATATTTTCCATTTGTACTGTCATTTCGACTGCATGTCACTAAAAGCTGTTTCGTAAATAGCGCTGCATGATGAAAAATAATGAAATTATTAACATAAGTAAACCTCATTATATTTATTAATAGAAAATTTAGCTATAAAAAAGATTTGAGAAGTTTGAAATCAGGTTTTTACTGCAATTAAAAAAGGTGCTGCTTTAGGAACACTGAGAGACAAATAATAATAATAATACCAATGTCTAGTCTACATATACTAATTTTCAAGAGTTTTTAGATACATGGAACGAGAAAATAGTGGTTATTTTCCATACACAATCATATATACATATATATTAGAGTGTCACTTCAACTAAAGTTTGAAATTTTTAATGTCTTACCCAAAAAAATTATTCGTTTTTATACAAGCATAACCACATAAACTTTCAATTTAATATTTAAATATTTACCGTATTGTCAAAAATTAATGAAAAATCAAAATATATATATTATTAAAATTTAATTTCAATAATACAGTAACTGAGTACATAATTCTTCAAATGAGACTGTTTTGCTAGTTCGTTCTAAAAATCAAGCTTTCCCACCACTAATAGAATAAATTGTTTTTGTTCCTCTTGGCGGTATTGAACGACTGGATCAATGCCACCCACGTTCAGCTACATCATTGACAACTTTTAGTTTCTGAATTCTATTCAGACCCGAAATGTAATCATTACTGTTCTCCCAAGTGCTTGAATCTTGTTCCAGAAACTCCTGTGAAATACTGTAAAAATCAAATTGTTTTCCCAGTCACAAAATCAGATAAATTTTTTTCTGAAACCAGGTTTTCATCAACTTTGATTCGCCGTTGTGGAACATCTTGACCTTTTTTTCCAATTGCAGCTAGCAATGCTGATTTTATCTCGAATGGAACTTTTGAGTCAAAAAATGCCAAATCATCAACAGTTTCGTTTATATACTGCTTTGTAGACCATAAGATCATTTAACAGATTCAAATCATTGTGCGGTGCAGATTGAGTAGATGGGCTGGTATACCATGCTCTCAGATATAAACGAATAACAAAAATTTAAATTCGCACAGATCATCAAGCTCAGGATTTCAGTCGACATTATGATCCAAATATGAAGATCTTCAGACAGTATATCAACTTGATGATCCACTTAGCCCGTGTCACTGGAGCATGAAAATGAATGGCTTTTGCTATCTTTTCTCAACCCATCTTCATAATCTTCTTTGGCAATCTAATTCCAGTAATTGCTAAATATTTGAAATAGTTTGATGGTTGGTCCACTTGATACTTCAGCCAGTTCGTGGTTATTATGTCTGCAAGCTAAACTCAAATGGTTTAGTTTGAGTTTTTGTTCAAGAAGGATACATGTGACAGACTTTACTCCAGTGTTGCTATCAGTAGTATCAAATAACATTAGGTGTTCCATTTGATAGATGAGGTACACAGAAAAGCTTCATAATTCCATCGCCAGAAACAAAAACTGCCAGTTGGTCAACAGATTCTATTGACAACAGAGCTGGCAACAACTTTCCAACCCAATGTACTGTTAGCAGAATTTCTGGTTTGAATGAGGCTTGAATTTTATTTTCTAGTGTTTCCCGATGTAGACGACGTGCTTTTCCTATTGACGTTTTGTTGATAGCGATTTCCGAAAGATTGAATCACAGGGATTCAGCTGCTACGGCAAGACTAGAAGTTGCATTTCTGTCGTTGGTTCGTGTTCTATCCAGAATACTTGCCAATTCCGGAGTTATAATGCTAGAAGACCTGAAAACTGAACAGCTTCACTATCGGAAGAAGTACTGTCACCATAATTATCGTCGGCGTTACAGCAATTCTACTGAATTGATGCCGACGCGGCTGCTATTCGATTTGACTCGTTTTTCTTTCGGCTTGCAGACAGGATATTTGTTTGCTGACGCCTTTGTTCTTTACTTTCAAGCTTTCATCGACTTTGTCTCTCTGGACAATGAGAAATTCATCATCTTTTGTAATATTGATCATGATTTAGGCATGTGCATGGAAAATATCAAATGTTTTAACAAACATATCTCCGTTAGTTTCCAGTTTGATTTCGTAAATTTAATACGTCCACTAAAAACTAAATTATAATAAATTTCAAATTTTATTCAAAAAAAACTACAAACAAAAAATATTAAAACAACGATCTAAAATTGTTTTTAATCATAAATGTTTTTAGTATTTCTTTTGAGGATATTTCAGCAAGCATGAATTAATAATTGAATAGGGAATATTAATACACTAACATTCAATTACAAACATTCCTAAATATTAATTTTACAATCAAGCAATTTCATCATTCCATAATTTAAATTTTAAAATTATTTAAATTTATCATTATAATTTTATTAACATTCATTACATATTTTAAATACAAGAATCAACTCTTCGATTTAATTATCTTCACATCCCAGAATTTGAGAATTTCCCTTGCCGTCAATATTGCACAGATTTTAATGGTTTGATTTTCTTCGGAATGCAAATACAGAAAATGGCCCAAAACTTGCTGATTTGAAGGGGGTTTGCTGCCTTTTATAGTTTCAAGCACTCCTCCAACCAACCAAACACCATGAACTTTCTGTGAAAACTAGATTTTATAAGAACAGGCCATGCTATTAGAAATACTTTCTAAACCCTAACAATGATTTATATTTTTATAGATCATTTGCTGAAGACTAACATTTATCTACTAGTCTAATATTATATTAAGTTTTCAATATTAATTTTTATGTAAACTTTTAATGTTTTTGATATTTTATTTCAATTTTGAATTGTTGATAAGACAGAAAATTTGAAGGACTCTGCTACTTAAAAAATGTATTAATTTTATTTTATATGTATATATATATATATATATATAGATATATATAAATCTTTAACTGGATATTTTTTAATAAGAAATACTTTCGAAAGTTGATTTTTGTCTTTAAGAAGGATTTGTCAAATTTGGACCTTCCAAAATCACTTACGTTGTAATGATATTTTCAATGCGGGATGAGGCCACTTAATATTCTATTTCAAATATAACCAAAGGTGTAAAACATATCACGACACTAGCCAAATTAGATTATTTTCACACTTGACCTTAAAAAACAATTTTTACTACAGCAAAATGAAACAGGAAAATGTGGTAAAGTGTCATTCTTAGTAAGAGCCCTTATACCCCTCATTAGTGAGTCCAATATTTTTAGAATACTGACGACAATTCTAGCGACTAATAACTCCAACACTTTCTAAACAATGCAAAATCATTGTTGAAATGCATTTTAGGTGAAAAGTTGGGAGCAGTAAATGCACATAAATCCAAGTAAAATGATTTGATTCGATGCTTCTATACCAAAATACAACTTTTTGACCATGTTTCCTTTTTTCAAGATTCGATCCACACTAATTGTAAGTTGTGAACCATATTGGCCACAAAGCAAAAGGGTAATCACATGAATCATAGGATGAATCATACATTGATAGAATAAAGACAATGAGTCAGTGGATGAGTCTTATGGGTCACCATTTATGAGAATAAAGACCACGACTCATACTTTTTCCTAAAGCATTTCTAAGTTCATTTTAACAAAGAGCATGACTCATAAGATGAGTCATAGATTTTCGATAACTTTTCTAAGTCCATTTAACAAAGAAATTACAAATAGTAATAGAAAGAATGTTACAGAAATATCACTATACCTACTTTTATACATTCGTCACTCCATTCCTCACCATTTTCTCATTAGTAACATCGAATATTTTGTTTTCATTAAAAATATTTTAATGTTAAAAATGAATTAATTTTTTCTTTAAAATTCACAGTTCCAAAATTCTAGGAAATATAGTAAGTGTTCTGGAATTTACAATTTTTGTTTTGTTATGTTGTATATTATATATACGTAAAAGAATTACTTTTACCGAAAATTAAATCAAAGCTTTCATAGAGTTTTCCGTAATGACCAAATTATCCGACTGACATGATGTCAATAGCAAAGTTTTTTGTCGGAGTAGCACTATCATAAAAATAGAAAAAACGTGTATCACAGTCTTCTTATATTTTTTGATAAAAGTAAAACACTGATTTGGAATTTACGAATTCATTTTTATACCAATACTAAAAATACTATTTGCGAATCTAGTCCTTTTTCTGTGCGTTTTATCTGAATTTTCGATTCCTAGCCATTTTATAATGGTAATGAAAAATTTGAAAATTAATGCAGAAAGTAGAAAACAAAAATAAATTGTCAAATTTGAAATAAATGATTCGATTTATATAAAATTAAGAATTTTTAAAAAAAATGATTTCCTTTCCAATAAACCTCTAACAAAACTTTTGTTTATTTTATTCTAGGTAATTCAAAATATTTCTTTTTAATCCTTTGCCTTCTTTACATGAGTTTCATCTTAACGCTTTCCTCCAACACCTTTAACAAATTTCGAACTTTCGTTTCATCTGTTGAAATATGGCTTTCTTTCATTATGGTTTTGAAATTTCTAATATGATTCGACGCATCCTTACCAATTTATAATAACTTAAAAGTTTAATTATTCTTTGGAGATAATAATAAAAACCTGCTTGTGACTCCATGCCATACAAAGACTAAAAGATAACTTTCTAAAATAATATTTATTATAATAAACAATTAAATTCTGCCGTTTTCTAATACAATATTCAAATACCACATATGAATACTTCATGCGATTTCTGTTTCAGACCCGTGTGTTGTGCACACTCATCATACCCATTTGATAGACGAGAAGCCAATATATCCCAAAACCAAACACAGTCAATGATAATTGCACAATAATCCATATCAAATATATACATGATAAAATGTGATTATTATTATTATTATTATTATTATTATTATTATTATTATTATTATTATTATTATTATTATTATTATTATTATTATTATTATATAATTATTATTATTATATTATTATTATTATTATTATTATTATTATTATTATTATTATTATTATTATTATATTATTATTATTATTATAATTATTATTATTATATTATTATTATATTATTATTATTATTATTATTATTATTATTATTATTATTATTATTATTATTATTATTATTATATTCACTTCATTTGTATTGTGGGTGGTCTTTGAATGATATTTATGATTATAAGGATGTCTAAATGTAAAATATCATAAGATTATTATTCAAATATATATATGCTTATATATTTTCATTTGATCTATTCTGACATTCGCATTAATTTATTATTATTAATTGAAGCGGTGAAATCGGCTGTTTCTTAATAAAGTAAATAATTCTTATTTTTTCTTTTTAATCTTTTTAATTTAATATTTTATAATTGGTGGATTTAAAATTAAAAATATATAAAACTATTTATTTAAATGTTACATATTTCTATGGCAGTTTTTTAGCTAGTATTTTAATGGGGTTTTTTGACGTTGAAGAGAAATCCACCCTGCTTATGCATCTAAGAACAATTAAATGCAATCATTTAGACTTGACCAAATTTGCCGCATATAGCCAAACTATTAAAGAAACATTTTTTATTGTATAAATTGATAATTATAAATATGGAATAAATGAAAGAAAACATTGTTTGGAGTAGAATTGAGGGCTGTATATGTTTCCTTGTAATTCTCGGATGTGTAAATGATATTTAGGAGCAATGAATTATTCTGAGTTGAAATGAACTGCTTATGAACTTATATGTTTGGTATGACTGAATGTGCACGTTCAGTGTTGCTGCAAAAAAACTGTTACATAGAAAGGAGTATTATGTTCATGATTTTCTCGTTTTATTGTATTTTTAATGTCGTAATGCATATTTGCATGTCATTTCGGCCATAAAACGCTGACACGTTGATGCGTGACCACCACTTTGCTGGTTTCTTTGTAGCAGCATAAATTAAAGTTAGACATTTAAATAAGTGACATGGATTATGTATTAATATTGTTTTGTTAACACCAAAAGTTAGAATAATAACTAATGTAATAAAAAAATTTAGTAACTAAAAATAAAAGAAAAATCTGATGAATTTCGTGTGAAGCGACTAATGATATATGAAGTCCAAGCCATAAATTGTAATGTAAGTCAATATATTTATTAACCATTTGCGCAATGCAAATTGAGTGCTAAAAGGGCTAAATGTTGATGCATTGGCATTCTATCCAAAAGTTTTATGTTATAGTAAAACATAATAAAAATATGCATTGTGGGATATTTGGCTTGAAGATTTTCTCGCTACCTCACCAGATAAAATTATTTAATTTTTTTAAAAATAAAAGTGAAATTTATTTATTTTTATAATCACATGGAATCTCTAAAAACACTATTCGTTTATGGTATATTTTCCCAAGAGATATTTGGCTTATATATTGCCCCGTAGGATAATTGATATGTATACTGCGACAAAGGATATTTTGATTGAGATTTAATTAAATTTTGTTTGAATGAAGTAATATTTATTTATTTGTTTAAACGAAGAATTTTTTACGTTAAATTATTGATTTTTTTAATTTTTAAAATTATTATTTTTAATTTCCCTCATTTTAAAATCCGAATTTTTCTTCAATAAAAAAGCCTAAAAAGGATAAAGTACTTTTCAATCAATAGCTGATACATCCTAAGTGTTTGATCGGGAAGTAGTTTGGTATTCGATTCATGATGAAAAGTATTTAATAATATTTTCATGACTTAGACGTGAAAGCATCATGATTTCATTTTGCAGAAGTCTACTTGATTTGCTTAGGGTTTGTATCTCATCCTTATTATACGAGCTTATCTTAATGCAATACCAATGCGAATCAAATTGTGCTTAGAACGAAAATATTTGACACCAACAAGGCTGTGTATTTTCATCATGTCGCAAAATGTTGGAAAAACATGGAAAGAATTATAAGCCGAAATATAGCGATCATTTAAATCTCCTTTCAAATCCGGCTTCCTATAATCATGCTTATCTATGACTCTCAAAGTTATGCTTCTTTCATTTAAATAAAAGAAATGCAGAAACATCAGTTTCATTTGTAATTTGCTATCTACATTTTTACATTGTTCATTTTCATAGCTTTTTACCTGACTGTAATTAATATATTTCAACAATTTGCCTTTTTGAATTTCTAACACTGATTTTTTACTATCAATGGCATTAGAACCATTGCTTCAGCACAATCTTTAATATCATTCAAGAAGAATTTTGAGCCGAACAAAGTGTTAGTTCGAGAATTATAGGACGGCTTGCAAAGAGGAGAATTTTGGAATTTTCCTGTAAAAGGTGTCCGTCCAACATTCAATTTCAGCCAGTACTCGCTCTTGCATATCGGTGAATTGAATTGGAGCTTTTCTTCAATCAATGAAGATGAAACTTTATCAGAAATTATTTTTATTGTCCAGAGAGAAAAAAGTATTGAAATAATTGTTTACTTTCATTTTAGGAAAACTCGAACCAGGAATGATAATTCGTTCATAAGAATCATCTTTATCTTATTTCTTGATAAAGGGGAACTCAGCATTTTCACATAAACTGTTATTTGAATCATTATCGCAAAATAGTTCATAATCAGATCTAATATCGCTATTCATATTTCAGTATCTGGTTATTGAATAACTTTTATTAAGTTTTTAATAAATCCAAAGGCTATCTTTGATGAAAATAAATTAATAATGACTGACATGTGTATCATTTAGAAAAACTGAATATTTAAACTTAACAAAGTCACTTAAATCAACCAAAAATTATATATTAAAAGAACACTACTTTACACATCTTATTAAAACACACATATTAAAAGTAAGTAAATTAAAAAATCACAAAATTCTTTTTCTTTTATTAATTTTTGAGAATTTCAATTGCAAGGTTCTCTACAATTTATTTTAATTTAATTAATCCTGATTTAATTTGGTTTAATTAATATGGTGCCTATCCACTAAGTACAGAGTTATACAAACAGTACGATTTGTCCAATGCAATTATGTCTATCTAAACACACCGATTCATTATTAAGTAAAACACATTTAACCCACAATGTTTCACTGGACTATAAAAAGTATTTTAGCTTAACTCCGATATAAAAGTCTTATCATGTGTTTTAATCTTTATTGGCTTATCTTTATCCTCTAAGAGAGCAACCATTAAGACGTCTCCCAAAAATAAGCAATTTTTGACCCACTCCCCCTCGTCCTTTTCTGTCTCTCCCTATCGTCCCCATTTTTCCCTTTTGCAAAGACCCCTCCCCTTCTTAGGGGACGTTCTTAATGGATGCTCCCTGAGGCTAAAGCCATTGTTAAACATCATGCCGTTAATTGCTCGCTTATTTAGACGCCCACAGCACCTAATTTATTAGTGACGTCACATATTATTTAATTTATCTTTATGAAGAAATTTTAAAGAAAATCCACGAACTTTATCCAATAAAAAAAGTATAATGAATTATTGTGCACTAGAGTTAATCGTATTTAAAGTATATCGTTTCACCGGATCACTATAGAGTAACTTCTCAAGATGCACGACTATTTACTTCACGAGTCGGAAAACTGTTGTGTCCCGAATTGTATTGCTTGTAAAGAATCAATGAGAATACTATGTTATAATGAATGTCCATGGTGTCACGGTTTCAAGTGAGACCATTCAATATATGTATTAATCGAAGAAATGCTTAAAGCATATTACTAGGATATTTTTAATTTTAAAATAAATTATTTTAAAATATTTCAATTTTTTACCAAATTTTAGTGTTTCTTTTCTATTAATTATAAAATATCGCCTCTTTTTATTGATTGAAAGATTGGGTTCAGTGAAAATTATTTTCATTGTAGTTTTATCCTGTTTTATTGATTAAAAAGTATTTTATAATATTATTTGTTTCTCAGTGAAAAAAATTATATAATAAAACAGTATATAAATTACAAAATATAAAAAAACAGTAAATATAAATTAAACATTCATTTGAACAAATAATTAAATTTAGCATTTTAAGCGAGGAAAATTAAAAATAATAATTTTAAATAATAATGAATTACTTCATTTAAACAAAATTTAATTTAAAACATTTTAGGAGTTTGTTTGCAAGAAAAATTTCAAACCAAATATCCCTTGAGGCAATATACTGGGTAAGTAAATTTTAGACATCTCAACATACTTAAACATATTTCAAGAGCATGTTAAAAGAAAATAACATTTACAGACAAATAATTTCCCCGATGTTCCTAAAATCTTCTGCTGTGATCAGTGATGTGATTCAGTCGGTTCTCACCAGTTGCTTAATTATTTGTGTGCAAATAATTCCCATAATGGAGAGACTAGTAATAAAAGTATTATATAAAATTAATTAATTTTTATTTCATACAAGAAACAGCTAAAATATTCGAGTGATCGGATTCAGTCTGACATGATTCGAATATTTTGATTAGACTTTAAAATAGTGCAATCAAAATATTTCAATATTTTCCGAAAAATATAACACAATTAATAAACAATAACAGTTTGGTTTATTTGGCGCCTGTTATTTGTAAAATACGGTCATTTTATTGTTTATCTAATGTGAATTTATAATTCGATTTTTTGTTTTAATTTCTAATTTTTTATTACTAAATTCCTAAGAATCTTATCACATATAAGTGAATAAAAATTATGACAAGGGAACCACTTACTACAACTAACTTGCCTTATTTGAGGTGTGATTTAGAGAGTATTTTGTATTGAAAAACTCTTGCTTGTGAAATACGGATGATCAGGTTTAAAACAAAAAGGTAAATGTTTCATTCTTTGCCGGTTTAAAAATTAACAGTGAGTGTGAGATAATGCGGTGTCTATTTTCCTGCTTCAAATACTCGACTGACCTCAGGAATCCCCGTTAGGCCCATTTCAATACACCTACAAGCGAGGCAGTTATCATAAAAATTCATATATTCCGAATAAAAAAGTTATATGAAAGCATTTTTCTTATTTTGGACCAGGATAAAATAAAAAAAAGATTTTTGTACCAAAAGTTTTCATCTTTATATATAATTGACTTTCATTCATTAAAATAAAATAAATAGGAAAACATTATTTGGAGTTATTTTCTCCATAATTGTGTCATTGAATGAAGGGGGGCTTTATTACTTTCGGGTTATTATAATAATCAATTAAAAGAACAATTTTTCAAAGCATTTGAAAATGTTTCGGGTAATTTCTTTGAAATTAGTGGAAACTTTTAAACGAATAAATAAAAAATTTATTAGAAAATTATTTGAGTCTGTTTTTGTTGAATATTACAGTGTATATATGTGGAATGTCGAAATATCGGAACCCACAAAGGGTAAAAAGAAAAAAATGAAATTCTATACAAATTAATTTTGATATCAAAGTTCTTTCTAAATTGTTGGGATATTAAATACTCGTAGATGGATAGGTCTCTCGATCCGACTCATCGTGTTCAATAATCAATAAGACAAAATCCCAACAAAGAAATCTTTATTTACAAATATTCACCACAAGATACAATTGTTTGGTTGTCATAAACACTCATAGGGTATCACGTAATAAGTCACTGCAATCTGATAAACTTCTTTATCTGTTTACTACTTTCAACTAGTTTCTCAAACTCGTTAGATTTTTCTCTTTGACCAACTGGCAACTTATTTTGTTGTCAATTCCTTTTATAATTTTGGGTTGCCATTAATTTGTATTAGTGCTATGGAAACAATTTTTTCCTTTTCGGAAAATTTACTGCCCATTTTACTAATTCCGGGAAACCCATTAAGCTGACGTTCAGCTCGGCGGCCCTTGATTAATGGGTTCGTAGGTAAATAATTTAATTAATTAATAAATTTGTTTTTGGGCTCCCAACCCTTCAATATACCTCATCTCAATCTAGTAGTATTTTATTCGTCTTCAAAATCAAATTTGCTACAGGTTACCACTTTTCCCCCCGAAGAATATTGATTTTTACTTTTTTCAAAATTTAATTAATTTTAATTGGTTTCGATAATTTTAAATTTTTTTATTTTTATTCATGTTTTATTATAACCCCAACAAAATACTTTCGATAGAAACTACCATCCCAACTGGATAATCCTGATAAAAAGAATTATTTCCTTATGATTTAGAATAAGAAAAATTTACATTAAGATATAGATTTGGCGCGTTGAAATTATTTCAATTTTTAATTTAATAATTATAGCACTGGGAGTTAACGTATTTTCCTAGTTATAAGTTGCATCATTCTATATGTCGTAAATTACCTATTTTTACGAAAAATTATCATATAAGTCGCATAAAAAAGTCATTAAAAACGTTTGTGTGATTGTTGTTTTTCAGCATCACTCAAGCAGAAATATAAACATAAAGTTAGAAAATAAATTACTCATCACTCGCCGTTGGTACTGTCGGCAGCTAGGTCATTCAAAACTATATAGGGTCTTAAATGCCTAACTGCTGAACAAAAACTATTGATATTCTACTACCATACCGGTGAGTGAGGTTGTCCAGTACTCGCCGTTGGTATTGTATGACATGGGCGGATATACCTGAAGAGGTGATCTCACACAATGATACTTCTTGAAATATATCCTTTTTCTCTCTAGCTACAGATATAAAGACTTACACTTTCATCTACTACCGTTTATTTTGCCCAGCGCTCCACTATCAATTAAACTGGTATCCTACGATCTGACAGTAATTTTCACGCTTAGCTTAATTGCACTAAATCCGAGTGGGCAATACACTATTCACCGATAAATCACTGTCATAACATCTCATCTTATTATTTTCACGGGTCCAATTTAAATAGAACCAAAAATCATTCATTTGGCTTGGAGTACCGTTTAACAAAAGAAAAAACGTTATGCTTATAAACAAACATTTCTGTTATGCAATTTAACGTCATTCAAAACATTTAGTAGTAATTGGTGTAGGATGAAATTTAGTCCTATAGTGTTATCAAGTATAACTGTGGCCATTTATCATAATGTTGATCTTTTTAGAGGTTATTGGATCATTTGAGTCACTAAAGCTTTGGAAAAATCGTTATTTCAACGTGGCTTATTTCAACGTAGCTACCATACTATCCTACACTTACCTCAATTAGCTTTGTGCAATCATATTCTTTTATTACTTTTATTTACTGAAAAGGAAAACCCCACCAACCCAAAATACAAAATAAGGTGTTGTCTTTCATCACTATCCAGTTCCTCGTCAATTTTGGTAGGATTTTTAATAACAACAAAAAAAGTCTTCATCGTCTTAATTCCCTTATTCTGCGTTATTTAGTTTTTTTTGAATTTTAAACAGTGCTGACTGGATTAAGCAGCCTTGCCGTTAACTCCAGCATTTTTTGACCAGTGGACTGCGTTTCTGTTTAGCGCTCCGTGACCTGAACATTCGCGCATCGATGAATGTATCAGAAGCCATCTTACTGGGATAAACTTCCAACCTGTTAACAGCAGGGATATTATTGTCTTTCAGGACCTCTGATTTACTAGCATATATTAAATGATTTTGAATGAAAATATTTAAGGGTTCGGGAGCCTGTCAATAAAAATTAGCGTGGATTCGAAGATCCATTAAAATTGTGCTTATAAATCAAAAAATAAGATAAAATGATGAAATATGTATTACAAATAAAATTTGTACTTACGATAAAATCTCGAAATGTTGTTGCACAAATGTTTCAGCGAAATGTTGTAAAGTTTTATAAAGTTAAAATTATGAATTTAACTGTTATATTTCTAGTGTTTTTATGCGCGTGTGCGACAAATGGTATTATTTGAACTCTAACTTCTTCATTTTTAATCTTTTTATTAATCTTTTAATTCTTTTCTTGTCCTGTTGAGGTTCTTTTTGTTAATTTGATTTAATGTTTAAATATTTTATTTTATTTTTTATTATTGTCTTTTGTTTATTAGCCATTTTCCTCGCTATATGTCGTTTTCTTCCGCTTTTGTTTATTTTTTAACCTAATTTTGCGAGGTTAGTTTTATATTTTAAATAATTATTTTTCTTTCTGAAACCGCTCTACATTTTTTAAATTTATTTATTTAATTGTTTAATTGATGTTATGGTCTTTTAATATTGATTATTTGGTGTTTTATTAATTATTTTGTTATTTGTTTACGTGTGTGTGCATTTGCCGGTTAAATTCATAAAATTTAATATAATTAAATTAATTAATTTTAATTGCAAATTAATGGGTACAGTATGATGTGGGCGGGTGAACTTGAGAAAGTGATCTCATAGAGTTATGTTCCTCGAAGAACACCCTCTTTCTCACTAGCTCAAGTTAGAATGACTCATGCTCTTACACGCCGGCTAAAATCCCTGTCGACATTTCTTTGATAGGAAAATTTTCAACTGCGTTATGTTCATCAATACGCATTTATCAAGCTAAGTTTCCACAGAAAAATCTAAATCATCTTTGCATTTAAAGTGAAAAGGAAATAGGTTAGAACTACAACCACTTAAATTAGTCACAAAACAAACGTTCATCTAATTCGAATTTACTCAAACACCCACGAATTCAGATCACTAGATCCCGTTATCCATTCTCACTGTCTAACAAAATTAACAAAGATACAAATACTTAAATATAAATACATATATTACACAAAAACCTATATTAATTTTTAGCGATATTAAATTACATAACAATTAATATTCACAGAAAAAAAAACATATTCAATTTATGCGATCTTAATTTACTCAACTTCCGTCGTGTTGATGTCTACTGGGAATTCTCAAACTAGGAACTTGGATTTATTCAACTTGTGGTTGTTAGGGCGATAGATTTAAATTCAAAGTTGAAGTCGTGATGGGCATTGTAAGCTCATCGGACCCTAGGATGCGTGACACCTTAATCGCGCTATCATGTGGATCAAATTGTAGATAGTACTAGCCGGAGCTAACGAACAAATCGTTTACCCCAACTAATTTTAGTGCGCTGTGACCTGAACAATCCGGTATCCACTGAAGAAACAGTAGCATTCCAAATAATTGCGACACTCAGGCCTGTAAACAACCGGATTGAGCTACCGTTCGGCCCATGATTTTAATAATAGTGGACTTGCTGGCAATAACTATCAAGGTCTCGAACATCCAAAAATACAATTTAAATTTATGGAAAACCATGTAAACATTAAAAAGTTTATTACAAATCAAAACTACTTACATGTACAAGTACAAAATTTAAGAAAAATGAATTTTCAAATAAGTGGAAAATGTAAGTTAAGTTATGATTTTAACTGCGCTTTATTTAGTGCTTTCATGCATGTGTGCGACCAATGATATATTTTGGAGCTTTAATTTGTCCATATTTTTATTTTATTTAATATTTTGATTTGCTTTTTCTAGTAAGGTTCTTTTTGTTAGTTTTGTTTTCTTCTTAAATATTTTATTTTTAATTGCTTGCTTGCTTTAATTTCTTTTTTAGCCATTCCCTCTATTTATGGTCGCCATCTCCTGCTTTTTACCTCTATTTGCGAAGTATAGAGGTTTATATTATTATTATTTATTTTGTGCTTTCAGCTGTCCAACAATAATTTATTAATTGTTTACTTGATGTTTTTTCTTGATTTCTATTATTTGTTTGAGGCGCGTGTTGATGTAACAGTTAAGATCATAACCGGATAAAATTTAATTTAATTATTAATTTATGGATCTTAGCCCAACAGTTAACAGAAATAATATTCGCCACAAATAATTTAAACGTCAAGCCTCTGAAGCTTGTGATTATGGAAATTCCAAGATATGAAAAAGTTTGATTATTTTTGTCGCCATGGGACAAATAAATCAAACTCAGATTATCTCCATTGGGTTATTTGGAGAATATTTTGACACGGGCATCTAATTATACAATTTAAAATAACGCCTTTAAAGGAAAATACAAGATTTAATATATTTAAGTGCAATCGCCAACACGATATAATAATGAAAATATTAAGGTATCGGAATAAATAATATGCTATAAATATGGTAAAATAATCATAAGACAATAAATACATTGGAAACAAAATAATATTTTCACGATATATTATTCTTCATAATTTTCTCTGTAGAAGATAAGTATTTTTTTACTAAATTTCGCGAAGTAAATAAATTACAAAGAGAAAATTTGAAATCTCTTCAAATTGGCATAAACTCTGTCAGATATAAGGTATATTGGTTCAGAGATAATAAATATTATGTTGAGCCATTTAACATTGTATTGGATGTGCTGTGGAATAATTTCTCACTAAATGTGCAATAATCAAGATAGCATTCATTGTCACCATTTGATGATATTTTCACTGGCATATTTTCAATGCAATATTTGGCAATCGCATCCGGTAGTTCTTGGAGAATAGTTGCACGCTTGATTGCACTCTGTGTAAATTATAATATTGTCAAAGAATTGGAAAAGGTAGGAAGAAATCGAAAATTGGTGAAATTTTTGTAAAAAATTATAAATAAAATTATTAAAATCAAACAATAAAATTAAATGTTATATACTAAAAATAATATTTATTTTAAAGTTTTCAAATATTGTTTTTTAAATATTTTTATTCTTGTTTAATTACATCTTCGATATGTAGAAATGGGAATCGAGTCGCTCATGTACATTTTTGTTTAAATAGTCGTACGAGCTCAACTATTTTTTTATGGTTGAATGAACAATAAAATTACAGCATTATTGTACTACTTACAGTTTACTGATTTCTGTTAGGTTTAATAGGATTAATATATGAGATTATAACGATAAGATACATGATAGCCAATTATACTCGTTTTTTAATTTGTTATAATGATTCTAGGAGAACCTAAGTATATTTCCCCTCTCAGGTCAATTGTTACATTAAGAACTCATTAAGAATAGTAACATTATGGAGCATCCATAAAAGACTCTCCTCTGAAATTGGAGAGTGGGTATTCACATATTAGGCAATGGAAGGGGTTCCAAATTATCAGAACAGCCTTTTAACACTTTAATTTCACACAAATTTTAATGTTATTAATTACGATATTTTCTCGGAGAGAATACGACGTCCCTTTAATATGGAAAGAGGATGTTTCAATAAAATGAACAGAGGGAAGAAAGCTTACTAATTGCTAGTTTCCAAAAATTCTCTAATTTGCTCTTAAAACTTAGATCCCTTGATTTTGTAAAATTCCTTGAAGTATACATTCTGAAGATATCCATGAATAAATATGTAACAACACAAATGTTGACAATCACGGATAACTAAGTTATTTCACTAGTCTAAAAATTGAAGAATATAGGGTGTTATTTCTTGGTCACTAGAATTACTAATTTTTATTACTTAATTTACTTACTTAGGCACTTGATTGTATTTGTTCAATTAATAGAGATTCGTCTCTTAAATTAATAATTTGAGAACTTACTTTTACTAACTCTGTTCCTCGTTTTTATTATTGATTTTAAAAATTTGAAGTTTGATAAATTTAAATTTTCTTATTTGCAATGAAATAAAATTCGCAAAATAAGAATTGCTATAGACAAAAATTTCAAGTTCTATGACCCGAAAATCACAAAAAGTAAAACAAAAACAAAACAAGGATAAAACAAAGAATGCAATTATAATGTTAGCTTTAAGACTTTTTGTATTAGTAATATCCATATTTTAAATCGAAAATTCAAAACTATACAATTTGTTTGCAATATTTAAACAACTTTACGAAAAGTTAGAGTAATGTACGCTCAAGGAGTTTGTATACCGTATCAATCTACAACACACATTTATTTAATCATTTATTTAATTAATAGAGGAAGTAAGTAAAATAAGTGGTCACTATTATTTATTTTAAGTGATTAAGTCAAAATATTAAATATTAAAAAGTAAGTGATCAAGTCGGTAATTTAAGAAATCAAAAAATAACCATCCATTAGATAATGTTGGTAAAAATTGTATATTATTATTGCATCGGTTATTCTTTATAATTAGCCCAAGCAAAATAACCACACCATTATAAGGCCACTATCGTCGGAACGCATATAATATTTGTATCGTGTGTTATTTAAAACAAAATATAACTACACCTGATTCAATTCATTAAAAACTTCTATAATAGAAGTTTTAATGAACAACCAATTACAATTATGGTTGTTTATGAATTAGCCATTTTTAAAATGGCTGACAGGTAATTTTTTTAATAAAGTATATTTTAGGACTTGGATTGTGATCTCGCATATTTATGAGACCATTATTCAAGCTCTTAAATAATACTTTTCATCATCATTTATTATAAATTTAGTTTTAATTAGTTTTTAGGTTTTTTAGGAATTTATGCCAATTTATGCAAATTAATGGAATTATTTTCTAATAAATGTAAGTCCGATTAATTGAAAACTAAAATTTATTATTAAAAAGTTTCTATATTCGAATAAACTATTCTTCTGTTCCTTGGAAATTTGTTTTGGCTGCCATCTTTTTTACCTTTTGACAAATCCAAATTTTTGATAATTATTGATTTTATGAGGCTTTGGAAATTTCTTTTAATTTCCCAAATTTATAAAAATCTTCCCCATTTTCAATGGTATTAATGATTTGGATTTTTTATACTTTATAAAAAAAATTTTTTTTAACTTAAGTTATCGGAAAACTTATGTTTTCCGTATTTTTTAAACTCCTCATTTGAAGGTTCTGGTTCCACTGCTCCTGGTAAATTGCAAATGAGGTAAAAACTCAAAAACCTAGAGTTTCGATGGATATTTTTGAAATATCTGAAAAGTTGTAAAAATATTAAATTGATTGATTTTCTTGAAAAATCTTACGAAATTATTTCTTAATTTTCTCTAAAACTCAAAGTAGAGTTTTTGGTATTTTTTTCAAAAATTTTCGGCTTTAATTTAAAAAAAACTTGTCTAAAAGGTTACTAAAAATAGTTTTATATAGAGTTTTTAATAAATTGAACATTTCTACATTTTGAAAGTTTGCATGCATTATTTACTATGTATTATGTTTTTATATTAAAAAAAAATTTTCTTCTAATTTCTTCCTTCCTATATTATAAGTTTTTATTCAATTGAACAAATTACATGCAGACACGGGTAAGTATGTATGTCCCTATATTATAACTTTATTGATTTTTTCATTTTATTATAGGAGTTTTTAATGAATTGAATCACGTGTATTAATAGTTTTATTGGGAGTAGTTGTTAGTTTAAAGAAGTTATTCAACGTATTGTGCTAGTAATGTTGATCACCAAGAATGGATTTGGTGTAACTCAAAAGATTATTAAAATATTACTATAACTAAGGGATATTATTAGAAAAAAAACATTATTTTATTTATAAAAAAAACTTGCCAAACACGCCAAGTCTAGTTTACAAATCATGGCATTTGCATTCCGCAAGTCAATGGTATCGTATACTAACATATCAAACTGACTTTGAATTCAAATAAATAATGAATTTTAAAACGTGAAACAAAATATGATATGTATTCTAGTCCTGGAGGACAGGGTTGACAAGCTTTGACTAGTTAACTAGAATTAGCGCTAAGATAAGATTATTTCAAATTCATAACATGTAATTTTACAAGAATTAAAAATATCAAAAAATAAAATATTAGTTTTAATTTTAGGAATGCTTAATATTTAGTAAAAAAAGTCGTTATTTATGGTTTTTAAATAATATATTAAATTTGACTTTGAACTTTTATTCTAATTCAGAGTATCCGCGGCTGATCAAGACGTTCATTTTCATTCTCTTTAAAACAAGAACAGTTTGATTAAATCAATATACATATAAAATTAGATAATATAAATATTGTCAAGACAGCCTGGGTTAAAAACCAACATTTTTATGTTATCTGATTAGAATTGTAAATTCTCTGAAAAATAAATTATTACAGATTTGGTTGACTTTGAAAGCATGTTGTTCCGATCTTTTAGATAAGTGGTTCTTAACCGTTTTATATTCGTGGCCTACCAGATATTTCAATTTTTTTGGATTCACCAGTTTTATTACTAATTTATATTTGTTAAATTATCTATAATAAATTGATACGTTTATTTTTATATACACATATAACTTTATTATTTCATTATCGATTAACTTTTGTATCATTTAATGGCCCCAGGTAAACTTTTTATGGACCCACATGATGCCCTGTTAATAATCACTGTTTTAGATGTTTCATTCACATGTATGATACAGAAATATCAATAAGTCGAATGAATGAATGAATGAAATATTTCTCGAGTATATATATATATATATATATATATATATATATATATATATATATATATGTGTGTATATATATATATTGAATCTCCTTGAACTTTGTTTTATTAAATTGTGTAATAAAAATAAATTTTATTCAAATTTTTCAATTATTAATGGACGTAATAAAGACCCAAACAAAATAAGACTAATTTTGCGTGTGCGTTCACGTAAAAGTATTGCCTATTTTGTCCACCAATCAGGGCACGGATAGAGAAGACATGTGACTATAAATGCAAACAGTATCAATATTTTCTCACATTGGTTTACCGACAATGAAGTCATTTGCGTTTTGCTCTGATATAATATCATCGCTTATGCAACAACATTTATCTCCATCTCAAGTCGTTCAGAAGGCTATGGAAGGTTAATGGAATAAAACAAGCCACAGCTTATCGCCACATAAAACAGTTAACCACTTCTAGCTGCGGATCTTTTCCAAATAAAACATGTAATATTATTTAGAAACTCGAATAACACACGCGTATAACATTCAGGTTAGACTGTAGTTGTAAAAAATAAATGAAATATTAAAGAAAAACAAAAACAGATCAAAGGTGAACAAATAAATAAAAAAAACTTATGTTTTGATAGATGTTAAATGATTTGTAAAATGTCCAAGCCTATCAAGATGTTGATAACTTTATTTTGTTTGACATTGATAAATTTTTAAATAGTGAAATTTCACAATGATATAAGGCTACCTACATGAAATAAAATAGATTTTTACATTTATAAATTTCGATGAGAATAAATCTGAATATTTTCTGACATATGTCTGAAATAAATAAAATTTTCGATGAGGTAACTAATTTTTAATAATTTTATATTGTCAAATGATTAATAAATTTTAATTATGTCACTAAACAATGTTGAAATTTCACAAACAAAATTAATCAGTAAATCAACATTTAAAATAATTTTACAACACATAATTAAAATATATATGTATTATTTGACAACATTTCCTAGTCAACATCATTTCTAAATTAATTTATTTTTCAACAACTTATGATTTTGAATAATGCTAAGTTTACACAGGAACGCGCAAACATTGCCCAACTGTAATTATTCCCACATAAATAATAGATTCATCTTTGATAAAAATAATTTACTCTAATTATTTTGTATATTATTTGAACACAAATTTCAGTTATATAAAAACGGTTTTCATAGACTAACAAATTACCGCTTTTAAACACGTCAAGAGTTTGATAAAAAATATAAGAAAAAATATTGTTTACTATTATAGTCGAATCTCTATTTAGTCAGAAGCGTTCTAAATATGATCCAGTGAATATACCACTCCTCATATCCTAGGCAAAGCAATATGCGAAAGTCTTAGTATAAAATAATTCAAGGAAAAGTTTCAAAGAACATCCTTCCATGTTATTTACATCGCTATTTACTTGAAGACGTATATAATATTGATGAGACAAGTCTCTTCTACGGCCTGCTTCTATCCAAAATTCTTGCCTTTAAAAGAGAAACATGTTCCGATGGAAAGAAAAGCAAGCTTCGCCTAACAATTCTAGTCTGTACAAATATGAATGGAACAGACAAACAAAATCTATTAGTGATTGGTAAGTGAAAATCCTCGATGCTTCAAAGTTTGGAAAACGTCATAGTTTCCTGTTGACTACAAATTCAACAAACAAGCTTGGATAATTTCTTCAATCTGAACTGAGTAGTTGCACAAGTTTGATTAAAAGATAAATGCATCTAACCGCAAATTTCTTATTATTGTAGATAATTGCAGCAGTCACTGTATACAAACGGGACTTGCAGCTGTGAAACTGGTGTAACGTCCAACTAATACAACTGCAAAAATACAACCCTTCATTGAAGGCATTATTCACTCAATGAAACACACTATCTTCGTCGTTTACTTAATCGGTTTCTGCTATGGATGGATGAACAGAAAGATTATTCTCAGTTCAAGATCAGTGTCCTTGAAGCCATACAACTACGCAGCAGAGCATAGAATGCTGTGTCATCAACAACTGTAGCAAACTGCTTCAGACATGTAGATTTTGCTTTTCATCTCCATACAACTAGTGATTCACATGAAAATCCGGAAATGAAAGGTAGCGATGAGGTGCAAAACCTGCTTGACTACTTTCGAAATAATATTTACTACCATGCACGAATATTTTTACGATTGCATTATGTACGATAGACTACAAATTGACAAACTTGAACAAATTATTGGTCAACAGGGTGAAACTTGTCAGCACCATTTAATCACCCCTCATTCTGATTATTACTTGTTCTACTAATGATAAATAAATAATTCAGAAATACATATCTATAGCAATTACTATAAAAGGTTCCGAACACCACGAAAAAGCAATTTTATAATTCGCGAAATTTATTAAAAACTGTTGAGGGTTCCTAATTAAAATTAAATTAGCGAATAGCTATCAACCTGAGCAGTGTTATCACAAAGAAATAAAGAATTGCCTTTATTTATGTTCTACTAAATTTTAATACATTTACATTATACTGTTTGACTTTCAATGAAAACTCCATAAAATTTATAGAAAACAAAATTGCGTAATTTTTATATTTCATTAAATTTTGAAAAAAAGTTTTCAATTTATGATTTAATTTAATGGATTTTTAATTAAAATTATTTTCGGTATTGCCTTTTTCAAAAAAGTCGAATAGAAAAAAAATGATTTTGAAAAGATTAATTTTTAAACTTGTGTTTAACGATCCCAAATAATATGTCATTTCGTAAAGAAATTGTTTCTTTAATTCAAGTAAATACTTTTTAATGGGAAATCTGATAAATAGAATAAAATATAATAAATTATAAAAACAAACAGTTTTTTTATATTATAATAGAGACTGCCCATAAATATTGTTACTAGTTGAAGAGGGAGGTGGTCACACATCTGTGAAGAAGGGGGCGTTTAATAAATATGATATCAAATGACATGGTTATTGCCGCACACGAAGAAAATGGAGAGTCAGATTGGTTAGACGAAGAAAAGCTGGATCTGACCAGATCCAAGCTCTCCAAATAAATGTCATGAAGTATTGTTTCACCGTAGCAGAATGAAGAAACTTAGATATTTTATTTATTTCTGGTATATTATTATTTTTAATAAACTTTCAAATTTTTAATTACTTTAATCGATAATTATAAGAATTTAAATAATAACATTTTGGAACCATACAGTTTTAGCTACAAAAAGAATATTTAAAATAAATTTCATGACAATTTCAGCTTATAAAAGCCTCTACAAAATTATAATGTCCATTTTAAATTTGTCTCTCCGATTTATCAATGTGCTGTTCTGCTATCCAAAGAAAAAGTATCGTATGTACAATCTTTTGCATGTTAAGATATGAACACCTTATCGGCTTTAACGTGGCTTTAGTAAACATACAGTAATTTTTTAGTCATTATTATTCGATTTATTTGCGATATAAAATTTTTATAAAGCATTTTCTTTATTAAACTACTTCCAAATTGTGTATCAATTAAAAATTTCACTTGAGAAAAAAATGTAAAAAACCATACTTTAAAATTTTGGACATCAGTGCTCCGTAATATAAAATAAATACTACAGTGACAAACCGTTGTTTGAAATAATAATGATAATTTGCAAATGGAGAATATGCATTTGTGGGATAGAGGAAGGAGTGAAGAGCTTTGTGAGATAATATTTGAGAGAACAATAACTCTTTGACGGGTGACAAGGTTGTGCACGGTCACAATTGAGTGACGACAATTATGGACACCCCAGCTTTCATTATTTTCCTTGTTAAAATATGAAGTTTTGATATAATGATTGCTAGGATAGATCATTACGATTCATGTGTTTCAACATGTAGTAAAATACCCATCGAGCAAGTTGGAATCAAGTGAGTACTATGGTAAACATGAAGTAATACTAATTAATACGATGTTCCACTATTTCGCTAGAATAAAACATCAAAATCGAAAAACCGAAAAAATCTTGACAGCCGATAATGCTAATCATATAAATGATCACATATTTTAAAGTACGTCCGGTTTGGAACTAAAAACAACATAACAAAAGAGTTCAACGAGGACTACATTCATTTATCAAATGATAAGTGACAAGAGTAGATAGGTGAATAACTCCTCCGTCTCTTTTCATTGACTAAAGGGGGGAAATATAATATTCTGAATATATAAATAATTAAATTAACTAAGAAGATCCCAACAAAGAAAAGTCCATAACCATCAATGTGCTAGCATCATTACAACAGAGTATATCACCCAGAAAAATATTAGAAAGAGTCGTGATATTAGTAGCTTTATTATGAAATTCTTGATGCAAAAGTGAAAGCATGTTGCTTTTAATGAACTCAAAATATAAATTTCGGCTAAATGCAACATTTAGGAATGATAAATAAGGATAAATTATTTTTCTTCGGCTTCATACATTGCAAAATGTAATTTTAAAGCAATTAGTGTTTTTATTTTTTATATAATGGTCATGTGTTTGAAAGAATTCACTAAGGACAATCGGGTCAATGCCACATATATTTCTCCTTAACATTAAGATAAAGAAAATAAATTTAGTATATTTTTGGTGACTCACTGTGTGAATAAATAATGGTTTTCCCATCATGCTAGCCTCGTATTTCCGTGTACATGACGCCGCTTTTAGTTGGCTGAGTATAGGTCTATTTTATTCAATTATTTCTTTGTAAACTACAAAGATTACAGTCTATTTTGGCAGGGAAATATTAGCCAACTCTTAGTAAACCCTTGGTCTTTATATAATGAATAAAATCACTGATTGACATAAAATTACATTTTGCAATGTATGAAGCCGAAGAAAACTAAGTTGTTCATGCTGTGCAGGAAATATGTTGCAAATGATGAATTACTGAGTGAAAATATGTCTCCCCTGATCTGCAGGATGAGTGAAATAATTTAGAATAAATTAAAATAATGGATATTGTGGTTTGCAATATTGAATTTATAAAAAAATCCCGACTAATAGTTTACACAAGCCATCAAAACTAAATTAATATTTATAAAGTGCCATATTCTGATTGTTATGACAACCAATTACCGTAAACAAAACTTGTCATGACAACCAAACATTAAAATTATTTCAATAATTCTCACCTGATTATTAGCTAAAATTTTAAATGATTCGACAAACTGTTCGCTGATTCCCCGGTTGGAATTTTTTTGAATGATGAAATCCAGAAATGAAGTAAGGGTTATAAATCCCGTTTTTTCAGGATCAACTAGCATCATTATTTCTTTAAATTGTCTGTCGTTCTGTAAATTATCGGATCATGTTTTATGAAAGGATATAAATGAAAATACATTGTAACTATTAAATCAGAATTTATGATTATTATTATAAAAAATATATAATTAAATAGACATGGTAATGATTTTATTAAAAGAAAGCGCCATTCAAAGTCTAGTTTTAAGGCATATTTCAACAGATTCATTCCCATAATAAGGTAAAAATCCTACCAAAACAAAATGGATTAATTAATATACTATAAATAAATTATTATCTTTTTATTAAATATTTTTTTTAATAATTTTTTCATTAATTTTAAAATTTATATAAATAAAATAAATTTACTATTATAATACAAAATCTCAAATTAATATTAAAAATTAAAATATAAATCATTTTAGAATAAAAATATATAATAAAAATAATAATAAAAATAAAAGACTTTTAAACACAATCGACATTATTTATCACAATTTTACATAATCAAAAAACTTAAAAACATTCAAAACTCATTCTCATATCATTTTGCACATTAATCTTTGGATCCAGTAACATTATCAACAACGGTTCATATATAACATGTTCCCCATAATTAAGACTTTGTAATAAAAAATAATAATTTATTTAAAATATATTAATTAATCCATTTTATTTTGGTGTTTTTTACCTAATGATGACAGTGAATTTGTAGAAATATATCACAAAATGAGTGTTTTAATGGTGCTTTCTTTTTTTTCAATTAGTAAAATTAAATTTGATCTTCATTTAATAGTAACATAGATTTAGCTAATTGTCTGGTGCATTTTTATTACTTTATAAATAACAGTAAATAATAAATATTTCACATTTCATGACTAAATAAACATATTTTTTATTATACTCACCGCTACTAGTTAAAAAACTTACTAAGATTCTTCAAACCGAAACTGTGGCAATTGTGCCATTATTTAAATTTGACTTTTCGCTGTCAACTGACGACACTAATATCATATTTTTTAAAGGAATTAATAACTTAGCGAAATCATGCCATCAAAACTTTTGTTTATTTCATTTTTCAAATGATTCGGTCTAGCATAATGACAATTTTAACTTGGAAATCCCAGATTAAGTAACAACTGGTTTAAAAGATGGTAAAATTTTATACATAACTTCAATAATGAATGAAAGAATTTTATTTAAAGCATTGTTGATTAAATTATAATCCACTAAAATTAATATTTAATCAGTAACGAGTTTATTGAGATTGTTTAATTAAATCGTTTATTAATAACTATTACGTTATTATTAACTCCGTTTATAGCATTTTAAAAAGATTATGATGATAGACTGATGATGAGGATAATATCGTCAAAATATATTTCGTTTATTGGGCGTTTTTGTGTTTAAATTAAAAATGGACCATCTTTTTTTCAACATTTAGATTTAAATTAATTTTAAGATATTTTTCTAAAGTAGCTAATATTTTTGACTTGAATTAAAAATGATAAAACATTTGTATAATATTCGAACCCAACTTATAAATACAAGTTATAATAAAACTCACTTCTTCATTCTCATCGAGAGAATATCCTAACGACAACATACATGAACGAAACTGACTTTGGTCCAATTTATTAGAATTCGTGCGATCGAAATATTTAAAACAAGTCTTATATTCCTCAACTTTGTTAGACAATGAAATATCTGACTGATTACTTGTCAGATTTGGACTTGAGGACTTGGAAATCTCATTCAATAAATAATTCAATGTCTCATGTATTGCACTTAATTGTTCGAAACTGTAAGGAGTTTTAAAATTGTCGATTTTATGATGTTCATCGAGTTTCTAAATTAATTTATAGTAAATATTTAAGTGAATATATATTTAATTCTTTAAAATATGCGATGTATTTATTATGATATCTTTTATTGGGTTTTTATTTGAATTATTGCATTTTTTATGACTCCACTCGTGTCCTTAGGTATCAAAACGAATTTACTGAAACCAAAATTTACAACATGGATTATTGCACTGAACTCCGAAAATGGAAATAGGATACCTTTTATTATTTCAGTATGCCCTACAAGCCAACAAGTACACAGAGACTAGGGAATTTAACAGAGAGGGTTCTGCGAATGAAATAATTTTACTTTCTTGGGCTTCTTTCGTTTAATCATCAATCCTTTCATTATCACTTTATGTTCTAAGACTTAAAATATTTTAAGGATATTAAATCTCTTTTATACTCACTTGTTTTTATCTAATTTCCTTCGTGACCACATACAGCTTCTACATTAGGGGATAGCTAAGAAGTCATTTTGATGTGTTTTAAGTTAATTTGTAATAACTATTTTCAAATTAGATCGAAAAAACTTGTAAGCACATTTTTGATTAATTTATTTTGATCTTTAACATATTTTTAAATTTATGTTTTCAAGGTCTTCAAGTGGAAATTTTTATTATTTAAAATTATTTCCATAATCAATTTTTAAGTCAAAATATACTATTCATTAAAGCAAATTTTACTAAATAATAAATTTTCAAAATTTTAAATTCCCAGCTATTATTATTATTATCTTTCAACACAGCAATAAATCTACTAGTTATAAAATAATAACATTAAAATCGCAAAGCTTCGAAAGCTTCATATTTATCAGTAACTGTAATAGAACGCATAACAACTGTATGCGTTCTACTATAGTCACTGATAAACAGTTACTTACCCACATAATACACCAAGCGAAGTTGAGATAAATTCCTCTATGATACAAGTTGAAGCATAAATCAACTTATTCGAATTTATTTTTTGAGAAAATTTAAGGGATTTCAGCCATTTCTGAAAATGCTGCAAAGTAAGTTAGTTTTTAAAGTTATAAGTTTTTAAGAGTTGAATTATGATTTTATAAGGAAATTAAATCATTATTCAAACTTACAATTATAAATTTTGATCTACAAGCTCATGCATATTAATATTAATAATGATTATGAATATTCAGGAAATGATTTATTTTATGATAACTTATTTTTCTGATATTATTCAAAAAAAGTGAGTTAAATTATTTTTGAAGTTATATAAATTATTAATTGCATTAAATAATTATATTTTTTATACATAATTTGAAAAAAATCTTCGAATATGTACACAAAATAATTGTGTTTATAATTATTTTTTAAAACTTACTAATATAATTTACAATTTATGCTTTTTTCGGATTTCAGGTTTTGTTTTTTTCGACAGAAATATCTGAAATGTTAAATTAATTTTAGTTTTAAGGGTAAATCTTATGAAGATACATCCTCATTTACTCGAAATTTCCAAGTAAAAACCTCATAATTTAAATTAAAATTTTTTCCGCCATTCTTCTTTCTAAAAATATCTCAAAAATGTTTATAAATTAATTTATTATAGGGGTTTTTTCAACTTCTAATGGCTACATGTTAAAAGTTTATATGCATGTTTTATTATGGGTTGTGTTAATGTGCATTATTTTATTTCTCTATCACTTTGTGTTTCTATAGTGTAGGGTTTGTCTCAGTGACTATTTTACTAGCAACCTCAAGGTGAGTTGATGTGTTTATATGCTATAAATTTATTGATTTTCTTTTAATATTATAGGTGATTTGTCTCAACGTGTCTTGGTGTAATTTCATCAATTTTATTTGAAAACCCATCATGTACCTGTAGTATGTTAGTAGCGACAATGAACAGCACATGATTCAGAATCTCAAAACACCTTGGCTAAGAACCTTGAGCATTCGCCCACACATAGACTGATAAAGTTTTAAGCACAAATCAGGAGTCACTACTAATTTTCACACTACACGTGGCTGCACGTTTTCTTGCTGAGTGCATGCACTTGATTTTCGTACCATTCATTTCATGGTAGACCAAAAATTTTCAATAGGATTGAGACCCGGAAGGGCTGGCCACACTGGAACTTGAAGTTGCGCAAGTTCGAGAAAATCCATGATTCGTGGGGCAACATGAGGTCGAGCATTGTCATAATAAAATACCAGTTGGAAGTGCCTTGATTTCCTCGTCGATAAATGGTATCAATGTATTGTTTAGCAAGCTCATATACTTGTCTGCATTAATATTTAGATCCACAAATACCAGGAGGACAGCGCCATATCCATTAGCTCAAATGAACTTTCATCTGAGAACAACCAGTTAGTGAAATTTGTTATTCTTCCTCTTGTGAATAGTCTTTAAATGATCACGATAGGCTATTCTGGAGCACAGGTTGACTTCTAGACCTCTATATCGCACAGTATCTCTTGAGTCACATGAAAAGAGGAACAAATTTGTTTGTTAATTGAAAAACGATGTATTTTCATGGCAAGGACGATTGATCTGTTTTAGTCGTAGTATAACTTTCTCTACCAAGTGGATTGTTCTCATGAGTATGAGATTGACCCAGACGCCGATGTTACACATTACACACTGTTTTCTGTGGAAAGTAAAGATAACGAGCAATAGTGCGCTGTGATTGGCCTACATCATGATTGACATATATAAGACTAACGATGTCGTCTGACAATCGTATACCTCACATGATGAAGTGAGTTGTTAAGAAATGGTCTCTAACTCTGCTTAGGAGTTATGTCAAGAGTACAGACTTCAACACCTCTCTTCTTTTGCAACACGTCATATACAGCTGCTAATTGTCTTCGTTAATTGGTAAGACAACATGCAGTAATTAGACAACAAAAGTCCAGAATTGTCACAAAACTACAATTGAGTCAACGTTATGCGTTCTACTATACTTTATAAATTATTCGATAGTTTAAATTATATTAAATTTTATTCGTTATATTGTATCATTCTAACTTTCAACCAGATTGGTATAGGATTTAGAAATTTGTCTATTACAAGATTAATTTTTAAGGACTTAAAGTACCAAATGCTTTTACAATACATTTTATCTTAGATATTGTTCATAAAACCATTCTACATCGAACCCGGGAGTCAATATGAAAGTGTTTGGGGTAAATTGGGTCTGATAAAAAAATTTAAAATATTTTATAAACCCGAAAGAAATATATACAGAAATTAAATATAAAACCATTAATGGAAACGCCTATTTAAAGAAACAAAGAAAAAGGAGTAAGTACTTTTTTTACAATAATTCTTTTAATCTGGCAAAAATCATATAATTTTTGAGGATATTGCAACACTCGCAGTTAAAGAAGTAATAAATTATAATAAAAAAGACTAACACGGAATATTGTACAGAAATCATCTAGTAGCAAAATTTCTAATTGAGGAAATGCATTACACTCAAAGGAGTGTCTTAAAACCTTCTAATTCGTGGTTGCCTGCCAGATGTTTAAAATAAAACGATGAATAAAGTTAAATCAACTCATTCATAATCTATGACGGATAAATATGTTAATAAATTAATTATTGTTAATTTAACAAAATTTAAATAACTTGATTAATGGAGTCCAGTTCATTTAACTGAGAAGCACATTTATTGAGTCTTGTTTGAAATGTTTGGCATTTACATGCCCTTTTTGTCACATTTGATGACATCATATCAAACAGACTTTTCTGTATGTCTGACAATTCTTCAGCAAGTTTCTTAGAAAATTTTGAAAAATTATCTTTGCACTCTTTCAGTCCTATTTGTTTAATAAGAGCTTCTTTCAAAGTTTTGTCTCTTTCAGGAATACTTCTTTCTAACTGGATCCATGCTTTTTGCACATCCTGTAATAATAATAATAATAATAATAATAATAATAATAATAATAATAATAATAATAATAATAATAATAATAATAATAATAATAATAATAATAATAATAATAATAATAATAATAATAATAATAATAATAATAATAATAATAATAATAATAATAATAATAATAATAATAATAATAATAATAATAATAATTTTTACAAAATTTGACTATGAATCAGATTTATTTAATGTATTCATAGTCAAATTTTTTAGAAAATAAAATGTCAATAATAATAATCTATATATAAAATAGATTATGTTCGTAAATTAATATAAAAAAATAATATGTACGTATGTATGTATGTATGTCCTGTATGCATTACTTCCAAGCTCATCCGATCGACAAGAAACTTTAAGAAGACATTGAGTACACTAATGCAAAGGTTTTAGGCATAAATACTTTTTAAATATCACCCCCTAGAGCCGCTACAGATTAAAATTATAAAATATTATTATTTTACATACTACTGATAAGAAATGCTGTAAGCTAAATTATTTAAATTTTAATATTTATTTAAATACCAATATTGATGCCAATATCCAATATCCATTTTTTGGAATAAAAATAAACTTTTAAAAATTATACAAATATTCAAAATAAAAATTTAATCAATTAAAATGTTTTTATCCTCTTATTCTAAAACATTATGTTGATCATTTAAAATTGAAAAATCAGCAGGTCTTGTTTGCGATTCTAACTCCCTGAAAATCAACGGACTAAAACGTTCATGTTTAGCAATTGTTGAAGTCTCGAATGAAAAGAATCTGTCCAAATAACCGGCAAGTCAAGAGTTGAAAACGCATTCATTTGAGATTTTACTCCAAGCTGCTTTTACCCAACCAAAAACATTCTGTAATTTAGGTTTGATGTAATTACCTTTCACATTACGTTCTCTTTTGGTTTCAATATAGATGTTGATTTCTTCTCGAAGATAATTCTTAAATGGCTTATTTATGCCAATATCCAAACTTTGTAAATATGCTGTCATGCCGGATGGAATCATGACTTGATTAATATTCTGATTCGTGAGATACTCTTTCGTTGTTTTAGCTCGGTATGTACTGGCAGAGTCCCACACCAGTAGTTTCTTTTGATTGTGCCGTAAAACTGGTGGAAACATCAAATTGATCCATTTTTTAATAAAATCTTCGGTATACCAAGCTTTTTCAGTTTCTTAGACGTAAATTTCAGAAATACAATTTATTATTTCCCTTTTACATTTCGTATTCAGCACAGGAGTTAATTTCTTGCCATTACAATCAATGATAAGAATACATGTAACTCTTGTATTTTTATACCCGGTTGATGGAATACTGATCGACGTAGTCACTTTTCGATCAATTGTTGTTTGTACAGCCTGGTCAAAAAATACCGATGTTTCGTCCATAGCAATTATATTTTATGGTTGATATTGTGCAAAATTTAAATTATCCATGAACGTTTTAAAAGATAATGCTCGTTTAATGATTTCCACATCATCCAGCTTAAATAATGTCGTTGACCTTCTTAAAGACAGTTCGTATCTGGTTAGAAATCGATCAATCCTGTGTTGTGAAGCTTTGAACTTATCTAAAGATATATTAAACTGTGGTGCTAACTGAATTGCAAGTTTTTGAACATCCAAATATATTGTCTATTCGAAAGCACTCGAATAAATAAATAAATAGTAATAAAATGAATAAATTTCAATAAGTTGGTTAATTTTTTGTCCTAAAATTTTCGTTTTTGAGACCGCAGCAACGTGCGGCGGGTAAGCTAGTAATAATAATAATATATCAGATAAGTGAATAATAAAATAAGTCCTTGCTGCAAAGAAATTATTATATTGTTGAAATAAGTTTCGATTATTAAATAGTCCTCTTCAGTTTCCTGCAACTGAAGAGAATTATTTAGTTAATCGAAACGTTCAGAGTATCGATAAAAGCAAAACGAGTTCTGAGTTACATAATATATGGCATTTCTTCCAGCATGACAAACTTTATCAGTCGGCAAAATGTAATAAATGCATGAAGGTGCTAAAGTGTTATGGTAAATCAATAAGTTCTTTGGACTCACATTTAAAAAATGCACACAATACCAACGCATTAAAAAGAACGACATCGGATACAAAATGCATGGAAGTTGAATCTTTAGTTTGCTAATCATTACGCGAAACCGTGCAGATAACAAATTTATTTCGAAGTCAAACTGATGATTCTTTAGCAGCAATTGTGTCAAGAATATGACTGCAAAGGACGGGATTCCACTATCCATGTTTTGTACTTCGTCCGATTTGAGAAAACTTCTAATTGCAAAAGGATTCCAGAAAATTCCAAAATCTCCTAACTCAATAAGATAAATGATTTTTGGTTACTCAAAACAAAATACGGGATGAAGTTATTAATGAAATATCGTGCTATAAACAGAAAGGTGGAAGATTGAGTCTCTTATTCGACGAGTGGACATCAACTCGAAATCCCAGATATTTAAATATAAATTCTAACTCAAATTCTGGAGGACGATTTAGGAATTTGGGTCTTGCCCGTGTTGAAGAAGCTTGTCTGCTGGAAGGTGTGTAGACCTTCATTTGCAAAAATTAAGCATTTTCAATATTTCGATGGAAAAAGATGTTGTTTGCATAACCACAGACAAAGCCGCTGTCATGAAAAAGGTTGGAAAACTAGTTAATGCTTCTTAGCAGCTTTGTTTCGCGCATGGGATACAGTTAGCAGTCTTAAGTGTTTTGTACCGTTGCTTGCAGATTTGCCGGAAAACAAAGAACATTCAAATGATGAAGATTCAGTTGATGCAGATTTAGCTGATGCAGGTTTAGGTGCTGGCAACCAGAACTACAATTTCAATGTAGGTATTGAAAATGATCATAATATTGTTTCAATTTTGCAAAAAGTGCGAAAAGTTATTAGATTATTTCGGCTTTCTCCTATTAAAAACGATGAAATCTTGGAAAAGTACGTGAAAACCGAATTTGGAAAAGCGCTCATGTTGATTTTGGACTCAAAAACACGGTGGAACAGCTTACTAACTATGTTTAGCGGTTCTTAAAATTGAAGTCAGCTATTCAAAATGCTTTGATCGATATTAAATCAAGCTATCAGTTTTCGGCAGATGGAAAAAACCTGTTGTCTGAAACTGTTACTACGCTTACTCCAATTAAATATGCCCTCGAAGCTATCTGATGTCAAGACGCTAATCTATTAACTGCAGATACAACCTTGAAATTCCTAATTTGCACACTGGGAAAAATAAACTGCGTTCTTGCGAACGACATGAAGAATGCATTAGAATTCCGAATTAAGAAAAAAAGAACCGATTTATCAGGTTTGTTGCAGTATTTGCACAGTGGTCATGCTAATAGTTCATCTTCCTCCACTGACCTATTCCCTGCTTTGAAGAAAATCACGATAAAGAGACTCTTATTGAATATGGTGCAACGATTATTTATATCAGAATCAGATAATGAAAATGACGAACTACGACAGCATCATAGCAACGAAAATGTCAGTATGGAAGTTTCGATAGTAGAAGAAACCGAAAACGACGCCGATACGATTAAGCAACAAATGCAAAGAGCAATTGATCAGCATTTGATTGTACCTGAAAAACGAACACATTTTCTTCCACATCTTCAATAATCGAAAAAACTTTAAAACGTGATCTTGCTCAATTTGAAGATGATAGAAATCGCAGTAAATAATTGAATCTTTGTTATAACACCTTAAAATCAATTCCTCTACCAGTGTGGAATCAGAGAGGGAGTTTTCCGTATCCGGAAACTTTTGTACAAAACTGAGATCACGATTAAGCGATGAAACGATTGATAATTTTCCAGAATTTGTCTAATAAAAACTTTAATATTGTTTTGTTAATGAATTATATTTTTTATATTTTTAAATAAATATTATCTTTTTTATACATGAATTAAAATGAAAAAAAAGGTAAAATTGAAAAATATCTACAAAAAATAGGAAAAAAACAGTTAATTTTAAAACCCGATTAATCAGTTTTAGTAAAGTTGAAGACCTAAAAATCGGTTTTTACTTTTACAATACTTTTTGCAACCACTACTACCAAGGAATCACCGTTTTATAATAATAATAATAATTGTTAAAAAGGAGCATAATATTTATTCTGACAACAAATTTCCAATACACTCTTTTATAGCTCTTCGTTGCGTAACATCTAAAAGGGAGTTTATTGGATTTCTAATTATTGATACAGAATACCTTCAGACACACAAACACACCAACATTCAGACACAATCATCTAACATCATAATCGACCTCTGATCTTCAAACTACAGTTTTGACATAGTATTATGTAATAAATGAATTTAGTTAAATATAAATATTTTTAATTATCCTACCTTACAATAATGATGATAATAATAAAAATAATAATAAATCAACCTGTAACATTATATCAGTATAAGGATTTAATGGTATTTTTTGCAACCCGGTAGCAGTGACGATTCTACAAATTCTGTCGGTTAGCGATTTCACATAAGTTAATTCATCCGTCGCTTCATCTACTGTTGATTTAAAAATCTCCTGAGCTTTGATCAAATCCTAAATAGCATAGCATCACGTCTGTCATTGATAATTTCAACAATTTTAAATTAAAATTTTAAATGTATGATAAACTGGTTTAGTGTATGATTACTTAACCTTTACAATAAAATAGAAGTTTTTTTGCATTAATCTTTCTCATCAGAAGTAGATTTATATCTCCAGGGTCATTCGACTTTTATAAGCTGTACAGGTTGCCAACTGTCCACAAAAATTTGACCTAAAGTTTTAAGTGATTTGTCCGTAAAATGAAAAATTATGCACTAAGATTTTAATTAGGAGAGGCCAAAGACGTGTTTGAAAATATCGCTTCAAAACCAATTTTATAGCACAGAAGTTTTTCAAGAATGTCACATCATAAATAATCATTACTGTTATCATCAAAAATACAAAATATGTTACAAGTTGTTGGGCCAAGACATAAATTAATAATTAAAACAAATAATTGCAATGATGTTGCGCAATGATCATAAGTAAGCCATGAAAAGTATTTTTCTAATGTTTAAAAATGTATTAAAATTCTTACTGAAACTCAGAAAATAAATTTATGGCTTTTCTCCAATGTTTTTTACATTAAAATTAAAATTCGAATGAAATTTCTCGCGGAACATAGTTTGAGAAACACTGCTTTAGTGCATGAATTTTCTTCTGCATTTATATGCAATTCAAACTCAACTGGTTGTAACAGGAAAACTATGAATGCTGTCGCAACCTTTCATCCATCGTTGTATAGAGATAATCTTTCTCATAGTCGCTATAATGCATTAAATAGCAAAAATATTATTTGAGCACTAAATCAGCGCTACCGTATACTTTTCAACAAAATTTAAAAATCAAACATTCGTATTTTACTTTTACAGCCTCTATTGTGCTCATTAATATTGGTCAAATCCTTTGATCGAAAATGCTCTAGAACTCGAGTACAGAGATGACGGGAAGTTTCTCCAATGTATGTGGCAATGTATGTGTTTAATATTTATATATAAAAATTTTTAAAAATTAGTTAAAAGTATCTAAATATTTTTTTAAGTATGTATTTAATAGAACATTAAATTAATATATAAAACAATTTGTTTATATTAATATTTTTAGTTGGTTTTTTGTGCCTGGAGATGAGAGTTAAACTGCCTAAATATATTGTACGAAGAGTGTTTTATTGGCGTTTTCTTTTAATTAAATCGTTGCCAAATTAATTTAATTATTTATTGTTAATTAACTTATTTTTTCGTACGATATTATACAAAGTCTGATACTATAGCTAAAATAATAATTGCAATCTTACTTTTATATCGTCTGTAGAATGAAAAGTAAATCTGTCATTCAAATCTTGAATAACTTGTTGATTCCAATTGTAAAGAGGCTATAATAAAATACAAAATTTAGTTTTATTTATAATATTATTAATTATATAATTAGTTGAATACACGAAATTAATACAATATTTTTGAATTTTTTACTAAAAAAATAATAATCATTTCAATTAATTTTAAAATCAGAAATATATGTCACACCCAATGTTGAATTAATATAAGTACTAGAACACTGTTATGGTATGAATACGCACCTGGCACACTGAATGCATGTTCATTGATAAAAAGGAAACTTAGTAGATTATGAAAATGTATTTAAAATCACTTTCAATTGTTTGTATAAGTACGACATTGTTAAAAAAAAGAAAACATCGTAACCCTATATAATGGAGGAGTTAGACGGTTTTGTGCTGCAGATAAGGACAAGAATGACGTTTATAAAGTCTATTTTGGTCTATTAACTTTGCTGCCGCATTGGTTACATTTAAAAAATGTAAATGTGAATATATTTTAAATGAATGTCGTTTCTAAATTGTCATTAACTTAAGAAATAAAGAATGATGACATTACTATTTTTTTGTAACTAAAATTCAAATGTTATAAAATGATTTTCCAAAAATGTATTATATGATTTAAACTAAAAATTGAAAGAAATTTTCATAGTTTTCACATGTGATTGCTTTTCATTTTGCAATGACATAAGGAATTTTTTTATGGTTTGGTTATGAATCAGATGTTTTATTGATATTCACAAATTTTCAGCGATGTCAAAAATTTGTGAATATCAATAAAACATCTGATTCATAGTCAAACAATAAAAAAATTCTTTGTCATTGCAAAATTAAAAATATTTATAATTGCGAATTTTATACGAACAAATTCAGTTGGAATTTCTTGTGTGAAAATGTAATTTAATTAATTGAAGTGGTCAATTAAATTAATTAATGTTTTTAGCAATTCAATAAATAAACAATTAATTTAAGATTGTGTAAATGTATGCTCTTGTTTGAAAGCGGTTTGTTGAATTCCTTATTTATACATTACCATATTGAAAGATTTTCCTCTGACATTTTTGTTTGAATAATACTGAAACAATTATTTTTAAATTAATAAAATGCAAATGTAATTTATCTTTATTTAAAAACACAAAAGCACTGTATTTGATATGGCTACCAGGATTGATAATTTTTATCAAACCACCATAATACTATGAAATTGGTTCAGATGCAGAAGATTTTATTCAAGAATCCGAGTGATTCCAGAAGAATATATATATTAGGGTTTCTGAAAAACCACATAATTGAAAACCGCGGTTCATGCAGTTTCCTAAAAATATAGTTAAAAAATAAATGAAAACAGATGTAAATTCAATTTAAATTTTTTTTATTGAATCAAAATACTTTATTTATCTTTATTATTTAAGTAATGAAATTTTAAAAAGGTTAAAGCATTCAAAGAAGAATCGGAAAATCTGGATCTTATTTTTGTGCAAAAATTTGCAGCTATAAAGCTCTCTCATTTTCTGTAGACGTAAGTTTAATGGTTTTGTTTGCATTATACAATAAAGTTATGTTAATAGTTTAATTATTTGTTCTTTTATACAAAGCGAACTCTTGCTTCAATAATTCATAATCACATTTTGGCTCTGGTTCGAGCAAAGCTTTCTGAATTGCTAAATTTAACTCATCTTTATGACAGATCAGCTGGGTTTTCAATACAATCCTTTTTTTCTTTATCCAAGCTTTCGATGTCAGTTGAAATTTCAGCATTTTCAGTGCATAATATTTTTAGCATTTCACTTAAATAACTTCAAATCTGTTTGAATGGTTGAATAGTTGGAGTCAGAATAAATTTAGCTAGATTAATTAAATTTTTATTTCTTCTGTGTTTTGCATTGATACTGAGAGTTTTCGACTAATTTCGGTATTCAATTCTTCCAGTTTAGTATAAAAAAATAATATATAATATTTGCGTCACTTCTACAAAATGCATCCATAGTCAATTTTATTTGCACTAATGCTGCTTGTAAATTTTCCAATAACTCAAAATCTACACCATTAAATAAATGTAAAGTGCATAAATCTTTTGAACAATCGAAAATGCATTCTTTTAAGATAACAGCTCTTTAAATCATTGGAACGATTGAGTTCCATCGAGTATTACAATCCAAAAGTAATTCAAGTTCGTGATAATGCACTTTCTTTACATGACCTTGTAATATATTATTTCTAACAGTAGAATTTTGAAAAAAATTCACTAGTTTTCTTAGTGATTTAAGATTCTGATGAAGATTTGGATTAAGGTTTCTTGTTTGGGAATAAACAATATCATTTTGTCATGTTCAATGAAACCATCATTATCGTCTTCTGATTCTTCACTATCAATATCAGCTCCACAAAATTTTTCTTCGCAATCTCCTTTATCACAAATTACATCCATAACAGTAAGATGAGCGCCATGAGCAAGGCATAGTTGAAATTCTGTAGTACTTTCTCCACCAAATTTTACATTAACCACAGCACCATCTGTAGCACAAGTGACAATGTCTATATCAAATGAAATACCAAATTGTATCAAATGGTTTCGAACAACTTGTTGAATTTTTTCTGAGTTGCAAGAACCGTTTATGCGAGCCAATGCCAAATTATTAAACTTTCCACTAGCATCATGTAAGTTGATATTAAAAGATTTCTTCATCTTGGTGCTGGTCCATTCATCAATCGTAAGACTAAATTTTTCTCCAGCAGATTTAGCAATTTGTTTATTTCCTTTTTTATTTCCTTAATCTGTCAGAATGATTTTCATCCGTTTCATTTTTTGGAAGCTTAAATGCACGGACATTCACTGAATATCTTATAAAACTTGAATTGAAAAACCATTTATCGTAGCTAGTTTGGAAACTGTTAATTCTAAAGAATCTTTTTTTACAAAATTCATAAGTTTTATGTTTTTTTGGCATAATAAAGTTTCGTCTGATTCCGATGTCACACTTTTTTTCAATATAATTCCACGTGAGTATGTAATAGTATTTTTGCAAATTGTGCATTGCGTTTTAGTCAAATCATTGGACATCTTGTTAAAATATTGCCAAACTGGTGATTGCATATCATTTCCTGGCATTATATATTCTGTATAAAAGGATTTTGTTGGAAAACTATAATTATATAATGTTTAAATTTAAATCTAATAAAGTTATATTTACCTCTTTGTTATGCTTATGACAAGAAAAAAATTTAAACTAAATCAACTATCGAAAGAAACAACTTATAATACATTTTTCAAAGATTGCTATGATAATTTAAATTATTTTCAATTTCGTTAGGTTGTACTTAGCAACCAACCATAAAAAATAGACTTTATATTGTTGCTAATAGAAAAAATTAATAACCAAAAAACCTAAAAAATACTTGATATTCGATTTCGTCGGTTGTAGAAAAATTGGCATAAAAATATACATGTGTAATTATTTGAACTATTTAGCTGGATCATGAACGTGTATTGTTAAAGTCGATTGTAATTTGTTTTTGGTTGATATATTTCATTTGATAATTATTTTGGGTCTGAAATTTAATTTGAGAATTTTAGTGTTTCTTACTACATTTTTAATATTTTCATTAATTTCTGCGATTGGAACATTAATTTAATTTATTTCCTTTGTAACTTTATAATAATGCAGTGTATTATTTTTCAATGTATAAATATTATTATTATTACAGTAAGTTTAACGTTGCTGCTCCAGAAATAAGTTATGCGTTCTCCCAAAGTTCATTAAACCTTCACTTATACGTCGTCCAGACAGCGAACATCCTCAACCGACAATATCAAGTGGCTTTTCTGAGCATTTGATCTACACAGATATAACTCTCAATCTATTTATTTTTGCTGTAGTAATTTTCACCTTCTTTCCCTTGCCTAGTTTCACGATCAGTGTTAATACATGTAGAATATTTTGCTGTGCACGTTAATACCTGTATCACCATCAACTTTCCTATTTTGTTTATCATTCTCAAAACACAAATTGTCCTAAAATTTTATAAAAATCATCCCACGCCAGGTAAAAATGATTATTACATAAATTATTAAGCAATTCGCTTTTCAATGTGGATATATTAACCCTTCAATTACAGCGCCCGAAATTCATATATAAACTAGCGAAATGATGATCTGGTTCTACATGTTTGATCTAAATATCCGTTTGGCTTCATAAAGTGGATCGTATAAGAAATATTTTTTTAATTTATCAATATATTTTATATTATAACAGTGAAGTGTAATTCAGACAAAATTACCATGACTCTTTTGGCAAATTCTAATTGCAAGTCGTCTATTTCTGTTAATGCATGAAGAAAACTCTAAAAACATAGAAATTAAATAATAAATATATAATAAATAATTCTAACATTAATTCTCTCTATTCGTTGACAATTCAGATGATAGAGGGTTTCCCAAGGATTGAGTATAATTGTAACTTTCTTTTCAATAGTTTCCATGTCTTTATAATTAAGTCGCCTAAAATGAATTTTGATTAAATAATTGAAAAATTATTTTAATCATGTTTAGCTCAAGAAAACTTCTGGGCATGAAAAAATAATTTCACAACAGATTCAAACTAATAGTTAGTTAAAGTATGTGAGAAACATTTATAGGCGTGAGCGCAGTGGCTCACTTTGGTAAAGATTATTGGTGACACGATGACTCATTGAGCTTATCGGTTAGATTACGGGATTTGTCATACTACTTGTAAAAAAATTCAAAGTTTTTCAATCTTTGCCAAAAAACCACTGCGCACAATAGCTCAAACAGCTCTTCAATGGAGAAATATATATATACAAAATTAGGCATTTATATGAAAGAGCATTAGTTGTGTTACTTTTGGCTAATGGCTGGTTACACTCACAAACACCCAATGTAACATATTTAGAACATGACAATTTAAGAACCGTGTTAAAAATGCAGTAAACTTTTGGTGATCAAAAACATGATCCAAAAAATATTTTAGTTTACTAGCAATAAATAGAAATAAATAACATGCCAACTCGATGTCGATAAAGCTCCAAACTATATTGTAATACGACTCACATAAAACTTCACAGGAACAAATCCTGTTTAAAATTCCTAAGTGGTTTTTTTAAAAATATATGTGGAATATCAAACTACAACTGTTGCATATGTACAACAATGGGTCCTAAAAACTCGGAAAGACAAAATTCAGCTGAAAATTATATAGTGGTACCTCGGTTTACGGACAAATTTTTTTGAAAAATCTTAACCAATTTTGTCTCGATTTACGAACATCAAAATATAAAATGACAAAGCATAGATATTTAAAATTTTTAGTGTTTAAATAAACAATTTTAATATGAAATATTTTAAAACATATGACATAACTTTAAATAAATACATGTTGTGATATTTATTGTAATTAATAGTTAATCTTAATAATTTAATGCATGGTTTATCTTAATAATTTAATTAATGTGTAGTTATACTATTTGTGATAATATTTTATTTTATAGTTCTTATCCCTTCATGCTACCATCAAAATCTTATTCAAAGCGCAGTAAAATATCAATTGAAAAAAAGAAAGAAATTGTTAGATGGGCATTTGTACAATCAATATTTCAAGAGATTTTTATTTACCGAAATCAATGGTTAGCACAATTTTAAAAAACAAAGATTTAATTAAAGTAGCTGTTGCAAAGGGAGTGAATGTCTTGACATATCAAAGAACGCAAATAATAGAGAAGGTAGAGAAATTATTATTAATTTGGATAAATCAAAAACAGCTTTGTGGTGATAGTATTAGTGAATTGATAATACGTGAAAAAGCTAACCAAATATATAAAGATTTATTTAAGCAGATTTCCGAAATCAATGAATTGGACTTTTTAAGGCTTGTAGGGAATATTTCGGAAAGTTTCGTAAAAGAAGTGGTATTCATAGTGTGGTAAGACATGTAGAAGCTTTGAGTTCATATCTCCAAGCCGAGGAAATATTTAAAAAATAGTTTATAGAGTTTATTGCAAATGAGGGTTATGTTTCACAACAAGTTTTTAATTGTGATGAGACGGGACATTTTTGGAAGCGAATGCCAAACAGAGCCTTTATAACACAGGACGAAAAATCAATGCCTGGACATAAGCCGATGAAAGAAAGACTAACTCTTTTGTTATGTACAATGCAAGCGGATATTTTAAATTGAAGCCGATGCTAGTATACTATTCAGAAAATCCACTAGTTTTAAAAAAGAAAAACGTGATTAAGTCTAAATTACCTGTGGTTTGGAAATCAAACACTAAAGCTTGGATGACAAAGCTTTTTTTTATGGATTGGTTGCGTGATATATTTGCACCTGGTGTGCGAAAATATTTGCAGGAAAATAAATTACCAATTAAGTGTCTTCTTATTATGGATAATACACCTTCACATCCTTGTAATATTGAAATTGATTTGATTGATGAACTTAACTTCATAACAGTCATTTATCTCCCGCCTAATACAACCCCTTTGATTCAGCCTATTGATCAAGAAGTGATTGCAAATTTTAAAAAATTGTACACGAAAGAATTATTTTCAAAATTTTTTGAAATTACCAATGATACTGACCTAACTGTAAGGGAATTTTGGAAGAAACATTTTAATATCCTTCATTGCATAAATTTTATTGATAAAGCGTGGATTGGTGTTACTTTTCGTACTTTGAACAAGGTGTTGGAAAACTTTGGCCGGATTGTTTGATAGAAATATGTGTTGGCCCTTGTGAAGTCATGTCCGAATTTTATGCTGTAAAAGATATCGTGTCAATGGCCCAAAACATGGGTTTAGAAGTAAACAATGTTGATGTAGAGGAGATAGTATTAGACTCAGAAGAAAATTATTCCACAGAAGACCTTTAAATGCTTTTGTGTGAGAAGCAGGGTGTGTTTAAAAAGGATATTTTATTTGAGGCTGAACAAGAAGAATATATCACAAGTGCGACCATCAAAGACATTTGCAATAATTGGACCGAAGTACTTAAATTCGTTGAAAAGTATCATCCAAACAAATTTGATGTAAACCGAGTAATTAATATTATGAATGATAATGCAATATCATATTTTCAAGCGACTCTAAAAAGAAGAAAAATACAGACTACTCTCGATACATTTTTGACGAAAATCTCAGAAGAAAAAGAACCCAAGAATCAAAGAAAAACACTGATGAAATAAATGTTGAAGAAAAGCACCCTTTCCAGCAGTAAATTGTTTTGACCTAAATAAAACTGTTTCTTTATAAAACCTATAATTTATAAAAATATATAACATTACGATATTTTTTACACACTAAATTAAAAATAATTTATACCAAAACCTCGGTTTGTGAACGCTAAAGTTTAAAAAAATTCGGTTTAAGAACAAAAAATTATATATTAGAACGAATTAATTGCATTTCAATACAATTTCTATTGTAATTGATGCTACGGTTAACGAACATTTCGGTTCACGAACACAATCTTGGAACGGATTAAGTTCATAAACCGAGGTACCACTGTATTAATTTCATATTTTAATAAATATTGGAAATTTGCGAAGCGTGTATGTTGAAGAAAAGTACCCTTTCCAGCAGTAAATTGTTTTGACCTAAATACGATTAATAACAATAAAACCGTTTTAAACGCGTTTATTTAAAAGAATAATTAACAAAATATTTGCAGTCATATTCGGAAATAAATGTTAATAAAAAATCAATTAATAACAATGTTAAATGTATCATAAAAGTAGAGAAATATTGTAAATAAATAGCAAGTATTATAAAAATAAGTAAAAATTAAAAATAATTACTTAGTGATAAATGGAAAATAATTTGAATAAGATAAATAATCTAAATATTAAATTTACTTCAATTCAGCAGCAATATTGACAATTTTATCGTTCCTAGCTTTGTGAGAGCCGACATTTGATGCAAAAGTTTCAGCTGCCCGTTGTAACTTTTTCAATTCACTCAAATTTGCTGTTTCATAATCTTTGGAAACGAGTAGATCAATTTTGTTACTAATCCAAGCTCTTTGAACTTGGAAATTGATCTCGAAACTATTGAGAAAGTTTTGAATAAGATCATACCTATACTTTTGCTCAGATATATGCTCCTATGGATGTGTACATATTTAATAGCAGATAATGAAATTATTAATTATTTTTCATAAAAATATAATTTAGTCTTTGATTGTAATCATTGAAATTATAGAGGGATTTATTTTTATCATTTTGCTTGGAAAGTATTTTACAAACTAATTTTCATACCAGTACCTAAATTTTCATGAGGGGGCGAGAACTTATTTTTAGATTCCAAGGACGGGCTATCACTAAAAAGGTTAAGAACAACTGAACTAACACGATGAAACGTTCAACGTAATTATATATATATATATCCTCAATCGATTCAAACCATTTAGAGTCATATGAACATTTAAAAGATTGAGATTTATCGAATGTACTAATTGATGGCAAAAAAGGATGAAATTAAAGTTCAATTAAAAAATAACGAAAAAAAGTCGAAATAATCAACAATTTTATGTCAGTGAAAGGATATGCATATTTGATGATGTTATGCCAAAGCATGATAATAGATCTGATGGTTCTGCAAAGCTATTAGAGAAACAACATTCATGAAGCTATGTGACAAAAATTGTTGAGAAAAATTTTCATAATACATTTTAAGAATTCAACTTTCTTTTTATGAAAAAATAAAATTTTTAAAAATTAATGTCTAACTCGATTTTAAAACCTAACTGTAATTAATAGAATTAGATATTTTGTTAATATTTTTATTTATTTTACTTATGATTTTTATTGTCTTTAATTATTTTGATTCCAATAACACTAAATTTAAGATAGTGCTAACCTTGCAAAAATTGTTTGAGGAGAATATTTATCGTGAACTTAATATATTATATTAGCAAAATTAATTCTGTATTAAAATTGTAAAATAGAAAATTAAATTTAAGTTTTGAAAAAAGTAATAACTAAAATTTTAATTAATAATTTGATTGAAATTAGCATGCCGAGTCGTCACAGGATTTATTAATAAAATAATATGATACTGATTTGTAAGAAAATATTAAATATCAGTTTAATAATAATTAATTACAAACCGCAGTCATTGCTGTTTGGACAAGAAATAGAATATATACAGATTATAGAATTACACACACATATATATATATATATATATATATATATATATATATATATTCGAAGTATAAATATTTTTAAAATATTTTAAATTAAATTATATAAAATTTTATTTTATTTTAAATGACTTTAAAGAATTATTCTATATAGTGACAATGATGGTAAATCTTTTTACGTTTTCTGGCTAAAATTGTGAGATCGCCACTTGTTGATAGGGCACTATTAAACGGAAATAAACAGGAGCCAAAATATTTATATAGTTATACATTAGATGTTCTACAAACCTCATAATGATTTTCCAATTTTTCCATTTCATTCCATTTCGATTGGACAGTCGAACAAATATTGAACTTCTTCTTTTCGGTTGATTTTTTAAGATTCAGATACATTATTTGTATTTTATCTTTATTTTTTTCTGGCTTATCATAAAACCTATAATTTTTAAAGTTACTGATTTTAACATTCAAAGTTGTTTGATCATCCAATTGAGAGCGATTCTAAAGAAAAATAAAGTTTTAAAAAATGAATTACTCAACGAATTTTTAGAAATTTGCAAGTGTGATTATAATTAAATGGAAATATTATTATTATTATTATTATTCACCATCATCAATAAGTAATAATTTGTGAAATATTCTAACATTGACTACAATGGTTGCTATTCAATTTTAAAAAATTATTCTAAAATAACAATAAAAATGAAATTCTTATCGTTCCGTTTATTTGTTTATATGGATAGTATGCTGTAATAATATAATAGAATAATATGATAGAAAGTGTATAGCATTCTAACTGACATTAAAAAGAAAGACTTTAACGAAATATTAAAGTGAGTAATGATATAAATGTAAATCCCTCATTAAAATATGAGTTCAGTAAAACTTTTGTTTGCATAATTAATATCTCAGTCAAACAATTCATTGCGATGTTTCATTGAAATATTCATAGTTTTTAATATCCTATAGATATTTTTACTGAAATTTCTTATTGTCCACCAGAATATTTATGATGTAGGCATTGAATGGTTTTGATAGTATAATGTCAATTGTTCTATTTCACCTCCTATATGGAATTAACAATTTATTCAGTACATTGAGAAAGTCATTTATATTTCTATTTTCTAGGACCAATAGTTTATTAGATAGATGTACATGTTTTGTGACCCAAAGGAGAAGTGCTTATCAAATTTAATTTATAAATATTACATTAAAGAACATTTGAAGATCTAATTGTAGTTTGCTTATTGAAAAAGCTTATAAACACTGCCATGGTGGAGTATCACACCATTTCTATTAGCCAATAAATGTCGTTTTCATCAATAGCTCGTTTTAGGCATGCAAGTTGTTCACAATATATATCCTCTGTAATGATTTGGTCTTCACACTAAATAAAGTGCATAATTATTTTAATATGAAGTCCTGTTTAAATATTCCAGGAAGTATCTGATTTCTATCAATTCGTTAGTTTTTGAGCATAATATACAATTCAATTAAGAAATGTCTGTAGTTCTAATATAGATAGATGAAAAGTATAGACTTCCATTCGTTGTTCCAAATCCATATTAGATAATTCACGTGACATTTTCCCAATATATTGTCGAATAAATGGATTGAAGTTATTGATACATTTCATTCAATGATTAATGTTGGATTACACTCAACCACAGAGACCAAACTGGAGTTGGTTATAATTCCCAGAACGAAATCTCAGGAACGAACTATGTCCCTTATACTCCTGGCCCTAGTACTGTATATTGGCATATTTTTTCAATAATTGATGCTGTAGCATTTTCCTGTCGATATTGCCAAAGTAAAATATGTTTTAAATGCTATTTCGACACTTAATTTAAATATGAAATTAATCTCTACTATACGGTTACTAACGAGATGTTACCAATAGTATAAACAAGTGCAATTAATCAATTATTACAAAAAAATATCATTATTTTTCAAACATACTAAAAACCGCATTATATATGAGATAACCTGATACTTAGAATGTTTGAAGAAAATATGGACCATAATATTTATATGAATTACAAATTAAAGCTATTTTTAAATATGGAAAATCAAAAATAGATAACATGTGCAAAAATATATTCTACAGTAATTTTAAATAGTGATATCAATAGTATATTTACAATTCTTAAACAAGAAACTCTATAAACTTAGTTGCTGAATGGTTTTGAAGTGAAAATTTTACTTTATTATACATAATCAAATATTTATTGTTCAATTATTGACATGTTCTAATTTATAACAACATATTTAAAAAGGAAACATTTCAACTACCTGAAATTCTCCTATCCAATGTTCAACCCAATTCAACAAATTTTTGGATAATATATCACTGTTTATGGAATGTTGACTTTCTTCCATTTCCTGAGACAGGATTTTGCAAATGTTTTTCAACGCTGTATCCATCTAAAAACTCATAATTAAAACAATAAAACTATTTACAGTAGATTTTATTGTTGTAATTTGCATTTTTTTATTTTAAAAATATTATAATGCTCTCATTTTGCAGGAGGAAAATGGTATAATGAATGAAATGAAAACATTGGTTGTTTATCATTTTGTGACGGCCATGATTTGAGATGGGGTTCAACAAAGAAATTACTTCTGGAAGTCTATATGTTCTGATATTAAATTAAATTGAACTGAGTGTGGAAAATTATCATACATGAAATAAAAATGATAATAAAACTATTGATTCGTATAGTAAAATTATAAAATTCTTTCACATAGATTTCATGAAAAAATTATTTAAAAATCTGAAAATTATTTGAAATAAAATATTAAAATTCCTTAAATATTTTATAAATAGAAACACTTTAAAAATCAATATACTAAATATCTACATAAAATTAAAGTTAAAATTAACATTATAGATGAAATCAAAATGAACTATTTTTATTAAAAAAGAGCTAAAACAAGACCATAAAATGAACTGTTAAAATACATTGAAATATTTTGAGTGCGCAATGATAGTAGAATATTTAATTAAAACATTTTATCCCTTTTTTAGGTGTTAAAATCAAATATTAATTATGTTTGCTAACGATATTTAATTAAAATATTTTATAATTTTATTTAAATCTAATTTTTACCCACTTCCACATAGCCTATAAACTTGAAACTTTGATAACATGCGTAATTCAGATAATAAAATTCCAATTATAAAATTTTATTTTGCAGTTATAAATAAAATAATGTCAAGTCAAAATAAAAACATCAAAACTATTTAAATAAAATTTTAATGCTCTATTATTTATGCATGACACAAGGAAATGGATATTAAAAGGCGATTCATTTACACTTTTGTATCAGCATTAGGAGCTACATGATATTATTCTTACAGAATAATATTTAAATTTAATTTAGCATAAATTACAAATTTAGAAGAGACTAAAAACAAAAAAGAATATATAAAAACAAATTTTTATTTGTAATTTAACTCAAATTTTCAACATTGCATTTTCCAAAAAAACACTCGAAAATAATTAGTGCCAAAAATTTGTGTTAAATAAAAAACAATAATCTACAGTCCAAATAAAAATAAATGAATTCCCATTTAATGAGCGTATTATGAGTAGTAATCGGTATTAGAAAAATTATTGAAAAATAAAAAAAATTATAAGAAAGCGTCAATCAACACACATTTAATAATATATTTCGATAGTTTTCCTGCCATTATTAGGAAGGAGAGTAGTAATAAATCGTTTTTTTAAAATTTTTGACTATTTTCAAAATAAAAGATTTTATAATTTTTTAAAAATTTTTTCTTATTATTATAAAATATAAATATAGCAAATCTTTTATGATTGAAAAAATTTTAAAACAAATTAATTAAATTTTTTCTAGAATTGCTGAGCAGTAAAATAAATATTTTGGAATTATTTTAAAACCAAAAAAGTGAAATTTTTAATTTTTACATAGAAGTATGATAAATATTTTAAAACAAATATATAAGATATGGATTTCATTCATACCAAGTCAAAATAAAACATCAACACTATTTGAAAATATAATTTTTTATATTTTATTTTTACCTTTTATTTAGAATTTTTTTGAAAATAAATTTAAAGAAAAAAGTAAGCACAAAATATTGTATTCAGAAAACATTCGAATATTAATTAGAAGAACATGATATCATTCCATTTGTTAAGTATTCATTATTCTTCACAAAAATAAACTTCTTAATTGATTCTTTATTGGCAACCTTTAATAAGATTTAATAAATGACCTTTTGTTTTTGCAGCAATAAAATAATAATAATAATAATAATAATAATAATAATAATAATAATAATAATAATAATAATAATAATAATAATAATAATAATAATAATAATAATAATAATAATAATAATAATAATAATAATAATAATAATAATAATAATAATAATAATAATAATAATAATAATAATAATAATAATAATAATAATAATAATAATAATAATAATAATAATAATAATAATAATAATAATAATAATAATAATAATAATAATATTAATAATAATAATAATAATAGTTACGATATTATTAAATATCTCAATGTTTAATAAGGATTTATGTTGAAGATATTAAACTTACAACTGGCGACCACGATAAAATTATTAATGCCGTTATGATGCAGCAAAAAAAGAAATTAATAGTTAATGCATTACCGAAAAATGCGCAGGATTTATTCAATTTCAATATTCGAAAATATGATGAACGAAGTATTGAAGATATCGAAGAATGACTCCGAATGGATAATTTTTGTATCATTGGTGTTTTCGATTTGTTACTGTATGATGAAGCTGGAGTTTATGGCATGATTTAAAAACAGAAGCAGTTATAAAGGAGGAAGCAAAATAATGGTTTTTAGATACGTTTACAATAAAGAAATTAATCAAGAAGGAGATGAAAGATTTACTACTTTTTGAATTCAGGGTAAGAGTTTTTTTATTAAGCTAGATAAGAGTGAATTATACATAGCACAAAAAAGTATTTTTGATTCAGGAATTAGTCGTGAAGAAATTGTAAAAGATATTATTTCTAAACGAACTAGAAGTACCAGTTTTGAGAGTAGAAAATATTCGCAATTTGGTCAAATTATATGAAAGTCAAGAATATTCACAACATTCTTCTTCAAAGATATTTGTGGATGCTGTACAAACCTTGAAACAGAATAATCTAAATTATGGACGTCAGAGTCGGAATTTAGATAGTCAAACTTCAAGATATCATAATATGCATATGAAAAATTTTGGAAACAGAAATATTGTTGTCGAACCAATCGTGTCAAACAAAAACTATGGAAATAAAGTAAGTTAAAATTATGCGAATACTCCAACTATTCCTAGTAGAAAATATAATAATGAGAAGATTAGCAATGAAAATTTCGAATGAAGATTTCGACCCTTATTTTCAATGAAACATCAAGTAAAGAAATTATACAACAAATGTCGTGGCTTTTCTGAACCTTAGGAAGAAATTTTATCACAGGGTCAATGCTATTGTTGCTGTGACAGTAACCATTTACGTTTCAAATGCCCATTGAAAAATAAATGTCCAACATATGGAAAAGATGGACACATAGAAACAGTCATTTATTGACAAATGGAAGCCAAATTTATAATAGACTACTTATGTGTATTCATGATGAAAATACTGATGTGTATCAGGAGTGGTAAGCCAATGCCAAAGCCCGTGGAACACTTCGCTAGTAATTGTTGGAAAGAAGTACGGATCAATACGAATGTATGTGGATTACAGACAACTTAACGCAGTTACAGAGAAATTTACACTTTCAATGCCAAATATACATCAGTTGCTCGATTGCTTAGCTCGCAGATATTTTCGTCAATAGATCTTGGATAGGCCTACTATCAGGTTGAATTAGATGAAAACTCTAGGAAATATACAGTGTTTAGAACAAAGACAGAAAAATGCAAATTTTATCAAAAGAAACTTACATTTCTCGGCCATACAATAAGTTCATGAGGAATTAGAACAAATAATTTGAAGATTGAAGAGATTTTAAAAGCCGAAGTGTTCGTCTAAATTAAGATCATTTCTTGGTTGAGCTAATTATCATCGTCGGTTTATTAAATTATATACCGAAATTGCGGTGTCATTGTACACGGTTACTTCAGGATGTGATAAAAGCTTACAGTGGACTGATTGTTGTGAAAAAAGTTTCAATGAGTTTAAAACGAAACTATGCAAAGCACCAATTTTAGATTATCCTAGAAAGAATCTTATGTTCGTTTTGGATACAGATACTAGTTTTGGGGCAATCGGAGCAGTGTTAAGTCAAATAAAAGAGAATCGAGACTAATGAGTAGTTGCTTATGGATCGCGGCATCTGTCAGCACATTGAAAAGGGTTATTGAGTGACTAGAAAAGAATTATCAGCATTATATGAGTATGTCATGTATTACAAACAGTATATTGTATGGAAAGAGAAAATTATCACTATTATGTTTAATCTGATATTGTATACTCAAAACTTTGAGCGAATGGAATACGTTATGAAAAGATTTGAGCAGGTTTAATCAGGTTTGAGCAGCAAACATTATTTTTACTATATAAGTAAAAATAATGTTTGTATAAAAAATATCATACAACGTAAAACTATTTTTTTGTTAAAACCAGAGGTTCCCAAACTTATTCGGTATAACGCCCTTTTCCAAAAAAAACACTTACTAAGGACCTCCTAAAATAATGTTACAACTAATGTTACAACATATTACAATGAAAGGGTACGAACGGTTTTTCTAATTCTTATTATCTTCTCTTCCTTCTTTATACTTTCATCGTCCCCTAATTTTCATTCAACCTCCCCCCATTAATGCTAACGAGGTTATTATCGCCCTGGATTGTTTCAGCGACCATTAACAGGCGGCATTGCCCACTTTTGGAATCACTAGTTTAAACAAAGAAAATATTACATATTATATTTATAATCAAATATATTTTATAATTTAGTTCCAGCCATATTGAGTCAAATTTAGTATATCTCGTTGTAAACATAAATATATATAAAAAAAATCTTGGTAACACTTTTATTAAATTGATCAGTCCAGTGTATTAGAAAAAGTTTAGATTATGATCATTTGAAAACAAAATCTCAACTAAAACATCATTATATATTCCAGGTACTTAATATTTTGATTTTAAACTTTGGAAGAAATTTTATAGTTTTAAAATAACTTAAAAAATTATTTATAGCCACTAGAAAATACCCTCATGAAATATTTACACAGCTTTTAAATAATTAGGTAAATTCTTTACAATTTTCGTATTAATAATTATTGTTGTTTATTGCATTATAATTAGCTATTATTGAATATTATTATTATTATTATTATTATTATTATTATTATTTTTATTATTATTATTTTTATTATTATTTTTTTTTTTTTATTATTATTATTATTTATTATTATTATTATTATTATTATTAATTATTATTATTATTATTATTATTATTATTATTATTATTTATAATCATTATTATTTACTATTAATTAATTAACTAAATTGTTTTGAATATATTAAATTTTACGAATGAGGAAATCCAATTGAAATAAAATTTCCATCATAAAACCTTACAATTCCATATCTAAAATTCTGACAATTATTATAAAACTATTTGCATCAAACAAAAATGTTTTCTTTTTTCAACTGAATAAGCATTTTTTATATAAACTTACAAATTGAATGATGGTCACGGAAAATCATTATTTTTACTGTAATTTTTAAATATTAACAAAAAAGTGAATTGTTAGCATTGCCTATTTGCATCATAAAGCATGTTACCGGAGCATGTTATTGATAAAATATTACAATCATATGATTAATTGGAACAGTATTTTAAAAATAAAGTTATTAATAATAATTGCAAATTAAACCTTTTTCTTCCGCTCAATAGCATGATAATACGACGAAACGTACGCCATAATGGAACGCTCATCGGAATCTTTGTTATGAATCATGTCTAAAAATATTTAAATTTCTTGAGATTAAAATTTAAATATTTACCATCAATATTTAACATTTGTGGAACATCAAGGTGCTTCTCAGCTAAGGTGAAAGCGAGTTTAAGATTATGTGAAATTTGGCTCTGAATAAATATGATATTAGCATTCAGAAATATAAATATGTTTATATATATATACTGGTGAAAGAGAATCGTAATCAAGCAATGACTTATCATGGCTATCAATTAGAGCACAAAAAACTAAGCCATCCTGGAAACTATTTTTGAAATTTTCAACTTTGATATTTTTGTATCCATTAGTTTTTCGTTTGCACCATAGTAAAAGTCCCTCTTTTGCAGATGAATCTAAAATTTTAAATTTTAAAGGCAATTTTTTTCAATATAATAATTAAATAATAACAGAAAAATATAAGTTTCTTGTGCATAGATATTCAAAAATATTTGTGCTGATAATATTCGTGTAAAAAACCATAATTTATGGATTTTTATTCTTTTTGCAAAAAATTGTTATTCGACTACCAGGAACGTTTAAAAATAATAGTAAAAATAAAAAGCTATTATCAAAATTAATCAAAATGCACTTATTACAATTACAACAAATTTGAGATTTTTAACACGAGAATTTAATTATCCTATTTAATAATTCTATTTAATTATCCTCGCCTATACATTTCAATCAATATCAATGCTACAAAAATAGCTCCAAAAAATTTTAGGAAACGGTTTATTTTGGATAACTGTTATGATGGATATTGTAACTTCATAATTTTTACAAAATATCTGTGGGGACCAAAGACTAAAATGCAGTGGTGGGATTCAAGTAATTTAAAAGTCGATTTTTAACGTAGGCCACCAGGAAGAAAAGTAGACTTTATTTCTGTGAAAATATATAATATATGTAATTAATCGTTTGTAGTTTTAATGAAATTAAGATTTCTCTTTTGTCATTATTTCACTTTTATGCACGGGTCTTTAGCTGTATAATTACGTTTTAGTCTTTTTTTCACAACATGAATAGGATCCAAATCTTTGAAGGGAAGCCGATTAACCTAATAACCATGAGATTTGATATATTGGAAACGGTTAAGCGGATTTTTTTCTGAACATATCAAATTCATTTTTGAAAAACCTCTTTCTGCTTTTGCTGAGCTTATAGCAATTGTGATTATTTGACTTTTGGATTTTGTACACTTTCAAGAATTGTATATTTATCCGATTTTTTTACAACATTCACCACAAAATTTCGATAATTATTAATATCAACGTGATATTTGAAAATTTTGGAAAATACTCTTCTATGGAATAAAAAATTCTTTCGTATTCTAATAGTTTGACTTTAAAATATTAAGAAATTCTATTTTGTTCTTATTTTTGCTATAATCTTATCGCAAATGGTCACAATTCATTAACCTTTTGAAAAATGTATTTTGATGTTAAAAATCTATGAGTTTAAAATATAATGTTGTGATAATTTCATCAACTTTGTTTTAATACAAACCTTTGTCATTTCTTAGTATTTCAAATACTTTAATGGTTTTTCAGCCTTCATAAAATCAACTGTTTTTGCTTGTAGTGAAAAAACCGAAATTTCATTTAAAATGTCGATCCTCAATATAACAACCATTCACGCGACCGGTGCGAATCGGATGAGTCCCACCAATGCTTATATGCCTTTCAAATTGTAAAAATGAAAGTTCATAATAAAGTATTTCATCGGCATGTAGATTTTAAATAATATGGTAACACGTGAATAATAGAATCAAATGTATAAAATTCGTTAAATTTATTATGAATTTTAAAAAATGTAAGATCTAGTAAAAAAATCTTTGATGTCGTTGCTACTCACAGAGAGAACATTTTGGTAAGCACTCATGAACACACGAAAATACTCTGACCTTTGATTTATGGACAAAATTTCATATATTAAGTCTAATTTGAATGAATGTTTGATTATTGTTAATGGTAACGCTAATGAAAAACGAGTTAAAACATCCTAAAAATCCTCCCTTTTCAATCATTCTGATAACTTTCTAATAAGTTTTACAATTTATAAATGAAAACTAGGCAGTTTATTTTAGTTGGGTAATTAAAGTGTAATAATTGAACGCATCTTTATAACCATCGTGTTGAATACAATCAACAAATATGATCAAAGTTTATAATTAAGAAAGAGATTTTTTTTAAATAAATTACGGAAAAACAATATATTAATTTTATTTTTCTCGTAAAACTAATTTACAAACGCAAGTTAAGAATAACTAATAACAATAATTGATTATCTTAAAGTTTTAAAAAAAAGTTTTTAGAAATTCAGGATTTCGATTGAAATTAGAAAATTAAAGGCATGGATTTAAGTGATTTAGAAAACAAGTTTAAATGGTCAGTAATCTAAACTGTTAAAAAATCAGTAAATAAATTAATGATGAAGAGGAAAGCTTAACAACAGCAACTAATACCATTCAAAAAAAGAAAGGCTGTCAGGAGAACTGGGCATTTTGAATATAGTATCCATTCAAAAACAGATCTCAATATATATTAATAGTAAATGATCCAAATTCAATCAATTGAAAAAGTCACATTACATATGGTGTATGGAAATGGTTGAAAACAACGATTGGAATAACTCAAAATGCAATTGTCCTTTTTTTTGAAAAATTATATATGCAAACATATTGCTGGAATAGGTTTACGCAATAAACTATGCAAAGCTCTAAATGCAACCCAAACTGTTTCAATTTGTGGGAAAAAGAAAGGTAAACACCAGCAAAGGCTAAACGTATATTGCTAACTCAGTAACTTTACTGATATTATATGAATATATAATATTTATATATTTCTACTAATGATTTAAAAATAAAATCTGATAATAAATTTTTAATTAACTGATCAATTACATAAAAATTACTAATTTTTCTATTCATTTATTTACTGACAATTTTAAATTATATTTGCTGGCCATTTAAACTTTTTTACTGATCATTAAATATTAAGCTAAAATTAAAAGAGTGCAAAGCTTCCAATAAAGTTTTGGTACCGTGCTAATTTTATAATTCTATACGATTTGCAACCAAAAAGAAAATGTTGGATAATACTGCAGTAAAGCTTTGATGAATTATATCTATTTAATAGATGTTATATGAACTAACTCTCCGCAACCTCAGAACCCGCCCCCCCCTTTACCTTCATCTATAAGATTAAAAACAGAACTAAGACACGTAAAATCAATTTCAAGTCAATAATAACTAAATTTAAATTAGAAATTTAAAATGAAATTATTTCATAACGTAAGTCAACATTTTAATTTAATTTTTTTATTCAACTCTCATTCTAATGAAGTATAAATATTAAACAAAACCTTTAAAGTTTTGATTTAATATCAACAAACCTGGCATGTTAACTTTTCCATTTTTATTAATGTCTATAGCTCTATTGCAATTCTCAATTGTACAAATAAAATAATTAATCAAGCACCAATTTTTAGATTTATCTATGATATGTGTATTTAATTAAAATAAATCTACTAATTTAGATATACTAAGTTTGTTATTTAGATGATTTTCATTAAGGAAATTTTAAAAACATCCTCACCTTCAACCAAAATATTCTGAATAGTGAACCGCAAAATTATTGTCCATATCATTCCCAGTGTCATTTTAACATTGCCATCAACAATTTCTGATTGTAAAAAATAAATATTAATACTAATGCGCTTCTAAATCGTATGTATAACCTTCGGCACCGATGGATGCTAATTTAACACCTTTTTCTTCAATAAACTTCAATGCCTTATTAACATTGGCAATTTTATGAAATCTCATTTTTCCTTTGTCTGGAGCAGGTAGATTATCATTGCTTATTATTTCCAGTAATTTCATTAGTTTTAAGCCACTCCTAAAATCTCGTTCAAAATTGTCAATTTTCATGCTAGCTTTCCTTAAATGGGCATTACACCATGCAGTAAATGTCTAAAATAGAAATTACAGTAATTTCATAAAATAAAACCCAATTTTTATTTACCACTTTCTGTTGTTTTTCCCATGATTTATTATATTTATCATAAATGGTTTTCTCATATTCTTCAAGAGACATATTAACTCATACAATGTTTGAAAAGTTCACAGATTATTAATTAAATTACTATTTTTAAACAAATTCATTTGTTATACATTTACAGGATTTTATTGAACGTTTATTGTGATGGTAAATAGAAAAATAAAATGATTACCGATATTTGTTGTGCTTCCCAAATTGGATCGATTGCAATGTCGAATTCTTTGTCAGAATCTTCATCAAAATATTCGTTTCCCAAACCCTCGAAATCCATTATGGCCATACTCGATGAGGTTACATGGCACATTTTTACAATATCAATTTCTTCATTTCTTTCCGACATGTTCAATAATTCAAGAACGAAACTTCAACAAAATATTAAATCGATGTTGAGTCTATTAATATGCATGCATGAAGCACCAATTTTTAGACGTGTGCATTGATTAACTCGTTTGTTTCAACGACGAATTAAAATTAGCATATTTCAATGCATGTGCAGGTGCACGCATTCGGTTATAGGCTGATAATTATAATTACCCCATTAGCATAATCAATTAGATATTTTACAATGACTAATTAATAAAAAATCTGTGAGAAGTATTTCAATTAAAATGTATGCATTTTTTTATTGAAAATTAATTTTGAAATGCATACCTTATTAAATTTATCTAATAATAAGTTTTAGTGTTGATATGTAAACTGAGTTTTTGTTTCATATGTTGTCGGTTGTTGAAAAATTTCAGGAATTTCAGCATGGAGTGTCGACAATTCTATGTGATCAATCTATTATTAACCAGGAATGAAAGAAAAATAAATACAGTAAACAAATGATATATAAAGGCAACTTAGCCAAACATGTAGAGAAAGATATTCCTTTATTCATTGTGTATTTGAAGTATCTACATCATTTACCTTTGTCAATTGCTTGAAAATTTTATTTATTTTAAGGAAACCTTTCAAATAATTGCTAGGATATATTTAATAAATCGATCAACCTCTGACTCCTCATGTTCTTTGTAAATCAAATAATAAAAACCCAATACAGAATTCGTTTATTGATTCTCGTAACAAATTTACAAATTGTTACTTTATTTGCACTCCTTTGCATTTTATAAATTTGTTTTATGGAAAGAAGGTAATCCAAAGAAAAATCGCCTTTTCTGAACTTTAAATACTGATGGTTTAACGAGTATACTTAAGTTCTTGGTCAAATGATCAACTCTGAATTTGTTTACATCTTGATTTTTAATCTTTACTCTTTTCCTGTCTTCAACCATAAGGACAATTAGCTTCTGCTTAGCTCTCTTTTTATACCATTTCTATGAAAACATTTTAATATTGTTCAGCAATTATTTTCGAAATTCAAGGCTGATTACTTACAAAATAAACCAATTGTTTATATGCCCTTGGTGCTTTATCTCCAAATTACATAATTCATTTTCATAATTTCCCTGATTTCTTTCACTGCTTGGCTTTTTATACGTCTCGGATTCCTTGGATGTGGAATGAGCAAGGGTTTTGCTAGACCTACAGACACAATCCAATATGTAATTAGTGATCGAATTTCCCATTGGTTTAATACTAAAGTATGCTTTAAAGGTTCATGGACCAGTGGTTCTAGACAATTCAACTCCTCCGATATAATTTAGCCACATTTATTAGACATAGTCACCAGAATCCCTGATTAACTAAGAAAAACTGTCAGAAAAATCGAACGTGGACTGTCAACCAAATAAAATACAATCAAGCGAAATACTTACTTCCTTAAATCACAAGACTGCTAAAAATTCATAGGTAGAGTAAGATGGATAAAACATCAAACCATGATTAGAACTGCTGGATACCAGATGAATAAGAAAAATAAAGACTATGCCGCTTTCAATGTGATTCCCATCAGAAAACTCGCTTAAGAAGATATTACCATTGAATACCTGCTATAAATGAAGTTGGAAATATATTCAAAACCTTTGGGTCAATTTTCACTTAATTTTTCCTTTTAATTTTAGCAATTGAGCTTCACAGCTATCATAAAGACGAAACATCCAAGCTAAATCTGAGAACCGCAATTCAGCCGAAACCAACAATTAAAGGACCAACTTTCAGTGATAATTTCTTCACATTACGAACTCAAGCATTCTTCTAAGTAAGCACTACTTGAGCGTATGTATGGGAAATAATTGTTGCCTATTTTAACAAATGCTGGAAGAGAAATTTTATGTACTGATTGTTGGCAAATAGTGTTGGTTTTTATTTAATTTTTTCTCTAGGGTTTTGGTGCATCTACCCCCTAAACGCCAGCAAGATTATTATTCTATCCCTCCTATGTACCCATGGTGATTTTCATGTTGTTTAATGTACATAAGGGTTGAAAATTCATGAGCAGGTGAGCTCCATTTCTAGAACTCACTCCTCATGATAGTTTCACTTTCAGGTTCTGGACTGCCGATGGAAGGTCTTAAGTCTTTCTCTTTCTATATCCTGGTCCTTATTCGTCTATTCCTACAATTTCCATATTTATTTGTCATCTTTACGCGTTATTTATAAATGTATCCTTCAAATATTTGGGCAGCGTTCCTCCCTTATTTTTCGGTAAATTTCCTATTTCATTTGTTTAATCACGGCATCGACTACATTTGTCCTAGTTTACCTTTATCCTTACCTATATTAAAAATTTGATCAACAATTCCTTAATTCCCGGTACGTTTCCCATGATTTTAAGTAGTTACAACCTTCTGTGATCACCTCAATAAACGCTACTCTCTTCTGTCAGATTATATCATTCAACTTTTGGAAAACTACTTTCAACTTTGCATTCCTAAACTATCCTATCCTTTCCTACTTGATTTTCTGATTGATTTTCTGACAATGTTTTAAATTTTCACTATCAAACTTTATTCCCCCTTAACTAAAGTCGCACTTCCCGTGATTTTAATTTCTGCTCGCCCGGCCACTTTTCAGTAGCCGCTACGAGTTGTACAACGATGCCCTGTGTGGAGGTCCTGTGCAATTGCCAGACCCTACTGCGGACTACCGAGGTATCAACGAGGCGTGACCCACGAGCACAATAAGGAACTTAATCCACCAGCCGGCCCTAGATCGGTCTCATCGATAGCTATTGAGATACTTATTATAAATAAGATTTTAGTGGGATTTGTCAGTGGCACCAAACGATTCCACGACCATCCAGAATAAAATCAAAACTTTAACACCGAAATATATATTTATACAAGAAATCAATACTTACAATCCACAGTCATGCAACCAAATTGGAAAAATTGGCATAAATTGGCATAAAAATTCTTGTCTAAGAATGACTCACAGTTCGTCTAAAAATTTCTACAAATTTTCTGCCTGACTAAAATTGTCTAAGAAAGTCTAAAATTCGGTTAGGCTGTTAGAAATTATGAAAATGACTGCCGTATATATAATATTTTTGTGCCTGTGTGCGACCAATGGGCGATTTTTCGCCATTTTTAGGGCTTTTTAATTATTTTATTTATTTCAAAATATTTTTGTAATTTTTTATATATTTTTCTTTATTTTTTGATACATTAATATTTTATTGTTGGATTTTATTTTTATTATTATTTTCTTACAATATTATTTTTAAACCCCAATATTTTGTTTTCTGGTATCCTCTTCTGCCTGTGTTTTTTCTAAACCTTATTTTGCAAGGTTTTGGCAGTTTATTTTATTTTTCGTATGTTTCTTTCTGCAGCTGTAGGCTTTTTATTGATTTTAATTAATTATTTGTTTTATTTAATTTTGTTATGTTTTTATTTTGTTTTAATTAATATGTTTTATTTTATTTTTGATTTCTTCTTGCGGTGCGTGCTTATGTTACAGCAGCCATATTGACAATTTCCAAATGACTTTAATTATTTTGTTTTAACTTATACAATTTTCACCTTTTTGTTTAAATTGGTTTTGTAAATTTGTTTTAATTTTGGCTCTAAGCCCAACATGATTATGTAATCACTCAAAATACAGGCGAAAATGAAAAGTGTTATATCTGTCGAAAATTTTCCGGCCCACAGCCACACACTATGCAAGTTATTAAAATACGACATAACTATCAAGCTGTGTAAGTGCGGTTCCTCAGCCTATAGCTTGTGCCCGCGAGAGTCTAGCCGTGCATAACGACAGACTCGAACGTCAAATCATTTTTTCTATATGGGCGGTGGGAAGATCGGGAACTAGTCTTTTGGCTGGCTTTCTTTCACCTATCTTCCGAAAATTAAACCTAAAATCTATACCACATATCGACCAAAATTCTCACACCGAGTAGTCCAGTGGTCACTCTTAAAATCTCAATGTTAACACATATTCCTTAAGATCAAATTCAATGGAACGGGAAGTGGAAACACGGAGTCGGTGCAACTGATTTAAATAAAGCTATAAACTTGTGAATAACATTCTATACTAAGATTAAACTACCTAAAATGAAAATAAGGAGATGTATATCGAATAAGCAAGCCCAATAACCGTATAATTTTATTGAACGATAGTCAGTCATAGTCAATTATTTACTAGAGCTTTTGTGAAAAATTTATAAATTTCTGACATAGATAGCAATTAAGAATCAACTATATTAGATACTAATATAATAATACCCTTTAATTAAAAAAATATCGACGAGTGATCTAGTAAAGATGATAATGATAATAGAACACTAATAACAAGGTAGGTCTAATATTCTCATCGAGATCAAAAGTATAACAATAAATTAATCGAGATAATTTGAATTAGAATCACCTATCATCTATAATAATAAAATAGTAAACTCTTCACATAGATAAAATCAATAATATAAAAAATAATATTAACTATGAACAACTAAATAACAATCATAATATAAAAAACCACCGAGAGAGATAAAATGAATGAGAATTCCCTAAGCACACCATTTCATTAAATCAGAATCATCCTCTGTCAAAGGAACTATACCACAAACTTCCTTGATTGACCACCCATCGAGAATCCGTATCGATCTTCTGAACGTCAACAGGCAGCAACAAATTCAGCAGGGAATTGAGGTAGAATTAACTCCACTAACGAATGACGTAATACGCCCATAGTTCGTCGTAATAATGTCAGTCAAAATTATCAGGCGCTCTGATATCAGTTTTCTGGAGACGACAAATAGTGCGGCGAGAAAAAAATAATCGCCAATCAAGAGAGTAGGAATGGAGAGGAAATCCTAGTTCAAGAATCAATTGAGATGAGTAGGGTAATTCAACGTCTGTTTCGAATAAACCAATTGAGGATGATACGAGTTAATCCAAGGAGAGTTGAATCTACTATACCACTATAATTCACAGAAAAATAACTAATTCCAAAAATGAATAACTCTAAAAATATTGAGATCAAATAATGTCCAGAAAAGAATCACAATAAAATAATCTTAGTGGAATAACCGATTCGGTTAACTACCCGCTGGTTTCACGCGCCGTTGGTAAAGCATACACTATTTACATAATTCTACTTAAAATTCCATAAGAAAAATAAATAAACAAAAATAAAATAATTAAAAGATAACGCCAATAAAAACTTTTCGTACGATATATTTCGATAGCATAACTATCATCTTCAGGTACTCAAAACCAGCTAAAAATATTATGAATTAATATTTAATTTAAACAAATTATTTTTTATTAATTTAATTTTGTAATAAATAAATATTTATAAAATATATTCAAATAACTTTTAATTAATTTAAAATTTCATTTATATTATAAATTTTTTAAAAAATTAATGTAATTTAAAATTTCAATTATTTTAATAATATTAAAAAAAACAAACATGATTTAACATACGTAAACTATTTAAAAACATTCAAAACATTCGTAATCACAGCACTCTGCACATTAATCTTTGGATCCAATGACCTTATCAACAATGCTTCACATATCACTCGTTCCCAATAACTATTAAAACTTCTCAACAAAATTCTAAAATCAGACATTCCTATATCACTTTTACAGCCTCTATTGTGTTCACTAATATTGGTCAAACCCTTCAATCGACAATGCTCTAGAACTCGAGTACAGAGATGACGGGAAGTCTCTCCAATGTAAGTGGCATTACACCCATTACATGTAAATTGATAAACGAGATCAGAACACAATCCAATCGGAGTTTTTGATTTATTAATAAACATATTGCGTACCTTACACGAATTAGAGACGATCTTATACTCTAAATTTCCTATCAGTTTACCCAACTTCCTCTTATAATTTGTAAAGCCTTTAGAGTACGGCAATACTAACACATATTTAGGCTCAATTTTTTTATATCCATTTTTACTATTATTTAGATCAACCCTCAATTCACACTCATTTGACAAATTACATTCAGACTTTCCAAAACATGGATCATTAGGATTTTTAATCAATTTGTCAACAGTCTCTTTTATCATCAACAATAAAAATGATTTAGAATATCCATTCTTTATCAATAACTCAACCAAATTATCGACACTTTTTACCGAATTAGCAAAAGTAGAAGATAAAGACCATGAACGATAAATCAATCCTTTCACCATATTTTTCTTATACTTAAATTCACAAAAGCTTTCTGGCGAAGTATAAAGACCAGTATCAGTAGCTTTTCTATAAATCTCTGTCTCATACTGTTTATCTTTGCGTTGAATTAACAAATCTAAAAACGCAATTGATGACTTTCTCTCCGTTTCACATGTGAATACAATGTTTTTATGTAAACTGTTCATAAAATGCAAAAACGGTTCTACATGTTTCTGGTTTTCAAATATAAGAAAAATATCATCCACATACCTTTTATAAAAAAAAAGTTTTTCAAATTGGAAGAATCATAAGCAACTGTATTAATTAGTAATAAACAAATGAGCTAATTCATCCATCGGTAAGTATTATGTTGAGCATTATTAAACCATTGTATTAATTCGTTTCTCCGAAAGGTCATGTCAGGTATTAATAAACGGTTATTAGAATAAGAAGAACATCGTCTTATAAACGTCCAATTAATTCGTTTTATTAACCAATACATTGGACATTGAATCAACAAATCCTTGTACAGGAAAGCATCATCTTATAAGGTCCATCTAACTCGTTTTTAGCTCGTGGAATACGATAGCCATAATTCATTCGGTATGATGAAATTCTCTCATAACTGTTCCTCGTTTTGAATCATGAATTTCCTTGTATGCGTGTCTTGAGTAGATTCTTTGGAGATTGTTCCGTTCAAACTAAAGAAAGTTTTTTAAAAAATTCAGAGAAACTTAATAAATAGTTCCCGTGCTTTTAAAGTCTTATGAAAGATTTATGAGAAAAGCTTTCTTCCTAAAAACGCAACGAAAAAACCTTCAAGCAACCCTCCACAAACAACTTCAAGAGCTAAATACAATTCTAATCTGATTTTCATTCCTTAAAGTTTTCCCTTTTTGCTATAAAATTGTTTTAATCATTAAGTGTCAGAGTTAACGTCAAATCAGACTGAAGATTACACTGATTTCTTCTTTGGTATTTATTGATGGATGTTTATCCAAGATAAGAATTACCTCTCTAAATTTGAGATTATTTTGGATACTGTCTCCGGCAAAGATTTTGATTGAAATATTTTTTCTTTCTTTCCTTGGTTGGCATTGTTTGAGATGCCTGTATATCGAGGATTTTCCAGCAGGGTTCAGGTGTTCTTTAATTCTTTGGTGTAGGTTTCTGAGTTTACTTCCAATGTATATTTCTTTGCATGCATTGCACGTGATGCAGTAGACAACGTTTTTCTGAAGTATATTTTCTTTGATGTCTGGCAAATTTCCATTGTACAAATGTTTTCTTTTTTTTGTTTGCCAGTGCTTGCCTCAGTGTCCAGAACTTGCGTGATATACGAATCGGAATGGAAAGCCAGTGTGATTGAGCTATTTCCGGATCTTGAAGTCAAGCGTGTCACTGATAAATGTGATGTTTAGATAAAAGTATTTCTTCTTTTTGTTTTGTTCTGTTCATAGGTGTTTTTGGTTTTGAATATAGTCTTCCGATGTCCTCCTTGTGGTATCCGTTTCTGCGTAGGACTTTATCGAATTTTAATTGTTGTTTATGGAAGTAAGTATGGAAGTATGGAAGTGCTGATCTTTAGTGCATAAATATTTCTTTGCTAGCTGATTTCTTGTAGAATCCGTAGGTTGGTGTGTCTACGTCTATTTTGATTCTTAAATCTATTAGATTGAGGGATCCATTTTCGTCCGGATATTCTATTTCGAACTTTATATCCGGGTGATTTTCATTGAATATACGAAATACTTCTTCCGCTTCATTTTTGCTCTTGGTCGTGATAAATATATCATCTATATATCTTGCGCAGAAACCAATGGATTGTATGGTCCTCAGTGTTTGTCGATCGAGGAAATCCATAAATATTTTTGCTAGGAAGCCTGATATGCTAGAGCCCATTGGCAGACCTTTTTTTGTTAATATATATTTTGATCAAAGGCAAAATAGGTATTTTCGAGAATAACAGTAAGAAGGTTTATGATATTCTCGGTATTCATTTTCTTTATTAACAAATTGTTTTCCAATCTTCTTCTTAAGTATTCGATAGCCTCACTTGGGCCGATAGATATGTATAATGCTACGACATCAAGACTGAAGGGGTATTTTAGTTTATTATGGATAGTTTTGCCAGTTTTGTTTAATCATGCCATGAGGCAATCGCTACTCTGGAGATGATACGGTTCACGGTTTTTTTAATGGTTTTAGGATTTTTGAATGGAGCCAACTTGTCTTGGTTGTTGGTCTATTTGTCTTTGATCTTTATTCGATAAAATATTTTTAGCTTTCAACCATTACTAAACAGTGTACCGTAAAAATTTCAAGTCAAATATAATAAATTATCAAGTAATTAATTGCTTCTAAATTTATAGATTCACCATCATTTCTTTAATTATCTTCATTAAAAACATAATAAAGCCATAAAATCCACAAAATAAAAATGATTCAAAATCTAATAGTAAATGTTAAATATCGCCTAAAACTTGATATTTCCATTACTAAAAATTATCAAAATTCCTCATTTAGACTCTAAATGATTTACATAGCCTAAAATTATTTTAATTTTGCCCATTACAACCTAATCTATTGAAGGTTGTAATTTAATTTAAAATTAATTAAATTTTCATTGAAAATAACTAGTCAATCTAATGATTCATTTATCTTAGATGATTTCAATGGAATTAAAAAATAGGGGGATTTTAATTAGTAGTCAGTGTATTCTATGAAGCAAATTGTCGGTGAAGAAGTTGGAATATTGACGTGAGAGTACATTGAGTGACTAAAATCGTTGAAATTACTGAGAAAGGTGAAAAAGTTAAAGATATCAACTAAATAGGCGAAATATTAAATTATAAATTGAAGTTACACTTGCAGGGTGATATATTTTGAAGGGAAAATGAAGAGAAAAGACATATTTAAGAAATAATCACTGAGAATGAATTGTACTTTTAAGAGTGGGTGGAATTACTAAGACATTCAATTAAAAATTATTAACAATTGAGTAGATTTCATTAAATAATTATATTTAATAGGATGGATATTTGTGGATATATGCTTATGTGTGGAAGAATATAGTTAATGAAAAAACAATAAATAAGGGAAGTGTATACTAAATGCTATGTGATGTAGTAGACACAAAACATTAAATGAGGGCAATGTATTAAAAAAATAAATAAATGCACGCGGATATACAAATATGTTGGAAATATACAACCTTCAATAGATTAGGTTGTAATGTGCAAAATAAAATAATTTTAGGCTATGTTAATCATTTAGACCTTTTAGGGGAATTTTGATAATTTTGAGTAATGGAAATATCAAGTTTAAAGCGATATTTAATATTTACTATTAAATTTTGAATCATTTTTATTTTGTGAATTTTAATGGATTCAGGAAATTTAGGGTATATATTTCTTTAAATTGCGATTTATTATTGTCAATTAAAATTTATAATTATAATCTTAAACCATTTGAGGAACAACAAAAATGGAACATTCCTGAAAATCCCACAGTGGTTGAATTTTTAAATGATTACTACAATCATGAGGTTAGTTTACTTTATATTGGATTCTGTTCTGACCAAGCTCTTTCTTTCAATTTTTTTAATTTTCTTCACAACCTTAATAAACATTTGATAATAAATCTGTTTTCCACAAAAATCATTAAATTTCACAAAATTATTGTAAAATCACAAATCATATTTTTTCATTAATAGTCTTCTCAGATAATAAAATTAACAGTCAACCCATAGAAATAATTCAGTGATTTTCATAGTATACTGAAAACCAGTGATTATCCTCTTAGAATTTCTTAAATATTACTCTAAATGTCAATAATTTTTCAAATAAATCAATAAAATCTAAAATAGAAGTAAATAATTATCCATTTATCTCAAAGTTATTAAATATTACACTGTATAATTAATAAAAAATCGACTGAAACCACTAAAAATCTGTGTACATTTCTCTTATTTCTTGTTTTTTCATTTACTATATTCTTCTACACATAAGCATATATCCACAAATATCCATCCTATTAAATATAATTATTTAATTAAATCTACTCAATTGTTAATAATTTTTAATTGAGTGTCTTAGTAATTCCACCCACTCTTAAAAGCACAATTCATTCTCAGTGATTATTTCTTAAATATAATTTGAATAATTCCAATGTATCTTTAATTGATGTTTTACCTTTTCATTCTTATATGGTAAAATCAATTCATACTTCCCACTCTTCAATAGATGTTTTCTATCTTGATTGTTTTTCCTTTTCAATGAATATGTTCTCTCTTTAAAAATAAATTTACATTATCTATAACTACAAAACATGAAATTGGATTTTAGAAATTATAAATATGTTTAAATTCATTGAAACGCAAAATATAAACGACTCATGCTTAACTTAAATGACTGATTTTGTTTTACTAAAATATTTAAATATATTTTATTTTAAAATTACTTTCACCTCTAAATAAAAATAGTCAATTTAAATTCCTAAAGATTGACTTAAAGTAAAATTAAAATTATCAAGTTGAGAATTATGCAAAAATTATTTTCTGGAAACCTTTAGTAAAAACTTTCAAAAAAATCAGGCGAACACTGAATGAACATTTAAATACAATAACTTCATTCCAGCTGAATCATGAATGATGTTCAATCCAAACATTAGCAAATGGATGAAAATAAATTAGTTGATTTCTTTTTAAAGAGATACTCAACTTATTTACGGTTTAATTCCAAAAACATGATTTTCACGCAAGTATTTCCTATTCCCATAACTCTCAATAAAAACAATAGCACTTATTTGGTTTTCTGTATTCAATGGCGTTTATAATATTAGTGAAGATAATAATTAATTTACTGTTATAAATAATAGAAATTTTTAATCGATAAAAAATACATAGATTTTTTAATCGATAGGCGATTACAGCCAATTTTTATTTCTAGGATTTTTAATCGAGAAAAAAAATTACTTAGGCTTTAAAATGAATTAAAAAATTTTTTTAAATTTAGAATTTAAAGAAAAAATTAAATAAAAAAATAATCCACTTCATTAAAACAAATATTTTAAAAAATGTAAAACTTTTAAATGTAGGGGGTCTCAACTTTTTTTTTCAATCCAAATATCCACGGAGCATATTCCTCATATGTCTCTACTACTGGGCACTGATGGGTAATCAAAATGTCGAACCTGTCTAAGGGTAACTACTTCCTACCCAACGCCTGCATAAGAAATTTAACCAATAGTCACCCGTTAAAATTGACGTTGGTACTGTGAACTAGTGGGCTGAATATATAGCAAAGGATCAGCCTCTTCAAAGACTGCCAATGCCCTAATACTCATATGGGTTCACGAGCTGTCGTAGAAGACATCGTGCTCTAATTCTATCGGTCCCCGTCTTAACTATTTAACTATTTTAACATGTTAAGTATTTAACTGTTACAAATTATTTTTATCGCCAAAATCAAAATTAAACAAAAGTACGATTCTTATCCAGTTCAACAAATAAATACAACATTTAAATGTCTATCACAATATTAGTCCGTGCGGTATTCAGAAACCGTTTGCGCTTAAGATGTGCCTTACCATGCAAGCTTTGTGGAGCTTAAGTAACCGCTCACGTTCCTTCTTGCCAGGCCGATTTCTTTTTCGATTTCTCTTTGGTACTTCCTCTGGCAAACGTGAGGGTACTGGAGTGAGAATCTTCACCCCGATGTCCTTTCCGGCTACATTTCGAATTACTATCGCCTTTTGCTCAACCCCACTTTGGACGAGTCCGGTGAGGATCTCATCTCTTAATTTTAGTTCTCTAACCTCCTTCTCTAGCTCCTGGGCCTTCTGTTCGGCTTGCCCCAGGGCCTGATCCTTTTGTACCAGCTTGGTTTTTACCACTTCTATCTCTGACTTCAACCTGGACACTCCTTTTGGACGGCGCCAGGTTTGCTCTAGGTGTCGGCACTTGCTCACCACTGCTTCCGCCCTTTGGCTCTGGATCATCGCTCCATGGTAGTATTTAGCAACGTCCCTTCTGAACTTTTCTATTAATCGTCGGTTCGATTCCACTAAAAGAAAACGAATTGATAATTCCTACCTCTATGGATAATTGATTATAAAAATTATATTTAAAATAAAAATATTCAAGTTCATTTATAGCTTTAAGGTGTAAATCCTTTCATGGATTTAATTATGCTATCTTGATGAGGGAAGGGATGAGGGCACGCGCATTTTAGTTGCCTTATAAGTTTGGAGAAAGTATCTGCAACAGTTCTCATAGACGTGGCACCGGCCAACGCAGTAAGAACACTGTTGGGAACACTCTGGGTCACCCCTATTCCACCTAGGTCAAAAGGATATCGAGAACCATAGCAATGCGGTTATTAATTGCTTAGAATTTGATAACTATATTCATATCAATAATAATAAGATAATAATAATATTAACAATAATAATAATTCTCATAATAATTATAAGTACATTAATAATAATGATAATAATATTAATAATCCTGATTTTTAAAGTGTTAAAAAATTTGTCCCTAATTTTCCTAAAAAAAACTATCCTTAAAATATTAATTTATTGGCGTTAAAAAATAGGATTAATTAATTTAATTGACTAAATAGTAAATTATAAAATTTTAATTTATATAATGTAATTAACCTTAGTGTATATAAGAATTTCTTATTTTACATTACCGATTCTCACCATAACCCTTAAAAATCAAGGATTTAGATGGTATTCTAATATATATCAACTTATTAAAGGATTTCCAATTCCTATTGTTGGTGTACTGGGTGTAATTAATTTTGTTTAAATCAGAGCTCATTTGTTTCGATCTATCTTGCTTCACTAAATCCTTACTTTTGTAGGGTCGATGCTATCTCACCCAGACGCCCCACAATTTTAACCTTACCACTGTATACCCATGAGCAAGCTCGTGTTAATACTGTATATAGCAGCCAAGAGTCCACGAGCAGGTGAGCCCCATTTCTAAGACTACTCCTCGCGATAATTTCGCTTTCGGGTTCCTGACTGCCGTTAGAAGGACTTACGTCTACTTAACTCCTCTGACTCCCTCGACATAAATACTCGCATTTCCCATCCTTTATTATCGATCTCATGTATGTGTCCGGATAGCATTTTCTCATCGACTTTCAAGTTGACCGTTGAATACTAGTCCAAATTATAGTTCGAGGCATAATAATTAAAACTTGATTGCCCATTTATCATTAATAATTCATTCTATACAGCATTAATTTAAATATCTAATTAATAATTTTAAATACTATAATTTAGGAATTTCCTGAAGGGAAAATCTTAGTTAATAAGGTTTTTCGATTCTTCTTTCTTCAATTATCAAAATTTAGGGTTAAATCCCATGATTTACTACGAAAAGACAAAATAATATTATCCACCTAGAACTTTGGTTAAATTTGTAAATTTTTTATCTTAACTAGCATGCGATAATTTGAAAATTCATCGAAATTAATAAATTCGCTGTTAGATCAGTGGTTTCTAAATTTATAAAATTTTTCTTTTTAATTTAAGGAAAAATAAGTTTGACTTATTATCACACAAGTGCTTAAAATTAATTCAACGAGAACTGTAATTCGTCCTAATTTAACTCCCTTAGTTGAATAAACCTTTTTAACAATACTACTTGTAGGAATCAGGCTCCACTATCCTCATATCATACTCGGAAATAGTTGTTAACATTAATTCAGTATTTATTTATAAAGAAAAACCAAAATTACAAGAAAAATAAGAATAACTACAAAAATTTAATTTTTGATAAAATTTACAAAATTAAGAAAGAAAAAAAAATAACACATAGATCTATTGTTAGTCTAATAAAGTGCATAAGTCGACAACAAAATCTCTCCATCGATATCAACGGGGAATTTCCTATTCCGATGAAAGTTGATTTTGGTATTCACGTCGGGAAGGATTGATTGAGGCAGTTCGTCGCCGAAGTCATCGGTCCAATACCCGAGTAAAGTCGATGAATTTTTAGCTTCTTCGACTACTAGTGAGGTTGTTTTTACCGAGGACACGTCCATGCAGATTTTCATCTCGTCCTCTTTGTCCGCACAAATTCGAGGCACTGATTCCACTGGTTTCGCCGATTCGGGCAATTGCTCATCTCGCTTCCCGAATTCCGGGAATTGCTCGGCGACGCGAATAGTGGCTTCTTCGAGCACTTTGGCCGCGTTCACCAATATGATGGGTCCTTCAGCTCGACGACGTTCACGGCGTCGCCGGATTTTGCTGGGGTTGTGCCTTTTACTTGTCTTGGGAGTTTTTGCTGGACCAACTTCGTTCTTTTCTGGGATGTGTGTTGGTGGAATTAAATTTAATTGTACCGTCAGATCGCGGCCGTCTATCCGCTTAGTTAATTCGGACTCCGTGAATGAGGCGATTAGCACGGCGATCTGATCTTTGATGATGATCCTCTAAGCCCGGTTCTCGGAAATAAGATCATCGCGACATCTTCTCAAGCGATGGATATGTTGATGTAGGGCTTTTACGAGTTCTGGAGCGAACCATGTACCCAACGTACGTTCATGTTCCGCTAATAATTTGTCTTATTTCTGTTGGCAGGTTATATGGGAGAGGCTGTCATTTTGGGTAGTGGATGGGACAGAGTGAGCTGATTTGAGCATCGATATTTTCGGAATTTTATAGCCGGATTGCATTTTTATAAATTTGAGAAACTTTGAAAATTATTTCGAAAAATTATTTTACAACGTTTGCCTGAAGAGAAGAGACTAAAAGAGGGAGAATTTCTCAATATGAGTTTTTTAATTATATTAATAATTATAATAAAGATGTTGGGCCTGAACATAAGTTTGTTTAAATGAATCGGTAATACCACGGAAACACAGCACGCAGATTTAAAATCGGACCCTTTAAACACCAATTAATCATGCTAAAATCTGAGAATGAAATAATTAAAATATAAAATTAAAAACATAAAAATAAATAAAACTATTAACAAAATGCAACAAGATCCGCACGAAACAAACATAAAAATAACACGAAAACACAAAAAATTTGACCAAAAATTGACAATTTAATCAAAGAAATAAGAGTTCATGAAATTGGAACTAAAATAAAATAATTTGAATTAGAAATAATTCAGTTATTTGTTTAAGGAATAAATTGTTAAAATATATTAAAAAATTAAGAAATTAATGTTTGAAAATACAAAGAAATCCCCAAGGTCAAATTTTGTTTTAATATGTCAAAATTAACACGCAAGGTTAGGGTCACAGAATAGGTATATATACCTATTCATTTTCACATAATTTTAATGATTTTAATCACTCAGTTGAGAAACTCGAAGAAGCCTAGTCACTCTTACTCGGAACTCTGAACCATTCAATTTAAACTTTAGAAACATTTTATTCTGAAACTCTATCCAGAACTATACGTGAACTTAACGAAGTAAGCAAGAATGACTTGCTCGGATGTTAGTATGTGTGATGCTTAATCATGACCAGTGAAATTAAATTTGGTATTTATCAAATATATATTATAACTGATATAGACATTTTTCACGTCGAAATTTTTCCGACCCACAGCCACACACCGACAAGTTATTAAAATCTGACATATCATAGTCGAGCAGTGTAAGTGCGGTGTAAGTCCGCCAACAGCTCGTGCTCGTGAGAGATCTCGCCGTGGGTAACGACGGACTCGAACAGTAAATTCATATACTGTTTTAGGGGCAGCAGGGAGATCGGGAGACAATCTTTTGGTTGCCTACCTTTCTAACTACTCCCGAAAAATCGACCAAAATATCTCTACACATCGGCTAAAATATCAACACAGAGTAGTCCAGTGGACACTCTTAAAATCTAACTTCGACACACAACTTTCCTAGGATCAACTTGAGGATTAAAGGGAACGGGTTAGCGGAAATCGATGCATCAAATTCTTTTAATAAATTTCAGAATTGATAATAAAATAAAATACGGAACCTTTAAATAATTATTAGTAATAATACAACCCGAAGATAGTTTAAAAGATTTTAATGGGTGGGAAGACCTAGAGTTCTAACTGAATAAAAATTTTTTTTCATCCTGACGATAAATTCTAGAATCAGACAAACACGATAAAATACTCCCCAAAATTACCGTTCGTTAAAAAAGGAAATTTCCCTTTAATCGAACTGAAAAACTTAGCCACGTCATCTGTATGCCGTAAATAACCACCCAAAAATCCTATATTAAAGTATAGAAATGTAGCTTATGTAGAATCACGAACACGTACCGACCCTCTTAATCATCAAATATGCCCACAGTAGGAGTAACAGTATAGAATCCATAGTTGACCTCGTCAAAAATCAAATCAAAATCACTTTCATCTTGAGTAAATCCAATTAATGATTTGGACGGCCGGTGTGACAAAAATAAGGCTTTAAAACATCAATATTACCAACGACAACCCGAACGTCATTTAACTCGTACTACTAGCGACACTTCAAACGTTTATTTAATACAACATTACCAATTCTAATCCGAACGTTTAGTAAATAAAAAGTTAAGGAAAAGAGAAAGAAAATCTAATAACGAATCTGGAGGAATATTGTTGGAAGAAGGGGATTTTTCACAATGTCCGACGATTCTTTCGGAGGAGAGCCAACAATGCAAATAATGAGGGCCACCATTTAGAGAGACATTTCCCGAATAATGTGGAATCTAACGATCTAATTAATTAAACATGAACCACAATTAAATAACAAACCTCCAATAAATTTATCAAAGCAAAATAAAAGTGAATACTACATAATGACAACCGAAAAAATATGGCGGAATTGCCACCACTGAAGATTGAAATACCAAATTTACCGAGAAGAGATGGGTCAGGGATTTTACTTTACTCTTCCCTGTGTTGATCGATGAGTGAGTAGAAGGACGGCCTGTAACAGCCCAACTGCAATTTTAATAGCGCCTGACCGATCGATAAACAATTTAGAGAATTGGCTGAGAAGATTCTCTATACCGCAAGCAGCTAAAAGTCGATTAGACATTAATTACCAGCACACGACGATCGACGGCAGAGGTGACACAGGAATCGGCCAATCACGTTTCGCTAAGTCGCGACAACACTGCCACGTGGCGACACACCGCAGTGATAGTATAAATACAACGACGAAATCCACTGAAACAAAAATTACTAGAAAAATCTACCAACAATGTCCGAAATAACAGGTGAAAAGAGAAACGAGAAAAAACATCCGATCGATCGTAGAGAACCCCGGGTTCAATCATGCTCAGTCAATCCCTCCCCAAAGTACGACCAGCAAAGGATGAGCCACCAGGATAATGCAACAAGTACGGCTGTTTCAGCCCTCCATCAGATTTATGATAAAATAATAAATCCTTAATGCATATTGTTGGAATTTTGGATAAAAACCCCGTACAGGGAGCAACTAAAGTATACTATGAAATTAAAACGTTTTCCTTTTTGGTCGCATAACAAAACTTATTCGTCACCGTCATAGACCTTTCTTCTTCTCAGCGAGTAAATTTACGATCAAAGGTCCTGCCACGATAGATCGAACGTTAACCTAAACCCACCATTACGGTATTTCAATGAGTAGAATGTTATCTAATAATAACTAGAATGCGAGTCATCTATATGATCGGTTAATTTCCATAAACTGTGTAGTGAGATTTTTCTAAAAAATAAAATTTTAAAAGATCTTTTATTGCGACCTATTATATTTGATAGGTATTTTCGCATTTTATGAAATTATGGATTTATTTTTTTGGTAATCATCGAGATTCTTAAGTGAGTTTGAAACAATTTTTAATTACAATCTATTTAGAAAACAAAAAATAAAATGTCGACTTGGTCAATATCCTAATAATCTTTAGAAATGGAAATATTCCTCACTAGTTTCTATGGTAATTATTAATTTGAATTTTGCTAGTTGAAATCCTATCGGAATAGTAGTTTTTGAAATATCAATAAATTAATAAATAAATAAATTTGAAACATATTTTTAGATAATGTTTTTACGTTTTCTTAAAATTAGTTTTCAAGGTTTATTATAAAGTTCTACCCGACCTTTTGTTTTGATAAGAGATTTCGCTCATTAATCCAATTAAAGATTTTGAAGATTGGTAGACAGTTTTTATTGTGAGTTTTGTTGACACGTCCAATTCAAATTTTTGGTCATTTTACTACGTCCAATGTTAAACGAGGTTGCTTATTAAAGCAGGAATAAATAGCTCCCACCTAGGCTGATATGGTTCTAACATATAATTTTACTGGTATTATAGATGATGTAACTTATCGAAAAGCAGTTTTTATTATTTCTATTTTGGCATTCACAGGTACTCTACATAATGACTGGGAAGATGCGGACCGTACCACTCTGACGGTGCCGACAGGCCCTGTGGGATCGGGGTTATACTATATCCACTTATGGTACCCCCGAGTGGCCGAAGCGCAAAGCCAACGAGTTGGGAGACGATATTGAACTTCCCAGTATCCTGATCAAACGGGAACCAGGCCGGAATCCAGCGCGAAATCCGACAAAAGGCAGAATACGAGCTCCATCGCCTAGAACAACTGGAATGGCGATATCGATTTCTGGCACGACGGCAGAAGGAACACCTCGCTCGGATTAACCGGGATATCCGTAGTTCGGACGGATATTTACCTTATTACGGGATCTCCTACGATCAGAGTCCCAGCCTTACTCGAAATGGATGCACCAGTTCACCTTGTGGTCCCAAAGAGCCTCCTCCAGCCCGACATTCGAGATGTTCTGGAGGATTGGGGCGTCGAGGAGCACGCCTATTCACGGAGGCGCTTTCCCGACAAACGACCACACTGAGACCAAAAAACCTGTAGCATAGTCCATTTATTCTATGTGTTAATGTCCTCATCTGTATTATCAATAAACTTGTTGTAGCAGTAGTTCATTTAGTTATTGAATAATATTTTATCTATACAGAAACTAGAGGAAGTAAGTGATGAGTATTTTTCCCAAAGGTTACGGGACATGAGATGACCATCCAGCGAGGACTAAGGCCGTAGTTTATATTTTTCATTCGAACATCTCCAAAACCTATTTTATATCTAATTTATTATTAAGGCATCACGTCTATGAACGTCATACGAGAGCTCAGTAAAGAATTGAAGGACCTCCGAAAGGAGCACACTGATATGTACCAACAGTGTCTACAATTGAGTCAAGAGTTACAACGGGTTAAGGCCACCTGACTGAAACGACTCTACCAGAAGATCGATGCAGCACAGAAGGGCTGGCGGGAAGAGAGAGCCCTGAACCACGCTCAAAAAATCCAGATACGTGGACTGGAGGCAGCTGTAGCAGCGGGGCAGGAAGGACAGTCTGTGACCTACCCGCTGGTATTTGCCCCAGCCCAGATAGCTTACCCAACTGCCACCAAACCAAGACAAGCCCAGTTTCAACCCAAGTCTCGCGCAAGACCTGGTCGTGCCGAGAGGAAAAGACAAAGACAAAACAAACTGCGAAACGAACATGTTGAACGTGAATGAGCAGTAGAGGAATAGATAAAAATTTGTCTTATTAGTTTTATTTGACTTTACGATGTAGTAGCCTAACTAGGAGTGAAAACGAATATGCAAGAAAGTTAAGCAAGTGAGGGACCTAAATTACGTAAGAAGAGCACAAACCTTCTAACGGTAGCTCGCTGAACCAGCTGTATACCGGGTCATAGCAGTTTTGGAAACAAAGCTCACCTTTGACGGTCACAGAACCATTGGTTACAGTAACAACGTTGCAGAGCAACGGGTAACCAGTGGCAGGTAGTTAGTATTATTATTATTGGGGTCAAGGTCATATCGTTCACTAGTCAGTAACCCCACAAATATAATAATTTTTTTAATTAATTAATAATTTTAGGGGGTCTAATTTATTGTCCATGTCTTACATACAGACACGCATGCACACACATGCACACCTATTTTTACAAAATTTTAGTTTTCTATACACGAGTTGGTTGTCGTGCCTGTGGGGCATCTTAGCGGTGACTGGAGTAAAATCTGTAATCAGTCGAGTCTGCAATTGCTCGGCACACTAACTAAAGAAAATAAATGCACGATTGTCATGGAATTGGTCAAATTCCAACTTGACATTCTGTGCAGGGGTGCGCGTAATTTGTATGCTAGAATAACCGGTCTAGTTTCTCGGGGAATATTTCAGTGAATTTAGTCCGGATTTTGGAATTATTCCTAATCCGGGATTTACTCATAACCTACGTCCCTCTTATCGGTCCCCATCCGTAATGGCGTTGTGCATTGGGTTTAAAAAATATATATAGCGGTAAATCTTTCGTTATTAAAATAAATTTTGTTTTGTATTAATAATAAAGTTATTATTAAATAATATGGTATTTTTCTTGATTAGAGTTCCATAATATATTGGTCGTTGGCGAATAATGATAATAATTTAAAAAAGAGAAAAACTGATGCTATACTCAATTCATTAAAATTATTTTCAAATCTAATATTGCATTTTTATTCTTCAAAGAGTAAGATCCAAATTACCATATATAGAAATAAATTCTGTTGTCTATTCTTTTGTTATTATTCCTAACCCTAGTCTGTCCCCTCGATACATCTATTTGTGACAGGAATTTTTAAATAGAAAAAAATATTGTCCTACTTAAACATTTTTATAAATGTAGCCCATAGTGTGGATTATGGTGTATGAAAATTGTGGTTTTGGTAAATTTTCATTTTAAAACGCCGTTATGGAAGTTCGCGAAGAAAAATAAATGAACTCCCTAGTAACTTCATAATGATATCCTGTCAAAAAAACAAAAGAATTTCATGAAAATGATTTAATTTTAATCATTACATAAGATATAAGATATATATATAAATTAAAAATGATAAAAATAACAAATTTTACTTTTTTTAGCTTCCGGATATCGTGATCTCAGAAAAATAATGACAAATGGAATTCATAACTTCGGTAAAATTAATAATAAAATGAAATTTTCGACTTTAGCTAAATAGTAAAATACGACTTTAAAGAGTACGTGATAAGAATTTAAAAGATGTACTGAAATTTGCCTGCCCAGAACTGCCTTATATACCACGATTGTTTGCGTGTGTGCTTTGATACGGTAAAACAAGGAATTTTTCAGAATATTCCAAAATTAAAATTTTTTTTTTAATTCTTTTTGATTTGAAATTAAATTTTTATATTTTTTTGTACAAAATTTTTATTTATTTTTTTTTTTTAAATTTTCCATTATTCTAAATTCAAGTTTTCCACTCAAAAACACACAGGTGTTATCGTGCTGGACAAACAAAAATTGGGCTTAATCAGTTTTTACCCAACAATATGAATTTCGTTAAATTTACATTTTTTATTTTCGCTGATTGTTATTTTTATTCTGGTCGCCACTTCCGCCTGTGTATTTTCTAAACCTTATTTTGCAAGTTTATAAGCGGTTTTGTGTTTTACTTTATTTTTCTGTATGCAATTGTATGCGAAATTTATTAATTATTTGGTTTTAATTAATTATGTTATTTTTTACTTTGTTTAAATTGGTGTTTTTATTTTATTTTCTGATTGCGGTGTATGCTCATGTTATAGCGGCCATTTTGATAATTTCCAAAATGACATTAAATAGTCATTATATTTTGTTTAAATTATGACTTAACAAACTATAATAAACGAACACTATAATAAACATAAGTATCGATTTTGTTGAACCAGTACTGAGTTTTGTTTAAATGAATTGGAAATAGCACGCAATAAAAACAGACAGATTTAAAACATCAATTAAAAAACCTTAAAACATGAGAAAGATATAATTAAAATACAAAATCAAAAACGCAAAAATAAATTAAAATAATAACAAGATGCACCAAGATCAGCACTTAATAAACATAAAAATAACAAAATAACATAAAGATTTGACCGAAAATTTACAATTTATTTAAAAAAGCATGAATTAATGAAAAGTGGAAGTAAAATTAAATGATTTTAGTTGGAAATAATTCAATTAAAAATTAAAGATACGATTTGTCAAACTAAACCAGGGAAATAATAAAAATTAGAGTTAGATTATACAAAGTATTTCAAGGTCAAATTTTGTTTTATCGCAGTAAATTTAACACGCAAGTTTGGGGTCACAGAACAGGTATATATACCAATTCATTCTCACAGAATATTATTGATAATATACCCAAAACTTATACCAAGGGTGTGCAATTTGCAAGTGGACAATTTTCGACAATGTTCTCCATACGGCGTTCAAGCAATCTCAAGTAAGCTCTACTTAAGCGCATGTATGAGGAAATACTATTATGTATGCTGACGGTCAACTATGCTGTACCAATATGATGAAATATATGATTCAAGAAAATATGTTATGTCGAAATTTTTCCGGCCCCCAGCCGAAAAATCACCGCAAGTTATTAAAATGCAACATAACTAACGAAGGTTCCGGCGTGCGTAATGCAGGAACCCGAACGTCAATACATGCCGTTACTCGTCATTCAGTTCCCGAAAACTCGACCTAAAATCACGTACTCATCGGCTCAAAATCATCTACACCGAGTAGTCCAGTGGACACTCGTAATATCATAACATCAACATGTCTAGTCCTAAGATCAAATATGGGAGGTGAGTGTGGAATGGAGTCGAGAATCGTTGCTACGTCGAAAGTAAATCAAAATTAAATAATTTTAAAATTGGAATACTAAATTAAGAGCCTTAATTATGATAATACTTACGTTAATGGGTTATTTTTAAATTGGAACGCTAAATTGAGCGCCTTAACATCAATAAATGATAAATGAAGAATTTCGGAACTCCAAATTGAGAGCCTTAATGTTGCTAACATTCGTGATAAAGGTAAATTCAAAAATAAATAATTTTTAAAATTTGAACTCTGAATCGAGACCCTCAAAATCGACAATATTTATGAGAAAATCATAATGATGAAAAATGAGGCATTAAATTAAGAATCCTAATATCAATAATACTAAGGATAAAAATGCGTAAGAAAATTAGATGATGATTAAAATTGAAAACCCTCGTAATAATAGTATTCAAATAAAGAAAAACCATAACGACGATAAACAAGTTTAGATAAAAGACTACTCAATAAGTGCTGTGCGAATAGTAGAATTTAATCAAATAATCAAGCCCTAATATAGAATATAAATAGTTTATGAGGGAACATAATCAAATAACGTTTAAGTGTAATTAATTTAAAGTTAAGAGGTAAAATAAATAATATCAAACTTCGTCAATAATAAATAAGACAAAACAATACCGTACCGTATCATAAAAATCATGTTAAATGACGAAGGAAAACCTTTAAACACCTTCGTACTTTCAAAATATTATAGAACTGGGCCCAGCAAATACCTAGTCAATATCCACGTGGAGAGATAACCAACAATCAAATCCCAAACAAATCCCAAGCCAAACCCAAAGCTGAATCCTTGTGATGAACAGCGTGCAATCTACCACTGACTTATTTATTGACATCATCTGTACATAAACAATATTTTCTTATTATCTGTTTTGTGTAATTTTGTGTAATTCATTATGTAGTAGAATATATTTTCATAAACTTTTATAAATATACAAGGGTAAAATCATTAATATTATTATTATTATTATTATTTTGTTATTATTATTATTATTATTATTATTATTATTATCCTTATTGTTGTTGTTATTATTATTATTATTATTATTATTATTATTATTTTTATTATTGTTATTATTATTATTATTATTATTATTATTATTATTATTATTATTATTATTATTCATTATTAGTATTAATTCTAATATAAGGAACGAGAAATATCTTGAGTATTATTGATTAATAGTATTTCAAAAATAGAAATTAAAAACAACTGGTATAATGATTGTAGTAATAAAATAAAATAGATTAATACAAGAAATAGAAAACATCTGGTGTAATTAAAATAGATTAATTTTTAAAAAAACCATAATAAAATCAGTATATATACTGACGCAAAACTCAGTATATTCGCCCAAAAATTAGCGACTTGCTTGTTCTTCTAGAGGCAATCTCAAGGAGAATTTAATTAGGAGCAGAGCTCAACATAATTCGCACGAATCTATCTGAAATTGTAAACAGGATTTTTTAATCAATTCGAATTTGAAATCACTATCATTTAGAAATCAGTAATTTTGAATTTAATAAATTTTATCATATTGAATTTGTCTTTTATATATTGAAATATATATATATATATATACTAATACCAGTGCACGTTGAGATCTCGATTAGTAATAGTAAGACCTCAACAATAATAATCATGCTTTAAATAAAATCAAACGATCATCTATAGAGGCACCATATATCACAAGTCACGAAAGTTGAGGAACCAGATACTTGATGCTCCCATCCATAATATTTACCGAAAGAAACGAATTAATACCGTGGCTTCTTAATGCTCAACATAATACTTACCGAGGAATGAATTAGCGCATTTGTTTATTAATAATATCTACAGAGAAAACAATTAATGCAGTTGCTTATTAATGCTTGTAGTACTTATTACCGAGAAATTGGCACATTCAATAAGCTCTACCATTTTTGAACCCGTCAACGCATAGGATATAAATCAGCAAGGTTAGTATTAGTGAATCGACAAGTTTCGATGAGAAGACGGAATCGAAGGCCTTGTTAGACTATCCCGTTCAATAAACACCTCATGAGAGTCAAACTGGATGACAATGAATGAGACCCAATCACTTGATCGGGTATTACCACCAAACGCAACATAATTATCTCCAACGTTATGACAATTACTAAAAAACCAAAAGACCTGATAAGGTTTTACTCGATAGTTAGAATATGAATAATTGTGAATCATAACGAGAATCCTGTGTTTTAAGATTTATTTTATAGGCGAATCTTGAATTAATGCGTCCCGGATCACAGTGCATTTTCCAGCACGATCAGCCACCAAATGAAGGCAAGCAATGTGGGACGCGGGAATTTCGATTGCCCCTGTGAGAGAATTCAGAGGAGGTCGTCTGGACGACTTTGAAGAGGCAGATTTTCCGTACGTGGCAATCAAAATGGAACCAGGCCGCAATCCAGAACGCGAAATCCGAAAACGTGCGGAATTCACTTTGACTCGCCTCGAGAACCATCAACGACAAACAAATTGGCAGGTAGCAATGGCTAGACGACACCTGGTCAGAGTAAATGCGGATATTGCTGCCGGGAGAATGCCTAGCACCGACGGATATGCCCCATCCTAAGGCATATCTTACGAATTAGACGACTTGATGTTGACAGAGCTTACCAGACCCATGGATGTGGTGATTCCTAGGAAATTGCTACCAAAGGACATACGGGACGCTGACAGAAGTCCTGTAGAACAGCAAGAACAGTCATATGCTCGGGAGCGTCCTGGATTCAATCAAAACTCGTGTCATAAAATGTTTTAAAAATAAATTGTTGAATCTTAACTCTTTAATTGTTGATTGTTCGTATGGTTTTAGCCTTCAAAGACTAATGTAATAATAATAATGAACTAAGGCAATGTAGATAGCGCACTTAGGCAAATACCTAGTAGGTTTTTCATTAGTGAACTAATCTTAGACAGATAATAATATCCTGATGCCCCAATAAATAATGAGAATTCCATACTTAATGTTATAACATTTGTTAATAAATAGTTTATTTGTAGATATGGATCCATTCAAGACTCTAAGTTGAGAGTTAGTGAAATCACACAGGGAGAGTGTGGAGCTTTACCGCCAGTTGTCCAAATGACTCGAGAAATTCAGAAAATTCGAGCATCATGGATGGAACCCGCAAAGGCGAAAACGATTTACAACGATTGACCGCCACACATCGTGGATGGGCGGAGGAAAAGCAACTTGGTCAAGCACAAAATACACAGATACTCAGCTTGGAAGTAGCACTATCCGTTTGCCAGGAAAGCAACTCCGTAGCGTATCCATTAGTATTCGCGACGGCCCAGCTAGCGTCCAGGGAGGCAACGGATGCGACCAAGCTTGCGGCGGCGAAACGTTCTCAGCGGCGTCCAGGGAAGGCGGAACGCGCTAAATGCCTTGCCCAGCAAATCAAAGATTGACATTGATTTGTTGATGAGCTGATAAATAAATTATTAAGGCTATTTTTTTTAATCTTATTTGTTTTGTGTTATTAATTAATTGATTGGCAAATGAATCTATTCAACTGAAATTACGAAATGGGGTTCGTGCAATAATTGATTCTGGAAAGTCTCGAATTCATACGGAAGGGACCGAAATGAGAAACCACACAAAGAATTTCTATCGGAAGTGCGTTGTACCCGCCATGAGGCCGGGCCTTAGCAGTTTTCCAGTAGAGCTCACCTTTAGCGGTCTCATAACCAGTGGTTACAGTTACGGGTAACCATTGGAGGACAGAAAACATTGCATGTAAAGGGGTAAAGGTTAGATACCACTAACCCCACAATTTTTAGATACCTTTTAACTATTATTTTTCAGGTAAATCAAGATTTCTCGCGGAAACAAACCTCGATGGCCATCCACCACTATTGATTATTTATGACAAGGTATTTCTATTTCTTTTTACAATATATTCTAACTTTAAATCACAGGATTTCTCGGCTTTTTTTCCAAACAATCCTTTCCTTATTGCTATGGAATATTTCAATTTTTTTGCTGGGCACTGATGGGTCATTAAAATAGTTGGAACTGCCTTAGGGTTATTATCCCCACCCAGCGCCTGCATAAGAATTTTGAACCGCTAGTCACCCGTCAAAATTGACGTTGGTACTGTGAACTAGTGGGTGGAAGGTTAGCAAAAGGTGAGCTCCTTCTCAAGAACTGCTAATGTCCTAACCTTCCTCGGGTCCATGAGCTGTCATAGAAGACTTCATGCTCTTACTTGATCGTCCCCTTCTTGCCTATTAATTCATACTTTGCCTAATCAATTGATCCCCAGTTACCCCCATATTCAACCACTTCAACCGCATCCAAGCATCCATAACAGTTTCAACATTAAAGTTAACAATAATAAATTATATTTAAGATAAATAAACAATTAAAATTTATAAATTTCACGATTAATAAGCTATTAACATCTATAAATTAAGTCAAATTAAATACATGATCACAGAGTTAGGGTAAATTAAAATCCGTTGGCATCTAAGATATGACCTAATAGGCGAGCGCGATTTAACTTAAACTGTCTCTCCCTCTCCCTTTTATTCGGGCGGTTTTTTCTACGATTTCTTTTTGGTAATACCTCTGACGTATGGGAGGGGCCTGAGGTTATGGGTCTTAGGCCGTCGTCTCTTCCGGTGACATTCCTCAGCACTATGGCCTGTTGTTCTTCTGAAAGCGAGACACCACTCCGTATGAGGCCTGTACGGATATTGTCTCTAAGCTTCCATTCAGCTACCTGCTTCTCAAGCTCCTGGGCCTTCTGTTCGGCCGACCGCAGGGCTTCATCCTTCTGATTCAACTGAGCCTTCAATGTGTCTATTTCTGTCCTCAACTTGATTGTTGCCTTGGGACGAAGCCATGTTTGCTCCATGTAGCGGCACTTCCGCACCATGGCCTCCGCCCTCTGGGTTTGTACCTTGCTCCAACATTTTTCTGTGTGGGTCCACTAAACAAAATTTCTTCAGGACAAGGGTTATGTCATCTGGATGAGGGGAGAGATGGGTAGGTTAATTACCTAATTATAACAGTCACCAGCAACATTTACTTTGAAAATGCCTGTGATAACCAGGGGTAGGTGCATAATCATTACATTATTAACGTTATAATAATAGTACGAAATTTATTTTTCTATTTAAGAAACTAATTTACAAAATTTAAATTTATTAAAATCAAATATAAAAATTTCAACTTGAATTACTACAAGAAAATTTTCCAAAACTTTTATTACAAAATGAAGATAAAAATAAAAAAATTTTTATGTAAATTACATTATACCATTTGAATTTTGTTTCATCAAGTAAATTATTTCTTGCTTCTCACTCGTTGTCATGGCAACGAGTCAAGCAACTGGTAATTGATTTTTTAACCACTTCTACTTTATATTTTGTTTTTTAGATATTCCAAGGAATCCCAAGACAATCGTGGCTGTCTCCATGCCGCTGGCATTCCCACCAAGTATAATCTTCCTTTTATTAACCATTTTATTCATTATTAACCACAGGATGCTCGTAAAACAACCCGCAAAGAGGATCCCGAAAATTGGAAACTACTCAATGACAATTTTTATTTTTATACAGGTGATATATTTCTTGGTGTATTTTTATTTAATAAAGTTTACTGTGTTTATTTATTTATTTTTTCTACGGTTACAATAATTATTAATAAGGATAATTTTGGTAATATTAATACCATTAATAATCATTAAATAATCATAATCATAAATTTGGTAATAATAATAATCATTTCCAAGTAATTATAATGACAATAGCCACAATGATAGTAATATTAATAATACTAATAATAATAATAATCATAATAATTTAGCAATTAGTAACACAGGTAATACTAACAAGGATGATGTTAATATAACAATCATAATAATAATAATCATAAGATTAATAATAATAATAATGATAATATATTAGGGAAAGTGATCGTAATAATATTAATAAAAGGAGATTTTAGTAATGATGGTGTTGGTGGTGCCAATAAGAAAATGTTAACGATAATAGTGTCAACCCATAGTGGTAGCATTAGCGGGGGTATTAGGAATAATAGTACTATATAGTTGGTTATATTAATAGTAATGATATGTAATAATTACAACAATGATAAAAATAATAATATTAATAATAATAATATTTTAGTGATAATAATAATAATAGTGTAGGTGGTAATATCAATAATAATAATAGCAATAACAATAATACTTTAATAATAATAATAATAATACTAGAAGCATATTGAGTAGGTTATTGAATATAATAATACTATATAGTTTTAGTAATAATAATAATGTACTAATAATATTATTAAAAATAATAATAATGATAATAATAATAATATTTTAATAATAATAATAATGATATGAAAATAATAATACTAATGATATTAATAATAATAATATCAAGATCATTCTAGCAATAATGATTAAACACCAATGATATTATGTGCCGACATTAATGGTACTATATAGTTTATAACAATAATAGTACTATACCAATAATATTAATAATAATAATAATAATAATAACGATAATAATATTTTAATAATAATAATAATAATATTTTAATAATAATCTTAATGATAAAAATAGTCATGAAATAATAATACTAATAATATTAATAATTATTTGATAGCCTTAATAACAGTGGATGGGTTTAAAAGAATAACCAAAATAATAAAACTATGAAACCGTCAATGCTAACAATGATAAAATTAATATTAATAACGACGATAGTATCATAGAATAATATTATTAACAATGATAATAATTATCAAAAATAAATGAAATTAAAAATGAAATCTTTAATAATAATAATAAACATAATGGGTACGTCGACAGTGGTTTTATGGATTGTGGGGTCGTGGATTTGATTTTGTGAACTGAACGGCATTCGATGTCTAAGTAACGAGGTAACGGTCAATCTTTTGGGGTGATATTCAAAATCGATTTTTGCTTCTATGTTTAACACGTAAATTAAATATGAGCGATGATGTCGCAAAGAAAATCTGATCTGTGGCCGATTGAACTTCCTAATGTGGTTGGTCCGGATTTTTGGTGAGCTATATAATACTTTTATACCGGAATAGAATTTGTTATTACACAAAATCTTTATAATTCTTCTAGATGTTAGTCTATATATTTTTCGTTTATTGTGTTATAAAACTTTCTATTTAACCTTTCCCAGGACCTCAACACTACTCTTTCGAGGGTCGGGCGATAGGATTTAGGAAGGGGAGAATACTGGGCAGGCCTGGTTACTACCGGCACCGCGACTTCCCCCACTAACGACCGGTTCGATCCGGGGTGTCGAAATAAAAACAATTTGATTTTGGTTCTTGTCTGCATGTAAGTCTATAGTTTGTCGATTAAAATTGGCTTATTGTGCTTTTTAAGTTTAAATTCTTCTATGATGGATGTTCAACAATAATTGAAATCCGTCAAATCCATCGATCATAAAAGAATACTCTTTAAAGCCTTTTCAAAAACAAAATTCCCTTTTAAAAAAAATCAAAATAAATAACAGAAAAATTCATTAATATCTATCATATTAATCATATAGAAAGAACAATAAATGAAAATTACTTCGTTTCAACTAATAGAGACTGTAAAAAATGACAAATGACTAAATGCATTAAATTTTGCTCAGCCAGCACTGCCTTTTATATCATGATTGTTTGGGTGTGTGTTTTGATGCAGTAAAACAAGGAATTTATTGAAAATTCCAAAATTATAAAAATTTTTATTCTTTTTGATTTAAATTTAAATTTTTACATTTTTATATCTCAAGATTTTTATTAAATTTTTATTTTTCTTTAAATTTCCATTTTTAACTAATTTTCAAATTTTCTGCTCAAAACCACACAAATGACCATTTATATAAAAAAGTTAATAAATTAAATGAATAAAAATAAAATATTTTTAGCTGAAAAAATTTATTTAAAAATGTTAAGAATAAATTACCAATTTAAATTAAGAAATTAATAAAAATTTAATTTAGATAACACAAATAATTTCAAGGTCAAATTTGTTTAATCGTAATAAAAATAACACACAAGGTTGAGGTCGAATTGTAGGTATATATACTGATGTGTTTTCACAAATTTTCAGCACAAAATTGACAACAAAATTTCAACTAAATTACAGGCTTTATGCAGAGAGAAAAATTTCATTTTACTGTTAGCTATATCTGGTCAAATTGATTTTAAATTACTGTTGTCGATTTGTGGTATTAATTTCCTGCATAATTTTTCAATTGCCTACAATTATGGAATTTTACGATATGGAATGAAGAATTTATATGGCGAATCTGTAGTAATTTTTCGATTGCCTGCAGTTATGGAATTTTATGATATGAAATGAAGAATTTATATGGAGAATCTGTAAATTTATATGAAGAATATAAATTTATGCTTCTAAACTTTTATCGAATTTAGGATGGTAATATTTAATTTTTTTTATTTTATTTTGTGGCCCACAGCCAAAAAAACTGCAAGTAATTAAAATCAAACATACCATCGCAAATCGTGTAAGTGCGTGTATTATCGCCAATGATTTCGTGCCTGTGAAGGCTCCGGCGTGAGGAACGCAGGAGCTGGAACGTCAATATTATCCGTACATAGGGGAAATTGGAGGGTAAATGAGAGAGGGAAAGGGTAGCGGGGAAAATAGCGAAATCGTTGCAACAGTTAAAATGAATAGCCATCGGAAAAAGATTAATCCGAACGACCAAAATCATGAAAAAATAATGTTTTTAAATAAGGATTAAATAAATTATGTTAATTGAAACGGAAAATATGGGCAGAAGGCTGCGCAAACTTTTGGAAATAGTTAAAACATTTATCATATAAACCGTAAAATAAGGGCGGAACGCTGCTCAAATTTTCCGAATCAATCAAAATACTTATTGAAAATAGTAAAGTAAAAGTGAAATGTTGTTCAATTGTTAGTATTATATTCTCTTAGAATCAAAAATAAGGGCGGATCGCTGCTCAAATTTTCCGAATCAATTAAAATATTTATTGAAAATAGTGAAGTAAAAGTGGAACGCGTAAAATAAGGGCGGAACGCTGCTCAAATTTTCCGAATCGATGAAAATACTTTATCGAAAACTACAAAATAAGGATAAAACCGTAAAATAAGGGCGGAACGCTGCAAATTTTTCGAATTAACATAAATACTTTATCGAAAACCGGAAAAATACAGATGGATTACAACTAAAATTTTATACAAGAAAAATATTTCTTAAAGCTGCAGAATAAGGACGAATCCCTACACAAAAATTTGATAATATTAATGACAATAATAGTAAGGATAATGGTAATTATAATGATAATAATAGTAATAATAATAATAATAATAATAATAATAATAATAATAATTATGGTAATAGTAATAAAAATAATAGTAGCAATAATAATAAATACAACGGTAATTATAGTAATAAGAATAACAATAAATGTAATAGTAGTAACAAGTTATAAAGTTAATATATATAATAGTAACAATGATAATACTAGTAATAATAATATGGAACATGGTAGTTATAATAGGGATAAGAGTAAAAGGTTTACTGTGTGAATATTTAACATAACAAAGGGTGCACAGGCCAAAGAATAATCATCAACACGGACGACGATAAGAAGGACTATGGGAATGGACATAACAATGGAGGATATGAGAGTATAGGTTAATATTTGACAGAGATAGGAGAATAATGGGACCTAAGAATCGAAATCGAGCACAGGCCTTCTATCGGCAGCTCGTTGAACCCATGGATCGTTCGGTCAATTATAGCATTAGTAATAGCGCTCACTTTTTGCGGACGATCTACCCACTCGAACACAGTTCCAACGTTGCTCAGCAACGGGTGCCGAGTGGTAAGCGAAAGAAATATTTGTATGGGGTTGTCTGGGTAACAACCATATAGTCTCAAATATCAACACCCAGAAACCCACCAATTTTATGAAATAAATTTTTTCAATGGTACTGTTTTATTATTGTTCTTTGTGACTTTTTAGATTTAAAGAAGTTGCTAAATCATTACCAGTATTCGTATATTAATAATGATAATAGTAAGATTATAATAATAATACTAACAGTAATAATAATAATAATAATGATAAAAATAATAAGGACAATAATAATAATGATAATAGTAAAAACAAAACTAATAATAGTAATATTATTAATAATACCAATGATAACAATAATGTTAATGTTAACGGATTCGACATAATGCTAACAATAATAATCATTAGCAATAATAATAATAGTAATAATAATAATAGTATTAATAATAATAATGATAATAATAATATTAACAATGAGCTTATTAATATTAACAACATAAACGATAATAATGATATCGAAGAATCCTAATAAAGATAAATTGGGTTTACAAAAACTATATAGGGCTTGACTGTGATATTCGTAGTATCAACACTATTAAGGACAATTATGAAATGATAAAAATAATAATAGTAATACCATTAACAATAGTAATAATATCATTACTAATGATAATAATAATAATAATTTTTATGAAAATTTAAGGTAACACTTTAATGCTGATATAAAATTAAAATAAGATGGGTCTAATTGATGGGGTTTGTATTTCATCCCCCTTTTCAAAGGTAAATATGAAATTTTCAAATTTAACAGTAATTTCGGTTATTTTGGGTAATAATATCAAAAAATTTATAATTACGACAATAATGACAATATGAAAATCTGAATATGTCTGAACGAACATGCATTCTAAGTCTTACTTTAAACTGATCTTTATCCGATATGGTTGTTGGTTGTCAGTCGTGAGGTGCTAATCAGAAATATCTACCAAAATTCACAACTATTAAGTTATTTCTTTAATTTAAATTTATGTAGACTAGTGAGTTGTTTTTCGTTCGTAGTTCATCCTATAGTTGATTTTTGATTTATTTCGTCTAAATGATTTTCTGTATATGTTTTTCATCGTCATCTGTAAGCCTTTATATTTAGAGGGTTGGGTGATAGGATTTAGGAAGGGAGAATACTGGGCGGTTCCAGCTACTGTCTTCACCACGGGTTCCCGCTAGCCACCGGTTTGATCCGGGGTAACAAAAATCTCATTTTACTCACTTGTGTTCGTGTGAGTTATGGTATGTTAAGATAAAAATTTCGGTAAATTTTTTAAGTTTAATCCTCATGATGGAGGTTTGATAGTAAAAGGGATCATATAAAATTTCTGGGAATATCAAATAACAAAAAAAATATTTTAATTCAGAACTTTATTAAAAAAAATATTGTTATGATCAATAATCAAATCCTATTATTTTAGTAAAGACGAATAAAATTTTCAACATTAATAAAAATGAACATAAAAACATGAATAAATAAAATAATGGTTACTTTTGCTTTCCTTCAAAAAACCCGTGAAATAGCTTTTAAAATTTGTTAACAGAGAGTAAAGAAAAGAGAGTGAGAGTGAGTTTTGCTCGACCAGCATGACCTTATATACCACGATTGTTCGTGTATGTTTTGATACGGTAAAACAAGGGATTTTCCAGAATATTCCAAAATTAAAATTTTTAATTCCTTTAGATTTAAAATTAAAATTTTACACTTTTTGTATAAAATTTTATTTAATTTTTATTTATTTTCTTTTCTTTACATTTTCCATTTTTTTCTAGATTTAAGTTTATCGGGCTGGTCAAACAAATATGGGCTTAATCAGTTTTTGCCCAACACTACTTATATAGGTTATTGTAATGTTGGTGGTACACCTTTTAATTATATTAAATTAAATAATTAAGGATAACTTAACTAATTTATATTTATTTATATATGTTACTGTTAGAGCATGATATTTAACAATATTGCACTCCAATTCATTTTAACCTCTAATGCAATTTAATCGAGCCGGATTTAAAAAGAATTGACGATAAAGACAAAGAAATATTAATTAGTTTTGCTTATTGGCACATAAAAATTACTACATTTTCTGGTTTGTATTTTACGTCTTTTTTGTATTTTACTTTTTTGAGAAAAAAGTCACCTTTAAATGGTATAAAATGTAGGAAATTTTTCTTTTAAAAATGATTTATCGCTTGGTAAATCAAGTCAGTTGCATGTACGTAAATAATCTGAAGATTTGTATGGGAATGGAAATATGAAAAAATCACCTATCTCTCATAACAATACACGGAATACCCATTGCTATGGTTAGATAAGACAAGCTTCATTTTTCTTGTGCATGAATATACTTTATCTATTTCCACTGTAGGATTTGGTACGTTAAGAATAACAGAATTGGTAATAAGATCATTCCAATTTATGCTTTTCAGTCGATAAACTGAACTATATGCGTATACGTAATACGCAAGCTTTAATATCAAGTACTTGTACGAATACAGATATTTTGCTGACATTAACTTTGATTGTATATCCAAAAATTCTGGATATCTGTAAGTGACAAAGTCGTCATTGTTTTACTAATAAAGCCAGATTTCTGTAAACCTACTTATTTTATTGGTAGATAAAGTTAAGGGCGTCTAAAACTTCATGGGGTTTTAAGGGAGTTCGTGAAAGTGTTGAATTCTCTAATGTGCTTACTACAATCAAGTCAGAAATTCGGCTAATTCATTATATAATTAGGATGACTTTATTATTATTTTAAATTATTAAACAAATCTATCAGTATTTATTAAATAAAAAAATGAGGAAAAATAGTTGACAATGAGTAAACAATTTTAATTCGGATAAATGAAATGATAAGTACCCATTTTGAAATTAATAAAACTTAATTAATTAATTAAATGGTTGAATAATCATTTGATTTCACGTGTGAAAAGTTAATATTAACCTAAGTTTTTAAAGCAAGGTGAGAAAAATTAATTTGTGTAAAAAAAGATATGGAGCGAGGAGGGAGCAATTGAAATAACAATAAACCTATTGCCATTACTTTGCAAGCTCGATATTCTTTATAAATATTATAATTAATGTAAAGTAAATAAATATGTACCAGAAAATAAGACTTTTATTTTTTCCCTTCTTCCATAGTCATTATATTTCTAATATAAATCATAATATTTTTAGGGCTGCGTTAAAATTGTATGTAAATTATTCAAGAATTAAAAGGATACGTGATAGGTGGCATGAATTGATGAAAAACTGATTAATTTAATAACAGGCTGAAAAATAAACAAAATTTAGAGAGAAAATGGAACTAAACTGAGATTTTAACGTGTCGATCCCTGAAAAGGTTATAAACTACTGCTAAATTATCTATTGTCTCATCGTAAACAATGCTATTTTTCTCATAAACCAGTGAATATATTGAGATATTTGAGGATCAACGTCTCAATAAATTTAAAAATATTGATAATTATTAGTATCCAAATTTTGTGTGCGCCGTAGTTAGAGATTCTATAATTTTATTTTCCAACAAGATGACCGAAGAATAGAAATATACTTTTGTTCATTAAAAATATACCAGTCTTGAGAAAGTTATTTTGGTACCGAATACATTGTATATGGTATTTGAATTTATTGATATGTATCTTCAATCGTTTGCACTGAGACTGGACACAGGATTGGTTAGTGAAATAATCCCCGCATTATAATGTATCAATTATTACAGGGCTTATAAATTGTCACTTGAAACGTGTAATTCATCAAGATTTAAAATCCCAGATCATTTTAGTTAACACAACTGGAACTTTAATAAAATTAGCCGATAACGATCTATGCCACATTTATGGTATGAAAACTGAAGTAAAACCCACCTCCAGACATTACAATCTGCGAAGTAGATAAAGTCATGGATACTTCACCGAAGACTAAACCAAGAAAACCTTAGCCAAAGTCTGCGCAAGTATAAAAGAGCGCTGTCAATCAGCCTGAAATAATCATCCCAAAAAATACAAATGCTGCCTATCAGCATAAAAGGTCATGAGACCATCAACAATTACCACAATCATCATCCAAAATCCAAGATTATGAAACAGGCCATCGTTCCAAGGAAACAGAAAGTTAAACCAGAAGGTAACAGTGTGAAGAGTGTGATGAAAAGGTTGTTCAAGAAAAAAGAAACGATCAAACAAATCCAACCCCATCCAGTCGAAACAATACAAAAAAAGATATTTACAGAACCTGACTATGACGCATATTTTTAAGAAACCTATAAATATAAATGTCATTTATAAATGAAAAGAAATCAGAGGTGAAAATCAAAAAACTCCTTATAAAATTAATAATAATAATAATAATAATAATAATAATAATAATAATAATAATAATAATAATAATAATAATAATAATAATAATAATAATAATAATAATAATAATAATAGTTTAATGAAAATAATCATTATTAAATATAGTCCAATAAAGAATTTTGAAAATATCAATATCAATATATTTCCCTGGTATTTGGTAGGGTGCTACTGCTATTGTTTGATTAGAAAAATCCATGTATGAGGTTGGTAGCATCGTTTGTGGAGGATTTGTGGTTGAACCTGTAGCAAAATTCATGTTATTTTGTTGTTAGGCATTTCTAGCTGTCAAATCTGACGAATTCGGATTTTGACAAAGTAACAAGCGTGAATGTGTTGTTTGTTTGTGTTATTTAAAATGTATTAAGTACACAAATATAGTACATACATATAATTCAATAAGAATATATTTCAAAACTTTGTAATTATGTAGGTCAAATATATAATTATGTATGTCAAATACAGAATTCTGTAAGTCAAAATGTAGAATATTATAAGCTAAAAATGAAATTATGAAGGTTAAATACGGAATTTCGTATGGAAAATGCATAATTATATAGGTTAAATGCAGGCAAATATGAAATTAACACAATTGGCACTGATAAAGGTATTAAAGTTAAATCTAAAAAAATAAGTATATCAATTTAAGGACGCTTAATACGAACGTTAAGTCTACTTAAGAGACCTACGCTGTATATCGTTGACTTCATGCATCTCAATTATCAGCAAATACAATATTCACATAAAAAAGTCAAAAATCACATAAATGCAAGTGATGACTTACGGTGGCCTCTTTTAAAAAAGGAGCCCCTAACTGTTATTGTAAATGAAAAACAACTTAGCCATTAAAAATTTTAGTATTATTTTTTATATGTGTTAATCTATTTCTGGTTTTTTTAAAAGAACAAATTATCTTGAAATAGATGTAATTTCTTAAAAAAGGAAATATAAGCACACTTTCGAGAAATTACTTGTAGATTCAAAGATTATAAAATGTGTCGATCCCTAAAATGGTTATAAACCACTGCTATAACGATCTATTGTCTCATCATAAACAATGCTATTTTTCTCATAAACCATATTTTTCGCATATCATACCGTTCTCGTTTTCTACACAAATTAAATAATCCATATTTTCAGCTAAATGTCCCATTGATATTGATTTTTGTTTAGTCTCACTTTTCTACATTCTTTTTTGTTATCGATACAAATTTGGTGGATTTGCTCGTTTCCTATATTTTTCTAAACAATCTCTATTTTCTGGTGATTGTATGATGATTTTCCGCTTTTCGCCTTTTTTGAATAATTTCTGACCTGCAATTTTATTAACAGTTAAAATATTACTTATTCTCGGCTTGACTGGAGTAACTCCGATTTCCAACTCATCATCTAAGGATCTCCCTTCATATTGCAAATGGAAAGGTAATTCGTATGGCATATTGGCTTTTATCTCTTTGATTTTTGTTGTGACATGCTTCTCTCTCCTCGGTTTCTATATCTGGGTATTGAATTTTCAGTCGATATTTTTCGGGTCTTTTCTCTGCCCATTCCATATGCTTCCACTTTCGAATTAATCCATCGAATTGTTCAGGATACCAAGAGTGAATTTGTCGGTACTCCTCGATTTCTTTAACCAGTGTTCTCAAATTCTCAATTCGTTTACATGAATCTATTATCCCTTTTGCTAGTCTGTGTTGTTTTTTGGCACCGGTTCTCAGAATAGTTTTTAATTCTCTGCATTTTTGTGTTTCTGCTATTGCAGTTAATTCATTTTCGATAAGATCATCCATATCTGTTGGTAGAAATTTTGATCCTGGAACTCGTTTCTCTAACACGCAAATTCTTGGTAGGTCTAGATTTTCGCTTTCTATTATACCTGTTTCTCTTTCCACTTCAAGTGTGAAGCTAATTTCGTTATTTTTGATAAAAACTAATTGTTCGACTGTTACTGATTTTTGATCGATAAATTTTGGTGATCCTGATGCGATATTTTCGGTGCTTTTTGGTTTCTGATAGCATGTGCTTCGTTTGTCTGGTTTATATGTGTCACAGTGACGTCTTTCCAGTCGCCCTGGTGCGTTAAGTGAAATAGTTACTTTTTGACTGAATGGCCACGATAACTTACCGTCATTTATTCCTTTGCAAATAATGAAAAATACTCCCACATGAGTGTTCTTCCCCATTCCGTCTCCATTTAGATACACTTTTATTTTTAACCGATAGCCTCCTGGTCTCGTATAGAATTTTGGACTTGATATGCTTGTCACTTTCCCTTTTTGGCTGCTTTCACTTTATCGTGCCAATCTGTAATTTTCCATTTGAATGGTGCTAGCCACCTCTCGTAATTGTTCATCTTCTTCTGGTAGCCATTCTAGCTCGTTCATATAAAAAGGAGTTTTTTCTTTATACAGTTCATCTGGGATCTCTTTCAGCAAATCCTATGATATCTCGCTCGGAATATATTCGGTCCATTTTGGTTCTACATTTTGTTGTTTTAAATCCCAACGAGCTAATTCCTCGTCCTATGTTTTTATCCACGGCGTTGGTTTACAATCTCTATCGTTTAGAAATTTTCCGGTATAACTCCTCGTCTTCTCTCCATACGTTGTATATTTCTAATATTCGATCCATTTTACTTTTCAGTTTAGTCTGGAATTTTAATCTTTTACGTTTCTCTGTCTTGTCGCCTTTGATTCAACATTTGGCTCGTCCATTGATATGACCTTTATTGCTTGTCCATCTTCCCATATTCCTAGACTGTATATTGGAGTTTGATCATTTTCCTATAAAAAATTCTCATTACACATTAATATCACATCCTCCATCATTCCGTCATCGCTATTTTCTCTCACTTTGATTAAAATTTGTTGATCGATTAGTTTTATTAGGTCATCTACTTTACAATCTGGGTCCACTTCGATTAGTTGCTTATCACTATTAGGTAATTTTACCCTCATTCTTATGGGTTCTGTTCCTCTCATAGCTCTCTGATATTTGCCATAAGCTTCGATTATTTCGCCCGCTCGTTCATCCGTGAGCGTCATAATCTCGGTATCTCTCACAAACTGTTTCATCGAGTTTGGTCTTCTCGTGTTTATTCGATCGATAAACTTTCTTGTTTGGTTGACTGCTTGTTTAACCAATATCATCTGATTTTCCTTCATTAGAAGTTCTTTCACATTTATTAACTGTAGTGTAATTTCATTTTCGAATATCAGTTTAATGTCTTTTAAAATCTCTTCTAATTGTTTCTCTTTTCGATTCTTTTCGAGTGATAAAATATTGATGTTTTTCGGCTATATCATTTAGTCTACCAAGTGCATACCTGCTCTGATTTTCCAGCCATTGATATATAATTGTTCCTTTTTTCCGGCCGTTTCCCATCTTTTCTTGTACCCATTGGTATAATTCATCAGTATTTGTTCCTGTTAACTGGATTATTTGTGTCGGAATTTCTGAATGTTGGATTCTAATTTGATATTTTTCCGCTTCTACTTTCTTGAGTTCCTCTTTATATTCTGTGATGAAATTTTTCCATATCGCTGTTAATACACCCCTTTCGAGTTGATACGTCTGAGCTACTAACTTTGTAAATTTCTCGAATGTTATTTTCTCAATGAACTGTTTGTTGCATTTCACATCGTATACTATTTCATATACTTCGGTTAGTAGTTACCATTCGCCTTCGTTTATTTTCATTGATTTTGCTTCATCGAAATCATCTTCGTCGCTAGTTGGTGGAGTTTTAATTCTGCTGATATGATCGCATGATTGGAATAGTTCGCCTCCCAGACTGCTAATTTCGCTCATTTCGTCTTCCGGATCCGTTTATCCGTCTTTTAATTGCCTCAGCATATTAATTTTTAGTATTTTGGTTGGCTTCTCGTCGCTTATAGAATTACACTATCTTTTACTTGTGGTCCATTTCTTTTCTAATTTTTGTTTGACTTGTTCATCTGTCGGTGTTTCATCTTCTCGTCGGATTTTTTCTTCTAATTTCCGTAGTAGGACCCTTTGGATTCTATTTTTTGTAGCCATAGCATCCTTTGAAGGTTTTGTTATTGTTTTCGTCTCGTCGTTTTGAATTTCCTCAATTTTCATTTGAATTTCTTTAATTTCTCGTCTTTTCTCTTTTTTCTCTGATAAATTCTTGGATTCGTTTTATTTTCTCTTCGCTGGTCAATTTATTCCTTTCACAATTTATTTTATTTTCTGGCAGTGCGTCATCGTTATCACTCGTTTTGTCACCGTCGCTGTTTACAACACACTGCTCCGAAGTGTGAATTTCGTTTTCATTTACTGCTCTCATCATATTTATGCGTTTCGGCGTTCCCATCGTGCTTGGATCTCTTTTGCCTCTTCCATCTGTAGTCTTTGCCATTCCGCTCTCTGTTGTTTTTGGTTGACGTTTATTATTTGCTCTCTGACATCTCTGTTGTCCTGCAGCATGTTTATTCGTTGTTGGTTATTGCCTTTCATTTGTTCTATTTTGTTTCATAATCGTTCAGACTGATTTGTACGTTTGGGTTTGCATGGTTTGGTCCAGGTGGATTTGATTGTATTTGATGTGGGCAATTCCTTGACATGTGCCCCACTTGGTTACATGTGAAGCAAGTTACTATTCTCGGTTCGCCATTAACACGATTTCTGCCGTATCCTCTGTGTCTGCCGTTTCCGTTGTATCTGACATTTCCGTTCAATCATTTGACTCTTGGTCATCATATTTTATATTACTTCAATAGTCTATTGGTACTACTGACCTCAAATCTAACATATTCATTTTCATTTTCATCGTTTTTAGTGCATCATCTTTTGTCAAAAACATATCTCATTTTACTCAGTCATTATGTTATACATAAGTTTTTGTTGATGTCTTCTCTTGTTTGACTTCTGGTTTTTCTGTATATTCTATCAATTTTGGATCAAGTTTTGATTTATCTCTTTATTTTTATTTTTACTGGGAGTTATTTGTAATTGCTTTGATACTTGTAATTGCTTTGTTATCTACTTTTGATTGTTGATTGGTTTGCTTTGTTGGTTGTTGATTATCGACTTGATTGAATATCTACAAATAATAACACTTCTTGTACGTACGTTATACTGTATACAAAGATTTTTTACAGTTTTACTGTAATATCCCATACTTTTGTATTTACATAACTCGCTTTGACTTGTCTTCTTGGGTATTCGTTTCATGGTTCTAACCCTCCATTATTTCAGTCGATTTTAAATTATCTATTTCCTCGTAATAATTATCTATATGGTGGTATCATTTATCTATTTGGTCGTATCAATTATCTATTTCTTTATCAATATATCAAAACATTATCATAACATAATCGCATATAATTATAATTACTACTTGCACATGTTTTAAATTCTAGTATCCCAAAAAAATTGTCTTGCCACATTCCTATATCCACGTCGTGCTAATACCGGTACTTCTATCTACCCAGCTCTCCCTTTTGCGGTCTACATTCGATATAGGATTTCAATAATTTGACCTTTGGTTATCATATTTTACATTACTTTAATCGTCTATTGGTTCTACTTACCTCAACGCTAACATAATCATTCTGACTTTCATCATTTTTTGGTTCATCATCTTTTATCAAAACATATCTCATTTTACTCAGTCATTATCCTCAAACATTTAATTCTCAATTATCATTATTCTTAATCATAAAAACAATTGATTCTCAATTATTATCATCAAAAAATCAATTCTTAAATATCATTATCTTTACGCATCATTTTTCTCTTAATTAATTAATTCGCAATTTTCATCAACTTTAATCATCATTTTTGTCAGAATTCTAATTTTTTGTTATTGGCGCAATAATCTCAATACAACTCCCACACTGGTATTGACAAAATCACCCAATATTTTATTAATCTTTCATTTTCCTTATTCAACATCATTTTTCATTATAATCCTCGGTCTACAACCGGTAAAAAATAAATAAATAAATTTAATGTCCTAGCTTCTCCATACGCTTGCCCGCACGGATGGAAACTCTAGGCCCTCCAACGCCTTTTGAAATTATCTCACGTTAGGTTAGTTATAACCGATAATGCCATTGTCCCTCGACCATCGGCTCCGCAAAAATGGTTTTATCCACTAAGAGGTCTACCAAAAGAGTTCACGCCTGGTACGGTTCTTAGCATGTCTTTTGACTCAAGTCAGTGTCCGGTTAACTTGAGTCTCACTGCTGATTCAATGTGAATTCGATACTCGGGTTGGGTATCCGGGTCATGTACCGAACCACTGCTAGCAAAAAAATTCAATTCAATTCATCTCATCATAACCGATAATGCCATTATCCATCGACCATCGGCTCCACAACAGCGATTTTATCCACTAAGTGGTCTACCAAAGGTGTTCACGCCAGGTACGGTTCTTAGCATGTCTTTTAACTCGTGTCAATTTCCGGTTAACTTGAGTCTCACTGCCGATTTAATGTGAATTTGATACTCGGGTTGGGTATCCGGGTTGTGTACTGAACCACGCTAGCAAAAACCTCATTTCATCATCATCGGTACCATTTTCATTATCTCATTTTCAATTTATCTCATCATTCTATTCTAATAAAAAACAAATTTCTATTTCTCATTTTAATTCAATTTAATTCTCATAATTCATCATAAATTTTCATATTCTTTTTTCATTTTAATCAATTTTAAAACTAAATAATAAAAATTTTTTTTCAACTTTCGCTTGGCCCAATATAATAAATCGTGGGGCTTTCCCCCTTTTCCCCATTTATTCAAAAAATAGAACTATCGCGTTAATTTGCACCTTAGATGTGGTGATCAGTCACATACCAGAACTCGCTAACATTTGGGACGGGCCCATCCTATCTTTCTTACTCAGGGTGATCTAGGTTTTCTCGCTCCCAGGTATCGCGTACTATCGCGAAGGTAGCACAATTATCTCTCAGTAATATCTCAGAATTATCGTACACTAGGAAGAAAAGGAAGAAGTAAAATAAAACAGGAAATAGAAGGAAAACTATAATAAGTTTTAAACATTACTATCAATCAAAGAAATCTATTTACGATTGAACACTTCATCATGCTTATTGTTTGATATTTCAGCATTAGCTGTTTATGTTCTGCTATTCACTTCCTATCATTCTATTCAACAATTTATGTTTTGTGTTTTTGTGTAATTGTTCGTTTTCACCTTTCGGTTGCTATATACCTTCTTTGCTATTCAACATGTTGTTATTTACTTCGATATATTCCACACGTTCTTGCTATACGTTACTCACTAACGACATTACTTACACATCGGCATACTGTTTGTACTTTCATCATTTATCAGTTAAGTAATCACGATTTTATCTATTTGATTTTTCAAAAGTTTCCAACAACTTTGACTTCCTTCCCCACGACAATTACATCAAATCGAACTCACAACTCTCACAACTCGGGCAATAGAAATAATGCATCGTTTTATAAACATTGGTTACATCGACCTTGTGCAAAGTACTTTTTAAACTCAATTGTTTCATTTATCTTTTACTCTATTCGTTTATTCCGACTGCACGTCATCTTTTATGTATTTTTTGTTAATCGAATTTTCAAGTTTTCCATTATCTTTGTATTTTTATCATTACTAAGCAAGCTTTCGTTGCTTTACGAGATTCGTTCAGACGGGTTTTATATTTTTTATACTAACATCTACAATTCAATAATTAAAACAAAAAATTTATGTACAATGTTTGGTGATTATGGCTGTTCACGGTTCCTATATAGAAATACTCTAGTTAATAATACATCAGTAATATATATAATTTATATCATTTACATCAGTAATATTGTTGGGCTTAGAGCAACCATTTAAACAAAATAAAAATAAAAATTTAAGGTTAAAGAGCGGGATTAATGAAAGGAATCACTGCACACAAACATGCACCGCACCAAGATATTAAAAATCAATAAATAACATAATAACTAAAACAAAATAAAAACATAACAAAAAAATTAAATAAAACAAATAATTAATTAAAAATTCGAAGATGCCTACAGAAGCAAAGAAGAAAACATAAAGAAATAATACAAACTGCCAAAACCTTGCAAAATAAGGTTTAGAAAAAACATAGGCAGAAGAGGCGACCAGAAAACAAAATATTGGGGCTTAAAAACAATATTGTAAGAAAATAATAATAAAAATAAAATCTAACAATAAAATATTAATAAATCAAAAATAAAGAAAAATATATAAAAAATTAGAAAAATATTATAAAATAATTAAAAAGCCCTAAAAATGGCGAAAAATCGCCCATTGGTCGCACACATGCACGAAAATACTATAAATACAGTGATGAATTTCATTAATCTTAATCTTATGCTTTATTAACAATTGCAATTTTTGAATCGAAATCACACTAAATTGAGTAAGGAATTTTTCTTTTATGTTGTAATTGGTTTTACGTTTTATGAATTTATGTTCATGTTAATTTATTAAACACTTTAACGATTCATTTCATTTACTCATTTATAATTTAATATATGTTCGGACCCTTTAAAATCATATACTATGTATTGAAATAGATTGGTTCATGGGACCGACCGTGTGCCGGCTAGTGGGTGAAAACCCTTAGTTGAGCTCGTGGGTCATGCCTCGTGAACCCCTTGGCAGTTCGCAGTCGGTTCCGGCTTTACGCACGGGACCGCTACGCAGGGCGCCATTGTATACTCGGGGCGGCTACTGAAAATGTGGCCGGAACGAGTCGTCTAAAATATTGGGAAGAGCGGAAAGCCTGAGTTAGAGGGAAGTTAGGTCGGATCATGCATTGGTCTGAAATGATTTTTAATATTCCGAACAGGAAGGTACGGACAAACTGGGTAGCACGGATAGGAGTTAGGACGGAAGTGACGGAACTGTTTTTCTTTAATTATAGATGACGAATAAATTGAAATTTGTAGGACAATTCATGATAAATGAATGATTTTAAAAATTACCTTATCAATAGGTGCTCCACAGGAGAGCGGCACGGTTGACCGTTCCAAAAATTTGTTTTCTTTTGAAAAATAATCTAAGAAAACTAGCAAAGCCAGAATCGTCCGGAATAAGAATGTCACTCTCGTAGTACCATTAAAAAATCCATCGGAGGCATAGTAGATAGTCAGGCGGATGACCTAAGAAATCCACGTCCAGTGCGAGCAAATGACTAGAAACCACGAAATCGAATGTCCAGAGATAAAATCAATAGGTCACGGATCAATACACCATATTGATTAAAAGTTACACGATAAATTTACTAGACCGTAACTCGCAACCGTAGGCCGGTTTAATCAAGTTTAATAAAATCAATATAATCGATTCGACGGAACCTACAACACCCTTATCTGACTGGAATCAACCCATTTGTTGAGAATAGGACGCCCATAAAGAACGGAATTAAGTAAGCCCTCAATACTGAAATTCATTTCCTTGTGGTTGGAATTTAATTATCATTTGCTGAAAAATTGAAACCCGTAAAGTTTATGATGTACTGTAAATTTAAATATTAACTACTTTAAAAAAGTAAACTCGTAATATTTATTTAAATATTGGCTGCTTTAAAAATTAAACTCGTACTAATTGTGATCGCATTGTAACTTTAAAGGTCGACTACCTCGAAATTAAACTCGAAATGTTTATGATTGTAATATAAATTTACCAATTAACCACTTTAAATTAAACTCGTAAAATATACGATTGTAATGCCAAATCCAATATTAATTACCCTAAACTAAACTCTTAAAAAATTTGTGATTACAATACGAACTCAAATAGTATACCCATCAATTTCATTTTCGTAAGGTCTACAACGGTAACATAGATCCAAGTATTAACCACCCTAACTTAAACTTGTAAGGCCATTGCGCGGAAAGCAACTTTAAATGGAAACTTAACTTAGAACTTCATCCATCCATACTCTGGTCTACGTACTCAGGACCAAGCGGAAAACAAATTAGAACCCTTAATGTTTGTGGATAGTCGATGGGAGCCGCCTTAGGTGAAATAGTACCATACTTATCTCGATAAATCGGTAGCACCCCTCAAATTATGAACTATCACCGATCCAGGAACCGCAACTATAATCTCCAGCAGAGAAGTCGGATTGTTACCCCAGAACAACGCAAACTCATAGTGAACTAACTACCCCGACCGCCGAGTGAGAAGTCGCGAAGCCACCACGCCATTAGAATTGTAAATAAACGATCCACCCCTCTCTAAGCTGAGAAATCTACTACTCCCGCAAACCCGAAATCAGGGAGTACTTCAAGCCTAGTTGCGTGACTAATCTAACCAGTGATGTTAAGCATAAGTATTTCATTATTATTTTACTATTGACGATATTGTGGGAATTCACTATGACCGTATGGCCTAAAATTCTCGCCTTTTGAGGACAACTCACCGACCACACCCGTTTTTTTTGTTTACTTGCTACCAAAATGCAATGGGCCGAATCCATTCCGTTTACCACCGATACTCCAGTTTTCGGTTTTGTTTTGATTTCATTTTCCGTTTTTTTGTTTAATTTGATTCATGCTAATCAGTCCATTTTCAACGAATTTTCTTACTCTTCAACAGTATGACAGGAAATGAAGATACCAGCACATCGACGAGAATCCCTCGCTTACCTCCGTCAATCGTGGCCCTCCGCCATAAGTACGAGGACCTCAAGATCCAACACCGGGACCTCCAGACGAAGCACGACAGAGTAAGAGGAACCTGGGCTCCACCGGAAGTCATCCGGGAGCTACGGCAGAAAATCTCTCGCCTTTCTCGAGCGCGCGACGAACTAATCGCCGAATCGCGCGCTCAACGTCTGCTGATTCGAGAGCAGTCAGTGGCACTGCACCAGGCGTACTCAGATTCTGAACTCCGCATCCGGGTTCCCGGCAATCTCCGGGCGGAACAGCTCGACACCGTTCCAGCCCATCACATACCAGACATTGAAGATCAGCCTCACTCGATTGCGAACGTCTCCGCGTCGAACGGTAACCTCGCGTGCTCCCTACTTTCCGGAACGACGGAAAACCAGGCCAATTGTCCTGCCCCTGCGGCCCGTCACCGGCCGAATGCAACAAACGACGTCGGGATCGTCGCCGACGAGAAGAAGCCCGCCTACGGGTACTCAGTCAACGGAAGGAGGAAGTCTATTGGACGACCTACCGCCCCCCTATCGAGAGTTCGAAATCCCCGAATTCGACCCGGAGATATGCTATGCTCCGCGGATTTTGTTCTCCTCTCCTCCAGCCTCCATCCACATCAATCTAGTGGATGAGGAGAACGAACCGGCCCAGCCGATCCGAATCTTGAACAACCTCAACTTAGACCTTGAAGAAATCGCCATTCTAACGGGGGAGGTTCCCAATATCGGCCCCCGAGGCGAGATTGCTGGTCCATCTTCTCGGAGAGATGAGGACCCTCGAGGTGACCCTCCACCATACAGGCCACCCAAGAGAAGGCGTTTCTCAATCGATATAGACGCAGAGGAGAATTAGGATCCGGATTAATCCACATCGTTCGTATCATATTGATCAATCTAACATTTCCTAACATTCTAATAGTTTTTGTAGTTTTCCGTGGTTTATTGTTAGTTGGTTTATTAAAATTGTTTGATTTGGATTTTTATTAATATTGATAAATAAATTTCCGTTTTTATTATTTCTCGAGAATCGGAGTATCGAAGGTGAAGGGAAGTGTGGACGCGCATAAGCACCGGAACGATGGTTTCTCTCACGATTTCCCACGTCGGAGCAAAGGGTAATGGCGAAGATGAAAAGGGTTTTTTTTTGAGATGAGAGCGTAAGTCCTTCTATCGGCCGCTGTAATCCGGGGAAGACGAAGGTCCTTCGGGGAGTAGTGCTAGTAATGGCGCTCACCTGCTCGAATGGCATTCGGCTATTGTGCACGGTTCCAACGTGATTCCAAATCACGGGTGCATAATAGTAATTAAAATTGTGTGGCGTAAGGAGGAGTTACCCCTAGTGATTAAGAGAGCATGAAGCTAAGGTGCCTCAAGGATTTAATAATCAACACTCCCCTACGACCAACAATATATATGTATTAATAATCAAAAACAACAACAACATTCTAATTTATCTCATTTATATACATCATAATATACTATATGGTACACGCTAAAAAGAAATGAATATCTCCCAGGTACAGTATAGAATGATATATTAATAGCAAATTATGACTCCATTATTTACAGTCTCGTTAATTTTTAATTTAATTTCCCTCTGATTTTATGATATATTACATAATAATTATATACAAATTTATGTTAAATTTTTCATTTCCCTTTACCATTTTTGATTTTCATTATAGTCATCCCCATACTCTTATTCGTGCATTTAACTTGTCTGCATTGTTGTCCATTTTAGCAAATCTACATTGATCTTCTACTACTTTGTCCTTTTTAGTTACATGAAGCTTCTCATTATCTCATTTCCTCTTGATTTGCTCTATTACATTCCTTCCATGATTTCGGTTTTTGCTCTTTTTACTTCTGCATGAAATAACCCTGACTAAGTGATAACGTCGATCACATTTTGATTTTAGTCGTTTACATTCATTCCAATTAAAATTAATGAGGCTAATAAAAGTAATAGTGCTAATTATAATAAACACTGTAGTAATAATGATAATAATACTTATCATAATAAAGATACCTTGTTTATAGTATTAATAGTTATACTAATAAAAATAATAATGATAATTATAATAATAATAATAACTATACTAATAATTATGATACTAATAATAATAACAATAATAATGATGTTAATAATAATTATGATATAATATTTTTACCTCAAGATTAAATAACTTTAAATTGGAATATACATTTCAACAAGTTTAAAACAGTTAAATATGAGTTCATGTTTCCCAATTATTCAATCTCTTTTCCCATAAAACAGTTTTACTATCACTGTTGAGGGTTCACTACCAAACTCGTTGTTTAATGTTTTCGCTCGCTTTTCAAAGCAAAGGATAAGCCCCTTCTCAAGGACTGCCAATGCCCTAATACTCAAATGGGTTCACGAGCTGCCCTAGAAGACTTCGTGCTCTAACTCTATCGTCCTCCTCTCGCCTAGTTATCTAATTTAATATTTTAGATATTTGACACAATAATTTAACTATTTCAATCTTTCGATATCTAACTATTTTACATTATTTTTATTATCAAAATCAAAATTAACACCAATAAAATTCTTATTTGAATCCACAGTTAAATTCCAATATTAAAGTATTTATCACAATATTTACGAGTCCAACGTGATATTAAACGCGCGGTATTTCGAAACCGTTCGCGTCGAGAATGTGTCTAGCCAGGCGGACTTTGTGGAGTTTGAACAGCCTCTCAATTTCTTGACAGACCGATTTAGTTTTCGATTCCTCTTCGGCACTTCTTCTGGCATACTTGAGGGTCCTGGAGTGAGAATTTTCACTCCTATATCTTTCCCAGTTACGTTACGGATTACTATCGACTCCTGTTCGCCTGATAGTAAGGCCCCACTTTGAACGAGTCCATAACCTCCTTCTCCAGCACCTGGGCCTTCTCTTTGGCTTGCCTCAGGGATTCGTCCTTCTGTGCTAGTTTTGTCTTTTACCCTTCCATCTCCGATTTCAACTTAGACACAGCTTCTGGACGGAGCCAGGTCTGTTCCATATGGCGGCATTTCCGCACCATGGCCTCTGCCATCTGACTCTGATTCAACACCTCCCGATGGTATTCTGAGATATCTCTTCTGAACTTTTCCATCAATCTTCGGTTTGAATCCACTAAAAGAAATTAATTTTAAAATCCCTAACTCTGCGAATAATTGGTTATGAAAATTTAAATTACAAACACTATTTAAAATCCCTTATATTCCTACGACAACTCTCTTTAGGGATGGAATTATACTATATGGATGAGGGAAGAGTATCTACAACAGTGCTCATAAACGTGGCACCGGTCAACGCCATAGGGACACTGTTGGGGACACCCTGGGTCACCTTCTATTCCCGCAAAGTAAGCATGTTATCAAGGACCCTAGTAATGCGGTTATCTATTACCGAAAACTTGAATCTAAAATTCGTATTTACAGCAATAAAATAAAAATAATATTAACAATAATAATAATAACAATAATAATTATTTTCATACTAATTATAGCTACACTAACTATAATAATATTAAAATTTTTATTTCTAAAATGTTAAAATTTATTCCTAATTTTCTTAATAAGAAATTTACTTGACACCTTAAAATTTTAATTTATTAACGTTAAAAAAAATTATTTAATTTAATATAGTAATTTATAAAATTTTAACTTATATAATGAAATTAATCTTACTATAAGTAAAACGCCCTAATATATGTTACCTGCCATCATTTTGATCCTTAAAACTCAGTGGTTTAAGAGAAATTTCAATTATATACCATTTTACCTATATATATTTCATCCTGCTTGCCACTTATTGCCATGGCAACTTAATCAAAAATTCCCAATTCCTATATTATAAGTAAGTATCGATTTTTTAGATACTTTTAACTAGTATTTTTTTTCTTTTAGGTATTTTAGGAACTTTCGGGACAATTGCTGTTACCTCCATTCCGCTGACATTTTCAGTAAGGTATATTTGTTCCTTTTCTTAATTATTCATCAACTTTAAATGGTAGAGTTCCCAATTTTATCCGTAATTGATGCTTCACGGAAATGAAATTTGCATCCCTACAAATCATGTTGATATATGTACATGTTGTTGGAATAAAAATTCACTTTTATAATGGTAGCGTTTTATTTTCTTTTATATTTGTAACCCTTTTTAATGCTTGACGAAGTTTCTGTTTTAAACTATCGATGTTAAACATAACAATCGGGTAAGAATATTTATATTAACGACAATATTAGTAACAATAATAATAATAACCCTGACAAGGACAACTATACTAACAGCATTAATAGTAATAATCATATTAACAGTGAAAGCATCATTAATAATTATATCACTAATAGTAATGATAATACTAGTAACGGTCTAAACATTAATAATGACAATATTGACAATAATATTGATAATAATAATAACAATAATATTGAAACTAGCATTAATAGTAGTAATCACAATAATAGTACTAATATTAAGGATGTTGGAGGTATTGATGGTGTTAATAAACGGTAATAGGGACCATGTGCCCATTCATAATAGCCATCTTGATGTTAATTAAATAATAATAAGTGTTGGGCTCAGAGCCAAAATTAAAACAAACTGTAAAACAAAAGATAAAAATAAAAATGGTCACTGCACATACACACGCACCGCAAGCAGAGATCAAAAATAAAATAAAACATTAAATAAAACAAAATAAAAATATAACAAAATTAAATAAAACAAATATTAAATTAAAATCCGTGAAAAGCATACAGTTGCAGAAAGAAACAAACGGGAAATAAAATAAACTGCCAAAACCTTGCAAAATAAGGTTTAGAAAAAAGATAGGCAGAAGCGGCGACCAAGAAATAAAATATCAAGGGTAAAAAGAATATCATAAAATAATAATAAAAATAAAATCCAATAACATAAAAATTAAGATATCAAAAAATAAGAAAAAATACAAAAAATTATAAAAATAATTTGAAGTTAATAAAAATGGCGAAAAATCGCCTATTGGTCGCACACAGGCATAAAAATACTATATAAGCAGTGACCAATTTCATTATTTTTAACTTCTACAACGACTTCTATTACAATCCCTTTTACAACACTAACTTTGAGAACACTAAATTTTTCAAGCGAAATTTTGAATTCTTGTCAAAGTTTTAGTTTTTATGTTAATGTAAATTCATTTGCTATTTAATAATAACCTTTGATATTCATAATGTTTCATTTTTGATTTTTATATTTAAATATAAATTATCTATATCGAGGTTCCCATAAATATTATATATCACAGTATTGTAATAGCCATCAAGAAGGCAGGTCGGTGATCCGGCTGGCGGATTAAGTTCCGCTAGTTGAGATAGCGGGCCGAGCCTTCCTGAAATATCGGTCTGTCCGCGACGGGGATTGGTTGAAAGACACAGGACCCTACCCGCAGGGCACCGTTAAACCACTCGCAACGGCTGATGGAAACGTCGGTTGAGGCGAGCAGAAAATTTAAACTCGTGGGAAGAGCGCTAACAGTTAGGGTTATCAAGGATGATCGCTCGACGATCATTAGGAAAATTTTACTTAGGTAAACCTCGAAATTGAGTTGAAACCGGGCACTAGGGATAGATTACGATAAGAAATTCGAATAGATATCACTAGGAATGGAATACAAACCTTTGGTGAGGTGTCAGCCACTCAGTATAATCACACTAAACGAATAAAAATGTATCCGTAGAGGTAATTTAAATAATAAAAATTAGAGAATATCGTAATCGATCACAACTTTAGCATGAGTCGCAGAATTAACGATATTTCCGATCGACGATCACGTAACACAGGCCTAGACTCGCCAAACGTCACAGTCATGCACCATAACATAAGCACACATATAGAGTTACCATAAAGGCCATAAAAATTGATGTAATAACGCCACCACAAAAGTACCAATCACACTAGCGGTATCGTTAATAGTACACCATTAATTACACGGCTAACAAATCGATATTCAGCAGACAAGCAATCAAGAGCAAAAGAATTAGGAATTTTTTCTACGCCACACTGGAAATTTTTCTCATTTCGAGACCGCCAAGGAATTCCGTAAGCTGATTATTCATTCTTTATATGCCCTATGTAACATAACGAATTTTGTCTATTTCGTCAACACCTCCTATATAAACTAAACCGACCCAGCAGTTTCTAGAACGACGAACGGCATTCCGAAATAAAAATCAGAATGACGCAAACGATACGGCCGGAGAATCCAATGTGGATTAACGTCATCCACTTATATTCCTTATAATGACCCCAAATTAACTCCCCAAATAAAAATTAATCAATTAATTCATCTAAATCAATCGAACTAGTGGGACACTATTAGGAATATGAAGAAAATTTATTAGTTAAACAATAAAGATGTCACGAATAACTGTATTATCGATTCGGTCACCATCTAGCAGTATGTCACTAACCCCACAACCACTTCTCACACGCACAAATCAATGTTAATTATCTCAAAAAATCCCGTGTAAATTATCGCCGTGTCTGTTTTTAATTATCACCATTTTGGATTAGCCTTATTACCATTATTATCATTATTATTTATTATCATCAACATTTAATAATGTTATTTCCATTTTAATTGCGGTTTTATTCTCTTCTGATGAATGAACCTGGTAAACTAAGCAGTATAATTAAATGATGGGCACTAGTTAATAAAAATAGTCATACTAGCACACTTCGGCGATAAATATACTTTTCTCTTCCTTTCAGTCATACACAAAGAACCTTCCGTCGATTCGAAAAGAAATGGCCAATTTATCGAGCTTACCTCGCATCCCGAGATTGTCACCGTCGATTGTAGCTATGTCTCAGCGATTAGAAAACCTTGAGGGACTTTGCTACCCTTCGAACGAAATATCAGAAGGTCAAGGGCACGTGGAGTTCGCCCGAGGCAACCCGCAGTCTGTACCAGAAGATCTCGGGCCAGAGACGACCTCATAATCGAAATTCGAAGTCAGCTGATCACGATCGCTGAGCAAAGTGCCGCACTTCGGAAAATATTTACTGAGAACGAGCTCAGGACTCGCCTACCGAGTCGCAGCTGGGCACAAGAGATCAACATTATTCCCGCCCAGCATCTCCCTCTCCACCAATTGTCTCAACAATCAAATGGACCTTCCCCGAGTGGGTTAACCGAAACGGTAACTGGAGTGCAGAGGCGACGGCCAAATCGAAACCGTCGTCGTTGCGAGATGACGGGCCGAAGCGAACCTTGTACGAGCAAATATGAGGACGGGAGGACAGGCGGAAATGGCTGACCCACCTCCCGCCTATGCAGAATTCGAATTTCTCGACTTAGATACGGACGTGGTCTACGCGCCGTCAATGACGTCCTATCAACCGCCACCCCCAATATACATCTATTTGGAGGCGGAAAACCTGAGCCACCCAATTTGAATCTTACTTTGGAGATTCAACCTCGACTCAGGAAGAGCAGAGTCAATCGCCCCCAACTCCAACTCATCGACCCTCAAAACGTCGACGTTTGCCGGTCGACATAGATGCAGAGGATTGACTCGGACTCAAGTGCGGCAAACGTAGTTCTAAGTAAATCAAACGTGGAGATACGGATAGATGTGTTTTTCTGTGAATTATCTATCGTTTCGCACCTTTTGTACCTTTTCTGTCGACTGCAACTCCTAACTTGTATTTTTATTATAGTATTGCCTATTTTATCTGTAATTGTAGAAAATGATTAAATTATTAAACTTTTACTTTTATCTTCTAATCTTCAAACCCATTATTAACCCATGTAGAAGTAGATCAGTTCTGGTATAATTGCATCAATCATTTAATAATTAATACTTCATTAAATGGTGAATAACGAAACGGTGTAGAGCTAAAGTGAGGATAGCAGATGATCTTCTCGATAACTCAGGAAACATGGTAACGACAGCTAGTGCTGGCAACAACCGATTAGTAAGAATGTTGCGATAAACACTCTCACAATCCATCCCGCATTAACAAACGCGATAAATCAGGTTCACCATAAAAATCACAGGGTTAAGATAATGTTGGACTTAAAGCCAAAAATTAATACAAAAATAAAAACAAAAGTAAAAATAATGAAACAAGTCACTGTACATAAGCACGCACCACAAGAAGATACCAAAAATTTAATGAAAAACATTAATTAAAACAAATTAAAAATATACCAAAAATTAAATAAAAACAAATAATTAAATAAAATCATAAAAATCATACAGCAGCAGATAGAGACATATGAAAAATAAAATGCCAAAACCTTGCAAAATATGGTTTAGAAAAAACACGGGCAGAAGAGGCGACCAGAAAATAGAATATTTGGGCTAAAAAGTAATATTATAAGAAAAGGACAATAAAAATAAAATACAACAATAAAATATTCATATATCAAAAAATAGAGAAAAATGCATAAAAACTAATAAAAATAATTTAAGATTAATAAAATAATTAAAAAGCCCTAAAAATCGCGAAAAATCGCTCATTGGTCGCACAAAGGCACAAAAACAGTATTTAAACAGTGACAAATTTCATTATTTTCAATGTTTTACGATTTATCACTTTACAATCTTACTGAAATCATTTGAAATTTTGAAAGTAAGGAGTTTTTGTTATTTTAAATTTTTCTTTGGATGTTAATGTAATCGTTATATGCAAAATATTTTGATGTTTATAATGTCGTTGATTAAATACTTTTCTATGATTTCATATACTTAATGATTGTTATATATATATATATATATATATATTCGAGTCTCCCATAAATATCTATACTGTATTTCAATAGCTCTCGATTGGGCAGATCTAGGTCCGGCTGGTGGATTAAGTTCCCTAGTTGTGATCGTGAGTCGCGCCTTATCGAAACCTCAGTAGTCCGCAGTAGGGTCTGGCAAAATTGCACAGGACCTCCACGCAGGGCATCGTTGAACGACTCGCAACGGCAGATGAAAATCGGTCGAGGCGAGCAGAAATTAAAATCAAGGGAAGGGAAAACTCAGTTAGGGGAATTAATAAGATTGTATAGCAATCTCGTAGGGATTTCGTTTTTAAATCTCGAATTAAAATAACAAGGAGATCGGGACAGAAGGGATAGGAATAGTTACTAGAGAGAAGTAATAGGATGACGACGGAATAAATTAATGAAGTGTCAGGAATTTTTATTTGTTACAACACCGTACACCCAACATAAAACAAAGTGAATGTCAATTACCATCAATTGTCCACATAGCTACTCTACGTAAAACATCATGCAACCTGGAGTACATTAGAACCACAGTATGCATACCCCTCTTGATTTTCCATCATGGGAGAGGCGAATCGCCCGCATAAAATAGTTTTTAGAATAAGCGTCGACGGCAGATAGATTCCAAAAATTTCGCAATATGTATTTAAATTACATTCATACTGTAATAGAGATCGAGAAACAACTATGATAGTGAAACACTCCAATGTCGCAGTTAAATCAAAAGAATTAATCCCATAGTGAAGAGGTTAGCCGTAATGAGGTTAGCTAGTTCTTGAGGTTAGCCAGCTGTACGCCTAAGATATTGAGTTTGAAAACCTACCATATAGTAGGAGCGAATCTATCCATGTAATATACGCGGGAAATTAAGTCACCGAATAATGAGGACATAAGGAATAAGGGCGATCGATATTTCCAACCGTCAACCCTACAACAAATAAATCAATAACCAACGCGACATCATAATTTATTGTAAGAATCTTCACGCATCGATAGTTCGATCGATATCATCACAACCGACTGCTCCGATAAGGAATTACGTAGTAGAAACAACCAATACCGTTGTCGACGTCATATAGCATCAGCAGGAGTTTTTAGAAAGTGCTGACTACTCTATCGATCGTTGTTAAATTCGATTACGTAACTAACATTACTCTACTAATATGATTGATCTCATCGCAACGCCGCTATTAGCAACAACACTGATATCATCATCAGTAATTATTTTATTTCATCATCCATGCTAGTGTCATTACCATAAACCCGACGACCATAAATTTCTCGAGCAAATGCCGTGAGTAATTTTAAGTCTAGTACTATTGTTAATACAAATTATTATTCTCATTATTATTATTAATATTATGTAATATTATTGACATTACTATGAATACCCTTAATATTATAGCTCCCAATTTTCTCAATAACTAGCAGAGAATATTACTATTATTATTAATATTAATAATTTTCTCAATAACTAGCATAGGTATGACCATTTTACCAATATTAATTATTACGATCATGGACTAAATATCAGTAATAACATTCATCTGTACCCTATCCCCGACAGTGTTTAATTCACCCAATCTCTTTATCGTTAATATCGCTACGATGACTTTGACTAAAATGCAAACATCCCTTTCAATAGTATTATTATCATTACCATTAATCTTATTCTCCAGTAATATAGCTTAGGCATGCCGCTAATGGCAATAGGATTAATTATGTAATTTTTAAATGTAGCTGTCTCTATCAATCGTCATTATTAAGGATATCAGGTCCACCCCTTTATCTTTATCGTAATCATCACCGGGGTTATTACTCCGAGGATTGTTTTTAGTCTTAGTCATCATTGCTCTTCACAGGGCGCTTACTAACACGAACGCAACAACCATTAGGATCACCAACACTAGTAATATCTACCCGGCACCTAGTATCTGTTGTTATTGAACCCCATTCTGACTGAATTTTTCCCTATCTTCATTTCCGACAATTCCTTAGGTAAATTAACTCTCCTTTTACATTCGTTTAGAAATAGACATTAGCTCGATGGCAAACATAAACGATCTTCCAAGAATTCCCCGTCGGTGGTTGCACTTCGTCAGAAATTAGAAAAATTAGAAAGCGACCATGAAGCTCTCCGAAATAAGTACAAACGGGTAAAATGTACATGGACCTCCCCTGAGGCGGCCAAGAAGCTGTATCAAAAAATCACTCGTCTATCCCGAGCTCGAGATGAGCTAATTACAGAATCTCGCAGCCAGCGAGTGTTGATAAAGGAGCAGAGTACGACGCTCCGATAAATCTTTAAAGATGCCGAACTTCGGGCTCGCATCTGGGCCAGCAGTTTGAATATCATTCCGGAGCAACATCTCCCGGTAGAAACAGCTCGCCCAATTCCCTCAATACCGGCTCCTCCACTCGCCGAACCGCCTCAAGTCTCCGTGGTCGAACCACATTCCGGAGCGGCCCGGCGACGACCCAACCGAAATCGCCGTAGTCACGAGCGTTGCCGTATGGAAGCAAGCCTCTTCAGAGCGACGGAGCCAACCAGCGCTCCGTATCGGATCGATGACTCCACCCTTATCAGGAATTCGAATTCCCTGATCTCAATCCCGATGTGCTCTATGCACCCTCTGTAACCTTCTATTCACCGGCTCGATCCATCCACATCAACCTGGTGGATGATGAAAGCGAAGCACCTAGGATAAATCAGGCTCTCGATCGGTTGGGTCTAGATGTAAGTGAAATCGCTGTTCTCACGGGAAACTTCGCGAACGTAACCTTAAAATGACAATGCTTTCTGCTGTGTAAATCGGAAATCTTGTACAAACTATTTTGTTTTCATCTCAGTGTTCTTTCCTAATTGTTACATAAACATTTTAGTTATATTAATAAAATATTATAGTTTTATTTTCTCTTTAGTTCAAGTATGAGTACTTTTAGAATAAAAAGGGGTAAAGCCATAGCAGTAGCTTGATAGTGAATCGTAAGGAAAAATATAATCTAAAATCGTCGAAGGGTTCAGCGATAGTATAGCTTCAAGATAAAATGCGTAAGTCCTTCTATCGGCCGCAAATTACCGGGATGGCGAAGATCCTTAGAGGAGTAGCACTAGTAATAGCGCTCACCTGCTTTAATGGCATTCGGCTGTTGCGTACAGTACCAACATGATTTCGATCATGGGTACGCAATGGTTATCCAAATCGTGCGGCGTATTGGGAAAAGTGACCCTAGAATATAAAAATGACAGGCATACCATCACGACATGAATTAAGTTGCGAATAAGTTTCCCATACGACCAACAATAATAAGCGTAAGACCTTCTAGCGGCCGTAGTGAACTGGGAACGCAGGTCGTTCGAGGAGTAGTATTGGAGGCAATGCTCACCTGCTCGAATAGCATTCGGCTGTTATGTACAGTACCAACATGATTTCGATCATCGGCGCGTGACAGTGAGTTAAAATCGTGGGGTGTGCGTGGGAAATAAGCCCTAGATTGTGAATAGGAGAGTTGCTAACCAGGAACGCTAATTCTGCGATTAAGTTTCCCCCGTACACCAACATAAGGATAATAATAATAACAGTAATAATAACAATAATATTAAAGTAATAATAATAGTGATAACAGTAATAATAATAGATTAATAATAATAATAATAGATTAGCAACAACCATAATAATAATAATAATACCGATAAATATATTAATAATAATAATAAGTGTTAGGCCAGAACAGAATTTTGTTTGAATGAATCGGTAACAGCACGCAAACACAACACTCAGATTTAAAATTAGACCCATAAAACATCAATTAACCACGTTAAAATACGAGAAAGAAATAATTAAAATATAAAATCGAAAAACATAAAAATAAAAACAAAGTGCAACAAGATCCGCACGAAATAAACACAGAAATAACATGAGAACACAAAAATTTGACAATTCACCAGAAAAAGCGACAGTTCACGAAAGTTGGAACTAAAATTAAATAATTGGAATCAATTCAATTAAAAGTCAAAAAATAAAAATTGTCAAATTAAATCATGAAAATAATAAAATTAGAATTTACAAAAAATTACAAGGTCAAATTTTGTTTTATCACATCAAATTTAACACGCAAAGTAAGGGTCGCATAATAGGTATATATACCGATTCATTTTTACAGATACTTAGTTTTGAAATAACTTCGAAGCAACAGTTAATTTTACTTTGTAAGTGAACAGTGAGTATGATATGATCAACTATGAACCTATGTGTATTATAACAATAAATATTCTAAGCATAATGTTATGTAACGTCGAAATTTTTCCGGCCCACAACCGACACAACACCGCAAGTTAGAAAAATCTACACACCCCAACCGAACTTTGTAAGTGCGGTGTAAGTTCGCCAATAGTTCGTGCCCGTGAAGGCTACGGCGTGAGAACGCAGGAGCGAGAACGTCAATACTATCCGTTATAGGGGGAAATGGGTCGAAGAGAGGATAGCCTTTTTGCTGTTCCATCATCACCTATTTCCCGAAAACTCGACCTAACTTATGATGATACAAATCGGCTTAAAATCAAAACACTGAGTAGTCCAGTGGGCACTCATAATCTCTTAATATCGACACAATCTAACCTAAGGTCAATTAAAGGAAGGTGACGGGGAAAATAATGCTAAAAATCTTTGCTATGTCAATAATTTGTGATAATAGACAATTAAAATACGTGAATTAAATTAATCTCAGTTAACACTCAGTTTCATTCTCTAAATCCGTTATATTAAACCACAAAATCACAGTTTCATAATACCCACAACTTCGCTGATACACAAAAGTTAAACATTTTTTGCATTTATCACTACGTGATGGCTAAATAATTAAAAGAAATAACGAGTACGACACCAAGATTCCCACTAAAGCATATAAATTCAGATGGAATTAATATTTCAGTTTTACACTTATCAAGGTGCTTATTCTTTTGTAAGGACAAATCTATAATCATTTACGAAATTTATTAAATTACACTGTTAAAATGATAGGACAAAAGCATTAAATGTATAAATATTTTTCCCTAAATACAAAGCATATTGAGGATTAGGGTCAGCTTAAGACTGTTCGAGCTGAATAGCTTACGATACAGAAACATAAATTCTTAAGTATTAATTTTAGATTGCGTACGTATAAAATAGAAAGGAAAATTGTATTTAATAGATTTATAAATCAATATTCATTAATAAAAGGTAGCAATTGAATAAGCAAAAAGGAACTTCATAACGAGCATTTTCGAACAACCATGTCGCATCAAATAATTTTTTTACCCTATCATAAAATTTTGCAAACATCAATAATAACAATTAATAATAAAACATAAATATAAAAAAAATAATATTTACTTTTGTCTTCTTCCAAAATAATAAATTAACAAGATAACGCAATAATAAAATCGAAAATAATAGTGAGTGTTTTTTGAGAGTTTTTCGCTCGACCAGCATCGCCTTATAAACCACGATTGTTCGTGTGTGTTTTCATACGGTAAAACAAGGAATTTTTTAGAATATTCAAAAAATAAAATTTTTTAATTTCTTTTAATTTAAAATTAAATTGTTTTATTTTTGTGTACAAAAATTTTTATTTATTTTTCGTTAAATTCTCCATTTTTTTAAATTTAAGTTTTCCGCTCAAAAACATACAGAGGTTACCTTGCTGGATAAACAAAAATGGGCTTAATCAGTTTTTGCACAACACAACTATAAACGAGCGCTGCCAATCAGCCTGAAATAATCATCCCAAAAAAGTACAAATGCTGCCTGTCAGTATAAAAGGTCATGAGACCATCAACAAGTACCACAATAATCCTCCAAAATCCAAGATTATGAAACAGGCCATCGTTCCAATGAAACAGAAAGCTAAACCAGAAGGTAACAGTGTGAAGAGTGTGACGAAAAGGTTGTTCAAGAAAAAAGAAACGACCAAACAAATCCAACCCAAGTAAAAACCCCACATCCAGTCGAAACAATACAAAAAAAGATATTTACAGAGCCTGACTATAACGTATATATTTAAGAAACCTATAAATATAAATGAATAAATATAAATATGTCATTTATAAATGAAAAGATATCAGAGGTGAAAATCCAAAAAACTCCTTATAAAATTAATAACAATAACAAATATCGTTATTATTTTGTTAACTAAAATGTTCTGGGGTTTTAAATCTCGATGAATTACGCGTCGCTTGTGACAATATAATAAGCCTTGTAATAATTGATACATCATAATGCGGATTACTTCACTGTCCAATCTTGTGTTTAGTCTCATGCAAACGCTTGAAGATCCATATCAATAAATTCAAATACCATATACAATTTATTTGGTAATAAAATAACTTTCTCCAAACTGATATTTTTAATTAACAAAATAAAAGAAACTATAACTTACGAAACAATATTTGGATGTTGAAGATTTTTCAAAATTGAAATTTCACGCAAAGTTGTGCATTGAATACCTTCATTTCCGTCTAACTTTATTCGTTTTAGGGCATTTATTTTACCAGTAGAAACATGTCGTGCTTTATAAACCACACCATAAGTGCCTATACAAAAAATTATTATATTTAATTCATGAAAAATTCGTAACCTTCGCCTAGCTTTTCAAATCTAACGTAATCAGAAATTGAATTAACTTTACTCATAAATCTAATAATGAAATAAATCGATTAAAACATTATATATTAAAACAAATTCTTTATTTAAGTGTAATCGAATAATTTAGTAAAATTTAAATTAAATTTGATTTATTATTTATGTTTTAGTAATTTACTGATATTTTAAAAAAATCGGTTTTAAATCACTGGATATTTGACACCCTTACCTTTATATATTCCTGTATGTATGTCTTGAACCAAAACTTATATTTGAATTATTTTTAACTACCAAAAATAGACAGATAAAATTAAAACTAGTAACTATTGAGCTCTAGCTTTTTCTTCTAACTGTGAATCCAGTTATCATACTTTTTTGAAAACCTACCTTTCCTGTTTTAAGTCATAAATTCTCCACAAGAAAATAAATATATATAATCTACAAGCTGTATAAAATCCATTGCCTTACACTTCTGTTTGGTTTTTATTAAAATCTGATTTGTCTGCTGAATTATCACCGGAGAAGAAAACAAAATTTATTTTTGACAATCAAGAAATCAAGGTTGAATGAGTTAGCTAAAATTGGATTGAATAATGAAATGAAGTTTTTCCATCAACAATCCTGAGAAAATCCCTGACGGTGATTGATAATGATCAGTAATATATGAACTTGATGATTTTGCCAATTTAATTTTAAATTTTATTTCGAGATAAATTTATTGTAATTTGTTGATATGCACAAGTTACTCGAAGCAAATAAGGCCATACGTGCAACATGAATATTTGATAGTTTTTTTTCTAACACTTGAAGAGGCATTATGTTATATATTTAAGTAAACTTATCACTCCATTGTTGAGTCACAAGGCTTTAAAATTTAACCAAATAAGCGTTTAGAGAATTTTACAAAAATATAAGCAATATCTTGCTGAATAATGCAATAGCTTCAATTACGAATGCTGATATTTATTTTCTTACAGTTGCCATTTTCGTCGTAACTCGTAGTCCGTTAAAAATTCTATTAAGATAATATATTTATCTTTAAAAAAACGTTAATTAAACAAAAATCTTTTCGGATTTCTGATATTATATAAGGCTCAAAATTTTTTCAATATTCTACAATAAATTAAAATAGCATATTAGCTAGCTCATTTCAATTTTTACAAATCATTGTTTTACTATGAAACAATATCAATAATTAGAGATATTTTAAAAACTAATTTACAATTTGGATCATTTCATTTTTTACTCATGTTCATTACACAATTTTGATTTATATAATAACGAATTTAAAAGAAATAAGATTTCAAGATTAAATTACGCTAGATTCCAAATTTCGTTGTTATTTCTAGTTAAAAAAACAAAATCAACACGTCCCGAAGCATGGAAATTTCCTTGGTAACTCATGTGAAAACTCCTGCGTAACATATGAATTAGTAAAAAATATTATAATATACGCTAAATTATTGAATAAACAAATAAAATTTAAATATAATCAAAATTAAAAACAAACGATTTTCATTGGTTGATAAAAATATTGGACATAACAGCAAAAATTAACCGAAGCGCAAAATCTATTTTATATGAATATCACAAATATAAAATTTTAACAAAGTCTTCAACAAAAAAATAATAAAAATCCTTGAAAAAAAGCTTTATCAACAATCAATCGGGATTCAAACTAGATTATCGCGTAAATTTACAACAATTGGTGCATAATTCCTTTTGTATTCTTTACATTCTTCATTTGAAGCCGGAACAGTTGTCTTATCGAAATCGAGAAAATAATCATGAAGTAATGTATCTTGACTATTTAACCGTTCGAGAGGATTATAAACGAGCAATTTCTAGCAACATAAATTATCACATCAACTATGAAATATAACGGCATTAATAACAGCAAAATATAACGGGAATTCAATTTATAACGAGATCCCCTTTCCCCCGTCGCCAATAATCCAGGTTAAATCTATGAGCAAATAGGTGGAGTTGCTATGAGTTACCATTAATTTGAATTTGTTTATAAGCCATATGAAACTGATATTTTCCTTGTATTTCAAAAACCACAGGCAAAAAGAGCTGATAAAGGCGTTTTATGAACAGTTAGCATTGTATTCACATTAGAAGTGGACAAAAATTTATTAATTGCGTTCTTCGGTTTATTATTGAATTTAAATCTAAATTTGCGATTTTAAATAATTAAATTAATTGAAATTCTCAATGCATTAAATAAAATTAATAAATAATCAATAGGTAACTAACAGAAAGCAGATCTATGCCAATTTTAGAAAGATAACCATCCATTTTCACGGATAACGTCGTTCCAGTCCAATTTGGAAACACGTCTTGCCATTTCTCTAAACGTATAAAAATTGAATTTGCATCTGGCGTGCCATTAATTTGAAATATTTTAAAAAGTTGACCGATTTCTGAATCACCATTAAATAAAGGTGCCCCGAGGGCCAACTCAGCAAATATGCACCCGACAGACCACATATCAACAGAGCAATTGTATGTTTTAGCACCGAGAATGATTTCTGGAGCTCGATACCATTGAGTGATAATCTAATAATTTATGAAATATAATTTTTAATTTCTATTGTTATATTGATTTTACTTCAGTTGTCATTTTCTTTGACGGAATACCATAAATGCGGCCAAGACCGAAATCGGCTAATTTTACTAAAGTTCCAGTTTTGTTAACTAAAATGTTCTGGGGTTTTAAATCTCGATGAATTACGCGTCGCTTGTGACAATATAATAAGCCTTGTAATAATTGATACATTATACTGCGGATTATTTCACTGTTTAATCCTGTATCTAGTCTCAGTGCAAACGCTTGAAGATCCATATCAATAAATTCAAATACCATATACAATTTATTTGGTAATAAAATAACTTTCTCCAAACTGATATTTTTAATTAACAAAATAAAAGAAACTATAACTTACGAAACAATATTTGGATGTTGAAGATTTTTCAAAATTGAAATTTCACGCAAAGTTGTGCATTGAATACCTTCATTTCCGTCTAACTTTATTCGTTTTAGGGGCATTTATTTTACCAGTAGAAACATGTCGTGCTTTATAAACCACACCATAAGTGCCTATACAAAAAATTATTATATTTAATTCATGAAAAATTCGTAACCTTCGCCTAGCTTTTCAAATCTAACATAATCGGAAATTGAATTAACTTTATTCATAAATCTAAAAATGAAATAAAGCGAATAAAACATTATATATTAAAACAAATTCTTATAAATTGTAGTTAAATAATTTTTTTTAATTTAATTTAATTTTAATAAAGTTTACTGAAATGTTTAAAGCTAGGGTAATCTTTCAAATAGAAATTATTGACCATAAAATTTGGCATGAATTTAAAAAGATGATAAGCGTCTATCCAATTCGATTTAAAACATTTTCAATGTAATCTCAGCTATTGTTGGGCCAGAACAAGGTTTTGTTTTAATGAATTGGGAATTGCACGCAAACATAACACGCAAATTTAAAATCTGACCCATTAAACATCAAATAACCACTTCAAAATACGAGAAAGAAATAATTAAAATTTAAAATCGAAAACATAAAAATAAATTAAAATAATGTTGGTGCACGGAGGCACTTTATCTGCGAAAAACTTGGTATTCCTTGTCCATCAATTGTCCTCTATTGCTCTAGGGTCAATTACCCGCGCGCACCCCACGACCTTAGATTACTGCCGCGCACCCATGACCGAAATCATGTTGGTACTGTGCGTAACAGCCGAACGCCATTCGAGCAGGTGAGTACTGTTACCACTACTACTCTTCGAACGAACTTCGTTTCCCAGTTCACAGCGGCCGATAAAAGGTCTTACGCTTATTATCTTAACCCTGTGGTTTTCATGGCGAACTTGATTTATCGCGTTTGTTAGTGTGGGAAGGATTGTGAGAGCTTTTATCGCAGCATTCTAACTATTCGATTGTTACCAACACTAGCTGTAGTTACCCTATTTCCTGAGTTATCGAGGAAGTTATTTTTTATCAACGTTTACCACCATTAGATTAAATGCTAATCATTAATCTATTAATTTAACGCTACTATACTTGATTTATTATTACATGGATCTTAATTACTCTAAGAAATTAGGATACAAAGTAAACGAAAGTATATAATTGTTAACTACATTTATGGATAATAAAGGAATGTCATACAATTACAAGAAGAGCTTTCAGTTAATAACAAAACACCAAGATATGAAGTGACAGACAATTCACAAGGACATACACATGTCACTATTTCAAAGCTCGCTCGGCTACGATTCAGTCCTCTGCGTCGATGACTACATGCAAGCATCGACGTTTCGGGTGACGGTGGATGGGAAATGGAGTTGTTAGATTCTGTCGCTCCTGAGATGAGGTTGTCGGCTCGATCGTTGGGATGTTACTGAAGGGTACACGTCCACTCAGGACGGCTATCTCGTCCGGAGTGAGGTCTATTTGCTCCAAGTTGCGATTCAGATTTGGTGGTTCATTTTCTTCCTCCTCCAAATCGATGTATATTGAGGGTGGTGGGGGGTAAAACGTTAAGTCCGGATCTAAGTCCGGAAACTCGAATTCCGCATAGTCGGGAGGCGGGTCAGCCACTTCTGCATTCCTTTCCGCTCTCACATTCGCCAGCAAGAGATTAGCTTCCGATCGTCGTCTCTCGTGACGGCGGCGATTTCGGTTAGGCCGTCGTCTTTGTGCTCCAGTTTCACTCTCAGCATTCCCCAGTCGGAGGAGGTCTATTTGGCTGTTGAGGCGATTTGTTGAGAATGAGATGTTGGGCGGGGATAATGTTGATGTCTTGGGCCCAACTGCGACTCGGTAGGCGAGTTCTAAGCTCGTTTTCGGTAAATATTTTCCGGTACTGTGTTCAGCGATCGTGATCCGCTGACTTCGGGTTTTGATTATAAGGTCATCTCTGGCCCGAAAAGGCGATAGATCTTTTGGTACAGACTGCGGGTTATCTCGGGCGAACTCCATGTGCCCTTGATTTTCTGATATTTCGCCTGTAGAGTGGCGTGATCTCTCTCTAGCGGCTCAAGCTTCTGCCTGGTGGCTATCACCGATGGGGAAAGTCGGGGTATCCGGGGAAGATTTGATGAATTCGAAATTTTCTTGAATTTCATAGGGTTCTCTTGGTGTATAACTAAAAGGAGAGGAGAGAATAATTATCAACAGAGTGTGCTAGTAAGATTAAGTATTCAGGTTGTGATTAAGAGGTGTACTTATGTTTAGCTATAAGACTGCATTTATTCGTAGGAAGGAAACAAAATCAGGGAAAATAAACAAAATACAGAAGGAAAAATAAACACTTATTATTAAGAATGCTATTAATAACGATAATAACAATAAATGACAATAAATGTAATAGTGATAATAGAAGTACTGATACCCACAATAATAAGACTAATAACGATCGTGATAATCTGAATAATACTGATTATATTGACAATAATAATAATAGTAATTACAATGATAATAATAATAATAATATTAATAATAATGACAGAAATATTAATAATACTAATAATAATATTAATTAGGGTGGTGGAGGTTAATGATTTATTTTGGTGAGGATTGGTACGGGGTTTTTCTACATAATTGTTATTGGTCGAAATTCATAATAAGCGATAGCGGGTTTAGTGATAGAACTACAGATGGTCATCGTGACAATGATAATGTTGTTAGCGACATTCATATTAATCAAACAAATATTTGCACTTAACATTCGTAACGATATTTTTAGAAGATTAATTGGATTATTTAACGTGGTTATTCACGTAATCTTGATTTATGTGTTGCGCGGGTAAATGTCGTATCATTGATGGTGCGTAGGATTATGACGATCGCGTTGGCGGTGGTATTCTTATTGATTTTATGGTCAAAATGGTAAAATTATTTACGTATTTGTTCACTATTAACTGAACTGTGACGCGTTGGTAGTCTCGGCTATTGCTGAACGATCGTTGGTCTAACGTATTGATTATAAAATTGGAGACTATAACGATCTATTGATACAGTAGTTGTCATAATGTGATTAAATAGATTGCCTGACACCTCCCCAAACTTTTATACCCTCTTTCTGATATCGTTTACTCAAATTTTTCTCGTCGTTACCTATCACAACTACCCGGTTTCAACTCGTTTTCGAGGTTTCAAAAGAGAAAAAATTCTTAATGATCGCCTCGACCGACGTTTCCATAAGCCGTTGCGAGTCGTTTAACGATGCCCTGCGGGGAGGGCCCTGTGTCTTTCAACCAGGCCCCGTCACGGACAGACCGGAAGACTTGGCCCGTGATCTCAACTAGGGAACTTAATCCACCAGCCGGAATCACCGACCTGCCTATCTGATAGCTATTTCAATACATAATATAAATATAATTTAAGGGGTCTCGAAATATATATATATATATATATATATATATATATATATATATATATATACATATTTCATTCATTAAATCATTTAAAATTAAATATAATAGAGACAATCGTTACAAACATCTATTTTACCGAAAAGCATAAAATTACATGAAAAATAAAATATCCTTACTTAGTAAAATCGATTGAAGTAAATTGGTCAAAATACACAAGTGATTGTTATAGAAGTTGTTGTAGAAGTTAAAAATAATGAAATTGGTCACTGCTTATATAGTATTTTCGTGCCTGTATGCGACCAATAGGCGATTTTTCGCGATTTTTAGGGTTTTTTAATTATTTTATTAACTTCTAATTTTTTTTATAATTTTTATATATTTTTTCTTATTTTTTGATATCTTAATTTTTATGTTATTGGATTTTATTTTTATTATTATTTTCTTATGATATTCTCTTTACCCTTGATATTTTATTTCTTGGTCGCCTCTTCTGCCTGTGTTTTTTCTAAACCTTATTTTGCAAGGTTTTGGCAGTTTATTTTATTTCCCGTATGTTTCTTTCTGCATTTAATATTTGTTTTATTTAATTTTGTTATATTTTTATTTTGTTTTATTTATTATGTTTTATTTTATTTTTGATCTCTGATTGTGGTGCGTGTGTGTGTGCAGTGACCACTTTCTCTATTTCTTTTTTGTTTTCGTTTGTTTGTAATTTTGTTTTAATTTTGGCTCTAAGCCCAATAAAAATAATAACAAGATGCACCAAGATCCACACGAAATAAACATAGAAATAACATGAAAATACAAGAATTTGACCGAAAATTGACAATTTACTTAAAGAAGCAAGAGTTCATGAAAGTTAGAACTAAAATTAAATAATTTGAATCGGAAACAATTCAATTAAAAGTTAAAATTTAAAATTGTAAAATTAAATCATGAAAATAATAAAATTAGAGTTAGATTACACAGATAATCACAAGGTCAAATTTTGTTTTACTGTACTTATTTTTACAAGCAAGGTTAGGGTCACAGAACCGGTATATATACCGATTCATTTTCACAGAACTTTAACACTTTTGTCTTAACCAATTTTGAGAAATCAAACTTTTTTTTAATCTAATTTTGAGAGATTAAAACTCTTTTTAAACACTCGTGAACGGACAATCTAGAAAAACTTTTCCATACAGGGCTCAAGCAACTTAAACGTAAGCACTACTTGACACTTGTATGAGAAAATGTTAATTGCATGTCAATGATGATGCCAATTATGATATGCAGACTATACTATGAATAAATACTTCAATGAAACATGTTTTATTATTCGAAATTTTTCCTGCCCACAGCCGAAACAGCACCACAAGTAATTAAAATCTACACACCCCAATTGAGCTGTGTAAGTGCTGTTCATCCGCCAATAACTCGCGCCCGCAAGAACCTGAACGTCAATATCATCCGCTATAGGGGAATTCTGGATGTAAGGGGGTGGTCTTTTGGCTGCTCCTTGGCCACCCGATTCCTATAAAATCGACCTAAAATTATATCATAACGGCTTAAAATCAAAACACCGAGTAGTCCAGTGGACACTCGTACTATTTTAATATCGACACAAATAACCCTAAGATCAACATAGGGAAGGAAGAAGGTTATATTTTGCTTAATCATTAAATTAAAAAGGCCAAATTATAAAATTAACCAAGTTCATAGTTTAAATGTTATAACTTACTGACGATTAGGTAAACCGCCAAAGATGGATAAAATAATTAAATAAATAAATGGAGGTATCAATTTCAGGCATTATATAGGTTAACGAGTACGGTATAAGGACCAGAATACGAGACATGAGTAAATAGCAGACGGTTAAAAGTATTGAAAGTGCTAAATTTGCAATAACAATAAACGTAAAGTGTAAATGATTCTAAAATAGAAATGAGGATTAGAATTAACCATAATCTCCGTGAAAACTACCCGACGAAAAAAAATAAAATCCATAGAAAGTGTCTGAAATTAATAAGATGGTACTTGGAGTCGAAAAGAGAAAAATTGGACGATAAGAGAACCCGAAAAATGAGTAGTCACCCAATAAAATTTAATTAAGAAGATAGGCCCTAAATAATTCCAAAAGAGAACCGCGCAATGATGATCGTAACCCTATGATTAGAGTCAATTAATAAACTAATAAAATTTGTGAACAATTAACAAGGAACCCCATATCATTCGATTGATAGAGTAAATAAATTAGTAACATTGAGTAATAAAAAGGAATAAAATAAACACGCCCATAGTAAATCGAAACGTTCCGTCGGTAATAAATAAAATTGCAATTGGGTACGACTAGTAGCCGAGCTACCATAAATAACTGATAATAATAACTCCGAATCCTCACGTCAATTACATGCAACATATCGAAGAATTGAGATAGAATTGAGCATAGGAATGAGATGACGTCCATACGTTTGGTAAACTGTGATTGAACATCAGAGGAACGGTAGACGGACGCCGACGGCTGAGGTAAGGTGCATGATTCATTGTTTAACGAAAGCGAACATCAACTGCAAATGTAAAATATTTAACAAGAAACAACAAAGCTAGAATACTTACTAAAATATTTCGATCATGAATTGCAAACAAATCAACTAGACAAACAATTAAATCCACGGTGCAGATCAATAAATTTCCACATGAACCAGGCAACGGTCTGAAAACGTCGATAATCCAAGGCACACCAACTACCCAGAAGGAAAGGGCTGATCGACATAGACAGGTGATTATTTATTACTAGTAATGGGAAGGAAATGACCCGGCGATACGATTTACAATAAGAAAGATTTAGATTTATTTCTGCACACAAAAAATTCAATATTTCATTTCATTTACTACACCAATCCATATATCAATTTTTCCACGTCACCGCAGATCCTATAGACGCCCTTGTTTTCTGAACACCTAGTTTGATGAATGTACGTGTGTGAGCTCGCAGGATAAAAGATCATAAATACCGTGGTAGGCTAACTTACTTAATGAAGCCTGCACGAGTAAAGCAACTCCAATAAATTATTTTTATAATAACAAATCACATTATCCAATTTATGTCTTAGATGAGTCGTGGATCGATGCTTCGCGAATCACCGTATGTTTTCCTGCTCATTCGGCCAAAAGATGCAGACAAGCAATGTGGGATGCGGGCTTTTCAATCTCGCCTGTGCGGGAATTCAGAAGAAGTTGTTCGAATACCTACGATGAGGTGAACCTCCCTCATGTAGCGATAAAAAGAGAACCGGGCCGGAATCCCGCCCGGGAGAGCCGGAGGCGCGCCGAATTTATATTAGCCCGTCTCGAGGAACGGCAGAAGCAGACGGATCGCCAGGTGGAGATGGCCAGATACCACTTGGCCAGAGTGAACTCCTATATCGCTGCCGGTAGAATTCCTAGTACTGACGGATATGCCCCGTCGTATACATATTCTACGAGCTGAATGACCCAGCGTTGGAGGAACTACCAACACCTATGAACGTGGTAGTTCTGAGGAGAATTCTTTCTAAAGAAATGCGAGACGAGGACCGCAATCCAGTGTAAGACAGGATCATCCGTATGCTCGTGAACGACCGAGATGATATCAAAACAATCATTACCCAAGCTCTATCCGACGCTAATATGTCTTAATAAATAAACATCGGATTTTAACTGTTTTCCTTTATTCTTTGCTTAACTGTTATTAAATTTTTAAGATGGAAAATAACATTAGTCGAATAATAAAATAATGATCACGGCCTAGTAGGGCAGATATTTAATAAGCTTTTCGCCAATAGGTTAATGTTAGATTTAGTAAAATCAAAGAAAAAACCCTACAAATAAAGTTGTATCAATTACTAATAAATTATTTGATTATAGATATGGATCCAATCAATACCCTGAGCAAGGAATTAATCCGCTCACGACGAGAGAATACCGAATTGCACCGACAATTGCTACAAATATCACGGGAGATTAAAATAGAAATCAACATGGGTAGAGCCAACCAAGGTGAAGACGCGGTACCAAAAGTTGAATGCCGCACAGCGTGGATGGACAGAGGAAAGACAGCTCTGCCAGGCACAGAAAACGCAAATCCGTAGTTTAGAAGTGGGGTTATCGGCTTGCCAAGAGGGCAATGCCGTAACGTATCCACTCGTATTTGCGCCGGCCCAGTTGGCATAGAGAGAGGCCACTGATATCACCAAACCAGCGGCAAAACCTTCACTACAACGTCCAGGTAAGGCGGAACGCACTAGGCGTCGTGCGTTACCACCTTCCAAGTCGAGTTGAGTTATATGGTGTGTCAACCAATAAATATTTGTGTTATTTCGTTGTTCTGTTTCATTATTTTGTCGTGTTGAAAATTAAAACGATTTAATTAGAGTTATGAACTAGGGTTCGGTAAGAATTGAATTAAAAGAGAGGTAAGTTTATGTGTAAGGAACCGGAGGTAGGATGAGATCGGGCCTTAGCAGTTCTTTCGTAGCGCTCACCTTTGGCGATCTCATAGCCAGTAGCTACATTACTAAAGTTGCTTAGCAACGGGTAACCATTGGGGGCAAGAAACGTTACATGTATGGGGTCAAGGTTAAACATCACAAACCCCACACTATGAAATTGCTGTAAAAACCTTTAGATATTTCATAAATACCCAAATTTTCTTAATTGCAAACACAATTATTTGACAATAGTACTACAATGATATGTTGGGCCAGAACGTAAACGGCCTTGATAAATGTTTAAATGGATCAGAAACACACACGCAGATACAACACGCAATTTAAAATAAACCTGAAGAACACCAAATAAACCCTATAAAATCTAAGAAATAAAAGAATTAAATATAAAATAATAAACCTAAAAATAAAATAAAATAATAACAAAATGCACCAAGATCTGCACGATACCTACACAAATACAACAAGAAAACACGACAAATTCGACGAAATTAGGAAAATCAATTAAAGTTCATTAAAGTGGAATTTAAATTGAAAAATTGAATTAGCAATAATTCAATAAAAAACTTTAAATAAAAAATTATAAAAATAAATCAAGAAATATAAAAATTAAAAAATAGAATTTGCTAGAAAAGAACAAGGTCGAATTTTGTTTTACTGCATCAAATTTTACACGTCACACAATTAGGTATAAATACTGATCCATTTTCACATTAAACAACACCTTGCAAAAAACCATTTTGAAAATTGTGAAATTTTTCTTAAAGAACCGTTTTTCGAAACCCAAATTACAAAAACCATTTTGTGAAAACCTTATTTTTGCAAATTCTTCGAATCTATTTTAAATTTTTAGGTGAGAATCAGTTATGTTGGAACCCTCTTTCCACATCACGACCTTGCATCTCATTGGAGCTCTGCTCGGCGTCGATGTGGGGAGAGAGGTATTTATGCTATTTTATGTTCAATTTTATTTGATGATTTTTGGAATGGTTAATGGGTAACTTTATTTATTTCATGATTAATAAATTTTATTAATATGTATTTATATGTTTTCATAAATTTATAAATTACCATCTTAACTGTCGAAATTTTTCCGGCCCACAGCCGACACATCACGCAAGTTAGTAAAATCAACATAGTGCAGATGCATGTAAGTGCGTGGAAGATCGCCAATGATATGCACCCGTGAAGACTCAGCGTGCGCAACGCAGCGGTCGGATCGTAAATATTTATCCCTATAGCTGAAGCGAGGAATAAGGAAGAAGTCGCTGACTACTTCCTCGTTTCTCAATTCTGTAAAATCGACCTAAAATTATCATACAAACGGCTTAAAATCACCACACCGAGTAGTCCAGTGGGCACTCAATAACTATAATGTAAACATACTATGTCTTAAGATCAATTAAAGGAAAAGGGTATGGGGGTAACGTAAATTGAAATTGCTGATATAACCACCTCCGTGTCAATGCCATAAAAAGAGTTTTATAAAGATATAGTTAATAGAAGTAAAATATAATTAACAAAGTTAGGAGGAAATAAAACGAATAAAGTTATGATTAAGATGAAGTAAACTGAATTTAAAGAAGTCATGATTGATAAAATGAAATCAATAAAGTTATGATTCATATGAAATAAAACGAATAAGGTTATGATTGAAAGGAAATGAAAGTAATTTAATAAAGATATAAAACAAACTCAATAGAGTTCTGATCAATAGGAAATGAAAGAAATCAAATAAAGCTATGATTAGTATGAAATAGAATGAAATTATGAAAAATGAATTAATAAGAAACAAAATGAATTTAATAAAATCATGGTTAACATGAAATAGAATCTCAACGGTAAAGTGATTTGATATGATATAAAAGAAAATCTTAATTGTAACAAAAAATTGGTAAAGTTTAATAAAGAATAAAATCTTGTTTGAGAAAAAAAAAAAAAAAAAAAAAAAAAAATTAAATAAAATTTTCGATTAATGAAGATCAAATCTTGTAGATAAAGTAAGTGAAGTAGATAACTGAGAAAAAATCAAACTTTATTTATTAACTCTGATACAATTAACAATCATAGAAAGTAAAATCGTACCTACTAGGTTATAGGATTAACCACAAACCGAGATCATATCGATGAGGTAAGCAAAGATTGCGAGCCATAATAAATAAAAATCAAATAGCACCGTGGAATGAACGAAAACCAACTTTAGGATTAACATTTTTAGATATCAATCGGCAAGTTTGGGTTATGTTGTAGTTGTGCAAAGATAAAATTTTTTTTTACCAATAAATCAGAATCATAAATTAATTGAAATCTTCAACGACTAGTAAATGATGCATTTGACGGAGAGTATTAACATAAATCGAATGAATAGAGGGGGAATTGAATCAAATACGATCGAATGGAGTAGAAAGACGAATGTAATAACCACTGGATGTCTGAGAATGAATAGATGAGTCTCGACCCGAGTAGTTGTACTTTGAAACAATGCGAATAGTTTCCTCCATCCACTTTTCCATGAGGAGGATAAAATGATATTGCGATTACTTGAGATCAGAGGAAACCCCCATCCGAGAGGGTTAATAAATTCCAAAAATTATGGGATCCCCAAACGCGACGACAAATGGCAAATCTGTCCATCTATAAACCGAATTTTCTGAGAGAGACAGTCAAAAATTCCGAGACGATGGAATTCGTTAGGCGGCTCAATTAACGTCTAGAATTAATTAATTCATGCACGCCGTCCGGTCGATAAAATAAACACAGCAGTGACCAATTTTGAAAGCTATTTTAAGCTCAAGTCAATTTTAGCAATTTGTTTATTTTATTTTTTCTCGAAATAAATTCCGAATTCTAAAACCACTCGAAATAAATTCAAAATTTATAAAACCATCAGGGTCCTGAAAAAACTTCAGCCAGAAACAAATTAAAATTAATAATAACATACAAACATCAAGATTTAAACTAATACCTTCTAAATACCTTAAATGATAATCTTATGAATTTCACAAAATAGTTGACCCTTCTTTACCCTAAATTGTTTTGTGTGTGGGTTTATTCATTGCAGATAAATCGAGTCTAGGAAAGCCTCAATGTGAGTCGCTAAATGCACCAAATCTTGACCCCCCCTAAACATTCTTTAACTAATATAGCAAAGACCCTATTCCCTACACTATTAATTTTCATGATTTAAATTTCAATCGTTACAGAGTATGTCCAACAATCAGATTACCACTCAGAAGAAACGCTCGGGAATAAGATTACGAACCACCGACGCAATAGCAAGACCCCGGTCACAGTGGCCTTATTCTATCCCTCGAAAAGCACGGGATCCGAGTAGCGACCCTCTCGAACCAGTGAGACAAGAATACCCAGCCGCTGAAATCTTTGCGAATGCGCAGGACCTCCTCACCCATTGGGAGCGGGTGCAGGAGCAGGTGGACTTACAAGTAGTCAAGGCAAGGATGTACCTTGCAAATGTGCTGGATGACATCCTTGCTGGGCGGATCGCCGTCGCCCATCCACCTCGTCCGGTTCGGGACACTAGGCGTCCATACACAGTAGAGGCTCTCAAAAGAAGCCTAGAAAGATTCTGCCCGGATGAATAAACTGACGAACGAGACATCATAGTGATTAAATAGCAATAAAAATTAGAACCGTGTGAATTTCTTTTCGTATTTAGCTGAAAATGAATGTTGAGTTGTTTGAAAGATTTTTAAAATATTTAGGCTGACTATAAATTGACGAGTAAAAATCCCCTTAATTTCAGTAATGGCTTCTCTACGGATCTTGCAGACGGAGTTAGATCGCGCGAGACAGGCGAATGCCGAATTACTTAGTCAAGTCCTACAACTAACCCGTGAAATGCAGCAGATCAAAGCGACGTGCTTAGATCCTAAACGAACCAAAGTCCTATACCAACGACTTACTGCAGCTCAAAAAGGCTGGGCGAAGAACGCCAGCTCAATCGGAGTTTGCGAACGCAGGTCAGGGGGCTAGAAGTCGCACTAGCTGTATGCCGAGAAGGTGAAGCGGTCACCTACCCGCTCATCTTCGCCCCAACTCAAATGCCGCAACCAGCAGTTAAGACAGCAGAGCAACCCATCGCCACCAACAATCGTCGACCGGGACGTAAGGAACGTGCCCGACGTCGAGCAACCCAACTCCAAAATGCCAAACCGTAGATATTTTATCATGTGATTTGATTTAATAGAGTAGTTTAGCTTTAGTTGAGTCGTTTTTCTTTTGAAACTACATACCAATACGGCCATAAGTAACCCTATTACGTCTCAGTTTTCCACAGGCAATTAAGCACTAACCATGAACAATTATTTATGAGGGACAGAGCAAAGCGAGCATAGGTCTTCTATCGACAGCTCGTGAACCCGAGGTTTGTCCGAGCAATTACAGTACTAGCCAATGGTATTCAATTTTTGCGGACAATCCACCACTTGAACACATTTCCAACGTTGCTTAGCAACGGGTGCCAAGTGGGTTAGTATCATTTTGTATGGCGTTACTAGGGTCGCCAGGAAGATAAGCAAGATCTGAAACCCTGTAACCCACCAGATAATAACATCTATTAGAACTCAAAGTAACGCACCTTTCAAGAATCCCGAAGTCACTGTTCAATGGGTATTGGTGGGTTTCTAGGTGGTGGAGTTTTTAGACTATATGGTTGCTACTCAGACAACCCCATACAAATACCTTCGCTACCACTCGGCACCCGTTGCTAAGCAAGTGGGTGGATCGTCCGCAAAACGTGAGCGCTATTACTAATGCTATAATTGACTGAATGATCCATGGGTCCAACGAGCTGTCGATAGAAGACATGTGCTCGATTTCTATACTGTCCCTGTTTTACGGTCTAGGGGAAGTTGAGTATAAAATTAGTTATGGACGTTTTGATCTTTAGATCGAATATCTATACTTTACACTCAGAAGACTCAATGAATTATTCATCAATCGCCGGTGAGCCCGTTCGACCTTTCCTGGCTGGTGTTTCTTCTGGGACACATTACCCTTCTTTGTCGCTGTACTTTCTCTGTAAGCGTATTGAGCAAGGGCAAATATCAAAGGGTAGGTGACGGCGTTTCCTTCCTGGCTGGCGGTTAAAGCCAGCTCTAAGGCTTGGATTTGGGTCCTTTGAGCCTGGATTGTCGGATTAGCCTCTTTCAGAGCGGTCCAACAGGTGTGGGGTTTGTGGTATTTAACCTTGACTCTTTACATATAATAGTTTCTGCCCTCCAATGGTTTCCCGTTGCTAGGAAACGTTGGAACTGCAACCACTGGTTATGAGACCGCCAAAGGTGAGCTCTACTGAAGAACTGCTAAAGCCCGGCTTCATTATGGGTTCAGTGACCTACCGATAGAAGGTCTGTGTGCGATTTTCTTACTTTCAGTCCCTTTCGAATCAATTATTCCCGAACCCTAGTTCACAACTTCAGTTAAACAGTTTTATTTTCAAAACGACTAAATTAATGAAACGAAACAAAGAAACAAATGGAATAACATTGATAATTTATTTGTTGGTACACTAATAAATCAATACGAAGCCTTGGTTTGTACCACGCGACGTTAAGCGCGTTCCGCCTTAACTGGGCATCATTGGGAAGGTTTCGCCGCTGGCTTGGTTGTATCAGTTGCTTCTCTATATGTTAACTGAGCCGGCGCAAATACGAGTGGGTACGTTACGGCGTTGCCTTCCTGACAAGCCGATAACGCCACTTCCAGGCTGCGAATCTGAGTCTTCTGAGCTTGACCCAGTTGCTTTTCTTCCGCTTATCCACCCTGTGCGGAGGTCAATCTCTGATAAAGCGTCTTCGTCTTTGTTGGGTCCATCCATGAAGCTCTGATCTTCTGGATTTCCCGGTTCATCTGGAGTAGTTGACGGTGCAGATCCGCATTCTTTCGTCGAGATTGCACTAACTCTACTCAGAGTTTTGAATGGGTCCATATCTATAACTAAACTCTTTATTAGCAAATACTACAGTTTCATTATAAGATAGTCTTTGTATTTTTGGTGGCATATAATATTACTATTTACTGGACGTTAATTTGTTAAGGAAAAATTCTATTAGTTATTTGACAGATACTACTATACTAGTTGTCTTATCTAAGTATTATTATCGTTCTAGTCTAGAAAGGTCAAAACTACATCAATATTCAAGAATTAAAGGACTAAGATTTCTAATTCACCAATTTATTTCACAAAAAAAAATTCAATGTTTTAGTTTCGCGTCGATTTCCGGTAATACGGATTTGGATCTAATCTCGGGTGCTTTCGTGCATATGAGTGTTCTTGAAGAATCAAAGGACTTTTATTGTCATCCCGTAGGTCTTTGGGTAATAATCATTTAGGAATTACAACGTCCGTAGGCCCGGTGGGTTCCGTTAGCATGGGATCATCTAACTCGAATCATATGCCATAAGATGGGGCATATACATCCGTACTGTGAATCCTTCCAGTATCAATGTCTTCATTGATCTTAGACAGGTGTCGTCTCGCCATTGCCACCTGCCAATTAGTCTGTCTCTGTAGTTCCTTGAGTCGAGCCAGAACGTATTCGGCGCGTTGCCGGCTTTCACGAGCTGGGTTTCGATCTGGCTCCCTCTTGATTGCAACGTAGGGGAGATTGGCCTCTTCATAATTATCATGATGACTTTCTTTTGATTCCCTCACAGGGGAAATGGTGAATCCTGCGTCCCACATCGCCTGTCTGCATCTGGCAGCGGATCGTGCTGGGAAACGCACGTTGATCCGGGACGCGTTAATCCACAATTCATCTGGAAGATAAATTTTAAATCATAGAGTTGTTCATACACTTCTCAAAATCATCAAGATCTAAACGTTGGATTTCGCGTAAAATTTATCAATTAGTGGCCGGATGTGTAAGTATAAAGATTGGTGTCGGTGCTTGTAGTGATTGCGAGACGATGAGTCGAGTTTTACTGTGTCGGCGATATAACACCTGTGAATTCTTTATTATTGCCGCAATCCGCTGTTAAATTTGCTATGACTAGTCCGTTTGTTATAGGTTGTGAAGAAGATCAAACTCGTTGAGAGCATCAATTAGTCATGTGGCATACCTTACATTAGGCTTTACTAGACAGTGAAATGAATTTGTTTCTTAGTGGAAATCATTTGTATTGGCTAGTTTCTCCATCATTATTGTGTAAATTAGGGATATCCAAACACCTAACATCCTTTTATTAAGGTTATATTTTGCTTAATCATTAATTAAATCAACGGTAAATCTTCGATCAACAATAAACATAGATGAACAGCATTTTAATAAAATTCGATTTTAATTCATAACAATCAGTTTTAGCATATTCTATTCTTCCATAATTATTTCCTATCCGATTCAAGTGACTGTTCTAATGGGTATATCGTGCATAGCTGGAGAAAAGAAAGAAGAAACACCTCAGATCCGAATCGGTTCATGATCTTAGTCGCCATGGAAAAATTAATTAAGAACAACAAAAAAATGTAATTTTACCTTCGTATCTATGTAATCTTTTTTCCATAGTAACTTTCTTTAGTTCTTCGTCTCGAAGTTGATTGACGAGATTTCTCCTCAGAGTAGTGTACGATTGCCGCCCATTAGTATACATTTCTAGTCGGATGGTGTATTGAAGTAATAACTGACTACTTTGAAAAATGGTAAGGTATTTATATGTAACTGCCTGACGACACACCCATCGATCAGTGCAATTTTCTGTATGTGCTGATGTGGCCTGTGCCTTCCCTGTTATGGTGTGGTCAGGGTGTCAAATTTTCTACTCTAATTGTCGTGTCAGCATTTAATCGCGTTGATGCGTGTTGTTTACATATTGATTTTCTTCTCACATCCTACAGTGTGTTGGTACTTGTCTGCGCATTCAGGTCGCAACTGCTTGTCTCAACATGGGATTTCAATTCTCCCTTTCTCGTGGATTTCATTAATTCAGCCTATATGATCTGTTCAAGATCTGCGATCTGGATAATTTTAGTAAGTGCCCCTTAATTTTTCGGTTCTAGTATAATATTTATCAATTTCGAAGTCAATGGTCTATCCCAATGCTCAATCAATTCACACTCAACCTGATTGCCCCATACTCGACTTTTGGAGTCTCGTCAGCGACTTTTCCATTTCAAATGCTCATCAGTTGGCTATACGAATATGTTGGCTCAAAATATTGAACCCTGTGGTGTTTTATGTCATGATGCTGGGTATTTTTACTGTCAAGAATTTTTATTCTTGTTTCTCATTATTTTCATGAATTTTCTAAAGTAGCATAGTAGGTTTTATTTTATTCCTTATGAATCCATTTTGACGTTAAATATCTTTATTTTAATGCTGAAATAACTGTAAATCGAACAGAATTTGATTATGTTTATTTATAAATTGATCGTAATCGTATCGGGAATTGGTTCTTCAATTTTATTATAAGAACTTGCTGTACCTATTGAGTAGTATATTCCCAGATTGGTTTTTGTTTTGGTCGTCTTTTATGACATAATTTAACTTTATTGGAATATTCAGTCACATTATCGGTTTGTTTTATCGTCAGCATACGGTATTTGACGCTAATTTTTATCATATTTTAATCTTGGTAGTATGAGTTTTGGGTTCTTGAGTAGTGGGATGTGTCACATCCAGCACAGTACCCCCTCCCCCCGGCTGAGACAAAATTTTTCTAAGTCCAAAAGTACAAAAAATTTTTAAGACAAAGACAATGACTCATTCAAGGTCATTGGATGACTCATCATATTTTCCCAAGGTCATTTAAACAAAGACCATGACTCATTCAAGGTCATTGGATGAGCCATCAAAATTGTTCAAGGTCATTCAAAAGTAGGTCAAGGTCATTGGATGAGTCATCAAAGTTTTTCAGGGTCATTCAAAAGTAGGTCAAGGTCATTCAAAAGTGGGTCAAGGTCATTCAAAATTTCTCAAGGTCATATTATTTTTAAACATTTTTAAATTTTAATTTACTACTTATAAAAATAAGTAGTATATATTTTGTAAATTATTTAATTATTATTTTTATTATTAATATCATTATTATTATTATTATTATTTTTTTTTTATTATTATTTTTATTATTATTATTATTATTAATATTATTTTTTTTATTATTATTATTATTAATATTATTATTATTATTATTATTTTTATTTTTATTATTATTTTTATTATTATTATTTTATTATTATTATTATTATTATTAATATTATTATTATTTATTATTATTATTATTAATATTATTATTTATTATTATTATTATTATTATTATTATTAATATTATTATTATTATTTTATTATTATTAACATTATTACTATATAATGAAAACCAAGACATATACAACAAATTTATTATAAAGAGATAATTCTACTATAGTAGTATTGTCGAAGAGCTTTATTCAAAGCCCATTCCACATACTTCCGATATCTGGCAGCGCAGCAATGACATCCATCATCACAGGGGTATTCGGGTTCCAAATCTTTGGACAAATTGTTTTGTTCGATATCCCATAGGAACTCATCGATTACAGTAAATATCCATATTGATGTATGATTGAATATCAAGTCTGGAATTATTGATGCTGGCTTATCCATGATTCCATGTATTTCTGGATAATAGAATTCCAGACGTTCTTTAATAACTTTAAAATAATCATCTTAAAAACAAGTAATAATAATAATAGTAATAATAAATTACCATAATGTTTAATTTCATTCATAGCTTGAACTGCGCTCGGTACAATCATTTTAATGATAAAAATTGAAATAACAATTACTTTTATACTAATTTAGACACACACACACACATACAAATCTTTAGCTATAAACAATAAATATTAATTTATATTGTTTTGAAAATGATTAAAGAAATTTTAATAATATTATTAGTTTTTAATATGGTCAACTCAATTGTTGTAACCGTTCAAGGTAAAAATTCAACAAGATGTGTATGTCCTGATACAGCAGTATTGATGGATATTTTGTATATGATAGATAGGCCTAGATATTTGAAAACTCCAGTCAAAAGATTATCTGAAAGAATGAGTAATTTAGAATTCCGATTTGAACATACATATGAGACTTTAAAAAGAGCTAAAAACGACTTATATGATGATATTATATATTTAAATAAGACCTTTGGTATTATCAAAAATGAATTAAGAAAATCAATATTAGAATTGAAAGAAAATTATAAACTTAATAAAAAAATGATGAATCAAGTTCAATATAGTATACAATTTTATTCTAATAAAACAACTGATCAGTTCAATCGTATAATGAAATTACAACACCCAGTTAACAGTGGCGGCAGCAGATTGAAAGAAGTTAACAGTGCCAACAAATCATCATTACCATTTCCATTATATATTTTTACATATTTTCTTAGTATTGCATGATTCTGATTGGTTGAATATAGTATAAATAAGCTTACACTTTCAAATATTTTTATAAAATGTCAGAAACTAAATTTTTTATAACTTTATTGAATGAGCTGGTCTCTAATAATAGTGAAGAAGATGAAATCATTAAAAACATGAAATTTATGGTAAACCGTTCCGAGAAAATTGTTGAAGACATACCATTTGATTATGAAAAAATTCTCAGTTTGCCAACATTGGAGAGAAAGAAGGCATTCCAATAATTATTTAGTTACATGTTCGATGAAAATAATAAATGGATGCGAATAATAGTAGGATTAATGTATATGAAACACATGATATTAAAATCGGGATCCGACTATGAAAATTATTTCCAATGGTCTATAGAGGTATATTACTTTATATTGTCATTAATTTATCATTATTTAGGTAATAGAAACAAAAATTGACCCGTGGGTAGTAACAAACGGTGGATGGACAGCGATTATTCAAGTTGCAGCAGAAGCCAAACACTCTGATATTTATATCAAAAATTGCAAGTTTTTATTAAAACTATTCACTGGAGCATCTGTTTTATATTTATGTAACAAAGTTTATCGTAGATTTTAATAAATATTTCTTTGTTATTATTATTAATAAAAAACTACATTTGTAAAGATTTATTGATTATTACACGAACAGTCTTCATCACCACAATATTCTATCATAATATTTTCTATAACATGGTCAATACAATTCTTAAATTCGGTCGGCTCATCTTTAGTAATTTCGGTAGTATCTTCAGTATCATTAATATTTTCTTCAACATTAACATTATCATCAATAATTTCTTGAGAATCATTAATAATTTCGGTATTAATTTCTCCATCATTAACAATTTCAGTATCATCACTCTGACATCCAGAATCACAACTCGAATCTTCTTTACTCAATGCTTCAACTAGAGTCAACATATCTCTAATTTTTACACCGGTTATTTCTTCGAGTTTATCAAACAAAAAGTTTATTAAATATTCTAAACGAAATTAATTAATTAATTATTTTATATTTTATATTTTATATTTTACCTTTTTCAGACAACATTTTTAAAACTATTTTAAAACTACTTATAATTTTGTTTATAGAATAACAAAGAAAACATAAATACATTTATTAAACACTTAACACTATACATTAAAATAACGGTGAAAGTCTAGCAGTAACAAAGAAAACATAAATACATTTATTAAACACTAAACACTATACATTAAAATAACTGTGAAAGTCTAGCAGTAACAATTTTCCAGATTGGAGAAAGCACATCGTTTTGATCAGCTTTATATCCTTGGATTGTTATTGTTATATACCAGTTTTCCTGTTCTTTGAATCCAATTTCTGTAAATGCATCATAATATCTGGTATATTGACTCGTGAAGAAAGCATTTTCATTGCATTTTAAATTGGAATTGATCTTTTTGAATGTATTATCAATATCCTTGATATCTAACATTGAGAGAGTACCAGCAAGAGATTGAAATTGCGTTTTATTGAGTTTGACTGGATTTGCCAATTGCATATTGATAGGCTCCTTTAAAAAATACATTTTATAATTGTGGAACATCTGAACTGGTTGGACACTTATTTTCTTGGTCATGTTTGATTTATGATCTTTATAAGGTGGTGACGCACTTTTATACCCTTGACAGATAATGATTAACCAATCAGAATCATGCATGATCACAAAGACAATGCATGATAAGTGCATGATAATTGCAAGATAAGTGCGTGACTGGAAAACTGGATGTAAATTAACCTGTTGAGTTTACATATATGATTTTACACATATCATCTATATAAAATGTATTATTAATATCACGTGTTTTATTATTATCAATATTATTATTATTATTATTATTGTTATTATTATTTTAATTATCATGATTTTTATTATTATTATTATTATTACTATTATTACTATACTAATAAAATTACTATTTTTATTATTGTTACCACTATCAAAATAAAACTATTACTATCAAAAACATTTATTATTATTATTATTATTACCAAAATAAAACTAACAAAACAACAAAAATAAAATACAAAAACATATATTACCAACACTAAAACTATCAAAACAAACAAAAATAAAATACAATTATTTTCTTAAAAGTTTCATTTTTTGAAAATTTCTTATTAAATTTGTAAGATTCCATTCCACATAGCGTTGATATCGGAAATCACAGCAGCTACACCCCAGAATGCAGGGGTATTCAGTTTCCATCTCCTTGACCATTCGGTTTATTTCATTGTCCCAAAGAGCTTGGTTAATCAGATTGGAAATATCGATTCTTGTTTCATTGTATATTAGCTGTTGATGCATTGACGGTTCTTGATACTTCAAAATCTCCTTTGTTTGAGGATAGTAATAAATAATACGATCGATTATCATTAGGGCATATTTGTCTAAATAAAATATAAAAAAATGAAATAAAAAAGATAAATTTACAGTATTCAGCGATATTTTTCTTTGGCATAGCATACATAATGGTATAATATTTTAAAAATAAAATAAAATGAATAAGCAAGTTGTTTTAATCAATAATTAGCCAATCAGATATCGACCAATCCGGTGATTTCATTTTGTATGTCACAAACAATATTTTTGTATTCTAGATTTCGCACCCCTAATATAACTATTTTGCCACTAGCAAACACGTTAACACACATTGGGTTGTATTTTAAAAGCCTCAGTGCAGGAAATAATTCTGGTTCGAACATACAAAGACATTTTGTTGACATGTTGTATAGATTGATAGATTTTCCTATATCCATGGTAACTGTAATTGACTGTATTTTAATATCCTTTATTCTATATTGTAATTTATTGACATCTAAAGGTTTCTTACATCCTATGATTCTGCATTTGCCGGATTTGAAAAATATTATAGGATATTTGCCACTTCTATCTACAATTTGCTGTGGTTTAGCATTTGGAAACGTCATTTTTGATACATCGAAAGTTCCTTTATAATTTATATTTGATAACATTATTAAACAATAAAGAAATATTAACCTATATATATAATTTTTAGGAAGAGTTCATTAAATCATATAATATAAACAAAAACCTATAATTATACAAATTAATAATGGAATTAAGAAATGATGCTGTATATCAAATCGTTGGCCCAAGTGGTAGTGGTAAAACTATGTTTGTGTGTAAATTACTGAAATCTAATTTATTTCAAACCAAATTCAACAAGATTTATTGGCATAAGGGTGCAGATGAAGAACATGGATTAACTCAAGATAATTTCTGTAAATTGAAAAACATGAAAATAGTAAAGGGTTTCGATAAAAACTGGTCAAGTCGTTTAAGGAAAGGTGATGTCATCATTATTGATGATTTGTATCAGGAAGCTAATAAAAAAAAGGATTTTAATAATTTATTCACAAAAATCAGTAGACATGTTGGTGTTACTGTGATCTTTATTACTCAAGATCTATTTCATCAGGGTGGCGCACATCGAACAAGGAATTTAAATGTTCAATATTTAGTTATTTTCAAGAATCCTAGAGATGCAACAGTTATTGATTTTCTTGCTCGACAAGCATACCTAATAATCGTAATTTCTCATCAGTGCATTTCAAGATGCTACAAAATCACCACATGGATATATATTTCTTGATTTCACACAACAAGCAATGATGATTTACGGGTAAAAACCGATATTTTTAATAAAGAAGGTGCCATGGTATATAAACAAAGTTGAAAATTTTAACATGTAAAAATGTTTATGAAATCCAGGCTTAAAAATATCCGAAAACTTAGACAAAGTATTAAAAAGACTATAAAGAAGCGTGTTCCATCAAAAACCAGTTATACACCATCTAAAAAGCTAATAACTGAGAATTACCCTGCAATGAATCTAATTTCGAAAAACATTATTAAAAAGAGTAAGAAAACAGTTAAAATTGTAAAAAATCATAGGAGTTTCCCATATTTTAATGCATTGTTAAAGGCTTCGAGTATGAAAAGAATGTCTATTTTACAATCATTTCCAACTTTTGTTGTCGATGATTTACTCAAAATTCTATTAAAAGTAGTCAGAGGTAAAATTAAAATCAGTAATTCTAAAAAACTAGTATTGAATAAACATCGTAAGCCTTTGTTATCACTAAATAATAAAAATCGTAAGCAAATGAAAAAAATCATATATAAACAACAAGGTGGTTTTATCGGAGCAATGTTACCATTAGCATTATCATTATTATGACAATAAACGATGGGGCAATCATTACCTAGTGTTAAATTAAAATTTAAATCATCTTGTTTTAATGGAGAAGATTTGGACGAACCCAGAAGACGAAGCAGGTTTCGGTGGAGTGGCAAAGTAAAAGAAAAGAGTCCCAAAGTCGAAAAAGGAAACGCAAAAGTGGTTGTCAGATCAGCTTGCGTACAGTTTAAACAAACCAATGTGGAAAAGATTTCCAACAAGAGCTTATAAGACATTTGGTATTAATGATTTATGGCAAATGGATTTGATGGAGATGATACCGTATTCGAAGATTAACAAGGGTTATAAATATATTTTAACGTGTATTGATGTTTTCAAAGACAAAATCTGCAGAGGAAATATCTAAAGCAATTAATAATTTATTTAAAAATGGGCATCCAGACAATTTGCAAACCGATTTAGGTATTATTATTATTATTATTATTATTATTATTATTATTATTATTATTATTATTATTATTATTATTATTATTATTATTATTATTATTATTGTTATTATTATTATTATTATAGGCAAGGAGTTTTACAATAGTAAAGTTAAGCAAATCCTGGATCGTTTCAAAATAAATCATTATTCTGTACATTCTCAATACAAAGCCGCACATGTTGAAAGATTTAACCGGACATTGAGGGATAGATTGAAGAAATATTTCGTGCATCAAGATAATAAAATATGGATAAATGTATTACCGAAAATACTTGTTAGTTATAATAATTCATCACATCGAGGTCTGAATGGTTTGAGACCCGTAGATATCAGCTCGAAAACATTAGCTAAATCAGTACGGTCTAAAACAGTTTCTATTACAAAACCAAAATATAAAGTTGGTGATCACGTTAGAATTAGTAAAATATCTGCTTCACCTTTCATCAAAAATTTCGATAGTAATTGGAGTGATGAGGTATTTCAAATTACAAAAATTAATACTAAACAGAGTCCTGTAATGTATGTTATTAAAGATAGTGATAACAATGTAATACAAGGGAAATTCTATGAACAGGAATTACAAGTTATTTCCAAACCTACTGTGTTCAGAATTCAGAAAATATTGAAAACTAAAATGGTGGGTATGGATAAACAATACTATGTCAAATGGCATGGATATCAAAAACCCTCATGGATATCATCAAAAGACCTAGTAAAATGAGTTTCTATACAATTTTACCGAGTAATAGTTGCCCGCTAATCCATCCGGAAAATCAAGTAAGTAAATTTATGGTTGATCTTCAAAATCCAATTTATTTACATGGAAATTGGGAAGTTGCTTTGCAAGACTTTACGTTTGTGTACAATACATTCCCATTTTATAGTCATTGTAAAATCAGTTACAAGAAACGTGTACCCAAAACCTGTAGTGGTATTTTCTCAATCAATAATTTTGAACGATATTGTCATATTCCGAATCAGATTTTAGATGAAAATTGTGGCATGTTTTTCAAAGATGGATTGAATGTTAGTTGTGATTATAGTCCATTTACAATAAAGTTTGAAAGTATTGAGGATGCCAAGCGAATGGGTTGTGATAAGCTTAGCATTGTTGTTCCTGGTACTGAATACCTAATACGTTTCAAAACATTTGATGAGAAAAGTGTAACAATCGAAAACATCAAGATATCACTATCATATATTAATGAAGTTGAAGAGACATTTACATTTACTAATGATTTATATATTGAAACACTTGAAGAATTACATAAATATATTTCATTCAATTGTTTACATATATTTAAAACTATTGGATTTGTTAAAGATGGAATATGCAAATTCAGTCTGAATAATAACATTTGTGAAATTACATTTGATAAAAATTTGGCTAATACATTGGGATTAGATAAGCAAACACATAGGGCAAGTGCTTTTGGTGTACGCAAACCAAAATAATAAAACTTCATAGGCAAATGTTCATATATACTAACATCATCGATCCTATAATTGTTGGTGATTCTTTGGTTCCTTTATTGAAATCTGTGTGGGTTGATAAACATGATCAGGATGAAGTTGTCAATATAAATATCGATAATCCCATGTACTTACCGGTATCAACATCATGTATAAACAATATAGAAATAAATATTCGTGATGATAGCGGTAAATTTATTGAATTTAGTAAAGATACAAAAACTCATTTGACATTACATTTTCGTAAATTAGATGGCCAATAACGATATTATTAGTATGTATAGTGGTAGCCAAAGTGGTGGTGAATTACCATATTTTATTGGTAAACAGTATGGATCAGGATGGTTGAGAACAATTGGTAGATTTGCACTTCCTATTCTTAAACGCATTAGTAGTTTTGGTATGAAAACTGCTAAAGATGTGATAATGAATGAGCAGAAAATATTACCATCGCTGAAATCAAATGCATTATCCGAGTTAGGGAAAGTTCTACCTAGTGTTGCAGGTATGTTTCAAAAACCCGAAGCGCCTACACCGGCTCAAAATTGTAAAAGACATCATAAACATATAAACAAACGAATGAAAGGACATGGAACTTTATTTCAAAAATGATTTGCTGTAAATCTGAATTGTGTTTATTTGATAGACCATCTCCCCAAGCAGTAATTGAAATGGGGCCTTTGAAGATGTATTCCCGATGAATTATATTATGGATAGTAGAACAAATATTGAATTTTATATTAATGGTTCCCAAACTGAATATCTAGATTTGAATGATACATTGTTAACTGTTCAGATCAAAGTTGTAGATAAAGATAGAAAACCGTTGGGTGAACCTAGTGATGTAATACCAAACAATTTCTTGTTTCATACGCTTTTTAAAGATGCAGTTCTCGGATTTAATAATATCAAGATTGAGGGTGGTAACAGTACATATATTCACAAAGCTCTAATAGAAACTATTATAAATTACAATAGTGATACTAAAAATACATGTTTAACTCCTATGGGTTATGGTAGTGATGATGATAGGAAAAAGTGGATTAAAGGTTCGAAATTATTTACCATGTGCTCATCATTACAACTCGATTTTATGGATCAACCGAAATATTTACTCCCAGGTGTTAATGTACACATTAGATTGAAAAGATCTGATTCGGCATTATCACTAACAAGTGCTACCACAGCACCAATTATTCAATTAGTTGATCCAAAATTATTGGTGAGAAGAGTTCGGGTTGAACCCTCTGTATTAGCCGGTCATCAAATGGGTCTTAATTCTAAGCATGCAATATATCCATTGAAAACAAAGGAAATTGTTCAATTTGCTATTGCTAAAGGTTCAGCTTCTTTCTATAAGGAACAAATATTTGGAGATAGAAGAATGCCCAACTTTATATTGGCAACATTTCAAAGTGAATCTCAATATATTGGATCATACTTAACATCGAGCTCAATTTTCAAAAACTTTGGAGTAACATCGCTAACTTTATCGAAAAATAGTGATTATAGAGAAACATATACTCAAGATTTCGATAATGATAATTATTGTGCTACATATATGCAGAGTATAGTTAGAAATATGGGTTATTTGGATAAAAACCTTAATTGTGGTATAACTCTTGATGATTTTAAAAATAAATATCCATTCTTCACATTTGTTTTGGCACCCGATTTTGATTTAAATCAGAGTCAATTACCTCAAAATGGAAATTTACGATTAGATATAAAATTTGCTAAAGCTACAATTGAACCGGTACATGTTGTAATATATGGAGTATTTGAAAACGAGGTTCAAATAACTGCAAACAGAACTGTATTGGTTTGAATGGTATAAATGTATAGATAATTTATGATAATTTGTCATGGAGTAAGTTTTTAAATGTATTATTAATATTATTAATGTAGTTCTGTTCAGGTCTATCGAATTGGAAAACAAATACTAGGCCATGAATTTTTAGGGGTTTTTCCTCTTGATAAAATTCCATATTTACGTAGTAATCAAGCCATAATCGTCAATACTCAATCATCTCATCTCGGTGGAGAACATTGGTTAGCAATATATATGAAACCTAGCAAGATATTTGTATTTGATCCTATGGGTTTCTATTATCCGGCTTTAATGGTTTCGAAACTGCAAACAATGAGTAAACCTATTGTCTATAATAAAACTATGTATCAAAAACCATGGACCTTAACATGTGGTCAACGTTGTTTAGCTTGGTTATTATCCAAGAGATTTGATGATTAATAAATGTATTAATGTTTATTGTTATTGTTATGTTTTAACTATTAATATTTTTATTTATTATTATTATTTTTATAAATATTATTATTATTATAATTATTATTATTATTATTTTTATTAATATTGTTATTATTATTATTATTATAAATATTATTATTATGTGTTTAATTAAAGATAAGCTAATGCGTCATCACAAAGACTATGCATGATAAGTGCGTGATCATCACATGATAAGTGCATACATACACAAAATTGAATAAAGAAAACACATGCAAACTCAATGTATGTGATTTACAAAGAACGCATGCAGTCACAGTGTAGACTGCATGTGTTTTACAAAGAAAATATGTCTAAAAATCTCTCACCTATATGTGTGTATTGCTTAAATGTGATTGGCTAAATCCTGAAAATATTATTCTCTTTATAAACATTGACAAATGTAGAATTTGTCACAATTATTTCAAAAATTTCTGAAGCGTTATTTTCAAAAATTTTCAAAAAATGAACAATAATATTTTAAGAAGTATTCTCGAGAATGAAACTGGTAAGGATTTTTTATTAATTTTTAATTTTATTATTATATTTTTCTAGATTGGTATACATTAACAGAAATACAAGATCAGTTAGATCGTGAAAATGATGTTATTATTATCGAAGATGATGGTAAATTTTAATTTTATATGTTTTATTTATAAATTATTTTAGAAGTTATTTTAATCGAAGATACAATTGTTATCAGCGATAGCGAAGACGATATTATCGAAGATGGTAAATTTTAATTTAATTATATTATATATTTAAAAAAAATCATTTTAGTTGATTTGGATGCAGATGCTCATCATAATGCCCTCGTTTCTGAGGAAGACAATTCTCATCATAATGCCACCGTTTTTGGAGATGCCCCCATTTCTGGGGAAGAAAATGCTCATCATAATTCCACCGTTTTTGGAGATGCCCTCGTTACTGGGAAGATATGGAGGACCTCTCTTCTATAGAGGATGATGATTCGTCGGAATCAGGAGATAAATGTTAGTTTTTTATTTATTTTTATTTATCGAAATTAAGTTAATGATATTTGAAGTATTATTAAAATAATACATCAAATATCAATAATTTATAATAATTTATAATAAATTTATAATAAGGATCTATTTATTTCAAAAGTTTTATGATAAATATATTTTTAAATTGATGAAATTTAAAGTATTATTTTAATAATACTTCAAATATCATTAATTTATAATATATTTTAAAAAAAGTATTATTACTGAAACATATATTAACATAATAAATTATAAACAAATATAGTTGAACAAATAGTTTTTGAATTATATAGGCATTTTTTATTATAGATCTTACGTAATTGAATTATATATGAATTATATAGGAATTATTTTAATAGATATTTTATATCATATTTAATAGTTTGCAGTGAGCATGCAAATATTATTGTATTTAAGGTTTTATTTATTAGAATTATTAGATATCATATTTAATAGTTTGCAGTGAGCATGCAAATATCATTGTATTTAAGGTTTTATTTATTAGAATTATTAGATATTTTATATCATAGTTAGAATTATTAGTTACTTTATATAGGTTTTTAATTTAATATTTTTATTAGGCACTTTTTATCCGAGATATTGCATCTCATCATTGCAACATAATGAAAGTTGCCATGAAGAAATGAAAAAATATTACCGCCATAGATTTAATGGCATCAACTTTTTTATCTGCGCCATATGCAAAACATCCCAGAACATTAAATATAAAGAATTTTATAGGGAACATGCGGTTCATTTAAATTCTTTCAAGTCGAGTAAAATAAATATGTTTAAGAAAATTAATAAAAATAACGTCGATATTTTGAATATACTACAAAATAAAAAAACATCAAATAAAAAGAATAAAAGACCTGCTGCACCTATTAAAATTAATATCCCAAATAAAATAATTAAAAAAGAAGTCATCGAAATCAGTGATGATGATGACTCTAATATTATAAATAATGTAAATAATATAAATAATATAAATAATGAAAATACTATAAATAATGAAAATATTATAAATAATATACCTATTATAAATAATGAAAATACTATAAATAAGGAAAATATTATAAATAATATACCTATTATAATTAATGAAAATACTATACCTACTATAAATAATGAAAATAATATTATACAATTCGGAGGTTCTGTATTAGAGAATGAGCCGAACATTTCAGTAAATTTAAATGGCGCTATCAAAACTTTACGTTTTGATATATCTAACGCGCAACTAATTACAGTAACTTTAACTGAGCGAATCAGTAATAAATTAATTTTTGAGATAAATAAAATGGGGAGCGTTAAAATTCAATTCGCGATATTAATTAAATTTGAAAAAGATGGCGAGATCCGTGACAATTATTTTTCGAATAATGCGGAGACATTTTCAGATAACTTTTTAAGCGAAGGGGTTAATAAGCTTAATGAAAAAATAGAACAATTCACCCATTTAGGCTGTGGATGGCGTGTTATTAATATTTTGGAAATTCACTTTATTTTAACCGTTTTAATCGTTTTTCTGGACATAAATATATTAAAACCCCTTCTGCATTGAAAAATTAAGGAGCTATAGTAAATATAAAAAACAATGACGACAAGTGCTTCCTTTACTCTATTCTTTATTTATTAAAGAAAGATATAATTGGTGAAAACCCCCAAAGAGTCTCTAAATATACAGAGTTTTTAGACGAATTAGAGTACGATGAGATCACGGATTGTCCCATGAAATTAATAAACATCCCAAAGTTCGAAAAGAAAAATTTGACTTTAAAATTAGCAATAAATGTGTTTTCGTACACACCAACTGTTATAAATGATGAGGTTCCAGATAATTATGTCTTTCACCATCCTCATTTAAGTTTGATCCATAGAAGCAAAGTCACTGACGGAAACCCTATTTATTTATTATTACTTGAAAATAATGATAGATATCATTATACCGCTGTGACCAATATCAACTGGTTAATGAATTGCCATCAAAACCCTGACTGTAACATTCCAATTAGATGTCGTTGGTGTCCACATTGCCTTAATGCGTTTAGATTAGATAATGCATTCAATACACATGTTGCATTATGCGCCAAAAATCAGACTGGCACAACCCTATACACGCTCCCCGAAAATAAAAATTTAGAATTCCTAAATTATTCTAAACATATCACGCCACCTTTTGTGATTTATGCCGATTTTGAATCGATTTTACCTCCTGATGATAGACATCATCAAATTCATATGCCTATTGCAGCAGGTCTTTTATTAATTAATAATTATACTAACACAAAATCATATTATTACTTTTACGGACTTGATTGCATTCCTGATTTTCTTAAGAAAATTGAGGAAATTGCAACTGAAATTGTTATTCCGTACTATGATTCGGAAGGTGATAAATTGATAGGGCCTATGTCTTTCAGTGAGGTTCGACAGTTTAAATCTTGTCGAACCTGTTATTTATGTAAAAAACCGATTGTAAATCCGGTTAGAGATCATTGCCATTTTACTGGTAATTATCTAGATGCAGCTTGCCGAAAATGTAATATAGCTCGTAGGATTTATCAGTTACTACCTATAGTCTTTCATAATTTAAGAGGGTATGACCTTCACCATATTTTAAAATATGGTCTCGATCGCTTTCCTTCATGGAATTTAGATATCATACCGACCTCGACAGAAAAATTTATTTCGTTAATTGTTCACATTAACAAATTGGCTGTTCGCTTTTATCGACAGTATGCAATTTGTTAATTGTTCGTTAACTAAGGCTGTGAAAACGCTAACTTCTCTTCCATTGACTTCGTCTGTCTTTCAAGGTTCTATAGTCGACTGTAAAGGTATTTTTCCATATAATTTTGCTGTTTCGGAGGAAGTTCTTGAGACTACTTATAAGTTGCCTCCAATTTGGGAGCGCGTAAGTGAAGATGAGTACGATAGGGCACAACTAATCTGGACGCAGCAAAAACTGTAGGACTTTGCGTGATTATATGTTAATTTACCTTAAACTTGATGTATTCCTCCTTGCGGACTATTTTCAACAATTCCGTGCCAAGGCTATTGTTTACAATGGTCTTGAACCTCTAAACTTTTATGGCATTCCGGGTATGTCATGGGCTTCAGCGCTTATGACATTAACGGAACCCATTGAACTTTTACAGGACATGGAAATGTTCAATTTTTACGAAGGTGGAATACGGGGTGGGTTAACATTTGTTAACAAACATTACATTGCTGCTTCGGAGGATACAGAATTATTGTACATAGATATAAATAATCTGTATGGTTGGGCTCTCAGCCAAAGTCTTCCTTACGCTGATTTTACTTGGGTGTATGATGGTTTGGATGAGGTTTTGAATGAATGTGTGAATGTTGTGGATATTGAAATCCTTCCATATGGATATACTATGGAAGTTGATATCGAGATTCCAGATAATTTACATGATTTTTTAAATGACTTTCCGATTGGACCGGAAAAGATGTGCCCACCAAATTCAAAGTTGAGAAGTTAATGCTAACGCATTATCCTAAGAAGAACTATGTTCTTCATTGGAGGCTTCTCAGGCTTTATCTTTCTCTCGGGGCTAAGGTTACACATATACATAGAGCTATTAAATACAAGCAAGCTCCTATTTTTAAACATTATATCGATAAAAACACTAACTTGCGTGCAAATACAGTTAGTGAATTATATAGAGATTTATTTAAATTGTATAACAACAGTCTGTATGGTAAATCTGTTGAGAACCTTAAAAAGAGGATGAATTTGCGATAATGTAATGCAGGTGAAAAGTTAATTACATATTCGTCAAAACCGGCATTTAGAAAAACAATAGAGATTACTGATGATCTTTTTGCCGCTCATCTTAATAAGGACTCAATATGTTTGGATAGACCTAGTTATATCGGTCAATCAGTTCTAGATTTATCTAAACTACGGATGTACCAGTTACAGTATGTTGAGTTACAAAAATATCGTGATATTTATAATTGTGATATCAATCTAGTAGCGGGTGATACAGATAGCTTCTTTTTGGAGATAAAAAATTTAAAATTAGAAATTTTATTAAAAGCGATGATTTCGGATGATCTGTTAGATACATCAAATTATGATCCTTCTCATCCTTTATATTCTAGACAACTTGACTCGGTTATTGGCAAGTTCAAGGATGAGAGTAAAGGGTTAGGATATAGCGAGTGGGTTTTCTTGCGCCCTAAATGTTATAGCTTGCTAGGAAATAAATCAACAATGCGAGCTAAGGGTGTAAAATTACCGGGTACCGACATTAAACACCAATCATATTTGAATTGTTATAATAACAATACTATTATGTCGGTACCTCAAACTAGGATAGGAACCCGAAATCACCAGCTGTTCACTTTTAAAAATTCTAAAATAGCATTAAATAATCACGAGTTTTGCATATGGTCATTATGGAGGGGTTGATGTCCTTGATGTTGGTGGTAATATAATAATGCCTGAAACCGATCCAGCAGTTCGCAATCAGCAATTTGATGAGATATTTGACAATGTTATTGATATTTATTAACAAATTTGTATATAAAAATAAAAATTGTGAAAATTTCTCTTTGGTATTATAATTTATTTTTATTTATTTATTTTTATTTTTATAATATTTTCATAATCAAATGCCAAGCGTGAAGAAACGTGAAATAAAACTTGATATTAGTTTAATTGTATTATTAATAATTGATTTATGAAGTTGTTGTTTTTTATATATAGTTGTTTTTATATAGATGTTTTTTATATAGTTGTTTTTATGTATTTGTTTTATTATATATATATATGTATTATTAATAAAAAGTAATAAAAATAATGATAATAATATTTATAATAATAATAAATAAAAATAATAATAATAAAAAGAATAATAAATAAAACTTGTAATAAAAATTAAAACATGTAATAATAATATTAATAATTATAATCTTAATAATAAAACGAATAATATTAATAATAAATAAAACTTGTAATAAAAATTAAAACATGTAATAATAATAATAAAAAATTATAATCTTAATAAATAAAACTTGTAATAAAAATTAAAACATGTAATAATAATAAAAATAATAATAAAAATAATAATAATAATAATAATATTAATAATAATAAAAATAATAATATTAATAATAATATTAATAATAATAATAATAAAAAATAATAATAATAAAAATAATAATAAAAATAAAAAAAAAAAATAATAATAATAATAATAATATTAATAATAATAAAAATAATAATAAAATAATTTACAAAATATATACTACTTATTTTTATAAGCAGTAAATTAAAATTTAAAAATGTTTAAAAATAATATGACCTTGAGAAATTTTAAATGACCTTGACCTACTTTTGAATGACCTTGAAAAGTTTTGATGACTCATCCAATGACCTTGACCTACTTTTGAATGACCTTGAACAATTTTGATGACTCAGCCAATGACCCTGAATGAGTCATGGTCTTTGTTTAAATGACCTTGGGAAAATATGATGAATTATCCAATGACCTTGAATGAGTCATTGTCTTTGTCTTAAAAATTTTTGTACTTTTGTACTTAGAAAAATTTTCTCTCAGCCGGGGGATGGGGTACTGTGCTGGATGTGACATGTGCTGGATGTGACACATCCCACTACTTTCTTGCGTATTTTAAGTCGTATGATTTTTTGATATTACCACTTTTGAATTCAAATTCTAGATTTAGAATTACTTACCTTCCGCGTTTACCTTTATCAGCAATATTAGCACACCTAGAATCTTAATTCGGAGTCCCAAAGTTATCTATCATTTACCTTTATCATTTGTTATCGATACTAATACGTTTGATTTTTCATTCAAACAAAAAAAACACTGCTTTCGCTGAACTACTATTAACGTGCATATTATTATGGCTTTAGGGTTTACAATTTATTCATTTTATCTATGCTCGCCTTGATGATTACCCTTATTAACATTCTCCATTTAATGGATTACGGTTTTTATTTTGGTATTTTAGGCATAGTTATGATCGGTATCAGGACTCTCAGTTTAGTATCATTCATGTTATTTATTTTTCGACATAGCAACGATTTACGATACGTTCCCCACTCCCTTCCCTTATTTGACCTTAAGATTATTTACGTTGAAATCGATATTACGAGTGCCCACTGGACTTCTCGGTGTATATGATTTTGAGCTGATGTATGATAAGAATTTTACGTCGATTTTTCAGGAAATGGGTGACGAAGGAGCAGCCAAATGACTACACCCTTATCTTCCAATTTCCCCTATGAACGGAGTGTATTGACGTTTGGGTTTCCTGCGTTACGCACGCCGGAACCTTCACAGGCACGAAATATTGGCGGATGAACCGCACTTACACATTTCGATAGTTATGTATGATTTTACTCTTTTGCGGTGCTGTTTCGGCTGTGGGCCGGAAAAATTTCGACATAACGTATTTTTCTCCTTGAAGCATATATTTCGTCATAACATAATTGACATAACATAGTTGGCATACATAACAACATTTCCCCATACGAGCGTCAGGTAGCGTTTACTTGAAGTTGCTTGTACGCTGTATGGAAAAAGTTTCAGAATTTTCTGCTTGAATTGATTCACACACTTTTTGGTTCGAAACTGGTTATGACTAGTTCACACGAGTTTAGTTAAGTTAAAAACAAGTATTACGAGTTTTTCAAGTTAAAACTTAGTTAAAATTCTGTGAAAATGAATTGGTATGTATAACTGTTCTGTGACCCTAACCTTGCTTGTTAAATTTACTGCGGTAAAACAAAATTTGACCTTGAAATTATTTTTTAATCTAATTCTAATTTTTATTATTTCTTGATTTAGCTTGACAATTCATTTCTTTTATTTTTAATTAATTATTTCCAATTAAAATCACTTAATTTTATTCCCACTTTTCATTAACTCTTGCTCTTTTAAATAAATTGTCAATTTTTGGTCAAATTTCTATGTTCTTTTGTTATTTCTATGTTTATTTCGTGCTGATTTTGGTGCATCTTGTTATTATTTTAATTTATTTTTATGTTTTTGATTTTATATTTTAATTATATTTTTCTCGCATTTTAACACTATTAACACTAGGTTGTGACTTTGAATCACATTTCGATTTAATTTGTAGATATTATATGCAAATACACTAATTTTGCCAAATGATAATAATGTATTCTATCATTTATAATTTCTTCGCATAAAAAAACTAAAAAAACAAATTTTATTTCTTATAGTTGCTATAGAAACTTCATATTATATAATTCCGACGTAAAATACCAAATTGTGACTCTAAGACACATATTAATTTACTTAGATAAAGTAATGGTTTTACTATACTTTTTCAAATATTGTGGTGATTGATAAATCAGTTCCTGAAACAAATATTCGCAGACGATGTTACCTTTGTCCATCAGCAAAAGGTCGAGCCTCCAAACAATGTTGTGGTAATTGTGGGAAAAATGTATGTAATGAACATTCCCAAAAAATCGTGGTTTGCAAAACATGTTTAAATAAATAATTGATATTTTACTTTATTTTTCTTATGAATAAATGAAATTACAGATATAACTATATGCATTTTTAATATGTGTCTTAAAGTCACATCGTGATGTTTTACGTAAGTATATTAACCTAGTAATAATAGGGTTAAGGTGTTTATTTGATGTTTTATTGGTCTGATTTTAAATCTTCGTGTTATGTTTGCATGTTATTTCCAATTCATTTAAACAAAACTCAGTTCTGGCCCAACACAGGTGTTTAATTCCTGGTATATTTTCTTTACTCGTTTTGGTTCGAACCAGCTACATTTCAGTCTCTGTAGTTCTTGGGTAGGCTGCGTCTATCGTTGAGTGAGGCAGGTCTTCAGTCCGGTGGAATAATCTGGGTCCGACACTGCAATCCAGAAATAATAAAATTAAGAAAAGAAATTCGAATTTTTTGCTTCCGCTACTAGTTCAATTGGATATTTTATTGTTACTGCTAAACTCATACTGTATAACGAAGTTACAAAATTCAACCCTGACGATTAACCATTGTCACGTGCGTCAAGATAATAAATTTAATACTAGAACCCCTGATGATTAACATAATTTACTGGTTCGTCGATTGACTAGCATTTATTATCTGTAAAGAAATTCTTTAGAATAATCATTTATGTTAAATTCCTACATTTCTATGACTTTAACTCTAGATTGGTTAATGTTACTTTCCTTATTCAAGCTTGTTATCTTTCAAAATAAATCAACGATACGAAATACACAAAAAGAAGGAAAAACAACACGTTATCTATTATTTATTATGATTGCCATTCACAAAAGAAACCGATCCTTTCCGAGAAAAATTGTTAGGTCGAGATCTTGGCCTACGACACTTTCTGTAATGCAAAGGTCTTCCTTCTCGCAGCGAGTCCAACCGTTCGATCATATCCGGGTGAGTTAACTCCTCCGGAATCATAACCTGCGTTGGAGCGGATATATTCCTCAAGGTCGGATCGTTGAGATCGAAGGATACCTCGTAATCCGGCACATATCCATCCAAGCATGGAATCCTCCCGATGAGTATATCTCGATTTATCCTGTTCTACTCCATCTGGGCCAATCGTCGTCGTCGTTGTAGTTCGCGATCCTCTTCATCCAATCGGAGCACCAACATTTCTATTCTCTGGTGAGCTTCTCGGGCAAGTTTCCGCCCAGGTTCCTCTCGATGGCCAGTCCAAGGAGACTAGTACCTCCCATTGAATCGAATCGATCTGACCAAGTGACTGGTTCCGATGTTGTGACGGTGTAACCATAATCCCTCAGAAGCTGGCGTTCTTGCTCTGCCGTCCTATCATCGAATTTAATCATCTGACGTCCCTGTGTCGGTCTTGCTGAAGAAGGTAGTCCTACAATTCTTAGTGGTCAAAATGTTCATTTTTAAGTTCATTTTAAAGTTCTTTTTAAGAATTAAATTAACTTCAGTTTTTCTTACTTTCGTTAACTGGCGATCGGGAGTTAGCTCGGTCATCCCAGAATTGGGTCCTCTGAACTCCTTCTCCTGAGCCGTTCGGTTAGTCCGTTCTCGAAAACGCTTCTCCGGTCTCCGATGTGGTTGCAGAATATTCACCTGAGCTGACATAATGATATGGTATAATATTTTCAATCTTCTTATATACCATTATTGGTCACGTCACTAATCTTAACTGTACTGACACGTAATGCAATACATTGTCATTACGTGACTTGGAGCATTATATTCCACGTATTAATAACACTCGATGTTCGATTTTTAGCGGCACTGGTCTTATTTAGTGGATCGTATTATCCATTAATTTTGTAAATGTTCCTATTGTTATTATCGACGTTATGGTTAGTACGATTATCTGAGAGGCTTGTGACGATTTTTTCTTATTGTCAATATAACTACTATAATTGTTATAATCGTTATCATTATTACTGTTATTTTTATTCTTAATGTTTTATTCTTAATTATAATTATTTGGTCATTATTTATTGTAAATTTTTAAGTATTTGTTTTATGACTATTGCCCTTATCAACTATTTATATTAAGCAAAACAGAATTTTTATATTATTTATTACTGTTATTACTTTTTCAGGCGATCTTATTGATTTACCGTTATGATTTATCAGTGACCGCATCAATCTCTATCACCATCGCTTAGTATGTTATATTATAAATGTTTATAGTATGTTTATATTATATTTAAGAGTGCCCACTGAACTATTCGGTGTTCAGAATTTTAGCCGTCTGTATAATTCATTTTAGGTTGAGTTTATTGGCGTTGGCCGAAAGAAGGACGAGCCAAAAGACCCATTTTTCGATCTCCCTTCACCTCTATAAGTTATCATTTTACGTTTAGGTTCGCCGTTTACCACTAGCAAACCCTCACGGTCACGGTTCCGTTGCAGATGGGCTGCGCTTATACTGAACCGTTGATTGTGTATATTTATTTTATTGTGAGATGTTTTGGCTGTGGCCGGAAAAATTTCGACATGCATTTTAGATAAGATATAATAAAATAGAATACTTGTTCGAATACATATAATTCGTTATCCATAGCTATTACATTCATGTGCATAATTTTCAACATTCATGTTTATAAGTACACTTATAGACATAAATACATTCATAGTGCAATTCCTTAAAGGTTCCTCACTTCGTCAAATTGGAATCCTCGTAGAAAAATCAGTTCTGGAAAAGTAATGTCTTTTACTCAAGCTTCTGATATCACACAAAGCGCTTCAGTTCAAGAATATTTTTGCTAGTGGAAAACGGTAAGAGCTTTTCACCAGGAAAAAGTGATTGAAATTATGTAAAAATGAATCGGTATATATACCTATTCTGTGACCCTAACCTTGCTTGTTATTTTTAGTGTGATAAAACAAAATTTTACCTTGGAATTATTTGTGTTATCTAACTTTAATTTTTATTATTTTCTTAATTTAAATTGACAATTTATTTCTTAAATTTTTAATTGAATTTTTTCCAACCAAAAATATTTTATTTAATTCAATTTTATTTTATTCATTAATTTTTTGCTTTTATATAAATTGTCATTTTTCGGTCAAATTATTGTTATTGTGTTATTTTTATGTAAATTTTGTGCTGATCTTGATGCATCTTTGTTATTATTTTAATTTACTTTTATGTTTTCTGATATTATATTTAATTACATTTTCCTCATAGTTTAGGGTTGTTTATTTGGTGTTAATAGGTCTGAATTTGAATTTGCGTGCTGTGTCCGCGTACTATTTCCGATCCATTTAAACAAATATCTGTATTGGCCCAACATAAAACACTCGAAGGCCCGTAAAATTGCGACCCGCAATTTCTATAAGATATAAGTCTTAACAGATTCTACTTTTATACGTTTATTTGGATCGACAAGCTGTCTGGTCGTGGCCTCAATAACCACATTCATAAAAAGTTTCTACTCTGTAAATAATTATCAAGATACAGATGGACATATAGTTCTACTACGATACACAAAACAGGTCAAATCAGTTTTAAATCAATTTTCACTTCGGTTAAAATCAAATCAGTTGAGATATCAAATTTAGACTCGAATAAATCTCGGTTCTCCTTGACGATGGCTTGGGTTTCGCTTTCTGGGTGATTTTCTCTTTTTATCGGGTTTTATTGACTAAGTTTATTGATGGAGATGTACGAAAGGTTTAATATCTCTTTCTGCCTTTTGATATTACGTATTCGGTTGATTATTCCATCTAGTTTCTGGGTTGATGTTTTTACAACTTCGTCGATTTATTAACTCCAAACAAACAATGGAACAGCATGTCAGGTACATGATGTTTAGTGTTAGACTGATTGTCAATGTTATCTCCATCAGGTATGAAATTTGGTAAACTGCAGGATTACTGGTTCGCCTTAGTCTTGATTCGTAATTTTGTCGGGATTCGTTCTGTTGGTGACTTTTGATTAATAGTACGTTTTTTTAGAATTTGTTGCATTTGCTTGCTTTCGGGGTTATTTTTAATGATTTTTTGAATTTGATTGATAATTGTTTCAAGGTTTTTTATCATCTTCGTATTTTCGTATTCTGCTCTTGATATATCGCCTTTTCTATCCAAGAGTGTTTGTATCATTTGTTTGATCTCTCTGCTTTCTTTTTCAATACTTTGTTTTAATCCTCTGTTTGTGCTTTCATTTTCTTTCATGGGGCATTGATTGCATTGTAGGGTTAATTGTCGGCACTCTTCTCTTTTTGGTTTTCCACAAATTTCTCCGTAGCTTGCGCATGTACTGTCTTCTCTTCGGAATGGGTGAGTTTTTCCGCACATCTCTAAGGGGTTCTCGGTGACACATAACTTCATTACGGCTATCATTATGATACATAGCTTCTTTAGGTTCTTTTCGGTTCTCATTCTATTATACGTGGATTACTCTTTAATTATTTACATGTATTTATCTATGTACAGTGAATTTTATCCCTCTTTTAGGGTTTCGTTACTCTCTTCCCTCACCCGGTGCCGGTGGTGAGTGCACTCCACATTTCTCTTTTGTATTTCCTGCTACAAATCTCATTATTAGTACTTGTGCCTTTATCAACCGCTCTGTTAATTTCGGAAGCTCTTTTAATTGCTCTTTGTTTCTTTTGAGTATCTTTCGTTGCTTATTCAGTTGAGTTCGTAGATTTCTTTCGCTTGTCTGTTTTCACATGAGTTTATGTTTGTAGTTTACTTTACTCGTTCCATGTTTCTCGGTTTTCCGTCGGTGTTCCTGGAGTTCTTTCTTATAAGTTTCAATTTCCTCTTGAGTTTGCTGGTGATTTTGTTTAATTTTCCTTGCTTCTTTACAAACTTCCTCTAACTGGATTAAATACTTTCTCTCATCCTTTCTGCTTCCGTTTTAAAATAATCTTCCAGGACTACTCGGGTTTTTAATCTTGCCAATTCTTGCTTTAGCTGCTCGTTCTCCATTTTCTTCTCTCTTGTATTTCCCTGTTTCGGTTGATAATTCTCGTTTCACTGTATTCACTAGCTGTCTCGTTTGAATTAGTTGTTGCCTTAATCGTCCAATTTTCTATTTCTTGTTCGTCTACTGTTTATAGCCACTCTTTTCTCTCTGCTCTCCATTTGTTACCATAATATTCTAATAGATCTTGTTCGATAAGCTGTACTAATTGAATAGGGGTTGGTTGATATCTGTCGCACTCGCTTGTGCTATCTTCCTGATTCCTTTGGGTTTCTTCCTCGTTCGAATTCATTCTGAATTTACATCTTTGGGCTCTTTTATCCTCCTTGCTGGTTTTGGTCCTTGATTTCTTAGTTTATTGACTTCCGTCTTTGCGTTTTCCCACTTTCTTTTGTACGCTCTTGTTCGATCTTCCTCTTTTGGTATTTGCTGTGCCGCACAGCCTGTGCGTAAAGTCTTGCGTGTGCTTCCCATCTGCTTCTTGCTCGTTCTTTATCCTCTTCCCATTTTGTTTTCCAATGTAGAGCTTGTCGTTTTGCCCATTCTATTGCTTGTTCCATACTTGTTCTCTTTGCTATTTCCTCTGAATATTTGGTACGCATCTGTTCCAATTCATCTTTTGTCTGACCCAGTTTTAAACAAATTTCTTCTCTTGCTTTTTGTCCTTTCGTTTCTGTATCCTTGATTATTTCCTGTAGTTCCTCCATTTGGTTTTGTTGATCTTGTTTAATCTGTTCTAAAGCTTGTATTTCTTTTCTTTGGTTCGCAATTCTTGTCTGGTTTTGAATGAATTCTTTCGTTAATTCTTCTTCTCGTTCTCTGTAAGATATTTCTTGTCCTTCTGGATAAATTATTCGTTGTTCTATTTGTGTTTCCCACTTTTCTCTCATCCTCTTTGTCTTCATTGACTCCTTGATTAATTCTTCTTCGGTATTTAGTAGCATTTGTTTTAGTCGTATTGGTTTTTGTCACCAATGTTATGCTTCTTCTCTTGCTTCTTTCAGTTGCTCTTGTTCATTATCTGGTATTACTTTAGGGTTCTCAGTTTCGATTTCTGTTTCTTTTGTTAACCAGTTTTGAATATCGTCTTGGCTCATTGTTGGTTCTAAATATCAACGTTAGTTACTCTTTTCTTTTGTTCGTATTTTTAGTTTTGTGATTTTTGTACACTATTTTTATCTACTCGTTAACTCTTTATTTACACTTTGCTACTCTTCTCGTTATTTACACACTTTGTACATTGTCCTATTCCACTTCACTGATCAGCAAAACGGAATCCCTTTATCCGTCTTCTGATGGGTTTTCTACATACTGTAAATACATTTACTTTCGATCCACATGCTTCACATGTAACCATATGTCCACATGGCGAGTATATAATTTCTACGTGCTTTTGCCAACACGTTACACAATGGTGTTGGTCTAATACGGCCTCTTTTATCATTGATTTTTGGATCTTTTGGCTTTGCTTGGTATCGTTTAATGGCTTGGATTATTGCTTACGTTGAGTTGTTAGCTAATCTTTCACTGATTATTTTCTTCATTGTCTTTGTGTTTACTCCTGATAGAAGCATTACTGTTCTTGTTTTCGGTTGGTCCAATATATCTTCTATCTGCTGATCTGCGATTTATATTTCTACGTTTTTCGATTCTTTCTCCTCTTTGTATATACATTTTCCTTTATGTTTTAGTTTAGTAACATTTTGATCTGGTATTGGTAGTTGGTTTTTATATCCTTCACACATTACTCCTTGTTTCGTTTGACAATATCCTTGACTTGCAACTTCCGCTGCTCTTGGGTTTTCTTTGAAGGTTTTTATCCTCTCCTCGAATGTCCTTTTATAAATTTATAAATTATTATTATAAATTTTGTTTAACTAAAACAAAAATAATAAATGGAAATTGTCAATATGGCTGCTGCAACATAAGCACACACCGCAAGCAGAAATTAAAAATAAAATAAAACACCAATTAAACAAATTAAAAATATAACAAAATTAAATAAATCAAAAATTAATAAAATCTACAAAAGCTTACAGATGCAGAAACAAAACACAAGACCAAAAACATAAAACCACACAACCTCACAAAAGGTTTAGAAAACACACAGGCGGAAGCGGCGACCAGAAATCTTAAAGTAAACGAGTAAAAAGGAGAAATAATCAAGAAAATAACAAAATAATAAAAATTAAAGGTTAAGGAAAAATATAAAACCAATATCAAAAAATAAAGAAAAATAAAAAGGAATATCTGAAAATATAAAAATAATTTTAAATTAAATGAAAACCAGGGAAAGGGCCAAAAGGCTGAAAATTCTCTGATCGGTCGCACACATGCACGCAGTTATGATAAAAGCAGCAGTTATATTCACAATTTCAGAATTCAGTCCTCAAAATTTTGATTTGCTACTTTATGCCAATTTTGAAATTTTAGAAAATTGTAAGCAGTTTTGATTGTCTTTATGTATATATATCGAAGATAAATTTTTATGATTCCTATATTTTGTTTCTGGATGGTCATAGATATCATTATATCTATTTGGCAGTCCTCCTAATATCTCTATATATCAATTGTTTTAGAAACATTTGTACGAGGCTAATGCCATTCGGTTGTCTGGTGGATAGTCACTCCTAGTTGTATTGTGATCAAGAAGCCAGGACGCCGTCTAAAAAGCTGGGGCATCTGCATGGATAACTTTAGACGGAATAGCTAGAGGGAAAATTCGGGAATATCGCGATGAATAGGGATAGGACACTAATCGGTGTCTAAGCAGGGAATCAATCTTTTAAATCCTATCACTTTGTATATCGATATTCATTTTACTTGAGGGTGCGACCATGGATAGAAACTAGATAGCACAGGTTTTGATCAAGTTAAAATTAAGAATCATTGAACGAATCGATCTTTAGAGCAACGTGAATCATGAAATTGATCGACTGGAAATCATCAGCATATTTATGTTAGCTATAGTCTGAATCACTTTTATATATCTCTAGGTTAATTATATTTTAAATTATTTCCATATAGGAAACATACATAAGCGTTTTAAATCCAACTCTAATCTAAATTAATTTCATATATTTTCAAAGTAATTAGGATCTAAATAAATTATAGTAATAAAGTAACAGTAATTTTATATTAATCACGATCTAAATTAATTTCATACAGGAATAAAGCATCGGGACTTTTATATCAATTGTGATCTAAATTATTTTCACATAGAAATAAATCCGTAGCAATTTCATGTTAATTATAACCTAAATCAATTTCAGATAAGAATAATACATCGGCACTTCTAAGTTAACTATGATTATAATTATGTTCACTTAGGAATAAGCCACCCACATCATTATGTAAATCTTAAGCATCATTATCTTTGCATGAGAACAATGCATCAACGTGTTAAGGTAAAATATCATCAAAAGCGCAAATTATAGGTATATATATACTGATGTGTTTTGACAAATTATCAACTTTTTTGCACACTTTTTGCAGGTTTTTACTTTGCAGTCTCATTTTCAGTCTTATTATTTTAGTTGGTGTGCGTTACAACTGTGAGTCGTGCATTCAGGCAATTAACACTGGTAAGTGTTTTGTTTGGACACGACAACTCTCAATTGTTGTGCATTGACTTATGATTTAAAAATGAATGTATACCTGCTATATGAATGAATTCACTATGAATTTATTGATCGATAATGATTTTATGACTTGTGATGATATGAGTGAATAATGTTTATGCCAATGAACTTTCGATTACTATGTGAGATATGACATGCCGAATAAACAATTTTTATTCATCGAAGCTTTTATCCAACTTATATGGTAATATTTATTTATTTTTCGGGCCCACAGCCAAAACATACCGCAAGATAGCAAACTATACATACAATTCGAGATGTGTAAGCGCTGGTATATCCGCCAATATCTCGTGCCTGTGAAGATTCTGCCATGCGCAACGATGGAATCCAAAAGTCAAATCATAAAACTAAATATCGAAAGAAGGTAGCTCGAGGTCGGGTCTTTTGGCTCAACTTTCTTGCACTAATTTTTGATAAAATCGACATAAAATTTTAAACAACAATTGGCTCAAAATCACTAACACCGAGTAGTCCAGTGGGCACTCATTAAATACAATGTGAACACAAATAGATTATAAGGACAAAGAAAGGGAAAGGGTAGCGGGGAAAATAGCGAAATCGTTGCAACAGTTAAAATGAATAGTATCGGAAAAAGATTAATCCGAACGACCAAAATCATGAAAAGAAAAATTTAAATAATATGTAAGAACAAAACAAATTATTTTGAGTTGAGATGTAAAATATGGGTGGAACGCTCCGCAAATTTTCCGAATTAATCAAAATACTTTATGGAAAATTGTAACGTAAAAGTGGAGCGCTGCTCAATTGTTGGTATAATATTCTAATAAAACTGAGAAGTAATGGCGGATCCCTAATAAAAATTTTATTAATAATAATAATGATAATAGTAATGATAATGGTAATTATAATAATAATAATAATAATAATAATAATAATAATAATAATAATAATAATAGTGGTGATGATAATAACAATAATTATAATAATAATAATAATAATAATAATAATAATAATAATAATAATAATAATAATAATAATAATAATAATAATAATAATAATAATAATAATAATAATAGCAGTAATAATTGATAAGAACAATACAAATAATAGTAATGATGATAATATTAGTAATAACATAGTAGTTATAATAGGGATAAGGGTAAGAGAGATACTGTGTGGATACTTAACATAACGAAGGATTTACAGGCCATAGGAAAATCATTAATACGGACAACGACAAGGAGGACTATGGGGATAGACATAATGGTAAATGATATAGCAATATAGATTAACATTCGGATGAGATAAGAGAAGAATGGGACCTAAAAATCGAAATTGAGCACAGGCCTTCTATCGGCAGCTCGTTGGACCCATGGATCGTTCGGTCAATTATAGCATTAGTAATAGCGCTCACTTTATGCGGACGATCCACCCACTCGAACACAGTCCCAACGTTGCTTAGAAACTGGTGCCGAGTGGTATGCGAAAAATATTTGTATGGGGTTGTCTGGGTAACAACCATATAGCTTCAAAATCTCAACACCCAGAAACCCACCAGATAGTTAACCTGTGTGTCAACAAAGTGAAAGGCTGAGGATGTGAATGCCTGAGGGTATATAGATTGGTTAGTATGTAAGGCATTATTGTTATAAACCCAGGAATGTTGCTAGAATTGAGTAAATGCGTGACTGTTGCTTAACGACTGAATATGATTAGGTAGGAGAATGATCTGAACCCACTATGATGAGATATGGTAATCGTTAATATATGTATACATTTTTAGTGATAGAAACATTCAGCCTCCGGTTAAGATTAATGAATTTCAACAATTACAAAATCCCAAAAATTCCCAAGATAAGAAACGACACAACCGTTCACTTACAACAGTTCCAGGAGTTGGAAAATGAATTAAAGAAGTTCCTCACTAAGTATGAGCGGATAAAAGGTACTTGGTTCACCCTAAACAACGGTGAAAAAGAATGAAAAAAAAAAAAAAAAAAAAAAAACAACGGTGAAAATGATGAACATGGTGTTGGGCAAAAACTGATTAAGCCCATATTTGTTTGACCAGCACGATAACGCCTGTGTGTTTTTGAGCGGAAAACTTAAATTTAGAAATAAAAATGGAAAATGTAAAGAAAAATAAATTAAATAAAATTTTTATACAAAAAAATGAAAAATTTAAATCTAAATCAAAATGAATTAAAAAATTATAATTTTGGAATATTCTGGAAAATTCCTTGTTTTACCGTATCAAAATACACACACGAAAAATCATGGTATATAAGGCAATGCTGGTCGAGCAAAAATCACTCTTTACTCTTTTTACTCTTTTATTTTTTTTACTCCCTCACTTTTTACGGCTATATTTTGAGTTAATCTGCGAAATCTGAAATTTAAAAATTTTATCAAAAAATTTATTCGGATGATTTGATTTTTACGTTTAAATTTTTGAGAAGACAGCAGAAGTAAATATTATTATTTGTATGTTATAACTTTTATTATTTTTAGTTATTATTATTTAAAAAGTATTTTGTACATTACTATGGGTATAAAAGTCATTGTGTGATTTTTTATTTTTGTCCAAGAAATGTTTTTCTTTTTTTTTGAAAATAAATTTTTTTACTAAAATTCATTTTTGAACGATTGATCGAACACCCATCACGAATTGCAAAAACCGAAATTAATATTTTCTTCTTTTATGTATACACCATAGTCCACACGCTTACAAGTCAGGAAAATGAAATTATGTTACCCCGGATCGAACCAGTGGTTAGCGATGAACCCGTGGTGAAGGCAGTAGTTGGAACCGCTCAGTATTTTCCCTTCCTAAACCCTATCGCCCAACCCTCAAAAGAATAGTGTTGAGGTCCTGGGAAAGGTCTAAATATAAATATAACGATAAAAACATATATAGAAGTTCATTTAGACGAAATAAACCAATAACTAACTATAGGATGAACGACTAACGAAACAATTCACTAGTCTACACGAATCTAAGTCAAAGAAATAATCTAATAGTCATGATTTTAGCAGACATTTTTAATTAGAACCTCACGACTGACCACAAACAGCCATACTTGATAAAAATCTGCTCAAAGTAAGACTTAGAATACCCATTCATTCAGTCATATTCAGATTTTTGTATTATCATTATTGTTGTTATTATAAATTTCTTGATATTATTGCCCCAAATGACCGAAATTAATGTTAAAATTTGTAATTCCATATTTATTTTGAAACGTGTGTCGCCATACAAGCTATTTAAATTGTACCCAATTTCCCCAAATTCCGTACCAACCTTCAGTACTTTATTAAATTTTTAGTAAAAATCATAATTATTACTATTAATAACATTATTATTACCATCATTATCGATATTATTATTTTTATCATCTCCTCTGCACCTTTATTATCGTTTATACCTTATATAATTCTAACGACCCAATTTATTTTTATCAAGGCTTTCGGACCCATTGTTATCATTGATGTCATTGACATTTTTATTATCATTGTTAATATGTTTGTTATCATTAATATTATTAATATTCTCATTATTATTATTATCATTATTAATATCATTGTTACTATTATTGATGTGAATTTTATCATTATTATTGTTATTATCACCATTATTATTATTATTAATATTATTATTACTATTATTATTAATATTATTATTAATAATATTATTATTGTTAATATTATTATTAACATTATTATTAATATTATTACTATTATTATTATTAATATTATTATTATTACCATTATTATTATTGTTATTATTATTATTATGGTTATTATTATGGCTATTATTATTACTGCTATTATCATTATTATTACTGATTGATATTAATATTGTATTATTAACTTCGTTATTATTATTATTATTACTATTATTATTATTATTATTATTATTATTATTATTATTATTATTATTATTATTATTATTATTATTATTATTATTATTATTATTATTATTATTATTATTATTATTATTATTATTATTATTATTATTATTATTATTATTATTATTATTATTATTATTATTATTATTATTATTATTATTATTATTATTATTATTATTATTATTATTATTATTATTATTATTATTATTATTATTATTATTATTATTATTATTATTATTATTATTATTATTGTTATTATACCTGTGATCATTATGAGGATTATTGTCATTGTTATTATTATTACTAATACTATTATCACCATCGTCATTGCGTAATTATTATTATTGTCATTATTATTATTATTAATGTTGTTATTATAATACTATTGTGGTTATGGTTATAATTCATTTACCAAATTTTATAAAATCTTAGAAATTTAGAAATAAATTTTAAGGATTAGATAAAAAGTCAATTACAAAATTTATTTATAAAAAATAAAAATAAAATATATCACCAAGGTAAGGAAAAACAAGTTAAAATCCATAATCATAAAATTTCCATTTGCGTAAATTTTGTTCGGAGTTGGATCTGGAAGTTCTGCAATAGAAAGATAAAATCATCTGAATTAAATCAATAAGCATACCTTGTAGTGAGTATCTTAACCGATAGAGACCATCCATCTGGCTCTGATTCCCCTGGGGATCCTGGAATACAGAAAATTGTTAGTTAAAAAGTATCTAAAAGTCGATACTTACTTTTATTATAGAAATTGGAAATACTTTAATAAGTTGCCATGGCAATAAATGGCAAGCAAAATGAAATAAATTTAGGTAATATGATATATATTAAAATACCTTCTAAATCCTTGATTTTTAAGGGTTATGGTGAGAACTGGTAATGTACAATAAGAGATTTTTACTTATACTGATGTTAATTATATGATATGAATTAAAATATTTTAATTTACTTTATAGTTAATTAAATTAATTAATCCTATTTTTTAACACCTATAAATTAATATTTTAGGGATCATAACGCTTTTATTTTGAAAAAACTGGGAAGAGAAATTTTAAAATTTTAAAAATCATGATTATTAATATTATTATTGGTGGGTTTCTGAGTGTTGATATTTTGAAATTATATGGTAGTTACCAGACAACCCCATACAAATATCTTTCGCTTACCACTCGGCACCAGTTGCTAAGCAACGTTGAAACTGTGTTCGAGTGGGTAGATCGTCCGCAAAAAGTGAGCGCTATTGCTAATGCTATAATTGACCGAACGATCCATGGGTCCAACGAGCTGTCGATAGAAGGCCTGTGCTCGATTTCAATTTTTAGGTCCAATTTCGATCTCCTTAAATGTTAACCTATACTTTCATATCATTTATCTTTATGTCCATTTGCCTAGTCCTTCTCATCGTTGTCCGTGTTGATGATTTTTCTATGGCCTGTAAACCCTCTGTTATATTAAATATCCACACAGTATCTTTCTTACCCTTATCCCTATTATTACTACTATGTTCCCTATTATTGTTACTAGTATTATCATTGTTACTATTATATATATATATATATATATATATATATATATATATTAACTTTATTAATTGTTACCGCTATTACATTTATTATTATTCTTATTACTACCATTACCATTATATTTATTATTATTATTATTATTATTATTATTATTATTATTATTATTATTATTATTATTATTATTATTATTATTATTATTATTATTATTATTATTATTATTATTATTATTATTATTATTATTATTATTATTATTATTATTATTATTATTATTATAATTACCATTATCATTACTATTATCATTATTATTATTAAGTTTTTAGTAGGGATCCTTCCTTATTCCTCAGCTTTATAAAATATTTTTCTTATATAAAGATTTAGCCGTAATCCATCCGTATTTTACAGTTTTCGATAAAGTATTCTTGTTAATTCGAAAAATTTTAGCAGCGTTCCGCCTTTATTTTACGCATTCCACTTTTACTTTACTATTTTTGTTAAGTATTTGAATTAATTCGGAAAATTTGAACAGCATTCTGCCCTTATTTTACAGTTTTATCATAGATGTTTTAATTATTTCCGAAAATTTGCGCAACGTTCTGTCCATATTTTCCGTCTCAATTCAACATAATTTATTTAATTCTTATATATTATTTAAAACATTATTTTCCATGATTTTAGTCGTTCGGATTAATCTTTTTCCGATGGCTATTCATTTTAACTGTTGCAACGATTTCGCTATTTTCCCCGCTACACTTTTCCTTTCTTTATCCTTATTATCTATTTATTTTCATATTACATTTAATGAGTTCCCACTGGATTACTCGGTGTTAGAGATTTTGAGCCGAATGTTGTTAAAATATTTATGTCGATTTTATCGAAATTAAGTGCTAGAAAGTTGAGCCAAAAGACCCACTTTCAAGCTACTCTCTTTCGCTATTTAATTCAATGATTTGACGTTTGGGCTCCTGCGTTCTCACGCCGGAACCTTTACGGGCACGACTGTTGGCGATTATACACGCACTTACACAGGTCGATAGTGTGTTTTATTTTACTGTCTTGCGATATTTTTTGGTTGTGGGCCGAAAAAGAAATAAATAAAAATTACCGTACCAATCGGGTAAAAGTCTCGAATGCATCAAACCCTTTATTCGTATAATTGTTGGGAGTTCATAAAGGGGCATCACAGAATCATAATTTATTGTCCATAAATAACATTTTCGATCCGCACTATCATAATAAATAAACATTGTCCATCCATGGTTCATAACATTTCTAATAGTATTAGGTTATCGATCATTAAATTCATAATCATCAATGTGTTTAAAATTAGTTGTAACGCCCACTAACTACAGTAAATTTGTTCAACACAAGTCTCGAAGTGAGACTGAAGGTCAATATTTCAATTTAAGCCGGAAACAATACTGCAAAGTAGAATTGAATTATTTGTGTAAACACATCAGTATATATACCTATAATTTGGCCTAACCTTGCGTGTTATTTTTATTGCGATTAAACAAATTTGACCTTGAAGTTATTTGTGTTATCTAAATTAAATTTTTATTAATTTCTTAGTTTAAATTGGTAATTTATTTTTAACATTTTTAATTAAATTTATTCAGCCAAAAATATTTTATTTTTATTCATTTAATTCATTAATTTTTACTTTTATATAAATGGTCATTTTACGGTCAAATTTTCTTGTTATTATGTTATTTTTTATGTAAATTTTGTGCGGTTCTTGATGCAGCTTGTATTTATTTTATTTTACTTTTATGTTTTTGATTTTATATTTATTTATATTCTCTCAGATTTTAAAATGTTTAATTGGTGTTGTATATTATATTTTAAGTTATCTTGGTGCTGGGTTTTCGTGCTGTATTACTGATGCATTTAAACAATTCTCAAGGCCATTTGTGTTCTGGCCCAACTTTATTATTATTATTATTATTATTATTATTATTATTATTAATAGTATTATTATTTCATTATTATTGATATGAATATAATTGTTGGGCCAGAACACAAACGGCCTTGTAAATGTTTAAATGAATCGGTAACACACATGCAAACATAACATGCAGCTTTAAATTCAAACCTATGAAAACATCAATTACCTAGCAAAATACGAGAGAAAAGCAATTACATATAAAATAATAAACATAAAAATAAAAGTAAAATAATAACAAAATGCACCAAGATCAGCAAGAATTAAATATAAACACAACACGAAAACCCAATGATTTTGACCAAAATTTGACAATTTATTAAAAATACCAAATTTCATGAAAATGAAATAAAAATCAAATAATTTGAATTAGAAATAATTCAATTAAAAATCTAAAGAAAAAATTGTCAAATAAAATTTCAAAATAATAAAAATTAAGATACACTAGAAAATCCAAGGTCAAAATTTTGTTTTACTAAATCAAAAAAGAACATGCAAGGTTAAGAACAAAAAATAAGTATATATACCGATTCATTTTCACACAATTTGAATCGTGAAATCACTGTTTGAATTTAACAGTCTTTTAAAAATCTACTTTAGGTGAGTGAGAGTTTTATTTGGAAACTCTCTCCACGTCGCATCCTCGCAACCTCGGTAGAGCTCTGCTTGGATGTCGGCGTGGGGAGAGTATTATTTTTTGTATTATGTCTATTATTGGGCAAGTAATTTGTTATATTGTCTTTTAATGTATTAATAAATATTTATAAAGCATAAAATCAGTTTGTTTTTTCATTAATTATTCGTTTTATTGTCGAAATTTTTCCGGCCCACAGCCAAAACCCATCACAAATCAGTAAAATCATACACATTATTCAGATTCGTGTAAGTGCGTGGAATATCGCCGATGATCTGTGCCCGTGAAGACCCGGCGTGCGGAACGCAGGGATCGGAACGTCAATATTATCCCGTATAGAATAAAGGAGAAATAAGGAAGGGTCTTTTGGCTACTTCCTCGTTTCTCGATTTCTGTAAATTCGACCTAATTTATTCTACATACGGCTTAAAATCACCACACCGAGTAGTCCAGTGGGCACTCATTAAATATAATATGAACATAAAATGCGTTTAAGGCTTATTAAAGGAAAAGGTGACGGGGAATAAAAATGAAAAATGAAATCACTGCTATGAAATTAAATCAACTATCATTATAAATCTAACTCAGATGCGAAATTTTTGACGAGGAACGATAATTTAAAAATATTTTTAAGCGGATTACCATGAACTCCCAGTGGAGTCGTAGATTTAATCAAATTTCAAACCGAGGTATATTTTACCAATAGGAGCGATAGAAGAGCCCTTTCAAAATTTTTTATAGATAAAAGGTAGACACTAACTAGTTATTACTAAGTCCAACCGCCGATCAATAATGACTCCCACATAAAAGTAAATTAACTTAAATAATTAGAACATATTAAATGCAAAACACCGATCGAGTAGAGGAAGATTTATTATATTGTCAATCCACTAAAATGGACCAAGCAAAAAGGAAATAAGAGAGTTTAATATCCAAAATCCACTTGAGATGCTAACTGAACCTATAGAGTGATCTACATGTCACGTCAAGTTTTCTTTCGCTTTGAATCGCTTCAGCATCAACTGGCAGTATTGCGGCGCAGGCGCTCAGCATCCGATAACCCCTTTAACTATCAAACCATAAATCCTTTGACCAAAAATATTTAGTAGATTCGTTGACCATAAACAATTGTCAACTTTCAACCGTCGCCACAAATATTCCATAATTTGCCTGAAATCCAGGATTGATCCAATCTCCAATCTCTAACGTTTCCTAGAGTAGAGTAATAATTCGTAGTTATTTAATATAAAATTGTCTAACTTTACATTAGCAACTGTAGTTCAATATTGCGTTGAGTAAGCAACAGATCAATAATTAAAAAGGGAAAATTTTAACACAATAGAGATCCATTAGAAGATGGACAAGTTGATAAAGAAATCCAATACTTATTTAGTCCAATCCTAGTAAAAGAGTCTAGCGAACGGGATGATACCCATAATCATTCATACAACTGCATCATCGGTGCGATTAAATGCTAGAAAATAAATTATCAAACATTAGGGCAATAAAGTAAAAGGTTGGAGATTAGAGTTAACATGAGAATACCCGCAGTGAATCATAATATTTTACAATAACACATACGAGTTTTCTGGTGATAACATCAAAGTACTTACTTGAAATACATTCCCGAAATGGCTGATGTTTGAAAAGTAAAAACGCATCTAATATATGTCAACATTTATTATGAAAATATAGCAAATAAAAAAATCGAACCTCAAAATCCGGTTGAGTGCCACGATTAAACTAAAATTAATTGATTTTTGACCCACCATTACGAAAACAAAAAAACCGCCACGTCAGAAGGAATTCGTCATTCAACCAAACCGTCCACCTGGAAATCAATATATGGGAATTACATAAAGAGAAATAAATTCAACTAACTTGCCGTCGACTTTTGGAATTATTGATTCCAGGAAATTTCATTCACCACGTCACTGACAAACACCTGCATTCCGACATACCACTAAGCGGTGTGCAATGTACGCACACTCGCCGTTAACTTCCATATATAGGCGTGCCTGCAAAGTCTAATCATTTAAAATCTTAACTGTCATGATGCAACCACAACAAGGATCCGAAGACATAACGAGTCGGAGCAAAATCAGAGGGGCAGTCTCGAGCCTTGAACCTCAACCGGGGAGTAAGTGCTAAATTTGAATTTAAATAAAACTCTAAAAATTTTATTTGTACAATTCCGATAATTATGTTTAATAACCTTTTCCCTTCATTTAGCCTATTTAAAATAGAATCCCAATTCGCCAATACCCCGCCAATTTCGATAGAATATTCCACGAGATGTCATGGCAAGATTTCGAGGACCCCTAAAACTGAGATCCTTAACTTTCAATGGGTTGACTATATTTAAGAGACGGAATTTTCGATCGTTCATTAATTGCCACAAAATCTTGTAGTAAATTCTGTGAGGCACCCGAAATAATGATGTTTTAATGAATTGAATTCTATTCTAATTTCTTGATTGTTAATTGCATTTTTATCACATCGACGGATCTCCCAAGGATAAAATTTTTGTTTGTAGAAAAATAGGGTAACTTATTAATAATATGAGGAATATTGGAGATTTCTTTTTATAAATCTTAATTGCCAAAATTTTATTTTGATAATTGTTCTTAAGTCACAAGTAATTAATTTCTAATAGAGATACAATTATTGAATGTTCCAGTTTTAATAAAGATATAATTATGTAAACCTTTAGTAAATGACAGTTAAATTTTTCCCGTAGGAATAACCAAATAAAGTGTAAAAAGTGTTTTTTTTTTTATTTTCTTTTCATAAAAAGGTATCGTACTAATCTCATACAAACGACTTCTTTTTCTTTACGAATGTGTAGTAATAATTATGAAAATCTTGGGAGCCATACTAATTATATAGGTTTTAAACAAGCCTGAATCCCTCCTAATGACGTACGGCAAAAATTAGGTAAACCTTTGTAAGAAATTTTAACCTCCCATAAATAAACGTTACCTAAACTGTCGTAGACGACTTATCATTTTTTTTATTATGTTAATTAACGCTTTAATTTTTATAATGTTAAGTAAGTACAGATGATGTTTTAGTGACGCTAAACAAAACAGTTCATTAAAATTTATGATGATTTAATAGGCAGATTCACATTAATTGAGTTAAATTAATCGTATTGCTTTAAGAGAATTGAGTGCATAGTGAAAGTACATAACCTAAACCGCGGAAATAAATATATTCGGTTAACTCAAGACATTTGAAATTTACCTTATCTGCATTTGCATAATCATAATAATATTCAGAAAAATCAGGACCTCTCAAGTGGGTTCCCGCCCAGGTTGCAGAAGAATGGCGACAGGCTTGGAGGCGAGCCCGGCCAGGGAGGGATGACGAGGAACCCCAACCCAGAAGGCCTCACCAGACCGCCCTGCAATTGTTAGGAATAGAAAATGACCCACGCTGGACGGACCATCAAGATAACGATCGGTATCCGGCTGAGGAGATTCGAGACCATGCGCGTAATCTCCTCACCCGGCTGGAAGAATATCAATGGCAGGTCGACCTGCAGGTGGTCAAGGCCAGGCAGTACCTGGCCAATGTGGAGGACGATATCGCCGTCGGGCGGATTGCGACCGTTTACTCGAGTAGGCCAGCCCGTAACACCAGATGACCCGTCCTCGTCACTCCGGGTTACTCTCCCGAAGAAGGTGTCAGGAGATTTTTTGAAGATCCACTGGTTTCGAGACTACTGTCATCGATTTTGTTTTATTGTTTAGATAAAAAATAAATAAGTGTCGTGTAAGCTTCATTTATTCAAGATTCCTTAAAATTAAACTTCACAAACTGTGTTTGATGTTAATCATACTTGAAATCATCCGAGTTATTGGTAGAATTTAATGTTTGTTATTGCAGTTATGGAGTCCACACAACCGTTACAAACAGAACTGGCCCATGCCAGGCGAGCCAATAAGAACCTTCTCGACCAGGTAATTCAACTGACACGAGAAGTCCAACAAATCAAGTCCACCTGGTCGGACCCAAAGAAGACCAAAGCCCTTTACCTCAGACTCATTGCTGCTCAAAAGGGGTGGGCAGAAGAAAGGCAACTTAATCAGAGTTTGAAAACCCAAGTGAAGGGGTTGGAAGTGGCTCTATCCGCCTGCCAAGAAGGAGCCGCGGTAACATACCCCCTTGTATTCGCTCCAGCCCAATTAGCCTACCGAGAGTCGGCAACAATCCCAGCAACAATCGCCACTCCAACCACAACAACAACCGGTAGTCATCGGCCTGGAAGGAAGGAGCGTGCGAAACGCTGAGCCGCTCGATTATCAAACCAAACTGGATAAACAAATCAATTTGTATTGAGTTGATAAATAAAGAATTATCGAGTTTATAAACTTATGTGTAATTTGCATTTCTATAATCCAGTATAATGAAACGATGCTCTTAACAATTAGATAATCGCCTATGTTGCCGCAACCAACACGCACAAGTACAACATTATAATCTAGTAGCTAGGTTCAGTTCTCGAATAACCCTGTCAAATCTCTTTGATATTATGATAAACTCTAACAATATACTTACGACATAAAGGGGACCGAATGAGTTAAAGCGAGCACAAGTCTTCTAACGACAGCTCGTTGGACCCAGGGATTGTCCGAGCAATTACAGCACTAGTAATAATGCTCACTTTTTGCGGACAATCCACCCACTCGAACACATCTCCAACGTGGCCTAGCAACGGGTGCCGAGTGGTATCTAGACGATATTTATATGGCGTTACTAGGGTAATCCCAATGAGTTAAAACAAATATCAATACCCTGTAACCCACCATAATGATCGAATTCTAAGTAATTAATAACCGCATTGTTATGGTTCTTGATATTATTTTGACCTAGTGGGAATAGAGGGTGACCCAGAGTGTCCCCAACAGTGTTTTTACTGCGTTGGCTGGTGCCACGTTTACGAGCACTGTTGTAGATATTTTCCATAAAATTATAAGGCAAATAAAATGCGTGTGTCCCCATCCCTTCCCTCATCCAGATAGCATAATTGAGTCCCTGGAAGGAGAACTTCCGTAAAGTTATAAATAGATTTAAAATATATTTTAATAAAATCTTTATAACCAATTATCAATAGAAGTAGGAATTATCAATTCGTTTTCTTTTAGCCGAATCGAACTGAAGCTTTATAGAGAAATTAAGAAGGGATGTCGCTCAATACCACCATGAAGCGATGGTCCAGAACCAAAAGGCGGAAGCAATGGTGCGCAAATGCCGGCACCTAGAGCAAACATGGCTCCTTCCAGAAAGAGTGTCCAAGTTGAAGGCAGAAATAGAAGTGCTAAAAATAAACTAACACAAAAAGATTAGGCCCTGAGACAAGCCGAACAGAAGACCCAGGAGCTAGAGAAGGAAGTCAAAGACCTGAAATTAAAAGATGAGATCCGCACCGGACTCGTCCAAAGCGGGGCTGAGCAAAAGGAGATAGTAATTCGCAATGTAACCGTAAAAGACATCGGGGTGAAGATCCTCACTCCGGAATCCTCACGTTAGCCAGAGTAAGTTCCAAAACGAAATCGAAAAAGAAATCGGCCTGGCAAAAAGTAACGTGAGCAGTTATTTAAGATTCACAAAGCTCGGATGGTAGGGCACATTTTAAACGCCAACGGTTTTTGAACGCCGCGCCATCTGACACTGTGATAATCATAAAATTGTTGTATTTATTTGATTTATCGAATAATAATTGTATTTGTGTTTAATTTTGATTTTGGTGATAAAAAACTTTGAAACAGTTAAATATTTAAAAATGCTAAAAATAGTAAAATAGTTGAGACGGTGGCCGATAGGATTAGAGCATAATGTCTTCTACGACAGCTCGTGAACCCATATGAATATTAGGGCATTGGCAGTCTTTGAAAAGAGGCTCACCCTTTGCTAATATTCAACCCACTAGCTCACAGTTCCAACGTCAATTTTTGACGGGTGACTAGTGGTTAAACTTCTTATGCAGAGCTGGGTGGGAAGTAGTTACCCTTAGACAGGTTTGACGTTTTAGTTACCCATCAGTGCCCAGCAATTGAGTGTTTGACGTAATACCTTCCATCGGCAGTTAAGGACCCGTAAGAGAAAACGTTGTGAGGAGTTGTTTCAGAAATGGGGCTCACAATCTCACAAGTTTTCGACTGCTATATTCAGTACCAATGTGAGCTTTCTCGTGGGTATATAGTAGGATGGTTAAAATTGTGGTGCGTCTGCGTGAGACGAGGTAGACCCTAGATAGACAGTTGGGATGATTGGAAATTGTTTAGCGAATACTTTCAGGAGGTGATTTAACACAAAAATCCTTACCACTGGTGGGTTACAGGGTTTCAAATCTTGCTTATCTTCCTGGCGACCCTAGTAACGCCATACAAAATGATACTTCTCCACTTGGCACCCGTTGCTAAGCAACGTTGGAAATGTGTTCAAGTGGTGGATTGTCCGCAAAAATTGAATACCATTGGCTAGTACTGTAGTTGCTCGGACAACCCTCGGGTTCACGAGCTGTCGATAGAAGACCTATGCTCGCTTTGCTCTGTCCCTCATAAATAATTGTTCATGATTAGTGCTTAATTGTCTGTGGAAACTGAGACGTAATAGGGTTACTTGTGACCGTACTGGTATGGAATTTCAAAAGAAGATGACTCAACTAAGGCTAAAACTATTCTATTTAAATCGATCACAGGAGGAATATCTACTGTTGGGTATTTTGAAGTTGGTTGCTCGACGTCGGGCACGCTCCTTACGTCCCGGTCGACGACTGTTGGTGGCGACGGGTTGCTCTGCTGACTTGGTTGCTGTCTGTGGCATTTGAGTTGGGGCGAAGATGAGCGGGTAAGTTACCGCTTCACCTTCTCGGCATACTGCTAGTGCGACTTCGAGTCCCCGAATCTGCGTTCGCAGACTCCGATTGAGCTGGCGTTCTTCGGCCCAGCCTTTTTGAGCTGCGGTAAGTCGTTGGTACAGGATCTTTGTTCGTTTAGGGTCTAAACAAGTCGCTTTGACCTGCTGTATCTCTCGAGTCAATTGTAGGACCTGGCCAAGTAATTCTGTATTCGCCTGCCTCGCACGGTCTAGTTCCATCTGTAGAATCCGTAGAGAGGACATCGCTGAAATTAAATGGATTTTACTCGTCAATTTATGGTCGGCCTAAATGTTTTAAATCTTTCAAACAACTCGAAATTCATTTTCAGTTATATAAGAAAAAGAAATACACGCAGTTCTAATTATATTATTATCTAATCACTATAATGCTTTGTCCGTCGGTTCATTCGTCCGGGCAGTATCGTTCTAGGCTTCTTTTGAGAGCTTCTACCGTGTAGGGTCGCCTAGTGTCCCGAACCGGACGAGGTGGATGGGCGACGGCGATCCGCCCGGCAAGGATGTCATCCAGCACGTTTGCAAGGTACATCCTTGCCTTGACTACTTGCAAGTCCACCCGCTCCTGCACCCGCTCCCACTGGGTGAGGAGGTCCTGCGCGTTAGCAAAGATTTCAGCAGCTGGATATTGTTGTCTCACTGGTTCGAGAGGGTTGCTACTCGGATCCCGTGCTTTCCGAGGGATAGAATATGGCCACTGTGACCGGGGTCCTTCTATTGTGTCGGTGGCTCGCAATATCATTCTCGAGCGTTTTTTCCCCGTTGATTGAGCGGTGGTCTGATTGATGGACATGTTCTGCAACAATTGGGAATTAAATTATGAAAATAATAGTGTGGGGAAAAGGGTCTTTGCTGAATTAGTTAAAGAGTGTTTATACAGGTCCAAGATTTGATGTATTTAGCGGCTAACATTGGGGTTCTTATCGACTCGATTCGTTCGTGGGGCTTTTAAGGAGTAAGCAAAAATTATTTGTACGTGTCGATAACTTGATTTAACGTTTGGGAATGTCGTCATCCGCTCTGGGAGTCGTGAAGGGTGAATATGGTGAAGATCGGTCCCTCAATTTTATTTATGCGGGGTTTCAGTTCATCATTCAGATTGGCATTTTAATCGGTCACTTCTATGATGGTAAAAATGTTTATCGTTGTGTTTATGTTAACGACCGGGCAGGTGCTCGCTAGATAATTAATTCTAGACGTGATTGGTGAATTATGTTAATTAAGCCGTCTAATGTGTTTATTCAAATTAATTCGACCGTCTCGGAATTTCAAATGTCACTTTCAAACAAATCGGTTTATTCATGGACATATTTGCCATTCGTCGTAGCGTTTGAGGATCTCGTCGCGATACTGGGCTACCCATATCTTTGGAATTTATTAACTTTCTCGGATGGATGTTTTCTCCTAATTTGGTCAGGACATTTTACAATCTTATCGAACTTTGGTGAGTGTTTCAGTGTGTTGTTATTAATAAAACATTTCTTAAAGTCGACTTTGCACGAGGTGAAAAATGGATTATAACTATTTTTCTAATTGTTCAGATCTTATGACGGGTTAGTTTGCAAGTCATGTTACATCTGATTAACTCGGATTTTATCTGGTTTAACGCTTCTATTAAGTTGTCGAGTTAGAGATTATTGTCGATTTGAATTTGCCACATCTATGTCGTCTCATTTACTAAAGTAATCGGTTTCAACTAACGTGATATCATTTTATCCTCATCGGAACGCAGCATGAAAAGTGGATGGAGGAAACTATTAATATTATTCCAAATACAATTACTCGGGTCAAGGCTTACCTTCATCTAATAACTATTTATTCATTCTCAGTCATCTATTGGTTATTATATCCCTTGACTTAGCGTCTTGCTACTCGGTTTATTAAATCTCAGTTCAATCGTAATTTAGTTCAATCCCCACTTTATTCATTTGATTTATGTTAACTTGGAAAATCTCTGTCTAATTCACAGTTTATTAGTCGTTATAAATTTCAATTAATTTATCTAATTTATTGGTAAATTTTTAAGCTTTGCTTAATTATAACATCGCTCTAACTTGTCGAAGTTGTCTAAATAAGGTTTCATTTTATTGTTGGTACTAAATTTTCCGAATTTATTCTTCGAACAGGGGTTTCTTATTTGATATTAATCATAAGCTTCATTTATTCCGCTGTACTATTGGAATTTAATTTATTATTGATCGTAACCTTTGTTTACCTCACCGACATGATCTCGATTTGTGGTTAATCCTATATCTTAGTAGGTACGATTTTAATTCCCTATGACTTGTCAACTGTATCAGATTTACTTCACAAATAAGATTTATTTCCGTATTAATCATAAACTTTACCTACTTTATCAATAAGACCTTATTTTTTATTAATCGGAAACTTTATTAAATTTACCTTACAAACAAGATTTTATTCTTTATTAGACTTTACTAGTTTTTTCGTTACAAACAAGATTTTCTTTTATATCTCGTATACTATATCAAATCACTTTACAATTGAGATTTTATTTCCTATTAATCGTAACTTTATTAAATTCATTTTGGCATTGATACGAAAGTGGTTATATCAGCAATTTAAATTCACGTTGTCCCCGTACCCTTTTCCTTTAATTGACCTTAAGGCATAGTATGTTCATATTATATTTATTGAGTGCCCACTGGACTACTCGGTGTGGTGATTTTAAGCCGTTTGTAAGATAATTTTAGGTCGATTTTACAGAATTGAGAAACGAGGAAGCAGCCAGAGACTTCTTCCTTATTTCTCGCTTCAGCTATAGGGATAAATATTGACGTTACGACCGCTGCGTTGCGCACGCTGAGTCTTCACGGGTGCATATCATTGGCGATCTTCCACGCACTTACATGCATTTGCACTATGTTGATTTTACTAACTTGCGTGATGTGTCGGCTGTGGGCCGGAAAAATTTCGACATTCAAAATTTATGTAATTATAGCCTCTTTTACCATTTCTTTTGTCTCATTTGGGTTCATAATTATTTTCTAAATATTAATAATCGATTATTCTCTCTTTTCAATCATCTCTAAATTTTATCATAATTTACATCATCTCGTATTTTTGTGGTTTTGAGTTTTTATTATTTTTTGGTTTTTCGTTTATCTCTATTTACACTTTTTACACATGGTTTCCCTTTTTAATTACTGATCAGCGAAACGGAATCCTCTGATCCGCCCGTTGATCGGCTTTCTACATACTGGACATATATTGACTTTTATCCCGCATGCTTCACATGTGACCATATGTCCGCAAGGAGTATAAATTATTTCTACATGTTTCTGCCAACATGTTACACATTGATACTGCTCCAAAATAGCTTCCTTTATTATTGATTTTTCACGATTTTCTTTAGGTTTTTCTTGATATCGCTTGATTGCTCGGATTATTGCTTGTGTCGAGTCGTACCATTCTAAATTATTGGCTAACCTTTCCTGGATTATTTTCCTCATTTCTTGAGTATCCACTCCTGATAATAGCATTATGGTTCTCGTTTTTGGTCGATCTAAAATATCTTCCACTTGCTGGTTTGTAATTATTATTTCGATATTCTTTGACTCTTTTTCTTGTTTATACATACATTTTCCTTTATGTTTTAGCTTTTTGACATTCTGATCTGGTATTGGCTGTTGATTTTTACATCCTTCGCACATTATTCCTCTGGCTGTTTGGCAATATCCTTGACTTGCAAATTCTGCTGCTCTTGGATTTCCTTTGAAAGTTTTAATTCTCTCTTCGAATGTTCTATTTATAGTCTCTTTTTCCCATATTAATTCTGCTGGATCTTCGAAATTCTTTATTATCGTTATCTTTTTCTCACCTCCCTTTTCATCACTGTCAATTTCTGATTGTCGAAGTCCTTCTGATCTATTCATCGCTTGGTTTCTGACGTCTAAATTTAACATAAATGGACATCTCGGGAGTTTTTCTCGATGTTCCCGTTTTGCTGTTTCTCCTTTTTTCCATTGTGCGAGTTTTCCTTGGCAGAAGATGCATGTTACTTCGTCTGGTCGTTCTGGCGTTCCCGTAAAGTAAAATCCTTGTGCAGCCATTTCTCTGCTTTGTTGGTCGGTAAACACCTTATTATCTTTAAACGTTAAGTATCTTTGTTCCTCTTTTCTCAAGTTTTCGTCTTTTACCCTCATTGGTGGGTATACTTTTGTCCTGATTTGCTGTGGTCTTTCTTCTACATCAAAGTCCGCATAGTATGTTATTGCTGCTGTTAGTATGTTGGTTTTTTCCTCTTCTTCTGGCTTTTTCCATAATCTCGTCCATATCGAATTTGGTCCTTCTCTCATCTGTACCGTTATCTCTTCACTGATTCCGCTTGCCATCTAAATATTGTCATTATTTTTGGATTTTTTGTTTTTCTGATTTTTCTGGTTATTTGTAATTTTTGATTTTTATTTGATTTTTATTATTTTATTTACATTTATTTACACTTTCTTTCTCTCTTTACAACGTCTTGTCCGGCCTCTCTACTTCTAATTTTATATACAGATTATCTTCTCGCAAGAATTCTTCTCCTCTCAATCGTTGTTGTGGATAGAAACGTGGTGTACTAATTGCTGTATTCCAGTCGGTTGTTGGTCTTCCCATTTGTGGTTCATTTCCTGTTCTGATTGGGTTACGATAGTCCTCTTGTCCTTTCATTGTTAATATCATATTTTGTTTAAAAGGCCATGTTAATAGCTCGTCGTAATCTCCTCTTCCTACTCTGATGAAGACACTGATGTGGGTGCCCGTTGCATTCCCATCTCCATTCGGATATAATCTAATGCCCAATTTGTATCCATTTTCCCAACTGTATATTGGTGGACTATCTAAGATTCTCTGTGTTCCCTCTTTTGCTCTCTGGAGTTTTTCTGCGAATTCGGTTATTTTCCATATAAATGGTGCTGTAGGATATTTTCTGGTTATAGAATTGTTGGTTTCTAGTTCCTTTATGCTGTTGGTCATCTGTTGCATTTTCTTTTCCATTTCGATCATTTTCTTGAGTGTGTCTCCTTGGCTTTTCTCGAAATTCTTTCTGGACTCTAATATTTCTCTTATTATTGCTTTTTGTGCATCATTTTCTGTTCGTAGGCTTTTTACCTCCCATGCCAACATTCCTATCGTTTTCATCATAATTTCGGTATGCTCGATGCTATTTTCTGTCATGTGTTTTTGCATTTCCGCAATTGGTAGTTGCGCTTGGCAATTAAACAGTTCCAGTGGGCATTTGACTGGTTTGCCGCTGCATTCGTTCCAATGTTCCTTTAATTTGACTTTATCTTTCTTGTCGCAGTTGTTTGCGCATATTCCTTCATATAGGTCGCATATTTGTTCCTCTTTTGGATTCCGGTGTTCCATTTCTATTTTTATCCATTCGTCAATGACTCCACAGAATTCGCATTTTTCCTCTCTCTTGATACATACTTTGTGATGGTCTTTTATCGTCTTTTTTGTTGTGATGGTTTGACATTTTTCGCATAATATCTCGTTATATTCACATTCATTTGCGTGACTTTCCGCTTCCTTCATAAGTCCTTTCCATTCACATTCTTTTACTCGGCATTGAATTAGTAGATTACTGATCTCTTTGTTGGTGGCTTTATCCATTGTTGTAGGGTCTTCATCTCTTTCAATCGTCTCGTCGCATCCAGGGCATTTTTCTGTTTGTGTTTCTATCACTTCTATCGTACACTCTGTGCATATTCTGCATCCGCATTTCGTCTGTCTCGCTCCGATCAGTAATTCTTTACATTTACAACACTTTAGTCTTTCCTTGATATCGTTCACCATTCTAATCTTATTTTTCATTATTCGTCTCGCAGTTTCGGATGGGTTCTCGCTTCCTCTAATTCTCTCGATGATTGTCTGCATATCTACAAAATTTTCTGATTACTTGACGTTGCTTTACTTCTATCGCTTTATTTATACATATTTACACGGTACGCTTTATTTTTATTCTACTGTTGAATCCGGTTCTGGGGTGAATTCTGGCATTGATGCTATCCATTCCACCCAACTTGCTGGATCTACGTGCTGTTGGTTGTTACGTAGTCTTCTAATTTCGTCAGCTTGCCATCTAACTTGATCTGCTAATTGTTCATTCATTCTTTGTAATTGCAGTATTGTTCTCTGTTGCTCTTCTAGTCTTATGGCTTGTTGTAGCCCTCTGTTCACACTTTCTGTTAATACTAGATGAGTGTTTGTCCACTGCGTTTGCGCATTGTTTGTTATTAGTGTCATTAATTCGCATTGTCGTCTCCACGTTGCCTCGGTTCCTTGATCTTGGTATATTCCTTGATTTAATTCTACGATTTCTATAGGTACATTGGCAGCTGCTGGTTGTTGTATTGCTTCTGTGAATGGTGGTATTCTCACTTGATTTGGTTGATTTACGTTATTCGGATTCATCTGTTGGTTATAATACATCATTAATTCATCGCATTCATTTCCGTTTGCTAACTATTTCTAACACATTTTGTACAATATTTATAAGTATACATACCATTACTACTATTATACTACACAATATTTTACACTATATACAACGTCTCTTTCTCGTTTTACACCATCGTCTCCGGGGACTCTATACGCAATGTCCGTATATCCCCGTATTTCTCATTCATTATCTGATATACATCAAATTCGTTGGACCATTGTTGTGCTTCGATAATGGGCGGTTCTTTTAACCAGCGTCCGCTTGTACTAACATTTCCTATGACTTCGTATTCCTCAGTTCTTTCTGCATCGTATTGTCCTAATTCGATGTCGTAATTGAATTTTTTCCACCGCTGGCCATAATCTTCTCTTCGCTGGCTTCTTTTTGCATTTGGTGGTTCTTGCTAGTTGAATTATTATTAGCATTACTATGCTGCTTACTATTGCTGTTGTTATCCAGATCATTTTAATCATGTAATTCTTTTCATTAGGCTGCATGGTTGTATTTTCTCTTGCATCGGTTGTCTCCATTACCCTTTCTTTCGGTTGCACGTTTTCAAGGGCTTTCTGGAGTTGTAATGCTTCGTGGATTGAAAGGTGGCTGTCGTCCATGATCATTCCTTTTTTCCATGTTTCGTTTTTCCCTTCCAGTGGTTTTATTGTAGGTTGATCTGTCGTATTTGACTTGAGTGGTTTCCTTGTTATCATTCTCCAATGTCCATGAGTTCCCTTTTGAATATTTATTACATATTTTCCAAGTTTCCTTTTCGTCGGTATGCGATACTTTTGGTTCTTTATAGTTTTGCTTATCTCACATTGGATTCTTTTGTTTACTGGTTCGTTTCCTTTAGCTTCGTATACGCAGATTTTTGTGATAGGTTTTTCACCTGTGTTCTCAATTACTATTTCTTCTTCATTTGCTGCATTCGACTCTATGTTTATTATTACTGCTTTACTTTCTCTGATCTGTCGTTGATACGGTTCTTCTCTTGTTTCCTTTTCCGGACGTTTTGTCGTAATTGATTCTAGTAACTTTCTGGTTATTGATTTCCAGTAATCATCTCTTCCTTTCTGGACGTGTACTATATACTTTCCACGCTTTCTTTTAGTTGGGATGCGGTATTTTTGGTTTTTGATATCCTCGTTTGATTGACATTTGATTCTTTCGTTCATCGTTCCGTTCTTTTTGGTTTCGAATATACAAACTTTTGTAATGGGTTCTTTACCCGTATTTTCGACTATTATCTCTTCTCCACTCTTTGGATCTGATTCTACTTTTATCGTTATTTCTTTATTTTCTCGTGCTCGTCGTTGATAAGGTTCTTCTTTTGGTGTTGTGAATTTTTCTCCCAGGGTTTTGGCTAGTGTGCACGTTATTATTATATCGTTGTTGGCACATATTATATATTCCGCATTTCCTTCTAGGCTATCCCATTCACATTTCTTTCCTGCTTTCATATTCATTTTCCAACAATCGATAATTTTGTTTTGTATACATACTTGTTCAATCGTTTCTATTCCTCTGTTTATTATTCGCAATTTGCCTATCCCTGGCTTTACTTGGATTTTTACGTTTTTATCTTCTGTGGCATCTCTACATACATCTTTGGTGGTCTGACATGATGATGGGTTTTTGGATCGTATTTCCATCTTTCCTGGTTTTCCTATTGAGTCGAATTGACAGCTTATGCTTGTATTCATCGTCAATTGTAAGCATATTCCTTTACTTACGGTTCCTTTGTCATTTATTGTTCGTATTCTGAACGATTTTATCTCCTTCGTGATGTTTTCCTCAGCTTCTGTTAACTTGATGGACGTGATCAATATCATTATTTTTTGTAGCAGGGTCGGTCGGTTTTGATTTTTCCTTTGTTGTAGTAACATCATCCCTTTGTTTCGCTTTCCCCCGTTATTGCTGTTGCTCGTTTCTTGACGTTCCTCGTTAGATGATTTTTGCCATATTTCTGCTGTCGTTTCTTCGCTTTCATTTTTGTTTAACGTTACCACATTTATTCCTTTTGGCCATATTAGAGCATCCGCTAGGTGTATATCTCGCTTTATTTTTCTTCCTTGGTAATATAAAGGTTTATTTTTATAACTGGGTCCTAGCTTTTTCACTACCCAATCATACAACTCGTTTGTGCTTTCGCCTCTTGTTGCTATTATCTGTCTTGGTATCTCTGGAAAATCAATAATTACCTGATATTCTTCTCTATCATATTCTTTCAAATTCTCTTGGTACTTTTTTATCATATCTTTCCATGATGCCGTAAATGTACCACTATCCTGTTGATATCCTTTCGCAATTAATTTCATTATTCTGCTGTATGCGGTTGTATCTCTGAGGTTTAGGAACATTTGGTTTCGATCTACTTCTTCTACAATCTCGTTGATTTCTTTTAATATCTCAGTTTCATCTTCTCTTGGCACGTTTGTTTCCATTTCCTCCAATTCGGATTTTGATTCATCTTTGCATGGTTTATTTTCCTCGCATGATTGAAATATTTCTCCGCCCAGACTGCTTATTTCACTTTCATCTTCATCTGTTTGATCGTCTGGTATTCGTCTAAGCATATTGATATGCGGTTGTTCCTCCTCTTTCATTATCTTTGTTGGCCCTTTTGTTTGGAACCATATCTCTTTTATTCTATTCTCGATTTGAGCTTCACTCCACGTGGGCTTTTCTTTTCTGATTCTTGTTTCTATTTTTTGTAGCAGTATCCTCTGGATTCGATTTTTTGCTATTATTGGCTCTGCTATCTTTTCTTTTCCTTGTGACGTTGATGCTTCTTGCTCATCTTTTTGTAGTTCTAATTTTGGCTCCTCCATTTCTTGAGATAGCACTTTCTTTGCCATCACTTCTATTTTTTGGTCTAGTGCTTGCTCTTGTTCTAAATGTTTTAACGCTCCGTCTATTTTTAATATTAGTGCCTTCTTTCTTAGTTCCGCTTTCTCTTGTTTCAGGATCGCTTCTTTTTCTTTTAACTGATCCTCCTCTTGTTCTAAAGCTTCCTCTTGCTTCATTTTCTCGAGTGCACTCTCTGTCTTTTGTGTCATAATTTCTTTTTCGAGTTCATCTATCTCGTACCCTAATATTTTCTTATTTTGATCCTCCGTTATCATCATTTCTGCTTGTTTCATTTCTTTAGCTTCTGGTTCATTCGGTTTCTCCATTATCGTTTCTTTTAACTGTTGACGTCTTTGTTTTTCCTCCTCTGCAAATTCTTTGATGGCCTCTATTTTCTCCATCGTATTTAATTCAACTGTTTCCTCATTATCGGTTATCATATTTCCTCCCCCTTCGTTCTCAACACACTGCTCCGCAGTGTGAATTTCATCTGGGATTTCCATTCTCATCATATTGATTCTTTTCGGGGTTTGTTTTCGATTTTCCCATCTTTGCTGGATTTCCTGAGCTTCCTCTGTTTGTAGTCTTTGCCATTCAGCTTGTTGTTGTTCTTGATATTCTCTAGTTCGCAGCTCTTGAATCTCCTCGTTGCTTCTCATTACGTTGATTCGTTGTTGTTGTATATTGGTGGGCATTTGTTGCATCATCTCTTTTAATTCCATGGGCATTCGTTGTAGTGTTTCTCGTAGCATGTCTATCTCTTGCATCACGTTAATTTGTGGGTTTCCCATAGAGTTGTTTAATCTTGACTGGTTTGGTTCTCTTCTTATGTTACATTGCCTTGCGAAATGTCCTTGTTGTCCACAATTGTAACATGCTTTGTTATTAGGTTGTCTACATATTTTCTCAGTATGCCCTCGTCTACCACATTTTTGACAAGTGTAATTTCGGAAACAATTTTCTGATCGATGTCCTATTCTTTGACATGTGGAGCATTTTTCGTTTGTATTTGGATTGTTCCTGAAATTATTATTATAACTTACTTGGTTATTACCTCTGTCCTCCGGATTTCTCGTTGCTGGTGGCTTGAACATCTGCTGTGCTCTTGGAATGAATTGATTCATGGCTGGATTGTTGTTTTGATTGTTGGCATTGACTGTTGATGTTGTTGGTTCCATGGCCAAGACTGCCACTTGATATCCCAGTCCTAGATGGGCTTCACATCTGTTTGCGATTGCTACTGCTTTATCTAACGTTTCTGGTGCCAAGCATCCAAGGTTGGCTCGTATGTCTTCCCTTTTAATTCCTCTTATGAAGACGTCTACCATTTTATCTTCGGGCAAATCTGTTTCTCCGAAGGCTTCTTTACACAATTTCTTTAATTCACATGCGTATACTGCATTTGATTCATCTCGTCTTTGTTTTCGGTGTAGGAAGTCCAGTATCTTCCTATTCCCCTTTTTCTCTATCCCGAATATCTTTATTAAGAACTCTTTAATCTCTGTCCATGTTGTCAATTTTGTTACATCTCTCGCTTCTTCTACGAATACATCTTGTGCGCTCCCTTTTAGGTACAAGGGTAGTCGCTCTTTTACTTTTTGATCTGTCCAGTGACAGATATTTTTATACACTTCGAATTCCTTTATAAATGTATCCAATTTGTTGAGACTACCGTCGAACGGTTCTCCTCTAAACTTTTCTCTGAATTCTCCTATCATCACATTATTGTTATTTAACATTGTATTTGCATCCGGAATTGAAGTCATGTTGGAATTTGTGGAATTTGCCATGTTTGAGTTAATGTTTGAGTTTTTCACTCTCTCTTCCTCGTTCTCTGCTTCTATTATTGGCAACCGGTTTTCTATATCGTTTATTTCGTTTTCTTTGCTACTGTTGAATTCAACGTCGGTTAATCCACTATCTGTGCCGGTTCCTGTCGCTGCTGTAATTGATACTCCGGTTTTGGCACTTCTACCGTTGCGAACTTTTCTCTTTTCTTCCTCTTTTAATAAACTTTTTTCTCTATTCTCTTGGCTTTTGCTTCTCGTGTGGTTGCTGATGCTATCAATGTTTACGGTTATTCGTCTGCTTGACGGGTTTCTCTTCTCTTGCTTTGGTTGCTTTGAAACTTCTGGTTGCTTATCCGCTTGTAACTGCTTTGACGTTTATTCCAAAATCTTTTCTGCTCGTTTATTCAAATTCCTTTGTTATCACTTTGCTTTGTCGTTTGCTCTGAAATATTTTCTCCTTTGCTTTGCTTTGCACTTGAGTTGGATTGCTTTGCTTGACTATCGATTCCTAAAAATAAATAACACTCCAATATTCTATACTCTATACTAATTTCTCCTCCGTTTACCATACTATCTATGTTATCATCCCCTGTTCGCATTTATCGCGGTGGTCTTCTTTATCTGACTCACCCCCCTCATTTTAAGTCCATTTTTAATTATCTATACCTCGTAATAATTATCTATTGATCTCGTATCAATTATCTATATAGTCTTATCAGTTATCTATATAGTCGTATCAATTATCTATATCGTAATATCAATAATCATCATACTCATACTTTCATTCATTCCATTAATTGTTTTTCCTATGTCCCCCAAAAATTCATTTACTTAATCCTCAATCGCTGGCGCTCTATGCCCTCTATGATTTCCGTTGGCTCTTCGGCCTTCGGCTTTAACTCTTTTACTGGTCATCTGTGACCTTAATATCTATTCATAATCATATTTCATCTTTACTCATATCATATCTTATCTGGATTGCCTCAAGTATCTGATCATGATCATCCGGCCTTCTATTGCCTCAAGTATCTGATCATAATCATCCGGCCCTCTATTGCCTCAATATCTGATCTACGGCCCTCTATTGCCTCAAGTATCTGATTATAATCATCCGCCCTCTATTGCCTCAAGTATCTGATTATAATCATCCGGCCCTCTATTATCTCTTATTATTTCATTGGACTTGAGCTCAACAGTGACTTTTGGGTATGTTTGAGGCCTCACACTGACTCTCAAGCCATGGCGTCTTTTGGCCGCGCATTTTTCCGGTTACGCTTTACTCACCGCCATTCGGATATTTGGTACTCGGTGTGGGATCCGGGTTATTGTACCAAACTCCTCGCTGGGCAATAAAAAAACATTCCCTCGGTACTCGGTGTGGGATCCGGGTTGTGTACCTCGAAGAATATAAAAGTATGGAAATGCCTAGACGTTCAATCAAGTTCCAAAAGCGGTTTACTTGATTTCCCGAATAGTGAAAAGAAAAGGAAATGATCAAAAGTGGGAGCGGGAAATAAACTATCAAATCTCTACCCGCTCCTTCCATCAGATTTCTCGGCTCAATTCGAGCGCTCTCATCTGGCTTTAGTAGGACATTTTGAGTATGAACCATTTACCGGTTAGTTCACATCTCACCTACCGTTTGGCCCCGATACTCGGTGTGGATCCGGGTTGTTGTATCGAGTGCCTCCAGCGAAAAAAAGAATCGTTCGATACTCGGTGTGTGATCCGGGTTTTTGTATCGAACGGCCCAGCGTCATCAGTCCCTTGGCTGATAACAACCTGAGCACGACAGTCCGTAGCTGTCCTCTGGTGCCTCACCACCAGCTAGGGAAAAAAGAAGTCATCTCTAGGTACCTTTACTCTAAACTATTAATTCTGTTCCGTGTACACTCTTTCTCTCACCTCTCGGTCTATCTCTTCACTCCCCCCTTCAAAATTTGTGGTAATCGCATCAACAAGCTCCCCAAAAGAGGTGATCAATCTCTCGCCGGTTACTTGTTGACATACGCGACTTGGCCTACCAGTTCCTTTCTCAGTAGGGTTGATCAGGGTTTCCCTTGGGTGAGCGTACTATCATTAGATAGCTCAGGTTTAACCATTTTCCTCGTCCTATCTCAATATAATATCAATAAATATAATATCAATAAAACAAAAAGAATTATACACTAGGAAAACTCGGTTGTCGAAATTTTTCCGTCCAATATTTTGTGTCTCTGTGCATGTGTTTTGATTATTTCCCTAATTCGGCTTTTATGTTTTTGGTCTATTACCTCTGTTTATCGTTGTCGGGTGGTTTTATTATTTATAAGCATTGCATATTTCTTTTATATTCGTCTTATCATCTAATAATAGTTCAAGTAATGCATAATACACATTTATTTCATTTCATCATAACCATTCATGGAAAGTAAACCGTTAGTCTTTCCTTTATCTTTCGCTGGCATAACATACAGTGCGACTCTTGTGCGCATCCATGACAATAACTCAGGTGTCCGCAAGGTATCACCATTACTCGTGCTTCCTCTGTTTTGCACGCATAACACTCCACATAAGCCTTAGTTTGCTCTTTCATTGTTGTTACAATCTCATCTTCAATGTTTTTGACTTTTTCCATTAACTTGTACCAGCTTTTCCCAAATTTGGTTATCTCTAATCTCATAGATAGAATTTCATATATTCTCTCAGTAGTTACATCTTTATCAATATCGATCAATTTTATTAATATGCAATGTTCATCGGAGTACAGGTTAGTGATTGCTGATATATCCTCTTTAGCTCGTTTAATTAACTTTTGTTTATTAATTAGTTCCTCCAGATTGTCATTTTCGATGTTTAGAATCCTCTTTAGTTTTTCTATAATTTTTGCTGGTTCCATCTAAAAATTATCAAATTACCCTTTAAATTTATCTAAATACTAATTAACTAAATTCATTCACCTCTTTAATATATTTTGATTCATTTTATCTGCTACTATTTACTCATTACCTGTTGTGCTTTATTCTATTACCGTTGGCTTCCTCTATTTGGTTCCGTTGTTTTCTCTTGTTTATCATTACTCCCCTTACTTACCCCATTTCATTTTATCCCGAATTTTGCCCTTTTAATTACTTATGCATCTTGTCATTGTTGTTGGTGTCTTACAAGGGTGTCATGTCGTCAAGTATTGATGGATGTTGAGTGTCTTGGCGTCTTAATTTGTAGTCGGGTTGCTTGTTTTCCAACAGTTGTTCTCTGGGTTCTTGTTTCATGGCGTTCTCATCTCTCTGGGGTTTGCAACATATCATCTCAACATCTCTGTTTAAGCTTTAACCATTTGCTTATATTTCCTTGGGTTCTTTGTAAAAACAGTCCTTTATGAGCCCCCAAATTTGTATCTCGTAGTCAGGTTTTATTGCTGTTTCAATTTTCTCCTCGATCTTTACACTTTCCCATCGATTTGTTTGCACACGGAAATCACTCGATCCCGACTGAGGGTGTACTAACATAATTCTCTGTTGTTCTTTGACTTGGTTGGGTTGGTTTTTCCAATAGACAAAGCTTCAATCCCGTGGTGGAGCCCCCAAATTTGTACTTGGTGGGCTAGTCGTTTATTTCCTTGACATTTCCTCTTATCTTGTAGTAAGGTTGTTCGTTTTCCGTCGACCGTTCTCTGGGTTTTGTTTCATTGTTATTATATCTCTCCGCGGTTCGACAAAATGTCGTCCCGACATTTCCAATTTAACCTTAACCATATGTCTATATTTCCTTTGGTTTTTTCGCAAAAACAATCATTCCATCCCGGCTGAGGGTGTACTGGCATAATTCTCTGTTGTTTCTTAACTTGATTGTTTTGGTCTTTCCGAATAATAAAGCTTCAATCCCGGCTGAGGGTGTACTGGCATAATTCTCTGTTGTTTCTTAACTTGATTGTTTTGGTCTTTCCGAATAATAAAGCTTCAATCCCGGCTGAGGGTGTACTGGCATAATTCTCTGTTGTTTCTTAACTTGATTGTTTTGGTCTTTCCGAATAATAAAGCTTCAATCCCGGCTGAGCCCCCAAATTTGTATGGTGGGTTACAGGGTTTCAAATCTTGCTTATCTTCCTGGCGACCCTAGTAACGCCATACAAAATGATACTTCTCCACTTGGCACCCGTTGCTAAGCAACGTTGGAAATGTGTTCAAGTGGTGGATTGTCCGCAAAAATTGAATACCATTGGCTAGTACTGTAGTTGCTCGGACAACCCTCGGGTTCACGAGCTGTCGATAGAAGACCTATGCTCGCTTTGCTCTGTCCCTCATAAATAATTGTTCATGATTAGTGCTTAATTGTCTGTGGAAACTGAGACGTAATAGGGTTACTTGTGACCGTACTGGTATGGAATTTCAAAAGAAGATGACTCAACTAAGGCTAAAACTATTCTATTTAAATCGATCACAGGAGGAATATCTACTGTTGGGTATTTTGAAGTTGGGTTGCTCGACGTCGGGCACGCTCCTTACGTCCCGGTCGACGACTGTTGGTGGCGACGGGTTGCTCTGCTGACTTGGTTGCTGTCTGTGGCATTTGAGTTGGGGCGAAGATGAGCGGGTAAGTTACCGCTTCACCTTCTCGGCATACTGCTAGTGCGACTTCGAGTCCCCGAATCTGCGTTCGCAGACTCCAATTGAGCTGGCGTTCTTCGGCCCAGCCTTTTTGAGCTGCGGTAAGTCGTTGGTACAGGATCTTTGTTCGTTTAGGGTCTAAACAAGTCGCTTTGACCTGCTGTATCTCTCGAGTCAATTGTAGGACCTGGCCAAGTAATTCTGTATTCGCCTGCCTCGCACGGTCTAGTTCCATCTGTAGAATCCGTAGAGAGGACATCGCTGAAATTAAATGGATTTTACTCGTCAATTTATGGTCGGCCTAAATGTTTTAAATCTTTCAAACAACTCGAAATTCATTTTCAGTTATATAAGAAAAAGAAATACACGCAGTTCTAATTATATTATTATCTAATCACTATAATGCTTTGTCCGTCGGTTCATTCGTCCGGGCAGTATCGTTCTAGGCTTCTTTTGAGAGCTTCTACCGTGTAGGGTCGCCTAGTGTCCCGAACCGGACGAGGTGGATGGGCGACGGCGATCCGCCCGGCAAGGATGTCATCCAGCACGTTTGCAAGGTACATCCTTGCCTTGACTACTTGCAAGTCCACCCGCTCCTGCACCCGCTCCCACTGGGTGAGGAGGTCCTGCGCGTTAGCAAAGATTTCAGCAGCTGGATATTGTTGTCTCACTGGTTCGAGAGGGTTGCTACTCGGATCCCGTGCTTTCCGAGGGATAGAATATGGCCACTGTGACCGGGGTCCTTCTATTGTGTCGGTGGCTCGCAATATCATTCTCGAGCGTTTTTTCCCCGTTGATTGAGCGGTGGTCTGATTGATGGACATGTTCTGCAACAATTGGGAATTAAATTATGAAAATAATAGTGTGGGGAAAAGGGTCTTTGCTGAATTAGTTAAAGAGTGTTTATACAGGTCCAAGATTTGATGTATTTAGCGGCTAACACTGGGGTTCTTATCGACTCGATTCGTTCGTGGGGCTTTTAAGGAGTAAGCAAAAATTATTTGTACGTGTCGATAACTTGATTTAACGTTTGGGAATGTCGTCATCCGCTCTGGGAGTCGTGAAGGGTGAATATGGTGAAGATCGGTCCCTCAATTTTATTTATGCGGGTTTCAGTTCATCATTCAGATTGGCATTTTAATCGGTCACTTCTATGATGGTAAAAATGTTTATCGTTGTGTTTATGTTAACGACCGGGCAGGTGCTCGCTAGATAATTAATTCTAGACGTGATTGGTGAATTATGTTAATTAAGCCGTCTAATGTGTTTATTCAAATTAATTCGACCGTCTCGGAATTTCAAATGTCACTTTCAACAAATCGGTTTATTCATGGACATATTTGCCATTCGTCGTAGCGTTTGAGGATCTCGTCGCGATACTGGGCTACCCATATCTTTGGAATTTATTAACTTTCTCGGATGGATGTTTTCTCCTAATTTGGTCAGGACATTTTACAATCTTATCGAACTTTGGTGAGTGTTTCAGTGTGTTGTTATTAATAAAACATTTCTTAAAGTCGACTTTGCACGAGGTGAAAAATGGATTATAACTATTTTTCTAATTGTTCAGATCTTATGACGGGTTAGTTTGCAAGTCATGTTACATCTGATTAACTCGGATTTTATCTGGTTTAACGCTTCTATTAAGTTGTCGAGTTAGAGATTATTGTCGATTTGAATTTGCCACATCTATGTCGTCTCATTTACTAAAGTAATCGGTTTCAACTAACGTGATATCATTTTATCCTCATCGGAACGCAGCATGAAAAGTGGATGGAGGAAACTATTAATATTATTCCAAATACAATTACTCGGGTCAAGGCTTACCTTCATCTAATAACTATTTATTCATTCTCAGTCATCTATTGGTTATTATATCCCTTGACTTAGCGTCTTGCTACTCGGTTTATTAAATCTCAGTTCAATCGTAATTTAGTTCAATCCCCACTTTATTCATTTGATTTATGTTAACTTGGAAAATCTCTGTCTAATTCACAGTTTATTAGTCGTTATAAATTTCAATTAATTTATCTAATTTATTGGTAAATTTTTAAGCTTTGCTTAATTATAACATCGCTCTAACTTGTCGAAGTTGTCTAAATAAGGTTTCATTTTATTGTTGGTACTAAATTTTCCGAATTTATTCTTCGAACAGGGGTTTCTTATTTGATATTAATCATAAGCTTCATTTATTCCGCTGTACTATTGGAATTTAATTTATTATTGATCGTAACCTTTGTTTACCTCACCGACATGATCTCGATTTGTGGTTAATCCTATATCTTAGTAGGTACGATTTTAATTCCCTATGACTTGTCAACTGTATCAGATTTACTTCACAAATAAGATTTTATTTCCGTATTAATCATAAACGTTACCTACTTTATCAATAAGACCTTATTTTTTATTAATCGGAAACTTTATTAAATTTACCTTACAAACAAGATTTTATTCTTTATTAGACTTTACTAGTTTTTTCGTTACAAACAAGATTTTCTTTTATATCTCGTATACTATATCAAATCACTTTACAATTGAGATTTTATTTCCTATTAATCGTAACTTTATTAAATTCATTTTGGCATTGATACGAAAGTGGTTATATCAGCAATTTAAATTCACGTTGTCCCCGTACCCTTTTCCTTTAATTGACCTTAAGGCATAGTATGTTCATATTATATTTATTGAGTGCCCACTGGACTACTCGGTGTGGTGATTTTAAGCCGTTTGTAAGATAATTTTAGGTCGATTTTACAGAATTGAGAAACGAGGAAGCAGCCAGAGACTTCTTCCTTATTTCTCGCTTCAGCTATAGGGATAAATATTGACGTTACGACCGCTGCGTTGCGCACGCTGAGTCTTCACGGGTGCATATCATTGGCGATCTTCCACGCACTTACATGCATTTGCACTATGTTGATTTTACTAACTTGCGTGATGTGTCGGCTGTGGGCCGGAAAAATTTCGACATTCAAAATTTATGTAATTATAGAAACATATAAATGAGGTTATACATAGTAATAAGATTTATTAATTGTAAAACAAACAAATTTACCCATTTGACCATTCCATAACATTTTAAATCATAAAACATAGCATAAAACAGCATAAATACCTCTCTCCCCACATCAACGCCGAGCAGAGCTCCATTGAGATGCAAGGACGTGATGTGGAAAGAGGGTTCCGACATAAATGATTCTCACCTAAAAATTAAAATGATTGACAATCTTCAAACAGTTCTGATGAAAAAATTTTTAAAAAAACTTGAATAGTTTTCAAAATGGTTCTCTTTGAAAAATGGTTGTAACAATTTAACAAAATTTGGTTAGTTTTCAAAAATGGTTAAGTTAAATGTGAAAATGGATCAGTATATATACCTATTTGTGTGACGTGTGAAATTTGATGCAGTAAAACAAAATTCGACCTTGTTCTTTTCTAGCAAATTCTATTATTTAATTTTAATATTTTTTGATTTATTTTTATAATTTTTTATTTAAAATTTTTATTGAATTATTGCTAATTCAATTTTTCGATTTAATTCCACTTTAATGAACTTTAATTGATTTTTCTAATTTCGTCGAATTTGTCGTGTTTTCTTGTTGTATTTGTGTAGGTATCGTGCGGATCTTGGTGCATTTTGTTATTATTTTATTTTATTTTTATGTTTATTATTTTATATTTAATTCTTTTATTTCTTAGATTTTATAGGGTTTATTTGGTGTTTTTCAGGTTTATTTTAAATTGCGTGTTGTATCTGCGTGTGTGTTTCTGATCCATTTAAACATTTATCAAGGCCGTTTACGTTCTGGCCCAACACCACCCAGTAGACCAATAATGTTATCGGTTACCAAATATCTATTGAAGAAGCTCAAATCACACAGGGAGAATTAGGAGGGTCAGTGTAACAATTTGGAAGGCAGAGGTGTCAAAGACAAAATTTCAAGTAAAGGTAATGATTATCGTATATCATTTAGACATTTACGTAAAATTTAATAATCTTCACAAAAATATTCACTAGCTTTTTAAATTATAAATTTAGTTTTACTTAAAATTTATAAATACTTTTTTATATTAACACTTGGTTATAATATTTTTTCTAATATCTTAGAGTCTCACTATATTAAAATAAATTTTAATAATATAAAATTCGAGAACGTTTTGTTTATCTTATAAGTTCAAGGTCAACCTTGAAGGTATCACATTTAAAATATTTTTTTGTATTAAAATTAACTGTTTGATTTTTTTCGAGTATGTTCAATACCAGAAATGTTATCAGATTTATAAGTACAACAAATGAGTTAACGACAGGAAGAATAGTTATTAGAAAAAATAAAAGATATCCTATATCCAAACGCACTAATTCTAATTTTAAGTCTTTCGATAGACCAAATGGCATTACTGATGAAATAGTTAGTATATACAATCGTTAACTTATTCTCATCATAAATTTTAGCTAAAAGCTAATGTGCTCAGCGATTTGTTTGTGCAAGAAAATAAGTCTTATTTAGATGCGTCATTCATTTTCAATGTTGATCCAGTCATTGATGATAAAGTTAATGATAGTATAAGGGACAAAGAAATTGAGAAATTATTAGACCTAAATAACGTGTATTTTGGCTTGCCGGTATCTGTAATATGCGAATCAGTGTCTATCATTGATAGATTTATATCCAAAGTTAAAGTATGTTAGATAATTATTTCAGTTTTTTCATAACTTTGTATTTACAGGTTAAACCAAAATATATGCCTTGTTTAGCTGCTGCTTGTCTACATCTTGTAGCAAATTCCAAAGGCCATGAAAAGGTACACTTTTAATGTCTGGAATCCTTCTAATTTATCACCTGATAATTGTTACTATAAATACCCACTAATTACAATGATTTGTTTTTAACCAGCTAATATCTAATAATAATCAAGTTTAAGTACAAATTAAATTAGTAATCTTAAAAATGCTATTTGATTGGCTGAAGTAATTTTTCTGAAGTATCTGACAAATTATATTTGTCACGAAAATCAATTATTTTACCAGGGTTGGATTTTATTTTATAAGAATTTTTATAAATTAATTTTTAATTATTAATACAATTTGTATAATAAATTACGTAATAAATGAAGCAGCTTATTTATTGAATATAATTTCTGAATGCTGTTTAGTAATATTTTATCAAATTTTTACAATTGTGACTGTTAGTTCGATACTATTTTTAGTAACATAAACGTGGAAGCAATTTTGTTTAAATTTTGTCTGCTTAAATGCCAGAATAAAGAATTTTTTTAGAAATGAAATTGATTTTTGTCTGATTTCATAAGAATTTCAAGATTGATGAGTGACTCATTTTTATTTTATCGATATAATTTGGATTTTTATTGTGAACTTTATTAAATTTATACTTATTGGATTTACAAAGAAACGTTATAGAATATTTTCGTACTGATGGATTTTGTTTATGCCAAATTCGAATATTAGTTAACATATATTTATTTTATGTAATCAGTGAAACCGTTTGTGTACCTAACAACACGACAGCGTTTCATTGGTTTGGTGCTTAAAACTGCCATTAGAGTTCAACTGATTTTGGTTTTACTCTTACTGTTTACCGAGGTTGTTTGAAATTTTCTGAATGGCTTAATAATATCGATTTTCAAAAATATGGATAATAATTACTTATTCCCTCACCCGTTTTCATCCAACTCTTACAAATTAGTTAAGAATTCTTTATTAGAATTATAGTATCACATAATCGAGAAAATTACTAAGTAAGATGTTGCCGTTTAGTGAGGTAGTTTGAATTGGAATCAAGTAGCATGACATAACTATGGCACTTTGACATCTCTTACAGATTTTCGAGCCGATGGTTACAAAGGTCAGTGGTATTGAAACGGTCAAGCGAATGGACTTAATAATTTAAATTTTTAAAGCTTTAAAGTATTCCCTCCCTCGATCACAATTTATGAATTAGTTATGAATTCGTCATTGGCACCATTGGATGACGAAACCGAGGAAATGACTTAATAATGTATTATCCGAATAAAATATTCAATGAAAACCACAGTCAACATCAAGTAATCTCCGTCTTAATGAATTCATCCCTTAGCTCTTCTTAACAATGCAATATATTAATATGGAATGATTGAGATCGAGCCTCTTTTTTTAATCCATTTTCGGGCGATGTTTTAAACAAATTTCTGACTATTTCTACACGCCAATTGAATGGGTTTGTGTTGATACCTAAAGTGAAATTTATTTTCTTTTTCTAGTACCAAAAATCATGACTGTTGCACTTGATATAGTCTCAGTTCGTTTCTCTCCCTTACTTTCCCACAAACATTTCACTGCATTAACTTATTAAAAAATGTTTTTAATATTACAAATGCTAATTCTACCATCCAAAGGAAGACCCTCGTATGTGTCGTGAAACCAAGTCGAAGTAACGCGCAAAGTATGTACTTTAGCCTAGCTCAAGTAAATTGATAAGACAAGGATGTTGTGATGCTTTATATATAGACATTACACCAACAAATACGTAGTTTTGGTTTAGAAAATTTATTTCTTCGCACGTTTTATTCTATATAACCGTACATCTCGATTTTCGAATTTTCTTCAAATACTGGGGGTTTTCGTTTTGGATGTCAGAATTCTAGTAGTATTTCATTCTAAATGAATGCAAATTAATAAGTTGTATTTTATCTTAATTTTCCAAAATCATGGATTTTAGTAGGCTTTAGTTTTGCAATTATTATTATACCAATAAAGTAATATAATTGTATATTTTACAATCACTTCATAGTGTTGTCTAAATCAAGTATATAACACGTTGAAAAAATGTTTCAGATGTTTTTAACCTGTGACAATTTGGCGAATTTACATCGATGTGGTGCTTCTGGACAAGATCTAGAAAGAATGCAGCAAATAATTAACAAAAAGTTACAAAACTCAATGCCATTAGTCACTATTCTAGATTTTATCAGAGTGATAGATCCTCAGGCAGTTAACGATTATAAATTTATAAGAATATTTGAAGTTGCGTTGATGAAATTTTCAATATGTTGGCACCGACCCAGCCGAGTTGCTAGTGCCTGTCTCCTGGTTTATTACAAACAAAATCAAGCAGTTCAACAGATATCATTATTTCAGCAGTTCTGTGATTTCATTAGGGTAAATCTAATATTTTTTTGCATTGATATTTGTCACGCTATAATAAGTATTATGGAAATGAATTTTTATTGATTTACCATACTTAGCACATTTAATATCGATCCAAGTCACAATATGAACTATTTTATTGATAATTAGAATTATATATTGTTTAGTCAGTCATATTCTCCAGCAATCTATTTAGGCATTTCTACAACATCTCTGGGAAATTTAGAGAATTATTAGAGAGTTTTTCATATATAATTCTTTATATTCGAAACAATAAATGAAAGTTATTTGAAAAGTACTGTATCAAATCTGCGGCTAGCTTTGAGGATGCTTGTAACAGTTCCTGATAGTGTTGCGAGTGGTTAAAGAAGTTTTAGTAAATTAAAACTTATAAGCATGTATTTGTAATTGAGTATGTTGGAAAGTAGATTGGGAAATTTGGCTACTATTTAAATAGAAAATGATGTTGTAATATAGTTATAGTAAGATAATTTTAATTTCCAGGATAGTTAGCATATATTAGCACCAAAACTTTCAAAAATTCATATTTAAAAAACACTTATTCAAATATTATTTAAGTTTATTTTAATCAAAAACCGATTAAACTTGATTTTATAGATTTTACAGAGAATGAATCCATCATTTTTAGGAGTTTATTTTTATGCACTATTCTCGTTGTGTTTTTAATGTGTTTTTTTATTATTAAAAGTCATGATTAAAGTAAATCTTTTGTGAACAATTTGTCTTCAAATGATCCATGTTAAAAGGCCCGATATTATTACAATTAAACGAGTGCTTAGCAGCTGTCCATAAATGACGTCACATACACAGAGGGGAGGGTTGTTTAAAAACTGTGACGTCACCTCTTAAATTTTGTATTTTTTTCAACATAATTTTGTACTAATTTCAGCTTTCCAGGGCCTCCGGTTTAAAAAATGTTTCTCATACGATATTAGAGTGCAGCATTACACTAAATACATACTAAAATGTCAATAAAGTGATTTGAAACATGTTCATTTTCAATTATTAAATACGGTTTTTTAAGGGGACGAAAGATTTGTGACGACATATTTGAGGGGTCTAACGTTTTTTGACAACGTATGACGAGGGGTATGGAGAGCTAAATAATCGGTCAAAATCACGTGACGTCATTTATGGACGGCCCCTTATACTGGTATAGCATAAATTGAATCTGAAATTATCAAATCAAAAATTTCATTAAAATGAGCTCTTGATAAAACATTCAAATTGTTAAACACAAAATTATTAATCAATTAGAATTGAAGTTTGGTTGATATTTTAATATTGATAAAGTGTGCAAACTAAATTTTCCATAAGCATATTATTTATTGCTATATTCTGTACAGCTATTTAAAGATTTTCTACAAATCAGAAAATTATATGATTCTAACCAATGAATGCTTGGCGCGATATTACTTAAGGAGTAATATTCAATATTATATAGATTAAATGTTAGATTCGATACTCGAATTTGATGAAAATTATATTTAAAAAATTTTTTTTAACTATTTCACTTTTCACGTCGTAAAATCTATTATATTCTCATTTCTTTGAATTTCTTTTCTAATGGTTTTTAATGTTTCAATTACTACTTACACTGCACATATTATTTATAACTATCACTCAAGGCAGTTATAGAAAATTTATAGAAAATTCTTTTATTTGTCGATAGCGGAATCATCCATATGAGTGATCAGGACCTAGTTTAAGCCAAAATATTGCATAATTCATTTTATGAATAAACATAGCGGAAATTGGCTTACATAGTTATTTATAGTTATTTAACTATAATAATAATAAACTAATTAAAAAACAAAAAATGAAAACGTATTTTGGTACTTTTTTATTGGTGATAAGAATTCTACAAGAAACTGAAGAGAATTATTTAATAATCGAAACTTTTTTTAACTATATAATTATTACATCGCAGCAAGGGTTATTTTGTTATTTGTTTATCTGTTAAATTAATTTATGCCGTTTTATACTTATACTAATAATAATAATGATAATAATAAAATAATAATAATAATAAAATATTTATAATAATCATAAATAAATAAAATAAAGCTCCAAATAATTGAAAATTTTAATAAATAATTAAATACTTTAAAAATTTTTAAATATAAAATTTTTCATTTACTATAAACATTGAATATTTATTTATTAAACTATTTAATTAAAATAATTTGTTTAAATTATATAAATTAATCCATACTATTTTAGTTGGTTTTAGTGCCTTAAGATGACAGTTAAATTGTTGAAATATATCGTTAAGACTGTTTGAATGACGTTTTCTTTTAATAAAATCGTTGTCAAACTTATTTAATTCTTAAATAATAATTCTAATTTTTTTATACACGACGGGTGAGTTTCAGAATTTTGTCGAGTGAAAAATATCACAAAATTGAGAAACAAATAAAATTATCTTCTATGAATAAATTTTTTATTATTCGAATTAATTGTAAGACTTGAAAAAATAAATAACTAAAAATTCAATTTGGACTAATCAATTGAAATTTAGATTTAAAGTCAATATAACTTTAAAATTTTAGAAATCAAATAATTCTAAACATACTACAAAAAACACAATATTGATATTAATGTTATTAAAGCACTTTTAAAACTATAACATTAAATTGTACAAATATGCAGTAATATTTAATTCTCAATACATACTTTATTCCTTTATTATTCAAAAATTAAGTTGACGTGACAAGCGACTTACAGAAAATAAAAATAGAAATCAAAAACATTGAATTATTAAACTAATTAATTATTTAGTAAAAACCAAATAAACATTTTTGTTGCCACTTAAAAAAGGATTAGGTGATAAGCACTTTCACAATTTTACACTTGTTCATTAACTAAACATCATTTCTTTACTGTTTTAATATCGATTGTTGCGTTTTCCAGAATCTACTTTAACTTGTTAATTCAAATTCGTTCACTGCTATATATTTTGTTTAAAGAATTTATGAATTATATTTCCAACTTTTCCTATAATTGTTGTTTATAACATGTTTTACTTAAAAAATCTTTTAGAAAATTAAATGAAATACCGACGATGAAAAAGTGTTTTCAGTTTAAAACGATTGATGAATAATGTGACTTCTTTTTAGCACATAAACGCTGAATATCTGTAAACCTGTTGAGAAATTTCAGACACATATTTATTTTGTTTTTGAGAATATTCCAACTTTTATACAGTATTTTAGAAATATATTAAAATAGAGTTATCTAGATGTGATAATTTCTTATAGTATCACAAATAGTACAAGTTTCATCGGTTAGGAATCGCTAGGTTTGATCGTGCACATTGACAAAACTGTTTTTTTTGCTTGCAAATAAATGAATAATTGACGGCCAATCGTAGCTGCAAAAGACAGCTCACCTTTTATCACCGATGAGCCTAAATGCAGTTGTGTGTATAAATTGCAATTTTTTAAGTATTTTTGAATTACTTTCCTATTAAGGTATTATGAAGATTAAAGAGTGTCAGTCACATCATTTAGAATAATGTCATGTGTTCAAACTTTATTTACAAAATTATTCATAAAAAGTATTACCAGAACGATAAGCCATCTAAAGTTCAATTTAGTCAAACTCTAAGGTTGTTTATCTCATTATTACACAAATAAATTCTATAATTTTTATCGGCATTTTATTATTATGATTATTATTAAATAATTAAATATAAAAACGATTTTTTTAAAAAGTGCTATGACTACGAATGTTTTGAATATTTTTAAATAGTTTGAGTATGTTAAATTGTGATAACTTAATGTTTCCGTGCGGTTCTTGATGCATTTTGTATTTATTTTATTTTACTTTTATGTTTTTAATTTTATATTTATATTCTCTCAGATTTTAAAATGTTTAGTTGGTGTTGTATGTAGTATTTTAAGTTATCTTGGTGCTGTGTTTTCGTGCTGTATTACTGATATATTTAAACAATTTTCAAGGCCATTTGTGTTCTGGCCCAACACAAGTCAGTGGAAAATGGTGAATCAGTATTCAATTCCCTCAGTTGAGTTTGAGGGACGTTGTTGTGTCGATTTATCGACTGCTGGGACAGGTCAGCTTTGTACTGATCTCAAAGTAGGACTTCGCTGAACTTCACCACGGCGTTAATGGGGAGTGGGCGGAGTGGTAAGAGGGTAAAATGCCGGAATATTATTATGCCGGACAACATTATTATGTTTGACCTAGAAAATTGAATTTTTATTTAACTGCTGATTATTATATTATCAAGGGTACGACTATTGATAGAAATTTAGGTTAACGAAAGTATACGGTAGTATTAGATCACGTACATTGTTTGGTAATGATCGAGGTGGAAAATTCAAATAAAATGATACATTTTGTCATAGATCTGTGAGATGATAATATAAAGATATACGACCATAGAGAAATGCAAATATGAGTTGTTGGAATAAAATAAGTACATTATAGTAATGCATTCATTTCAATTTACCGTAGTCAAATATTTGTATGAAATAAGGAATTTTGTAATAAAAAATGGGTTGAACGCTGCCCAAATTTTTGAAAGATATTTTAATAAATAAAGTAACGATGACAAATTGTAGAAATAGATGAGTATGGACAAGAGTATAGATGAAGAGACGTAAGACCTATCGGCAGTCAGGAACCCGAAAGTGAAAATATCATTAGTAGTTCTAGAAATGGAGCTCACGGCCATAGTGGTGAAAGAACAAATTATCAATGGAATCGAAACAGCAGTAATGTTTTCTCTTTTGAACGAAAAAAGGCGCAAAACTCTCTCCTTTATTGGGTAAAGAAAATACACTAGCACCATGACATTTGCTGGAATTGTCACTTTGAGAGTTAAGATGCGGTTCTTGATCATTTGGACGCAATTCTACTTCCTTTACCAAAGGCTTAGTAATCACGTAGATGAAGCTGCACGATTTTATCGGGAATTTTTTAGCAGAGCTTATTGTTACAGCTGTTACTCTCGACAAAATTCTTGCTATTCTTTCCGAACTCAAACGCTTTCGCTGTGCTTTGACAATCAATGAGACCCTTTACGAATGTGAAATGAAACTGGTTATTTGGAGTATGGAAACTATAGAACCAATTGATATGTCATTTCTTCCAAATATGAATATTTTTGTGATTAATAAACTTATTTCAAATTGTAAGTATTTAAAGGGTGCGTTTCTTATAAATTATTATTATTATTATTATGATTATTAAGATTATTATGATTATTAAAAACATTTTCTTTTTTTACATAAATAATATATTATAAATATCAATAATTTTCTATAAAATTTTACGATCAAAATGTTTCGGGAGTATCGCGATTAAACCTAATTGTTGTGAAAGGCCATCTAGAAAAGAACTATTCCACAATGCATTATTATTAAGTCAAATATGCTTGATATTATTCAATTGAAAAATTAAAAAAAGCCAGTGAAATACACCGAATTGATAGTTTATCTAATCTCATTAAAATACGAACTTTTAACACATGGTGAATTCAGTTAATTGTTTAACTATTTTTCTGTTATATTTTAAATTTTAAAGTTCAGTTTTCAAACAATTTGTACAAAACTCAGATATCTAGGTGTTTATTATGGCTCTTAGAAAGCTATTGTCTTATAGTGATTATTCTTTTTCTATTATACTATTTTTTGATGTTTGAAAAAATAGATGAATAAAATAGAGTATTGCACTTAAATAAATCCTGCAAATGTTAGAGGTCCATAAATTTTGCTAAAGGAAATATGGATTATGCAAATGATCGTTAAATGTTAACGTATTACTGTGAATTATATATTTTTCCATAAGAAGCCTAGATATTAAGTGGTTTTACAATTAGTAATGTATGTAGAGACAGAAAAATCTTACAACTTTGTAAAAAACGTCATAATTTATTCTTGACAGCCAATTCGATTACTATAAATGCAATAATTGAATGTATCCGATGAAAAACCTCATCACATCGGACATAGATAAAGCAGGATTATCACAAAAAAGAAGTATTAAAATTAAAAACTAATGGTAGAAAATTTGTTTTTTGGTAGAAAAAATTCTTCCCCTCTCAGTGTCAGACAAGTGCCATAAAAAATACAAAAGAGACCAGACCATATTTATTGTGTGAGTACTAACAGGAATAAAAAATTTTATAGGCTCGATCAAAAAAATAATTAGGATTAATTAGAAAGAATCTATTTGAGTAGTAAAATATTATTTAAATTTGACTCAAGTAAAGTACTGTTTGTGTAGTAAGTAATCTGTTTTTATTTAAGAACTTTTCCACGTCCTTTGGTCATAATTGATTGGCCAGTTTTGCTCTCTGTGTCGAATTCCCCTAGAAGTTTAAATTTATAATTGACTGCAATATAAATATCTCACTTTTGTTTTATTTCCATATGCTGTTAGAAAGCCAAAACGCAAAATTTTTTAGTAGAAAATAAAAATTTCAAAATTATTTCCAACTTTTGAATTCTTTTTGTTACTGACTTAAAGTCGTTTTTTCCGACATTTTTATTTTTAATAAACAACTTATTTACATCTAAACCTAAGTAAAATATGATTAAAATCTAGTAAATTTATGACAAATTGTACAACCCGCTTTGAGAAAATTTCTATATTGTTATTTCTAAATCCCCATCAGTAATATTCTAATTAATTATTCAAAAATTTCCCATTGAAATATTTGTGTTGAATGAATTGAATCTTTGATGTCGGATAAGACACGAAATGCATATTGAATTATTAATTGTTGTCTTCATCAGCATTATCATTTAATGGCTGGGAAATTTTACAGAATAGTCGAATTGGATTATTTAAATAAATTTTTTAATTATTGATGTATTAAATTCCCATGCACTTTTATTTTTGTAAACAAATCTCTATTTTTGAATTGATGCAGGTGGAATTTCTATGAATTTTCTATTACTTCTATTTATTTATTAACATATACTTCACTATCTATTTGATAATGCCGTCTATATATAAACAACAAGATAAACAACTTTCCACCTATGAATGTAATTTGTGGTAATACTAGAAATAGAGTCTTCGGATTATTGTTTGTATCAATGACGTGAAAGTTTTCATTGAAACCTTGATCAATTTATATTTACGTATCGCGTTACTCTCATTCGTTAATGGTTTCGCTATACGTAAAATTAAATTAATACGATCACGTAAACAAGAGAATTATTTTTAACATAAAACGTATGAAAGGTATATTCTTTTAATTTAATATTGTAATTAAAATTTTTTTTCAAGATTTAAAATGTTGACTTCTCTTGTAATTAGGAAAAAAATAAATTTCATTCATGTGATTTCATGGTTTTGTTAATTTAATTAAATTAAAATAGATAATATTAATAATTAATTTAGAACTCTTGCTATTACAAAAGTTTTTGATAGAAATGCAAACTTTATTATACAAACGAATATGATATCTGCCTTTTCTACAGTGAATATTTAGTTTTGGTTTGTCAGATGGATTTTTCAACTATTACCTTGTTCTGAATGGATAAACATCTCAACAGTTTCCATTTTTAAGGAATTTTAATTAAGGAATTATAAAAAAATATGGATCAAAAAATAAATTTTAGTTTTATGTACCCATCAGAATTTATCTGGTTTTAGAAATTGATAAATTACTAATTTTAGTAATTGAAATTCTATTATTCTATTCTATTAGTTTGTTTTATTTAAAATTATTATCAATGATACACAAACTGTGCCGTCATGAAATTTTTATTTGAGTAATAAATTAATTATTTAAAAATTTGTAAAATATTTTTTGAAAAAAAATAATAGTTTATTTAAAAGTTTGCGTATTACAACATTATATTTAAGCAATTATTAATATAAAATATTTCAAATTTAACACATGTTAAATAACATTTGGATATTGCCACAATCAAGTTCTTTTATTTATTAAAAACTTAAAAGTTAAAAATTCATTTAAAAATTACAAAATATTAAAATTAAAATAAATAAAAAAATTACTTCATTTAAACAAAATTTCAAAAATAATTATTTAACCTGTCCGGACATCGCCATAATAAAGCTCTTTCCTTTGGGAAAAATTTAGAAATTATTTTTACAAAATTCGAATAATGAAAAGTAAAAAATCCTTCATTTAGGGTAATACACATGATTATGCATATAGGGTTATTTCATAAATTAGAAATGTATATTTCAGAAAGAAATATCAATATATTCACAAGTTCCCAAATGTTCTATAGAAGTTTTATCATTATAAACTTTAAAACCTTTTCTGTGTCGATAACGGAATCATTTATAAAAATATAATTTAGATAAATAATTATGTAAGCCAATTTTCACAATATTTATTCATAAAATGAACAATAAAGATTTTCTCTTAAAAAATTTATATCCATTTATATATATTAAATTCACATTTTATTAATTATCAAATAATTTACAATTTTCCAAAAATTCCATTGGATTTTTTTACAAATTTTTACTGGATATTTCAAATATTTACGCATTTCTTGGATAGATTTTTAAATTAAGATTTTCAATATTTATAATTTATACAATAATTGTAGCATAATCTAACTGGTTGAATAATTAATTTCAGGAGGATTGGGAATTAATTAAATATTTAAGCATTTTGATTGCGGAACATTACTCGAATATTCATGCGAAAAAGTCAGTCGAATCTAGTCGGAATCATTTGTTATGGGTCATTAGTCGTAAAAGTCTTAGTAATTTTCAAACTGCTAGTCCACCATTATTAGAAACTATCTCCGAAGAAAATGATGATTGATTTAAGTGAGTAGTTATCTATATTATCTAGTTTAAATAAGATAAATTTTTCATTTGAAAACATGCAACCAAAACACTAAAACATTTTTAATTTAAACGCTTTTTTCGTTACTGCAAATATGGGGGGGCGCGTTGTACTTTTACATGTCATCTACTCTCAAATAATGCATAATTTATTTTTTAATTATTATTATTTTATTATGCTATTATTATTGTAAGATGTATGAATTGCATAATGACATTGCTCAGAATATTATTTATATTATATTAATTTCTCCAAATTTATTACTTGAAAATTATTTTGTTTTAATAATATATATTTAGAACAACAAATGGATAAAATTAAATCTTCTAACAATTATTTATATTTAATTTATTATTATATTATTTTATTATTATTATTTAATAGTATTATTTTTATTAAGTGTTATTATCTAATTAATGGTTATCAGAAAAATTTATTGATCTATTATCAAAAAAGAAAATTATTTTTATAAATTGTCATTTTTAATTTCCGAATGAAAATTTTGATTTGAAAATTTTGAAATTGAAATTAGTACTTATTATAGATATAAATTAATTTATTACGACTTTTCCTGTTTGTATCACTATCTATATTATTTGTTTATTATTGTATACATCAAAATTTCATGTGGTCATCGTAAATTTATAGTTTGAAAATCTTTATAGAAGTTAATTTTCAATATTTAGATAAAATATTTCTTTCTATTATAAATCAGATTATATTACAATTCCGTGACAAAGTTTTCATAATGTTTATTCGAAAATGTATTACAGTCTTTGGACTTGATTTTTATTATATTGAAATCAATGTTATTAAAACAAATAATTTCGATATTCACAATTTTACTAAAATTTCACATTCAACATTCTGATACATAATATTTGAAAGGAATATTTATTTATTTAAATTATAACCAGTAAATTTACAGATGAATCTGTGCTCTCTTTTCGAATATATTTATTAAATTCAAGTTAATAACGAATTTTTATGGAGTTTCGGTTATACTATTAAAATAATCTCACTGAACATTAATATATATATATATATATATATATATATATATATATATATATATATATATATATATATATATAAATGCGATTATCATAGTATAAAATAAGAAACATTCCTTTACATATGCTCTCCTGTAAATTTCATATAACGTCGCATAAATCTTAAATTATTTCATTAATTTAGAAAATAGTTGTCTTAAGAATGTAAGAAATGTTAACAAAAGTAATTTAAGGTTTGTGAAAAATTATGACACTTTAAAATTTGTAATGTTTTTATTTACTTTATTAATGATTTATAAGAGTTTTTTTTCTTCAAAAATATTTAATTCTGATGAAATTACAAGCAAATTGTAAAACATTTATCTTTTTCTGTCAACAATTCATAAACCGCTTGCTGCTAGTGATTTGGATGATTGTTGTGTTGAACAATCTAATGTAGCACAACAATATATTTTATTCACCAGAAACTTCATCACTCTCGTTCTAGCTATTGGTGTTATTTTTTCTTTTAAACGTGCACCTTAATATTTATAATTGCGTAGAAATTTATTTATAATTTTGTATTGAAATTTCTCTATTAGAATAAACTTTTCTCGAAAGAGCATAAATTCTTTTTATTTTTTGACTTTTTGAAAATATTGATAAATTATTTAACAAGTATCAAAACGTAAAGCTTAATAATATTCAAAAGGTGGCCGAATGTTTTAAAGCCGGTGGCAATGGTTACCAAAAATCCCATAAGAGTGTAATGTCCACTTTGTTGATCATCTTAAGTGCCAACCCAACTGTTTCCATAATCATGATTTCCACGAATTATTAATCGGTATGCATTTCGTCATAGAAATTCAAATGTTTGTTTTACTATAGATTCCATGAAGAAAATGAGAAAAACTGACTAGAATGCCACTGGCTAAACTTGTCCAAGCATCGATGTCTATTTGGCGAGAATATTCGATGTAGATAAGAAAAATCAGTTTTTTTATTTTCAAAATAAAAGATTACTATATTATTAAGCGTGCTTGTTATATACCATCGAATACGCTTCTGAATTTTTCGCATCGACTTTTGAACGACCCAGTTTAAGAGAAAGCTAAATGAGCTGTGACTTACCAATTAAAATATGTTATTATTCACAAGTAGACTATAGTCTAGCATATTAATAAAGTATATTTATATTATAAGCACATTTAGGTTTTTAGACAAAGTAAATTTCATTAGAAATAACACGTGTTTAGTTTTTCACCAGATCCGTGAGATCATGAAATTAATAATTGGCGTATCTATTAAATTTATTTATTTCATAAAATAATGCATTAAAAACAATCAAATTTTGTATAAGTCCTTGGCTTTCGGTCTTTTGCTTGAACATAATGCACGCACTGTAGCCTTATTTTTGAAAGGTGTGCTTCGAATACAACGTTACTCTTTGTTAGTGTCTTGGGGAATACTTATAATCCAATTTATAAAATAAATGGTCGTTAAATACTTATAGAATTTTCATCATTTTGTCAAAAAATTTTAATCATCAAAATAAAATACGAATATGCACCGTGAAATAAATCAAGATCACTGCTTGAATTTATATATTACTATATTCGTATTTTTCTCATCATTTTCCAACTGTTTCCTACGAAAATTGTAAATTTTTACTTTATTTATAAAAATTATTTTTTACACTTCATTTTATATTTTAAAAATTTATTTTTATATTTTTGAATTTTAATAATTTAATTTTGCCTCTACTTTAATTTAACATAACCCCAGCAATACCAATGTCATATCATTGTCTGAATAATACTATAGTTTTTTTATGCATGTAATTTTTTGTTTTCAAAATATCACTTCCAAAAGTCTATCATTAAAAAATTATCATAATCTTACGAATCTACTAAAAGAAAGCCTGTTAATTTCATGAGTCCATGGGTCCAGTAACGGACATGAAAAGCGGCATATTATGGCTTAAGCATTCTTGATTTAATATTTGTTTTTTTGTAATGACTCGTTAAAAACTAGTTTAAAAGCCGATATACTTCTTATTTTAAAAATTGTAAATTTATTGATTAAACATTTTGACAAAGAGGATGAAACATTTAGACAAACTCTATATAACATTGGTATTACTGGAGTAAAAGCAAAATTAAATTTAAAAATTAAAATATAAATTTTTACATAAAAACGTGAAATATAAATGAAGTATAAAAAGTCATTTTAATAAATAAAAAAAACTTTACATTTTTCGTTGGAAAGTTGACAAATGATGAGTAAAATTGTAATATAAAATCAATCGAGGTCCCCTACACAAAGTTATTTAAGAAAAAGGAACTAATCAAATTATTAATTGATGAAAACAAATACATTTAATTAAATGCGAAATACCGAGCTTTGACAAGCGAAATGTCAGCCCATCTAACCTAAAATCAAAATAATCAAATTTTGGAGATTTTTTGATTTAGAATTTAACTGGCGAGAAGAGTCCGGTAAAGGGAAAGGGTTCTGACAGAAATGCAAAATTTCTAATTAAGTTTAATCATACATCTTTATTATTTTACATGAGGCGATTTTCTTTAGGGTCACCTATCCATATTTATCAAGCAAAGGTCGATTGTATCAATGTAAATTTGAACAATTGTTAGATTAGTTAGTAATAAAGTTATTGTGTTGAGTAATTATTCTGATCGAGAACACGTGAATAGCTCTATCTTACCGATTATTAATTACAACCCTACAGTATTATATATTTACGAAGTAAGGTTAAATTGTAGAAATTCAAATCTATAAAATTAATTAAATTATTTGATCTACAATTTTTCGATTTATTTATGATGTTAATAGAATAAAAATATTAAGGAAATTAATATTGTTAAGAAAACAGGGTAATAAAATTGTAATTAATTATAAAATTAATTTATATTTTTGAATGAGTGGCCAACTTAATTAACGGTCAAAATTGTTAATTTTCTATTTATTGTTTGTAACATCTTATTTTCAAATATAAAGGTTATATTATTTAATTACTAATAATACAATTGTCTTTTCAAACAATTAATAAATGATTTTTTTTTCAGTCTCAATTAGTGGTGAATATGATAATTATACAAATTGGATGTGTAATGTACATAGAAATTAGAGATGGAATTCTCTTGCCTTGTATTTATTCGTTGTAGATATCTTTATACATAATCAGCCGACTTGGATAACTTATTTTCCTTTTGGACTTGTGATGAGAATGATGATGATATGATGGTGATATATATATTTCTAACACAATTATTGTATCATTTAGCATTATTGATATTGTCTATGAAGCAGCTACTTTTTCAATGTTTTTATTACGTTTTAATACATTTGTAATTTTGTTTTTAATTTCAATTTCAAATATGACGAAATATTAATGAAATTTTCATGTTTCATTGGAGCTATTAGAAAAATTAAAATAAAATATCACTTTTTGCATAAATGTGAATTGAAATTATTCACATAGGTAATTTTAATTGAATGTCAATGTTTTAATAAAGCAATTATTGGATGATGTGTGTGTACGGCATATCTGTTTTTATATATGACCTTGATGATAATGAAATTATTAGTTAATTTATTTAGCTTTATCAAATAACGCTCAAAATGTGATTGTTGACTAATTTGGTGTGGTTTGCTCTATTTTAAGGACGATTTTCCTTGCCATTTACGTTAACAATCACTTATGAAGTTATTTGCGAAGGCCTTAGGCCACTAGAAATGATTAATTTGTCAGGTGAATTGTTGTTTATTTGTTTAGGCATTTTGGACTTTAGTAGAATAATGTCGGTTGTTAATGAATTATAAATTATATGATCAGAGAATGTTTAAATTAAGAATTAGAATTATTATAAAATTAATATATAGATTAATATTAATTGGCAAGATGGAAACCTATTTAAGTTAGCCACATAATAGATGTGTCACATTTACAATTCAGACGAACCCAACAGTAAGGATTGTGTGTAGTTCCAAATGAAAGTGATGAATTTTTGGTTGGTATTAATTCGCTGTGAAACCAATTAAAAGGGAATGTAACTCCCCGTCAATTCTCAGTGCAAATACAAAACAAAAATATGGGAAGATGGTAATAAAGTTGCTTATACGAAATTATTTATTATGGATGCGAGGTAAACCGCTTTCTACTTAAAATCCTTACTATTGTGTTGAGTGAGTGAAATTTGTTTCAAAAAGTGTTTGAAACATTACAAATAACATTCCTTAGCAAATTTAGAACTTAAAGGTCGGGCAACCTTTCATTAACATGGAATGAGCATATACTCAGAATGGCCAGAAAAATATAAATTGAGAACTCAATTCAACACAAGTTTAGACATTATACTCATTTTACTAGCCGAAATGCTAATGTAATGATGATTATGGCTGGAATAGTAGATAATTATTAGATATTCTGTTGAGCCTATGATACTGCTATGTAATAATCTTATATGGATGTAGTCAAGATTCAATTATCAATGTAAGCCCCATTTCCAACTATTGTATAACCATGTGTATGCTCCACGTGTGTTTACATTGCTCATAACCGTGGACAGGAATTTTATTCGGATGAAGGAAACGTGTAATTCTACACTAGAAATTCTATGTTGTACCCATGACAATCGATGACGACATTCTTTATCCCATAACATTATTAAAAAGAAGAAAATTTCTGTTACAATAATTCGAACCTATATTAAAACAATTTTGATTTGTTCATCAATTTGGGCTAGAAGCCAAGTTTAATTAAATTAAGTCAATAAACATTAATTAATTAAATCAATAATAATTTGGTTAAAATAATTAGTATGGCTGCTGTATATACACATGCAGTGCATACATGAATTTAAATTAAAAACATAATAAAATAAAAATATAACAAAAATAATTAAAACAAAATTAAATTTAATACGCAAAAGACTACAGAAGTAAGCACCGGCAGCATTACCAATTTGGAGGCCCGGTACTAATTTTCTTAAGGAGGCAACTTTGTTCTAATTTTTAGATATTGTAATAATTATTTATGTTAATAAATAAAAAAGAGGATAGTTTTATGGTACATTGAAAACGAACATAATTTTTTTAATATTATCAAGCCGGAAATTTTTTATCTCTCCTCCAGCTGCATGAATTTTATAGTATGACAGACAATTTATTTAAAAATCTTTGCAGCGAGCTTTATAGTTGAAAAGCTATCAACAATATCTCGGAAATCTACTTGGTGAACAATTTCACATTCATTATTCATAAGCGTTAGATTAGATAATCTCTGTTGCCCTATCGTAGACACAGGCAGAGTGAGATAAATTCGTAAAGCGATGTATAAATTCGGAAATCCTGTCAACATGTTAAAGTTTTTCAATATTCCCAGCATTTTTAGAGGTATAGGCTTTGTTGTCGCTGATGGAAGTTGATGTAATAGAGTTTGTCATCGAGTCCATCATCATATAGTTCATCAGTGATGTCATCAGAATAAAAATCAGCAAATTTTCTACTAGAATCTGTAAATGCAGTACTGTTTTCATCAGTATAGAAAAAATGGCACTTTTTATCAACTTCCTAGTGTGTTTGAATTTTGCTATTCAGATTTGTTACAATTGTATCCAATTTCAATTTTCAATTTTTCTTTTCCTGTTAAAACAACAGCTGCTGTATTGCTGTCATCAGCTCTTTGTTTTGGCCGATGGGATCGTTTATTTTCAAATCTTCTTTGCATAGATTTTTGTACAGATTTACAAAAATAATGAAAGTTGTTTCTTTGAGAATTTAGAAATTCTACAAGTGATTTCAGAAGTGTAATTGCGGTACATAGATCGATAGTGTCGGATTGAAACGAATTACTGGTTTCGTTTACATGGTTCAAAATGGTGTTCCAAAAAAAAGTTAGAAATGCTATTTCTAATTTATCCATTTTTTAGAACAAAGAAATTGATATCAGATTTTTGTTTCTTGTCATTGCCAAATTTATTCAAAACTGATTGGTACGTTTTGTAGTGATTAAACAAAGTACGCAGTGCATCCGCACGAGCAGACTACATCGTATCACTCAATCGTTTTGGAAATAGTGCCACTGTGTCTTTTTCTTGTTCCGGTTTTTTACAGCAATTTCAACAACTGCCCATCTGTATATTGAGGCAGAAAGAAATTAGTCTTTGTATAAGTCCAAAAAATGAAATTAGATCAAAGCAAGACTCGGCAGCAGCAATACCAGATAAGTTTAACGAGTGTGTTATGCAGGGAATGTAAGTCGCTGCCTTATTTATCTTCACTACACGAGCTGTACACCAGGATATTTCCCAGACATATTACTTATCTTATCACATGTTTATCTCTACAATCATCTATGCTAACCCCAATATTCAAAAAGGTCTGTAATATGCAGTCAAAAAGATGTTGTCCTCAATGTGACGAGAAAAGAACAAATCTTAAAAATCGTTCAACAACATGGCAATCTTCAGTTTTAACTTATCATTTTTTAATTTAATTGATCTGTATGCGTAATGTCCAGAATTGAATTCACACTGAAAAAATAATATTTTGATTTCCGAACCTCTTTTGTAATGGTTTGAATAGCTTTTTCAGCCATTAAATTTATAAATTCTTCGCAAGTGGTTGATGACAAGTATGAAGTTTAACCACATCCAGAATTTCCACACTTTTTATCTGCTGTTTAAGAAAAGAATCATATATTGATAAATATTCTAGCAAACACAAATATTTTCCATTATCAAAATTACCAAACTCTTCTGCTGAAACTCTAAATGCTAATCCACGTGAGATAGAAATTTGATAGTATATACAACTATTCTTAAAACCTCACTCCAGTAGCTTCTCTCTTTTTCAAATTCTTCAACTACGGTTTTGTCTAGTGTATGAATACTAGACAAGCGAGTAGCATGCTTTGAAGAGATCTCCTGTGATCTGCTGATCGTTCATGTTCTCCAAGTCTGTTAATATGGGTCCAGAAATTGAAACCTTGAGTTGCTTAAGCAGCATTACTAGAAGAAAATAGGTTGCACACAAAACAAATAACGCATCGAGTTGATGGCGAGTACAAAATCCAGTGTCAATCATTATTTTCACCATTTGGAGATTCCGTAAAAAAGCAGCATGTTCACATCACAGTATACCAATGCGTCATAAGCTAGTGAACCAGTTTAGTATCAGTAATACATCAAACTGATTTAAGTGTTGTGAAGCTTGTATAAATGGATTTCGAAAACCAAAGACATTTACTTTTAGTTTTTCATAATTTACTGGGTATAATTTGCATCCTATTCTTTAGTATGGATTAAATCAATTTCACAATTTGAATTTATCATGTATTCCAATTACTAGTGAAAAGTTCTTATCTCTTATGGTATATATTGGTAAGCTTAGACTACGGTTTATTGATTCATACCAGTTTGTAAATGATTCATTGGCTAAAGCTGTTAAGACATTGAACAATCTACCATTAAAAAAATCGGTATCCGATGGAACTATAGATGACTCAAAAGGAATATTTCCATATAATTTTGCAACTTCTTTAGAAGTTTTGGAAACCACATATGAATTGCCACCTATCTGGGAAGAGGTTACAGAAGATGAATATCACAAGGCAAAAAAAATATGGAAAAAAACAAACTGTAGCACTTTATTGATTATATGATGGTTTATTTACGATTGAATGTTTTCTTGCTTGCCGACTTCTTTCACCAATTTTGGACGAAATCTATAGCTCATAATAGATTGGAACCTTTGAATTTCTTTGGTATTCCCGGAAAGTCATGGAATTCGGCATTAATGACATTGGATGAACCCATTAAATTATTATAAGACATGGAAATGTATAATTTCTATGAAGGGGGAATTCGCGGTTGTTTGACATTTGTTAATAAACATCACGTGTAAACTACTTAATATACAGAGTTATTGTATATCGACATCAAGAACCTATTTGGATGGGCTTTAAGTCAAAGTTTACCCTGTGGGAAATTTAGTTGGATTCATGATAACCTTGATATTATTTTAGAAGATTGCAAGAATTTGGACTTATAAAAGCTGTCATATGTGTCTTATACTTGGGAGGTTGATTTGAAAATTCCGAATGAAATTCATGATTTATGAGATGATTTCCCAATCGCAGAAGAAAATATATCTGCTTTAAAAGTTATGAAATTAATGTTAACGCATAATCAAAAGCAAATTTATGTAATGCAATGGTTATTGCTCAAAATATTTTTATTATTAGTTGAGCAAGTTGTCAACGTTCATCATGCTAAAACCTATTTTCAAAAACTATGTCGATACTAGCACCAAACCCAGAGCTGAATCAACATACACACTTGATAAAAATTGTTATAAGTTGCTCAATAATAGTCTATATGGTAAGACTGTAGGGAATTTAAAGAAAAGAATCAATTTAAGATTGTGTAATAATCAGCAAAAAATGATTACAAATACATTGAAGTCAATGTTCCGAAAAAGCATCAAGATTGCAGATGATTTAATTGCAGTCATGCTGAATAAAGATTCAATATGTTTATAGAGACCAAGTTACATAGGTCAAACAGTTTTGAACTTATCAAAGCTTAGAATGAGCTTCAATATGTAGAATTAGCCAAATATCGAAATCAGAATAGTTGCAGTATCAACATTGTCACCAGATATACAGATTCTTTCTTCTTGAAAATTAAAAATTGCAAAATTATATAAGCTTTTACCTGCAATTATTTCAGATAATCTACTAGATGCGTCTAATTATGATATAAATCGCCAATTGTATAGTAAAAAGTTAGATTCTGTTATTGGAAAATTTAAAGACAAGAGTAAAGGCATAGTATACAAAGAGTGGATAACAAAAGCAAAATGGGTAACATTTAAAGATACAGACATAAAACACCAGTATTATCTAGATTTTTACAATGAAATAGAAATACTTAAAGTGTCTCAATTTCGAATAGGTACCAGCAACCATCAGTTGAATAGTTTCAAAACCCCTAAAGTCGCACTTACAAATAATGACGATAAAAGGGGTTGGTTGGAAAGAATGAAAGTCTGCCATATGGTCATTATATGATAGAGAATATCAATCAATTTACAGAATAATCATACAACTGTGCATGGTCTGCTCTTCAAATCGATTATCAAGCTATTCATCAAACTGATCAACAAGCTGTTCATCAAATTGATCATCAGAATAATTATCAAAATTTTCATTGACATATGTGTGATTAGTATTGCTGTATCTATTTGATTTATGCATATTGGTTTCTGATTTTAATTATTTATTGTTATAATCGTAATAAAAATTTGATATATAAACTGACTACCCATCATGTATGTGTAGAAAAAAAAATAATAATAATAATAATTGTTGGGCTAACACTAAATTTTGTTTGAATAGATTGGAAATAGCACGCAAATAAAATCAGACCCATAAACACCAAATAACCACCCTAAAATGCAAGAAAGACATAATTAAAAATATAATATCGAAAAAATATAAAAGTAAATTAAAATAATTAACAAGTGCATCAAGATCCGCTCGAAATAACATAAAAATAACATAATAACAAAAAATTTGACCAAAAATTGACAATTACGCAAAGATAAAGAATTAATGAAAATGTTGACTTAAAATAAAATAATTTGTAGTGGAAATAAATTAAATAAAAATTGAATGAATAAATTGCCAAGTTAAATCCAGAAAATAATAAAAATTAGAATTAGACTAGACAAATAATATCAAGGTCAAATTTTGATTTATCGCACGCAAGGTTAGGGTCACAGAATATGTATAAATACCAATCCATTTTCACATAATTTAACAAACTTTTTCAATCTACGAACTAACCTTCATTTTGTTTGCTAAACTGAATAACCGCTCGATCACTTGAGAAGAGAATCACTTATAACTATCGCCACTTAACCGAAGCTCTAAAAGAATTTAAAAGTGAGCATGACGATTAAGGTATTGAATGAAATGCCTTTATGAATAACCAATGTCATGACGAATAATGAAATGTCCTTACGAATAATTATATTCTTTTGAAATTAACTTTTGTCGATATTTTTCCGGCCTACAGTCACACACCGACAAGATATTAAACTCATACATAATTACCGAGCAGTGTAAGTGCAGTGTAAGTCCGCCAATAGCTCGTGCCCGTGAGAGATCTCGTCCTGGGTAACGACGAACTCGAACGTTAAATCATTTGCACTTATAGGGGCAGTGGGGAGACCGAGAATCAATCTTTTGGTTGATTCCCTTTCCACCTACTCCCGAAAAATCGACCTAAAATATTGATACTCATCGGCTAAAATTATAACACATAGTAGTCCAGTGGACACTCTTAAAATCTAATATGAATATACAAATCTCCTAGAAACAATTTGAGGTTAAAGGGAAAGGGGCTTGCGGAAATCGATGTAGCGGATGTGTCAAATTAAACTCTAATAACTATTTTAGGAAAATAAAATAATAATTCGGTAAATAATGAGAAGTTTAAGTGGAAACCCTTAATGACTAAAAAACCATATTGCTAATAGGACGTGGAACTAAACAAGAATTAACGTGAATTTATTTACTAGAACCGAACAGAAACTAATTAATAAGGGAGTAAAATGGGAATAGGCAGAATAAAAGGTTTCCCATAAATACCGTAATAATTAAATATCAAGCTCCCACTATCGCCTTACTTTAGATACTCTGGTTAATGTTATTAAAATTTAAACGATATCGTCGGCCAAATGCCTGATCTACTAACCATAAAATAGTTGGGGTATTACGGAAAGGCACAGTAAAATCAATAAAACACCAAAATGATAAAAGTGCAATATTAATTAAAAAATTTATAAAAATTCGAAAGTAGTATTAATCGTGGGAAATTGGTATGGTTGAACGCCAAATTGAGAGACGAGTCCAGAAATAATAATAAAAATTTAGTGAGGGGTCCCTAGAATATAATATAAGACAAAAAAATAAATTAATTAAAAAAAATTAATTACTAATGGGAACCCGAATCAATGAGAAGCCCGAGGCAATGGGAAACCCGAGAGATGTGGAAAATCCGAGAGATGAGGAAAACCTGAGAGATAAGGAAAACCCGGCGTGTAGAAGGAATAATATAACAGGGTAAATTGGCCTAAACAATATTAAATGGGCGCCACTGAGCTACGGAGAAGTAATTATTTCGTAATTTGTAATTTAGTAATGGAGCAAACGTTGTTGACAAATGTCGGCTAAAGTGGTCGGTGGAAAGTAATTATTGTTAATAATTTAATAATGTAGAAAATGTTGTTGACAATCGTCGGAAAACAGTCTGAGCAGGAGTCTAAAAGGAAAAGGGAAAAACACGAAAGGACCAGTAGATCGATGTGAACGACTAGTGTAACTAGGTTAGTAGAGGAATCTAAACCCAAGTAAAGTCAAAGTTATCTATCAGAAAGAGTGGTTCTCCATTGGACAACCTACCCTAAGATAATCAAAGTCATACGGTGGTTAAAAGGTGCAAATAAATTTGTGAAATTGTGATTACAAAACGTTGAAATAAATCAGATTGAGTTGTAACTGGGATAAAGTGCAAATAAAATTATTCTGCGGCCATCCGAACTCGGAATACGCCCACTAGTGATGTCTCTATTAATCCGGGTCAGGCGTTCCCTTTGCAGATTAGCCAGGTGCCTATTTGATTCAAAAAGGACACGAGGAGTCAGAGGGAACCGACTTTCAATAATAATAACCCAACAAAATAATAGCCATAAAACCGACCTAACCACCAAGTTCATCCTAATTCATCCTTTAACTACCGAGAATATACACTTATAATAGCTATCAGTATAAGATATTAATTCAGCCTCATCCCAATCAAAAATAAAAAGTCAAATACTAATAATCTGTTTATTAATGAGAACCATCACAAGATACTCGCCGCGACTTCCACCAATTGACACTGCAGAGATATCCACCAGCGTCAGAACGATACATTTACGATCCGCCAAAACCAGCCGAATCAGGGTAATAGCAATTGAAAGACCAACGCGCAGACCTAGGCAATGGCCAACTGAGAGAAATGCGTGACAAGTATAACCAGGTTACTACGGTGTACAAATCGGACCTAAATTGAGGAAGAATTTAATAAATTCGTAAAACAATTTCATTTTACTGTCGGATAAAATTCCAAGAGTTATGATTTTCAAAAGAAATATTGAGGTCGAATTATGAAACTCCAGAAAATATAAGACATGCCACTATCAACACCCCTACCCGAGTGGAAGAGGATACTAAATTACCAACACGCCAAGGCGATATCAATTGCAGAAAATTACAGCTCTCACTGATCGATGATAGAAAATTTCAAATGAGAACCAATCAGTAAACGCCACAGCCAAATCAAGTTTCTGCCCGTCTACGGGTAAGAGAAATCAACAGCCGATATAAATACGGGTTGAACTACAACAGTCATCAGTATATTCGTACTTCGTAACCTGAAAATTATGCCGAATTTACGTGTGACAAATCGCGATGGATGCAGCGTGGAGATGACGAAGAAGGCTGATTCCGTTACTGAGAGGAATATGATGACAGAGAGACAAGTCCACACTCGACGAAATGAAACTGAGGTTGCCCGGATATGTTCCCATGAAGGAACCGATGTAGGAGATAACTCGGCAGGTAAGGCCGATTTTACCATGATGCTTCGAACTTTGTTAATTTAATAAATTTTCTGTTGAAAGCATAGTTAATTAATTAAAAAACTAATTATTTAAGAAATAATAATAAATAAATAATAATAAATAAATTAAGTTAAAAATAATTAAATAAAAAATAAATTAATTAATTTTATACCTTTGTTTAAATTGTGACTTATAGTCCAACAATTATAAGGTCAAAGAGAAATTACATTTTATCAGTTAAAAAGTTCACCATAACCATTGAGCCTTTAATAACAGCCCAATGTAGAAATGATAGATCGGTACCTTCCAGAATGATTTTCAAACTTTAACCGGGTCTTTATCCTCTGGTCTTTTGAATCTCGCATCACCACCGGCTGTTATGTATGTGAACAATAAAGCCTCCCTTTTGAGTCTTCCAAATAATTTTCGAAAGTGCTCTTAAATCCGACATTGGATTGAGATCGGAATTAGAAATAATACCAACGAAAAATTTACGACCGAATCAAATCATAAAGTGACTAAGATGAATAAACTGGCAATTTCTGATTAACATTTAATTTAATTTTCATTTCTAATCTTGAGTTGTCATTTTAAAATGCTATTTTATATATTTTGATACAATATATAAGAAAATTAATAAACCAAAAAAATTATCCATCGCTTTAAAACAGATTTTTTTCATTCCTCCAACTACCGAAGTCATTTCAAAAGCACTTTGTCATTTTTATGTAAACATTTATTCTTTTATACAATTCAGTATTTTATACATCAAATATATTACTTATTCACTTTAGTCAGTAGTAAATTTTAATTGAAGTAATTTTAAAATAAATATTAATATTATTCTAAATAAATTTAAAATATAGAGAAAACAATTCAAATATAAATAAAAAAATAAAATGACTAAATTAAATAAAAGTTCAATAAAATTTTATATATATAAATTAATAAAAAAATAATTTATTAACTAAAAATTGATCATAGTTAATTAAAAACTATTTGTAAATAAATTTTAAAAATTAATAAAATAAAAGTTAATCAGAAAATATTATTAATTATAATTAATTTAAAATTAACTAATATTAGAAATATATATTAAAAAATAATTAATTTTTTTTTATTAATATAAATATTAATGAAAATTTAATTAATGAATTTTGCAAGTAGGTAAATAAGACTTATATAATTATCAGGGATTTATTAGGTAGTTGAACATTTTGGGATACAAATGAAAATGAATATTTGGGTATTCCGATATGGTCGAATTACATGTTTAACCTAAAACTGGAAAAGCAAACATTAATATTCTTATGAAAAATGTACTAAATGTGATTAATTTTTTTTCGTAGAATTTTACCAAAATCAACAAAATTGGATTAGTCAAATCCAAACCGCCGAAGGTTTAACAATTTCTTAACTTTATTTGTAGTAATAAAAAAATTTGTTCTAAAAATGGGTGGTGAAAAAGCTATTTCATTATGATAAGAAAACAAAATTTAATTAAATTTCTTTTCACTGGCTTGACGGAATATGTATTTGTATTAATTAAAATTCACCTTTATGTATTTATGAAGCAATACATCAGTTTAATGGCCATTTCTCATGCATCCAAGCTTTTTAATATCAGATTTTGTTAACCATAAAAATCAGTTCAAGTTTTCATTTTTGATATAGTTTGAATTTTTTAAAGTAAGTTTTTTTTAATTTAAATTTTTAAAATTTTAAAATTATTTGACGATCTGAAAATAAAGGGGAAATTAATTTATATTTTATTTGTTTATCTAGTAACTTGGATGATTTGACCAAGTCAAATTTTTTGTTTTAATTATCAGTGAAAGTTCAATCTGTTTCCATTTCTTTTAGCATTGAATTATTCCTCCTAGACAACGTATGGAACATTAATTTGCCCAGGTTAAATAGCTTTATGAACATAAATGTAAAATCCTTTTTTTCTAATTTTAGAATAAATAAAAAAAATTTCAATACTTATAATAAGTTCAATTTTTACGCCTAACATCGCATGATACAATTTTTATTCTGTTTTAGTGACTGAAGTAATAGAACAGAGAAGAGTTGAAAAAGTTATAAAAACACATCATAAGATTCAGGAAGATGAGCCAATGATTCACAAGAAAATTATAGATATAACCATACATCCAGTTGATGACGCTGAGAGCTTTGTCATTAATAAATCATCAAAAGAATTAAATGAGTCCATTGGAAATGGAGGGATTAAAGAATCCATGATCACCAAAAAAGTTCATTCAATAAAAGATCAAACTGAGTTTTATGATAACGGTACATTGACTGAAAATCACCATGAAACGCATAATGGCCACGGGATAAATAATACCAAAATACACGCATCAAACGGAGAGCATTTAGTAAAATTAGATAACACTGCTATTCAAAAGCAAATTGTGAATGTAGCTATAACTCCTGTCGAGGAAGATAATTATGAAGCAGAGCTTAAAAAATCGGAAACCATAAATAAGACTCGGACTATAATTAAAAGCGAGAGAATTGTGAATGAAAATGTAAATAACTCAAATCATCTAAAAGTGGTGAAAAGAAATGAATTTGATACTCGTTCTGTTGAATTGAACCAAAAACCTCCAAAAGATAATGACCGAGATTCTCGTTCAGTTTGCTCGGTTGGAGACGGGAAACATTGGGAGATAAAGTCTATCAAGTCAATTGATGATGAATTTAGATTAGTACCAAAACTAAACCCTGAACAAGAATCACTGGAGAAAGTAGAAAATTACTTAAAATCTCAAGACTCGAATTTTATTTTAGTAAACGATAGTAAAATTGAAAATATACAACATCCTCCTGGCACCGTAGACAATTTTATTATCGAAAATCGTATGGGGAAAAATATGAATTTGAATATAAATTATATCAAATCTGTCGATGGGGATAACAAATCAGCTCGGTCAAACTCAGTTATAATAAATGAAAAGTGACCGAATATCATCCACAAAAAATGCATTCTTCAACATCTGAAATTGAAATTAAAGAACCGGAAAAAAATTTAAGTTTCACAATTGATAAAGTTCAAGAATACAACTACACCAACAACACAGTCAAACCGAAGGAAAGAGAACGGCCTCGCGTTAAAGAATCATCGACAGTTGAAATGAAGATCCACTCACCCAAACCGGAAATAGATTTTGTCAACATAGAGATTTATAATGGCAATGAACCTCCAGTCAGATCCGATTCAGTGAAAATGAAAAAAGAATGGGTTGAATATAAACAACTACCGGTTGAGACAAATCATCGCAGCGAAATAAAAAGAGATTATAACTCCGAAATTTTGTATCCCATTGATAGTACAAGATCAAAGAATTCTAATGCTGTATATTTCAATAACAAATTAAGTGACTATAAAATAAAACCAACGGAGACTTCAAGTTTTGAACAAATATCTAAAGGCTACTCATCCAAAGACCTATGTGACACTCACAACAGTTATGTTCCTAGCATGTATAATACTGGTCAAACTGGGAAATCTGATTCAGTAACAATGAAAGAAGAATGGACGGAATTCCTTACAGTTCCCATTTTTTCCACTTCAGCCAATTCAATAACACAAAAAGAAAATCCCAAAAGTATATATTTTTATTTTTACAACTATATACTTCATACTTTCTGTAAAATCTTTTATCTTTTCACCATTGATCGTTTTTCAATTTCCTTTAGACTATCGATAAAAAATATTGATCAATAGTTTACAAAGGAATTTTTTTCATTACTTTACATGATTTAACACTAAACCTACAAACATTTCATGTCTAACTATTCCTAACGTGACCGGTCGTTGTAGGTTTAATGTTAAAACCGATATTTTTTGAAATCTTGAATAAAAAATTGGGCCGTTAGTAAAATAGATTTCTATTTGAGAAAATATCAAAATATATTTTAAATTTTTATAATTTAATAATTAACTAAATATTAAGATTAAAATTAATTAAAAATGATAATAAGAATTGCTAAAATATAAATTATGTATAAAATAAATATAAATTCCAAGAAAATAAATGGTCGTCGAAAGAAATACTTGGTTAACACAAAGTGTAATTAGATATTAAGTGTAAAATAAGTGGCAGACTAGTTTCAAGTTTATTTGGGTTGTCTTAGTGTAAAATTTAAAAACTTATTTTAAAAAAGCAATATATTATTTTTGATTTCGTTGCTTATATTCTGTGTTTTAAATTACTTGTAAATTTTATTCCAATGAAATAACAATAAAATTAATATATTTAAAAAATCCGTTTTTTGGTCACCATCAATGTTCCTTTCGAGCTATGCACATAAGCTCGTTGACCTAGGTAATGGGACGTCCGTACTCAAAAATGCAATATAATTGCATTGTAAGATTTTTCAATTTTTTGAATAAATGACCGAAACAAACATTTACTCATGAGCACCGTATTTTTAGTGCTTCCTTATCCTTTTTTTAAATTTGGGCACTCATAATCATAAAACAGTTTTTGGTGAACATTTCAATTTCATAGTCTAAAAAAGAGATTTACAAACCATTAACATACACATCAAAATCATTTATATTTTAGTGATAAATGTGCACAAAAAATTCATTGTCACTTTGTGCTTATGATAGTAACAAAAGCAAAACACCATAATTCACTAAGATATGTAGTTAAAAATTGCAGCAAAAGTATTACTGTCATTTTAAATATCCCACAACTCTTCATCATCCTTAAGAACGAATAGTTCTGCACTTGGATGTACTTCAATAAATGAGTTTCTGACCCACAATCATATCTTACAATTTACAAAAATGGAAAGTAGTGATTCACTTTGTCTAGTAAAGAATTCAGTTAATTTAAAATAAGAGATAAAAATTTATTGATATCTATTTTGTATACCAAAGGAAACATTTATAGACTTCTTTGGCGGCAGAAGTAATTCTGTTTTGAGATCATAGAAACGCGACAAATCCTTTACTTTTAATATCCACCATGCTTAGGTAAATAAACTGAGACTAACATGTGCAGATTCAAGTCTTTCACTTTAATTACACCTCATTATTTAATAATCAACTTAACCATAATTTCACAAATTTATTTAAGAATCTTTTAGTCAGTAAGTAGATACTAGATTTAGGATCTACTTACTAATAAAACATATATTTATCATTTACGATTTCATTTACTTTTTTTAGTTATCGACAATAAATCAATCTTTTCTATTTAACATAAATTCAAGTTAAAAATGCAGTGCTACAAATGTGTGTTATAATGAAAACATTAAACTTCGATTGAAAACTAAATGAAGATAAATAAAATCATAAATGAAAATAGATCAAAGATGAAAAAGAGAAAAAATCCTTTTCAAATAAAATTAAACGTAAACGCTTCAACAGTTACTTTTTTTAGACGAGATAAAAATTTGTTTATTTTATTTTAAGGAAAAGGTCAATATTAATTTTTCGTTGCTTCAAAAAGGATCATGCAATCATAGACGTTAATAATAATAACTTATATGACAAAGAAATATAATTTTATTTTTAATAGGTAACGCAACTTATCCATATGCTTCCAAAATATACGATCATTACAGCTATCGATATGAAGATCCTATAAAGACGGAAAAGTTACAAAATTTAGCTAGCACAACCTTGGAAAACGCACCAAGAACATATCATTCATCCGAGAGAGTTGTCCAAGCACTTTATGATTCATTAAGCAAAAAACATAAACCAATGTTGCCATCAACAGATTGCTTGAAACAGACTTTTCACGTTGATCACGAAGACGAGGAGTTACTGCAGACTCCTATCATTTATGACGCCAATGGGGAACGGATTGAAAACTTGTCTGAAACCAACAATTTCAAATCTGTAACAGAATATGTGACATTGCGAATTTCTGATTTGAAGGCGTTAATAAAAATTGAAATCTCTGTCGAAATGTTCCATAATATAAATCCAATCGAAGACAATTGGAAAAGAAAAACCGTCAGATTAACCCGAATGATTGAGCTTGATTTGTCAAAAATAAAAGATAGCAGAAAACTTCAAAATATTATGAAGAGATGCCGTATGGACAAGCCGCAAATATCTTGGACCGATGAAAATGGCAGTGTTGTCAATCAGTACAATCAAGAAAATGTTTTAACTGGAAAAGAAACATTCGATGTGTTTTTTAACTTGTTGTCTATAACTCACGAAGAAGAAGAACAGTGCCAACCTTCAAAAGTCAACAAGGATGAATTCTATTTAACTCGGAGTCCAAGTGGACAAATAACTAACGTACCTTGTGAACCACAATATTTGATTAATGGATATTCGAATGTTGAAAGATCATATCTATACTATTGAGATTTTATTATTATGACTTTTATTAAAAACGATTTATTCTGATTATTTGTATTATGAGATTTTATAACTTATTAGATTTTTGTTAGATATTAGTTAAATAAATGAATATTATTTATTATCAAATTTGTTTTATATGCAATTTACAGTAAATAAATTTTATAAATATAACATATCGTAACTGATTACATCTAAACAATATTTTAATCAAATATATTATTAAAATTTACAAATATAATTAATAATTAAAAACTATTAGGCTTTGGATGATAAAATCATTTAATCCAATCAAAACACAGGAGTATTTTGAAAGCGTTTAATTAATTTTATTGAATTCCGCACATATAAGTATGTAATTATTAATGAACCTGTAAGTTGCCGACATATTGCAAAAATATATTTGAAAAAATGATGTTAATTTACATTATAATTTACATTATATTTTATTATTAATTATCTGAGTTAGTCAGTGCATGGAAAGAGCAATATGGACTCACATTCCATAACCGTAGGAAGGTTAAAAACTTGATAAGTATCGAATGATATAATACATTTTCACCTGGATGAACAAAAACAATCCAGTGTCTTTTAATGTATTGGAAGAGAAATTTATCAAGAGATCTTTATGGTTGGGCTGGTATTGGGTATTTTTCTGAATTGTTATAAAGGCATGGGTTTTAATAACTGATAGCTAAAATTGTGACAATCTTTTAACAAATGGATTAGAATTGATGCAATTAAAATATCTAATGTTAGAAAATATTGTTAGAATAGTATTGTTAAGAATAAGGTTTAGTTATGGAGAAAGTAGACTAATGACGATTGGAAGAATTATTCAGAGAACGGGGACCGACTAGAACAACTATGTTTGCAATAGAATATTAATTTAATATTTATTTATGAATATCGGTCATCTGAAAAATGGATCATGGATAGATAAAATGCTCATTTTCAAAGAACCCTAGTGATCCATTAGTTATGTATTTTATAAGTTGAAGTGAGCTAAAATATTTGTTAGAAAAAGTATTGTCAGATTGAAAGAGTGATAAATTATATTTATTTAGAATTCCATGGTGAAATACACTAGAAGGTAGCGTATAAGAATCGTTACAAGATTAATTTCTTCTTATAAATATGCAACGTATATGGAATACCTAGTGTCAAGTCAATTCTGCTTTTGTCTATCACGATAACTGGTCTACAGATAATCTTTACACCGATCGTACGTCTACCGATAAAACTAAACTTACCATTTGAATGGCAATAAACAAACAGGACACCTACTCAGGACCCTCTAACAGAGCAAACGATCTGCCCATTTCTTATTCGTTGCAAATAGTATCAATACTTTATTTTCCACAGAAAACAAGTTATTCGAATTGTTCCTATTTTCTTATCTGAAAAAGGACCTCCCCGCTTCTCTCATCAAAATGGGATATGGTTCCTTCAAGTTCAGTAGGACCCTCTACTACGTACTATGTATTCTGTTGGATAGCATAAGTATAATTATTACACCTTCAAACTTATTGGAACTAAATCGCATTTGGGGTATGAGAAGCAGGGAGAAGTCGTCATGTGGATAAGTCTCGATGACCAATGCAAATAACTTCATTTCTATGAAGAAAGAGGACTTACCAGAATTTAAATGATATGTGAAAAACTAGGAAATCCACATTGATTTCTATGTAAGATACAGAAATGGTTACTACTGGCCACGGTTGGGAAATTAAAAATTGTCTTTCAAATGGAAAGTTTAGTTTTATCGGTAGACGAATTATCCTGGTAGAGGAAATGTCGTAGACAAAAATGATGGTCCCCAATAATTGGAGTTTAAAAATACTTAAAACATTGAAAATATTCCAAGATCAGGTGAATAATGAACACTTGATTTTTAATTTAAATAAAATGAAAATATAAAATAATTCAAAAATAAAATAATTCGGTGAATAAATAAAATCATAAAATATGTCATTTGACATTATTGTCTTCAGATAAAAAGAATGATTCGTAGTCAAGATTAACTATGTCTTGGTCACTAATTATGGCATCAAGGAATGAATCTGTGTGAGACAATTCAATCAACAGATCTGATTCTGCACTCTAAATAAATAGTTGCAATCATATTCATATTTACCTATAATTGCAAAATTTATTTTATTCACTTTTGATATGTTTTCATTTAAAATTTTGTTTACTTGTGACTAAAGGTTATAATTAGGACTAAGCTTGGTAAATCAGATTGTTAAAAAAAATCATATTTATGTAAACTTAAAAATATTTTTTGTCGATAGCGGAATCATTTATATAAATATAAATTTAATAAATAACTGTGTAAGCAATTTCCGCAATGTTTATTCATAAAATATGAAATATTTCGATCTTAACAAGTTCCTGATCACTCATAAAACAAAATTCACAAAGTCTTTCTCTTTTTGATCCTTCTCTGTTTGACTTTCTTTTCCCACGAATGTTTTTAATAAATGACACAGTTATTAATTAAATTTATGTTTATATAAATGATACCGATATCGACAAAAAAGTAATTTTTAAGCTTATCTAAATCAGCGAAAGCAAGTTTTATTCTAAAATATTTTAAACTATTTTAAATCTTTATAAAAATGATTTATTTGGTTTATTCATTTTTATTGACAAAGAAAATTTTAAAATATTTTAAAATTCAATGTAAAATTCAATGTAAAATTCATTAAAATATATTCCAGTACAATCCAAATATTTAAAAAAATAATAATTATGACAAAATTATTTTTAAATTTCAAATCAATAAACGATTAATATTAAATTTTTTCAATTATTGGAAAACTCATTTCTTCTTAAAATTTACGCTCCTCTAAATTTGTGCCACTGGCGTTCCCTTAATCCGGGCCTGTACCTTAAGTCCAAATATTAATTTGATGAACTTGAATATTTTTTCTTTTAAACTTTAAAATCTGAAATACTACCTATTTTTTTCTCAACGGATATTTGTAGAAACATTTCTCAAATATCACTAAGAATTTTCCACTTTCTAAATCTCAATATTATCTCGATTATTTGACATTACAACTTTAGCTTTCTTTAAATCAAATCATTTAGACAACATCCCTTCAAACAACTTAGGTTCTCTAAATAAGAGGTGGGGATCTGTTTTGTACCTAGAGCCTCGCGATAATTTTCTAGGAATGTAGAGATATTTTAGACACAAAATAGCAACCTAGTTAATATATTATTTATAAATTTGGAATGAATTTTAATGAAACAAAATAACAGCGCAAAGGTGAAAATTCAGTACCGAAATTCTAACCAATCCAAACTTACCTCTTTGATAGCTGAGTATTCATTTTGCTATTCAAGCTAATGATACGTGTTTTGTGTAGACTCAAAATATTTACCCAATAAAAACCCCATTACCAAATTTGTTTATGAAAATTTTGAGACCACAAAAAATCCATGAATAAACTTATTAAATTCTAACTAAATCAAAATTAGTTCAAAAAAAATTTCATAACCAAATTTAAGCATTCAAAAACTTGACACCACAAAATCCTGTAAGGAAAATAAAGTGTGGCCAAAAAAGTAACAACAAGCCACTTTTTACTACATCAATGAAACTGGATTATAACAGTGATTCTCAATCTGTGTGCTTTAAGAATTTCGCTGGTGTGCTGCAAGAAGTTAAGAAAATATTTAAAATTGCTTGTTTTTAAGGATAATTTAAATTTTAAAATTCATTTAGTGTGCTGCAAACGTTGAGGAATCTACTGTTCTATGTAAATTTCACATTTTCTATTTTTCCTCAATTTTTTTATTGATTTCTGATTTTTCAAGTAATTGTTTAACTGTATATTTTGTTTTACTTCCTTTTTTGTGAAGAAAAAACAATTAATATAAATTACATTATATACCGCTTTAATACCATAATTATTGTTCAATCTTTCTAGATGTGCCACAGGCTAAAAAATGTTGAGAATCACTGGGTTATAACTATTTTATGATATATTAACAAAATAATAATTATATAATATTAATTATTATAATATAATTATTTTATAAATGCTATTGATAACTAAACTCAAAACACATTAAATTGACAACTAACGGAAGAAGTTATTGATGTTCTATTTGAGACTTGTGACACCTTTGGCGAACACTTATAGTACAAAAGTTGAAATGAATCATAAATAAAAAGTAGGATCTGAAATTTTTATTTATCATCAATAAAATTGTTATAAATTTTGTAATATATGATGACATGTTTCATAATAACCTTTCAGTAAAGCTAGTGGCAACTCGTCTGTAACTATACAGTCGCGGGCGATTTTTTCATTTTTTTGCATCAAATCGCGGGATTTAAGATATGATAACGAAGAAAAAACGCCTCCCGATGTTTTAAAATCAAATATAATAGATTCGACCGGGAAATAACGTTTCCCGAAGCTTAAATATCTTATAAATTATATTCAACACGATAATAGCGTACCCGCGGAATTGTATAGAATAAGTGAAACGTGATATCCATGTCGCCCGCGTTTGGAGGGTTAAGGACAACATTTTATTATCAAAATTAACTTCTATAGATATATTTTTTGTGACTTTGTGAATAAACTAAGTTTTCTATATCCTACTAACCAAGCGGTGAGTAAAAATGGTTCTAACTGGTTTCGTGCAGTCCCTTAAATACCTTCGAACAGTAGTTGGTAGCTTCATGTCAACTGTTATTTGACACTTGCAAGTGGTGATAAGTGTAGAGCATAGACATCCATAGAAAAAAATCCGTATTTCCGTATGCATAAGGTCGAATTTAGTTGGCTGTGTATAGGCCTATTTATGACAAAATATTTCAATATACAGATCAAATCTCGATATAACGAAGCTCACGAGAGCGAACAAGATATTTAGTTATATTGAAAATTCGTCATACCAAATTCAGAGAATTATGACACCCAACCATACACAAGTGTAATCCTGAGTCAAAATAATGGTGACAAGATGTCTGATATTCCAGCTACCTATTACACGACAAAAAACCAATGAAACAGCGATTTTCAAAATTTAATACATAGATTTATGTAAAAAATATATTTATTGCATACTTAACCTGATTAAAATGATTTAAAATAGAAAAAAATATGTAATTATAAAAAAGTGTACAAAAATTTTAGTTTGTTTAATATTTTCTGTAGCGGCTTTATAAATTTATTCCTCCAACTTTGAAATATTTTTAAAAGCATCTTCAGAAACATTCTTAAATACACTTAGACTCTATAAATATTAGCTCTAAGTTTTATAGCATCTGATAAAGAAATCTTCGCTTCTGGTCGCATAATTTCGACACCATCCGCATCTGCATTTTTATTTTCATTCGCCGACGATTCAATTCCGATACTCTGCACATTTTCGACGATTTGATCATTTGTCAACTCGGTCACAACCGTGACATTTTGGTCTGCTAAAATATAGTCCTCGTAGAAAAATTTTTGAATCGCAGTGTCTATCAATCAATGCATGTAGTAGTTCAAGAATGTTATAGCTATAATGCGTGACTAGCGGTATGTATTTAAAATAATAAAGTGTGACGATATCGTAGACATCGTCGCCGGCTTTAAAAACTTTATATTTTCGGTACTAGATCCGTTTTAGTGAAACGTTACGAAAACGTTGCGCTCGACGTTATAGGGTTAAATATTGGTAACAAATAGCAAATAAATCTACATCTTTATCTGCTATGGTTTCAAAAACAGAATTTCTTTAAAATAAATTATTTCAGAAAGAATCGCATACTCCAAAAAGTTACAGAATAGATATATTGTAGATTATTTATAGGGTTGTTTAGGAGTTTTTATATAAAATTTCCAACAAATTGAGGAAATGATAGCATAAATGTATATTTGAATTAACTTTTATACCAATTCACATCAATCTAGACACACTATAACATAACCGAATGTAAGATGTTTATATGCAACGGGATTATCACAATTTTTAAAACTTTGATTAGTCCGTCGAGGAATTGGCTCAATGACCGCTCTAACTTTTGAACCGAAACAATTTTCTTCAGACATATTTGAGTTGTGGGATAGTGTTTAGAAATGTATGGAAAGGTTATCGTGGTAAATACTTGCATACATGCACTAACCTGCTAGTGTAATGTTTAAATTTTATTCTGATGCGATTAATGATTTGTTCATCATTTTATTAAATGGATATAATGGAAACGTGAAAAGGAAAGTCATTACACTAGGCTGTGTACAATAAAAAAAATTCTTGAAATTACCTACGATGTTTGGCTCACCAAGCCAACAGTTTCTGACATTATAAAGGCGCTGGCTAGATTTCATTTCGTCGTTTTTGACAAAAAGTCACAAACAAGAAACAAACTGAGCGAGATAATAAAACTATTGTCAAAGAAAACTGGAATTAACATCCTTCAATGACCAGCGAACTCGTTCGATACGAACCCAATAGAAAATTTATAGTTACTATTGAATAAAATTATACTATATTACAGTCGTTATTAAGAATTTTAAAAATATATTTCAAAAATGACAAGAATTTTTTTATTATTTGACTATGAAATCATTAATGATATCGATGTTTTATTGATATTCACAAATTTTCGGTACAGCCTTTTTCAAGTGATTTGAAAATGATATCAATAAAACATCTATATCATTACTGATTCATAGTCAAATAGTAAAAAAATCTTTGTCATTAAAAATTGAAAAACAATCAGAGGTGAAAAAAAAATCTTTTAATATTTCAAAAAAACTTTATTTTCAATAGAAATTTTGAATTTGAAATTTTGAATTAGTTTTAATACTTTTTATTATTATAATAAAAGTAAATTTCATTAAATTAAAATAATTTGTTGAATCTTTATAAATTAATATTGTATTTGGAAGGCGAGTAATGAAAGTTTTCAAAAGTTGGCTTCTTCAATTTATTCGCAAAATTTTAGAATTTATTGATGAAGATGCTGATTGTAAGGAATAGCTTGATGCTACTCAAAAACATCTTTGCAAAATGATGAATCTACTATAACTAATTTGGAAATTTATTCTGTGTCTACCATAAATCAGTGGAAAATTACAGTTACCACCTTAGATTAGGAAGCATGTAAAGTTTCAAGATTTATTTATGAAACTGCTTCACCATAAAAACATATCCACATTGTTAATCAAAATGAATATTACGGTTTAAAATTAATAAAGCTTTGAAATTTAAAATGTGAGTTTATTGTTATTTATATAGAACTACAAAAATATAGTATTTCAAATTTTTAATATTTTCGAATAAAATACGCGTGCTATACTTGAGTGCACATTTAATATATATATATTATATATATATATATATAATATTTAAAATTTTTGAGGTTAAAGAAACTCAAATATAACACTTGTTTAAAGACTTTGAAGACATAATATTTATTATCTAAAACAAGTGAAAAACTCTCAGGAGGAAATTATTATATTGGAAGTATCTTGAGCAAGATACACACATGCATACATAAATCACACCTTTGATATTCAGACATACATTACATAATCTTCAGTCATACAAATTCAACATACACGTACATACATATTATATTATTTAGAATATGTATTATTTACTGTTATCCTACAACACTCGCGTATTATATTCGCGGTAAGACTGTAGCAATGAAACATTTATCCCTCTGTTGGCTGGAACCATCATGTACCTTCGGGAATTAATTGGTGAATAAAAAAAGAATTTTGTGTGTTGGCTGAACCAAACGAGATTTTCGTTTGAAATTTGTTCAAGTCAGTCACATACACAGCTCTGTGTGCTATTCTTTCAGCTGTATTTTTTTGACCCAGTGACAAATATAACCATTTTCTAGTGAATTCCTTCTTTTAGTCTTCGAGAAACTATCAACACTGAAACTTTCAAATTTGTCGCATCCTCGACCTTTTTCTTTATTTCTGTTAAAATTAAGGAACTGTTCGCTGAAACTACGTTGTATATAGCTTGTTCTGTGTTTGTGAAAGATTTGCTCTGTGTTCTGCATGTTTAGTTGAATTTTCTTTGGTAGTCATGAAAGGAATGTTCATTTAAAATTCATCCACTCTTAAGGTACAATTGATTTTCAGTGAATATTTTCATCTTCTATGTATATTTTCTCCATTCAAAGTATATTACCCTTGTAAGTTTTTAATATATCAATTGATATTTCATCTATTTAGTAGATATCTTTAGCTATCCCACTTTTTCAGTAATTTCAACGATTTAGTCACTTAATGTACTCTCTCACCAATATTACTTCTTCACTGAAAACTTTCTTTATAGAATATAATTTCTACTAATTAAAATTCCATTTGTTGACTTGTTAGTGACTTGTCATTTTCAATGAAAATTTAATTAACTTTTAATAAATTTAATTACAACATTCAATAGATAAGGTTGTAATGGGCAAAAATAAAATAATTTTAGGCGATTTAAATTAATTAGAGCTTTTAGGGAAATTTTATGATAATTTTTAGTAATGAAATATCAAGTTTTAGATGATATTTAACATTTCCTATTAAATTTGAAACATTTTTATTTTGTGAATTTTATGGTTTTCTGTTGAATTTTAATGGATTTGGGGGGACTATTATGTTTTTGTAGAAATTATTGAAGAAATGAGGGTAAATCTATAATTTTAGAAGCACTTAATTTCTTGATAATTTAATAGATTTAACTTGATTTTAAGATTATTTTAAATAAAGTTTATTTTAGGAACAAAATGTTTATGAAACATCTATTTAAGATAATTATTTACCAATTAGAATCCAATTTGACTGATAGATTTTGAATAGTAAATGATATTTAATTATAATTTTATGATCTATTTTAAAAATTTGAAAGTATGTAAAGCCTTTCAGAGGATTATTGGGCAGGGATTAATCTATTTTACAGTAAATTACAATCAACTTTTGGAATACACAGACAAGATTTAATTAAAATTTATTGTTAATTAAACCAAACTTTTATCATTTCAGTTGATTTTTAAAAATATTTTAGTGAAACTTAGAAAGAATAAAATATCTTTGAGATAAGGGGTCGATTATTTACTTTCATTTTCAATTTTTATTGATTTCATGGATATCAATTAAAAAGTAGTATAATTTAGAGATTTTTAAGGGGATGCTCAGTGTGGTTATCAGTATACTTATGAAAATCATTGAATTATCTCTAATGGTTGACTGCTAATTTTTATTGAATTTATACTTGATTTACTGATTAATTTTAATGAGCAATATGATATATATTTTGTGATTTTACAATAATTTAATTTATGTGGAAAACATAGATTTTATTCGATTTAAGTCATTTTTGATGAATTTTTATTTGCTTGAATTTGTTGTGAGAATGAAATTGTGATGATTTTCGATGGAAAATGATGGGTATCGAAAACAATTTTGTAATACTTTAAACAAAATTTATTTTTATTGGTAAAATTCAGATTTTTATGATAATTTTAAGGGAATTTGATTGGTTGAATACATATAGTAAATATGATTCGAATGATGGATTTTTAAGGAGTAGAGTCGGTTAAACATAGATTTCTAAAGAAATTTTACCTTGTAGGTTTTTTAAAAATATGTATATTATTGGTGCAGTGGGGAAAATGTTATTTCAATGGAAATGATTGGTTAAGAGTAAATTTTATGATATTTTAAGGAAATAATCGATTAAGAACAAGTTTGTTGTCATTTTTAAAGGGGTTGAGTTGGTTGAATATCTGTGTTCAAAGGGTAAATATTTTCTAAATGGAGAATATAGATGAGGAATTTATAATATTTTTAGGGGATTTGTTCAGATAGATGTCAATATATGTGTAAATCTTTTGAGAGAGTGGAAATATTGTCATTTAAAGAGAAATGATTTGTTAAGAAGAGAATTTATGATCTTTTAAGGGGAAATTATTGGTCATGAGATGAATTCTTTTGTAAGGCGATTTCAAGAAATTTATTCGGTTGAAAATCGATATAAATCGGTGATTTTTATGAAAATAATGAATATAGCTGGGATTATTGTCATTTAAAGAGAAATTATTGGTTAAGAGGAGAATTTATGATAATCTTAAGGTAATTTGATTGTTCAAGAGAGGAATTTTATTTTAAGGGGATTTCAAGAAATTTATTCGGTTGAATATCGATATGTCGGTGATTTTTATGAAAAATATTGAATATAGTTTGGAATATTGTCGTATAAAGAGAAATGATTGGTTGAGAGTAAATTTTATTTTAGGGGGAAACAATTGGCTAAGAAGAGAATTTATGATCTTTTAAGGGGAAATAATCGATTAAGAACAGATTTGTTGATATTTTTAAGGGGTTGAGTTGGTTAAGTATCGCTATTTAATAGGTGATTTTTATAAAAAATTTTGAATATGGTAAAGTAGGGGAAAGTGTTATTTGATGGGAAAAGATTGGTCAAGAGTGGAATTTATTTAGTGAAAATAGTCGATTAAGAATAGGTTTGTTGTCATCTTTAAGGTGGTGAGTTGATTAAATATTGTTATTTAAAGGGTAAATATTATCTAAATTGGGATTTTTATGAAAAATAATGAATATGGCTGGAACAATTGTTATTTGATGGAAAATGATTGGTCAAGAGATGAATTTTATTTTAAGGGGATTTCAAGAAATTTATTTGGTTGAATATCGATATAAGTCGATGATTTTTATGAAAATAATGAATATAGCTGGGATTATTGTCATTTGAAGAGAAATGATTGGTTGAGAGTAAATTTTATATTATTTTAGGGGAAACGATAGGTCAAGAGGGGGAATTTATGATATTTTTAGGGTGATTTATTCGGTTGTATATCAATGTCAAAAGATGTATACTTAGTGAAATCGATACATTTTTATTGACTTAAGGGTTATCAAAATAAAACAATAAGATTTTGGTTAATTTTAATGATATTATTGGACTCTGAATAAAATATACGATACGTGTTCAGTTCTAAGAAATTGTTCGATTCATGTATTCAAGTATTTATTTGATTTTATTATTATATTTGTAATTTAATTAAAAACTAAAATTGATTAGTACAGGTAGTTCCCGACTTACGACCGAGATAGGTTCCTAGTCATCGGTCGTAAGTCGATTAAGTCGTTAGTCGAGTTTCATCATGAATAACTAAAGAAAAATATTAGATACTGTACTACTAACTTTTAGGATCAGGAGAAATGAAACTACCGAAAATTCATATAATGAAAACTTTATTAAAATTTATAAAATGAAATAATAACCCAAAAATATATATTAAATGTGTACTAATAACACATATTATATATGTATTTAAAAAATTTATGTTACCCATTACTTATGTTGTTATTGACAATTTTCTGAATAATTTAAATATTTACGATTATTTCCAGGAATGAAGAGAAATTGTACGATTAAAAACTATGAGCTGTTGATAACATACAGTAATTTTCATTCAACAATTACCTAGAACAATTACCTAACAATCTTAAAATTTTAAAAAATCTAACAAATTTTTTCAATTATTTTACAACTTAGTTAATTTAATTAACTGATAAGTACTATTTTCTTTACAATTTGCTAATGTGTTGAAACTTTTTTTTTTAATTCTTATTTCAAAGTACTAACAAATTTTATTAAAGATCTATCAAGACTTGTCAAAAATTATAAAACTTTGGTAATTTTAATAAGTATTACTCAAGAACTACTATTTTCTTACCAATTTGCTGAAGGTCTTATTTTAAAATTTCTTCAAAGTAATAACATTATTTACAAATTAATCACAATTTCTCACAACAATAATAATAATAATATTAATAAAACTTGTAATAATAATAATAATTATAATAATAATAATAATTAAAAATAAAAACATTTAATAAAATCTTTTAATAGAAATATTTATAACAATAATAATATTTATAAAATAATAATAATATTAATAATAACTAAAACTTGTAATAATAATAATAATAATAATAATAATAATAATATAATAATAATAATAATAATAGTAATAATAATAATTATAATAATAATAATAAATAAAACTTGTAATAAAAATTAAAACATGTAATAATAATATTAATATAATAATAATAATAACATTAATAAAACTTTAATAATAATAATAATAATAATAATTAAAAATAAAAACATTTAATAAAATCTTTTAATAGAAATATTTATAACAATAATAATATTTATAAAATAATAATAATATTAATAATAACTGAAACTTGTAATAATAATAATAATAATAATAATTTATAATAATATTAATAAAACTTGTAATAATAATAATTATAATAATAATAATTTAATAATATTAATAAATAAAACTTGTAATAAAAATTAAAACTTGTAACAATAATAATAATAATAATAAAAAATATTATTAGTTAAAACATTACTTATAAAAATAAGTAATAGAATAAAAAAAAAATTTAAATTTAAAAATATTAATAATTAAAACACTACTTATATGCGCTGCCCGATATCGGAGGTATGTAGAATGGGCTTTGAATAAAGCTCTTCGACAATATTATTATAGTAGAATTATTTCTTTATAATAAAAGTTTTTGTTGTACATGTCTTGGTTTTTTATTATATATTAATAATAATAATAAAATAATTATAATAATAATAAGTGATAGTTTAAACATTACTTATAAAAATAAGTAATAGAATAAAAAATTAAAAAAATATTAATAATTAAAACACTACTTATTTTTATAAGTAGTAATTTTAAATTTAAAGTTTTTAAAAAATAATATGACCTTCAGAAAATTTGAATGACCTTGAAATTTTTTTTGATGAGTCATGGTCTTTGTTTGAATGACCTTGGAAAGTATGATGAGTCATCTAATGACCTTGAGAAGTTTTAAATGCGCTTGAATGAGTCATGGTATTTGTTTCAATGACCTTGAATGAGTCATTGTCTTTGTCTTAAAATTTTTTGTACTTTTAGACTTAGAAAAAAGCGATTTTACCCCCCCCCCGGGGGTTGATCCAGCGGTGACACATCCCAATACTACTCTACTTATGACTTTCAAGTTAAAATTCGTTATCACAAAGATACCCTTTATACTATGACTATTCGCTATTACCAACCCACTGATGGTGGTGTATAGTTCATTAGTTACCAGTTTTCTTGGTTTTCTCTACATAAGGGTAAAAGATTGCATTACGATATATAGATTTGCAAATTTGAGTATTAAGTAAAGCAAACAGGGGTATATAGATATGTATAGATGGGTATATAGAGATCAAAGACTGTAATAACAAGAATAAATAACATTAATACCATTTATATTTAAAATTTGACATCGATTGGGTTTTTGGAAAAGTATGTTTTTTCTATATTTGCCAAAGTAATCTTTTCTTTTGTTCATAAAAGAACCTGTCTTTATTGACAAAAACACTTGGCAGTATATTAAATGCTTAGACAATTACTTATTCGGTAAAATACTTAAATTAAGAACATGATATAAAGATATTCACTTTTAGTAGACAACGAAGAAACTAATAAAAACTCAATTTCAGACATAGATGAACTATCCAGTGTTGGGCCAGAACAGAGTTTTGTTTGAATGAATCGGTAATAGCACGCAAACACAACATGCAGATTTAAAATCAGACCCATAAAACATCAAATAACCACGTTAAAATACGAGAAAGAAATAATTAAAATATAAAATCTAAAACATAAAAATAAATTAAAATAATAACAAAGTGCAACAAGACCCGCACGAAATAAACACAGAAATAACATGAGAACACGAAAATTTGACGAAAATTTTACAATTCACCTAAAAATCGAGAGTTCATGAAATTAGGAACAAAAATTAGAAACTTAGACACTCATTTTTTTTACTGAACACACCTTAACTTGTTTTAGCAAGAAGCTCATTCTAAGATTTTACGATGTAAGTGAAGGAATGTCCAAAAACTTTCTCCACGTCGCACACAAACAACCTCAAGTGAGCTCTATTTGGGCGTCGGCGTGTGGAAAGGTTTGTAATGAAATTTGATAATTTTGTAATGATGTGAATTATACTACTGTACTATGTCAATTATAATTGAAATAAAACTTTAAAACGAAAGCAATTTATGTCGAAATTTTTACGGCCCACAGCCGACACAACACCGCAAGCTATTAAAATCCACACACACCAATCTAACTGTGTAAGTGCAGTGTAAGTCCGCTAATAGTTCGTGCCGTGAAGGCTACGCGTGAGAACGCAAGAGCTGGAACGTCAATATTATCCTTTATAGGAAAAAATGGGTTGAAGAGGGAATAGTCTTTTGGCTGTTCCATCATCACCTATTTCCCGAAAACTCTACAAATCGGCTTAAAATCGAAACACCGAATAGTCCAGTGGGCACTCATAATCTATTAATGTCGATACAATTTAACCTAAGGTCAATGAAGGGAAGGTGACGGCTGAATCAACGCTGAAAATCGTTACTATGTCAATAATTTGTGATAGTGGAAAACTAAAAAATACGTGATCATAATACGTAAAAATAATCATAATTAAAACCGAGTTTTCAATCTCTAACATTTTCTATCCTAAAACAACAAATTCAGTGTTGTAATACGCACAACCTTATCGGTAAGTTGACAGCTGAATTTCAAAATTGCATCTATTACTAAAAAGAAAATTAAACCCTTAACCAAGATTCCTATTGTTAGAAAGACATGCAAATTTGCGATGAAAGTTAACGTTTCTGTGTTACATTTATTAACATGCTTATTTAGTTTAATTCTTGTAAAAGGACAAATGAACGACATGACATTCATAATCATCTACGAAATTTATTAAATGACATTATTAGAAGGTTAGAATGGAAAAATTAAATTGTCGAAAATGTATAAATATTATCACTAAACATAAAACATATTGAGGATTAATGTTAACTTCAAAATGCTTGCCTTAAATCATAATATTGTATGATACAGTAACAAAAGCTTTCAAGTGTTAAATTTTAAATTGCTTACCTGAAAACCATTCCAAAAAATGGCTGACACAAAAAAAATAATTAAATAAAAAGTAAAAAATGCATCTAATGGATTTATATGTCAACATTCATTAAGAAAATGTAGCAAATGAAAACGGAAATGAAGAGAATATCATCATGAATATTTTTCCAGGAAATTACATCGCACTAAACATCCCAACACAGTAACATAACCATCTTGGTTCAAGGAAATATGATCAACTGATGATGCGTAACGTAAGTCGCCCCACTGAGGTGAATCGAACGATGGGTACGAGTGGAACACGCGATGGCCTGTCGGAGATGCGAAACCTAAAAGTTAAACAAATACTTCATAACAAAGATAACGGGAATTATATACGCACTAAGGCAATCGATGAAACTAATCCGATTCAGATAAGACTAATAACCAGGGAGAATAGAACCACATATAAGTAATAATGATGTCCCAGCAAGCTACCAAAATAATTGTCATTAAATAATAAAGTCACAGATAAATTACCAAATTATAAAATTAACCGGCAGTAAATTGATCACGATAAAATCAAAATGAACTATCAAGATAGATCGCCAGATTAATAAGAATTCGACCTGGCATTTTCCAGAAATTGATCGATAAAGTCTAGTAGACTACCACCGGCCGACAAATTCACATACACGCGTCACCGAGGGAGTGAAAATACACCTTTCACACGACACCTGACAGAAACAGTGTATATGCCTACTGGAAGTCAACTCGACTTGCACACCGCCTCCTGTCTGTACACACATGCACGGATATAATCAGGCTTCCAGTCTGAAAATTTCATTTTTTAACTACTAAAATGTCACAAACTACGAAATTTCCAAGATATGGAGCGAACGATGGCCCACGGAGAGACGAGGCCGATGGGATCTCAATGGAGGCGAAAACGACGGCCCGAGAGGGTGAGTTTCATATTCTATCAGAAGACTATTATCTTCAGCAGATCCCGATGAACTTTGTCATAGATTTGATAAAAAATACATGATTTTTCTCTCAATTAGTTTACTGAAAATCTCGACATATCACTCGCAAGTAGAACCGATGGGGACCATGAAGCCCCACTCGGAAATTCTAGAACCAAGCATAACATAGAAAATATCGTCAACTGTGCTCGCGTTTTGGCAATAATGAAATATATGCCACAGTTAATACCCTCGATCACCCCAATGAATCACGATAAAGTGAGCCAAAACTGCAAGTCAACTGGCATGACCCCAATGTTAGGAATGAGTCCCGAGATTCCCCAAAGAACTATCAGCTATCACCTTGCAATCTGATATCCATTCAGTAACTAAGCTTCATCATAGCGAAAGCGAACAGAGTCAAGTTCTTCCAAATCGAATATTATCAGGAGAGAGCTAACGAAACCAAATCCATTCCATCTTAATCACGATGAAATAAACACTGCAAGTCAACTGGCATGACCCCAATGTTAGGAATGAGTCCCGAGATTCCCCAAAGAACTATCAGCTATCACCTTGCAATCTGATATCCATTCAGTAACTAAGCTTCATCATAGCGAAAGCGAACAGAGTCAAGTTCTTCCAAATCGAATATTATCAGGAGAGAGCTAACGAAACCAAATCCATTCCATCTTAATCACGATGAAATAAACACTGCAAGTCAACTGGCATGACCCCAATGTTAGGAATGAGTCCCGAGATTCCCCAAAGAACTATCAGCTATCACCTTGCAATCTGATATCCATTCAGTAACTAAGCTTCATCATAGCGAAAGCGAACAGAGTCAAGTTCTTCCAAATCGAATATTATCAGGAGAGAGCTAACGAAACCAAATCCATTCCATCTTAATCACGATGAAATAAACACGCGTACATAATAGAGAAATAAACTAAGATCGTCATATATGCATCAGCTGAACCTAACGACTTACCAGTGAACGACACACTACTCGAACCAAACTGTAATCCAAACCATCAGCGTAAGGCAGCTACGCAGTTGCATGGCCCAAGGTTCCAGAAAGCAATACAACGACCACGCACGAACGTACATCACCCCCCCCAAATTCTCTAGTTGGCCTTATTAATACCAGACTATATCCGCGTTTCCTTCTCGTTAATTAGTTAAAATGATTTAGCAATTCACGATCGATTAGTTCTACAAAATTTATTCAGTAACTCACGAACGACTAGACCAAAAAATTCATTCAACAATTCATGTTTTGATTAAATTATTAAAAATAAAGTTAATAAACCAGATAACCATCTGAGATGTTTTCTTTAGATAACTCATGGATCGACGCGTCCCGAATCACGGTGCGATTCCCCACACACTCGGCTGCTCGGTGTAGGTAGGCGATGTGGAACGCGGGATTCTCGATCTCTCCAGTGAGAGAATCCACGATAGGTAGCCAAAAGGACTTCGAAGATACTGATCTCCCATTCGTCGCCATCAAGAGAGAACCCGGCCGCAATCCAGCCCGGGAAATCAGGGGACAGGCCGAATACCTGTTAGCATCAAAACCAAACCAATCGGCAAGTAGAAAAAGCTAGGCGTTATCTGGATGAAGTCAACGAGGACATTGCATCAGGAAGAATTCCGAGTACGGATGGGTACGCCCCCCCCCTGTACAATACCTCATTCAAACTCGACGAACGGAGGCTAGACGTGAATTCTGCAGCACTCAACGTGGTAGTCCCACGAAAGATACTCCCACGAGAAATGCGGGCGGAGGAAAGACGAGTCGATAGCAAACGCGAGTGTGATGTGACTTTTTTTAATTTTTTTGGAGCTGAATTCATTTAAAAAATATTTCTCTACGAATTCTTTTGGATATCCATTTTGCAAAAAACGTTTTTTGAAATTCTCGAGGGTTTCTTATTTTTTTGTTGTCAAAGACAATTGTTGCTTCAGTTATCATTGTTTATGTTGCTGAACATTCCAAGTCAATATTCATACAATTAAAGCCAAATATTAGATAGTAAAATATCTTTTGATCATAGTGGAAAATATGACCATTGCATATGGTGTAATATGGCGTTGACTGTCACCTTGAGGAGGCAAGTGGGCCGGTACGGATACACAAAGTTCTTTACCACTCAATCGTTCAATTCGAATTTATTTATATTTCTGTCAATGCCGCAAACAAATAAATTAGAGAGAAAGTCGACAATACGTCAAATCTGACTTGTAGATATTTATGGAATCATTATAAATTAATGATAGAGCACAATTTCAACGTTTTTGATATCCCAAGAAGAGAAAGAACTTTTATAGCACATCTTATTACTTACTTATTTGAATAAATCTATTGTATATAGGCACGAGTTATAAGAAACATAATCACTATGGATTGAAACTTTAAATATTATTTATCATTATTTAAGCAATCATAAAGAATGGATTAGGAATGTTTTATATGAAATTTTATTAAAATCAACGTAATAATGATAAACTACTTAATAGATAAAATAAAAATGACAACCAAAATTGAAGTATTTAAAAATCATGAGATGAACGGAACAGTCTGTATGCTGTAAATGTTTACCTAAAGAGATCCACGCAAAATTATTTACAGCCTTTAGACTTTTCAATCTTTTGGTTTAAAAAAATATTACTTATTGATGAACCACTCAAATTTAAACACTTTTTAAATTATACTTTCTGATATTCCTAATTTATCAGGAGTGACGCAAATTCCGAAATCAATGAGGTTTCTTTTAGCTTAAATTTCATTAATTACATGTTTAAGCATGATTGATATGTTTTGTAACTAAAATCATTAATTCATTTCCCAAAATTTGGTAATTAAGTATTGAAATAAATTTCGATACTGAAATCAAATTATGTATTTATTAGATAAAAATATAAATTAGAAAATATTATATAAAATGTTTGCTTAAAAACTTTTATAAACAATAACACTTACAATAAGTATACCCAAACCTGTTAAGCAACTGATGATAAAGTAGATGAAATTATATGTCTGAAGAGGAAATTTAAAAACCGTGCCAAAATTTCTATAAACTCTCTGAGTAACAATTATTAAGATATTACTTAATAAATAAATTAATTACGTCAGAATGTGATCTAATATCTTTCTTTAAGCGTTTCAAAATAAACATTTAACATATTTATTAACAATGATAATTTTAAACATGTGAATATTTTGAATTTAATTTAAAATAATTGTTTTTTTGTTTACATAGCGATGTGCAATTTAAAAAGTACTTGAATATATTCTTAATTAATTAATAAATAATTACAGTATTGATAATTTGAAAACATATAAATGACTTAACTTTTAAGACTGCATAATAAGTAGTCTTTGGACATTTCCCTTTGATTTAAATTTTTAAAATAAGTGTGGTCTATCGGAGGTATACTAGGGAAGAAAATAATTTATATATTTATATTGTGACGTAGTAACAGGTCAGACTTAACTAAAAAGAATCCATATCTATTTAAGAATAAAACTTTGGCCATTGGGAAGGATTAAATAATAAGTACATATTGTGGGGTAAATGGTTTGTGACCTTGACCCCTTTACATGGAAGCTTTGCGTCCGCCAATGGTTACCCGTTTCTAGGCAACGTTGGAACTGTAACCATTGGTTATGAGACCGCCAAAGGTGAGCTCTGATTCCACATTGCTAAGGCCCGGCCTCATATCAGGTTCAGTGGGCTGCCGTTAGAAGGCTTCTGTCCGTCTCATTATTTTAGGTCCTTTAAGTGCTCTCTCGTCGAATTAGTTATTTAGCTGAGTCTATACATTATAATTATTTACTGTAAAGGAAGAAAATCAAATTCAAACATTTATTGTGATAATTCGTTTTTATTAACAAGACAAAATGTGTCATTCTGTTTATCCGCGCTTTGGGTACGCGGTCGTAGTCTTTTGGCTCTACCTGGCCTTGCATGAGATTGTGATCGTTTGTTTGAGTTGTTCGGCTGGTTCTGGTTTCTGTAGGCTAACTGTACCGGAGCAAACACCAAAGGGTACATCACCGCGCTCCCTTCTTGGCACGCTGGTAGTGCAACCTCTAGACCGAGAATTTGGGTTCGTTGAGCCTGATTGAGTATTTTTTCGTCCCTCCACCCTTGTTGGGCCGTGGTGAGACGTTGGTAGATATTCTTAATTCTCGCCGGTTCGATCCAGGTAGCTTTGATTTGCTGAACTTCCCGACATAATTGCAGAAGTTGTCGATGCCAATCTGTGTTCTCCCGCCGCATGTTTTTCAGTTCTTGAACGAGAGTCCGAGATGATTTCATGTCTAAAACTGAAAGAGATTAAAAATGACTTTGATAGGTTGGTGTCTTTATCGTTTATATTGGTGATGGTCATTAATTATTCTATAATAATTTACTCATTTTATTATGAATTTCCTTATTTCTGCTACCTTTATTCCGTTTAATATTTTATTCAACTACTGATTACCTTGGTCAGAGCTTATAACAGTTCAATCATATTTCGTTAATTGGGAATATTCTAAGATTTAATAAAAAAAATTGTCATAGTTAGCTTTCAAAACAATAAGACGAAATCAATATACTAAACATTTATTGTAAATTCAGTGAAATCAATACACAGTTTAGATTCTGGATTCATTAACGGTAGTTAGATTGATTTTTTCTGAGTGTATGGTGGGTACGTCTCCATTGCGGATTTCGGCGAGCATAAGTATGGCCCCCGGCTGTCGTGATCCGATTCGATTTAGTAGCCTGGATGTATCAGTCGATCCGGTAAAATCAAGCTGGTTGGAGCCTCCATGTTCATTAGCCCCGGGTCGTTCAACTCATAAGAAACTACATATTCCTGAGCGAAATCACGCGTGCTGGAATCAATCCGCTGGCTACGCGAGCTAGATGTCTTCGGGCCATATTGACAGCCAATGGAGCTTTCTTTCCAGGTTCTCTAAGCGATATAGTCTGAATTCTGTCCGTTGGCGTGCTTCTCGTGCCAGCTTCCTGCCTGGCTCCCTCTTGATAGCAATGCTGGGCAGTTCAATCTTGTTATCCTGATTCTCTGGTCAATTTGGCCAATCACTTTCTCAGTGGGTTTGCAACGAGTATCCGTGGTCTCATAACATCTGGCGATATCTGGCATCCGAGTAAGCGGGTACCTGTAACGTGATTCTGTAGCCATCTGTTCATCCGTAGTTCGGACCTCTATGATCTAAATAATTATTAATTTGAACTGTTTCAAGAAAATTTAATTATAAATGTCTAGTCTGAGTCGTATAGGTCATAAATATTAGATTCGTTCTACATGAAGATAGTATTAACACTAATTACTTCAGTTTTGTTCCATAGGATCGTATTCCATCTCTCCTTCAGCAGTTAGGCGGTGATCTTTGAGTCGCCTTCCGGGCGTCTCCTCTCCTTTACTTTCATTATCCGTAATCAGGCTAAAAATGGTGCTGAAGTAATTTGTTTATGAATTTAATCATTCTTGGGTTACTTATATAGTCGACTGGCGTTAATCTATCGTCGCTTCATTGGTATTCCTCTATTAAATATGATCAATTGCTTCTTAATTTATCGATACAATAAAAAAACAACAACAAAAAAACTTAGTTTAGTTTTTAATATTTATTTTCTTATGTAATTTTGAGTAGACTTATGTAATTAGTGCATGTTCTACCAACGGCGTGTGACACCAACTGGTAGTTAAATTTATTAGTTATTTCACTGAGATTATTTTATTGTGATTTTTGGTCTGAACATTATCTGATCTCAATCGATTCTAAATATTTTTGGAGTCATTTATTTTTGAATCAGTTATTTTATACGGTTTTGGGCTTAGGGTTAAGTCGATATACCTCTCCTTGTTTTCATTTTAGGTAGTTTGGTTCACAAGTTTATTTAAATCAGTTGTACCGACTCCAAGTTTCCACTTCAATTCCCTTAAATTTTATCTTAAGGAATATGTGTTAACATTAAGATTTTAAGAGTGCCCACTGGACTACTCGGTGTGAGAATTTTTGCCGATATGTGATATAGATTTTAGGTCGAATTTTCGGGAGATAGGTGAAAGGGAGCTAGCCAAAAGACTAGTTTCCGATCTTCTCACTGTCCTATAAATAAAATGATTTGACGTTTGAGCCCATCGTTATGCACGACTAGGCTCTCGTAGCACAAGCTATAGGCGGAGGAACCGCACTTACACAGCTTGATGGTTATGTCGCATTTTAATAGCTTGCATAGTGTGTGGCTGTGGGCCGGAAAATTTTCGACAGATGTAATATTTTTCATTTGACCATATATTTTGAGTCATTACATAATCAGTACAATCAGTATTTCTCTTCCAGCATTTGTTGACATACGCAAAAACCCTTTCCCATACATACACTCAAGTAGTGCTTAATTAGAAGAATGCTTGTGTTCGTATTATGAAAAAGTTATCACCGATAGTTGATCCTCTTGATAGTTTTGACTGAACAGTTTTTTGAGAGAAAATGACTTTGCTCACTAAATGCAATCATTAAAATTATGCGAAAACGAATTGGTATATCTACCTGTTTTGTGACCCTAATCTTGCGTGTTCTTTTTGATGCATTTAAACAAAATTTTACCTTGATTTTAGTGTAATATCTAATTCTTATTTTGTCAATTTCTATATTAAATGAACAATTTATTTTATTTAATTTTTTAATAGGATATTTCTAATTGAAAATATTCCATTTTATTCGTTATTTGCTAACTTTTATGAATTGTCCATTTTTCGGTCAAATTTTTATGTTATCTTGTTATTTTTATGTTAATTTCGTGCTGATCTTGGTGCATGTCTGTTATTATTTTGATTTATTTTTATGTTTTTGAATTTTTAGTTAATTGCATTTTTCTCATATTTTAAGGTTGTTTATTTGATGCTTATGGGTCTGATTTTAAATCTGCATTGCTATATTTGCGTGCTATTTCCAATTCATTTAAACAAAATCCAGTCCTGTCCCAACAATATCTATAATCACATACTGCCAAAAAGATCTAGAAAGAAGGGAATACAATTGAAATAGAAAAACTGAACTTTGTCAAAAAGGTTGTATATATATACTAAAAAATGTTGACAGGAAGAAGGACATGACACAACCATGAAATAAGTATCATGCAAAGAAAGCGAAGCTAATTAATCCTAACTAATTCTAGTGATCAATTAATGTTGAATTTTGCCGAGAGACCCACAAATCCAGAATGCTAACAGGCTTTATTCAAGTTTAATTACTTTAGTCAATGTCCTAAAATCCTAAATTTTAAAATGTTAATATTCAGAGAAATTTTTTATAATTCATAAAAATTCATCTTTAAAATTATTTTTGGTTCATTCTCAATATTATTATGACAAATTTCCTTTACATTTTGGAACAAATTTATTCAGCAAAATTCAGTTACTAGGATGTACAAATCCGTTGTTTGTGTGAGATTTTTGGCTTAATGGAATTTATGCATTGATTAATTTAATTATAGATTCTTTTAATTGGTTTTGTCTCTTAATTGTCTCTTATTCATTCATTTTAACCTAATGTCAATAAAGTACATTATAGCATGCCTTATACTATTATTTTATTAGTTTGAATTATTATTTTATATTTTTATTATATGCTTTCGACAATTACGAGGAAAAAGTCTAAAGAAAAAGTCAACAAGAAAACGACGACCTTACAATGTATTTCAAATAGAGATCAGACAGAAACTCCTATTTCTCAAAAACATAATAAGCCCTGCAAAATTTAAAAAATGACTGAAACGAATTTCTTTCTAAAAAATAAACTTTGATAAATATTGATTTGACTAAAATTTTGTAAAATTAAGTTACTAAAATTTATTTTTTGTGGTGGGTTACAGGGTTTCAAATCTTGCTTATCTTTATGGTTGCCCCAGTAACTCCATACAAAATGATTCTTAGCTGCCACTTGGCACCCGTTGCTAGGCAACGTTTGTAATGTGTTCAAGGGGTGGATTGTCCGCAAAAATTGAGTATTATCGCTAGTACTATAGTTGCTCGGACAACCCTCGGGTTCACGAGCTGTCGATAGAAGACTTATGCTCGCTTAGCTCTGTCCCTTGTAGGAATTCAAGATCAGGTTCTTATTCGACTGTGGAGAACTGAGACGACGATTCGGCGATGTGATGAAAATGTTTATGATAACGCTGGCATAAAATTACATCAAAGAAACAACTCAACTAAGGCTAGGACTACTCTATTTGAATCAACAACACGCGTCATATTTACTAATTGATGTTTTGAAGTCGGTTGGCTCGACGTCGGGCACGTTCCTTGCGTCCCGGCCGACGATTATTAGTTGGGGAAATAGATTGCTCCACTGGTTGGGCATTTTTCTGTGGCATCTGGGATGGGGCGAAGACGAGCGGATAGGTTACCGCTTCCCCTTCCCGGCAGACTGCCAGGGCGACTTCGAGTCCCCGAATTTGAGTGCGCAGGCTCTGATTGAGCTGCCGCTCCTCCGTCCAGCCTTTCTGTGCTACGGTCAGTCGGTGGTACAACGCTTTTACCTTTCCCGGATCCATCCAGGTCGCTCTAATCTGTTGGACCTCTTTAGTCATCTGGAGGACTTGGTGGAGGAGGTCCGCATTTGTATTTCTTACACAATTTAATTCTGCTTGCAGTATTTGAGTAGCGGACATAGCTATAATAAATAAGTTCATTAAATGTTTCTCTAATAATTTATATAATTCATAGTTGTAATTATCTCAAACATATCGATTATTCACAGGCAACCGATCAAACGCAAAGACGGTTATCGAACATTTCTATTTAAAACACAAAGAAATCAAAGTCAGCTCCTATGTATCGTTAGAGTTTTTGGGGTTTCGATTTTTCGTACGGCTTATTTCGATTCTTTCTTGGAGGAACCACGGGGTATGGACGTCGGGTATCGCGGATTGGGCGAGTTGGGTAGGCTTCTGCAATTCGCCCGGCGAGGATGTCTTCTTCTACATTGGCCAGGTACATCCTCGCCCTAACCACCTGTAGATCCACCTGCTCCTGCACCTGTTCCCATTGGGTGAGGAGATTCTGAGCATTGATATATATCTCCGCTGCTGGGTATTGTTGCCCGGCGAGTCCACACGGGTCGCTGTTTAGGCCCAGTAACCTCCAAGTAGTGGGGTACGGCCACTGCTACTGGATTTTCTGAAAAATTTCCGCCTTTGGGGGTGGTTCTCTTCGGGATTGCTCATTGGTCGTTGGAGCGTCATTCCATTTGAACGGCATATTTTCTCTAAAAAATGCATTAACATCAATTACTGGCTTATAGGGAAGCAGAAACAGTTTATTTAAATAGTTCGTCCGCCTTTTCTGGGTGCTAAACTTACTAGGGACGGGTCGTTGCTGTTGGCTTGTCACAATCAAAACCTATCGAATGTTTAATTATTGGGGAAGTTATCTAGTTGCGGGATAGCACTTCTATTTTATCTATTCTAATGATTGTCCTAATTATGGGAAGTTAAGTGTTAATTTACGACCGAGCTGTACGCCACAATCCCTCCAGTGTCAACGTTTATCAAGTTAGCGCTAGTGTCGAGGGTTGTCAGGACCTATTCGGGAGTTATTATCTGCCTATTAGCGGCTCTTATGATTCGTAAGTGGTCATTTAGTGTCGATAATCGTCTTAAAGTTGCAATCTTTACAAGTTCTAAGTGGTTATTCCCCTGCAGTTAGTTGGATTTTGTCAGGCCTACTAAATGGTTGGATCATTGAACTAAGATTACGGTCTATCTGAGTTTAATATCGATCAAATGCGAGAGACCTTGAATTAATTAATGTTTCATTTTAGTTAAATTGACGTCGATATTTACAGTGGTGCACTTTTGGCCATAATTTGACCAGGATGGTTGCTGTTTGTGAATACGTCTATCAGGTGAGAGGATATCCACCTTTGTGGTTGTTTATTTGTTAGCGAATTTCGTATGCAATGTCGACGAAGAGATCGCGAATTCGCATCTTCCGGTCGAATTGTCTGACACGATCGATGTATATGAACTTAGAATTCTTACGTCTCATCCGGTTTATGTCGTCTTCAGATTGTGTCAATTCACACTATCGCTATAATTGGATTTCATCGCCGTGCAACGATTCGATTCTGTTAACTTATTAATTTAGCTGATTTTAGCACGTCTACCTACTAAATTTTAGCGCCGCATACGAACCTCTGGGGTGGAATTTTTTGGATGGATTGCTCCTCAGTGCTTATTCGCTGGAGTTTATTCGCGGATGTTTTATTCGCGGATTTATTGGAGATCATGTTATTTTACATCCACGTCAATCAGCCGTAAGACTTATCTATGTTTGTAAAACTTTTTCCTGATTAACTTGTTGTATTATAAAGTTTTGTTTCTTGATTCTATATATGCATGAATTGACTTCCGATTGTCATAACTTATTATTACAAAAATCTTCGGAGCTGAATAACTTAATTAAAGGTTACTGTGATTTTGATCGCCAAGTTTATACGATCTACCTAATCCCACTGATAGTTGCTCGTCATTAAAACATGATCCTTTTTTTAAAAGTCGACTTATGAGTTCTTTCATTCTAATTAATGAATTTAATCAATAAGTTAACGAAATTACTTATCTTTGATCGTAAATCCTTAATCAGCTACCTCATTTAACAAGTTGAAACCATGAATTAATATTATCCAATATTTACTTTGATTCTTAGCCGCAAAATATTTACAATCGGTGGTTATTTTAACTTTAATTTTTAACTTTAAATGAATTAAGTTGATGAATCACATGATTCCTATTCCTTTACTTCACAGGGTGGGAATTACTTTGATAGTAGTAGTGATTTTATCTAATCAAAGTTTTCCTTTATCTCGAACTATTAATGTCATTTATCTTTAAAATTAAGTTTTATCTAATTTCACTCAAAACATTAAGATTAATAAGCTTTATCTAATTTATTTAAACTAGGAATCCAATTTATTTCTAACAATAAGGTTTACCTGATTTTATTACTTTAATTTTACTTTTTGGACATAAGTTTTATTAATTCGATTCACCTTTAGAATTAAGATCAACTACTACAATTAGCTATGAACTCGATTTTATGGTTAGTAATAAGTTTTAACTAATTTATCTCAAGTATTAACATGGAATTAACTATATCAACGATTTCGATTTTCATTTTATTCCCGTATCCTTGGTTAGTTTCGAAAAACGGTTTAATTTTAATGTGAAAATGGATCAGTATATATACCTATTTTTCTCGCATGTTAAATTTGATGCAGTAAAACAAAATTCGACCTTGTTATTTTCTAGTAAATTCTATTCTTTAATTTTATTATTTTTTGATTTATTTTTATAATTTTTTATTTAGAATTTTTATTGAATTATTACTAATTCAAATTTTTCGATTTAAATTTCACTTTAATGAACTTTTATTAATTTTTCAATTTTGTCGAATTTGTTGTGTTTTCTTGTTATATTTGTGTTGGTATCGTGCGAATCTTGGTGCGTTTTGTTATTATTTTAATTTATTTTTATGTTTATTATTTTATATTTAATTCCCCCTTTTTTCTCATATTTGATAGGGTTTAATTGGTGTTTCAATAGGTTTATTTAAATTGCATGTTGTATTTGCGTGTGTGTTACTGATCCATTTAAACATTCCTCAAGGCCGTTTACGTTCTGGCCCAACATTTGTCAAGAACAAAGATTATCAACGAAACATGTGTCGTACGGTGAGTATATAACAATGGATATGTTGCAGGGACTATATGGTAGTGGAAGAAATGTAACGTGTGACAACTTTTTCACATCATTGAATTTATCAAAGCGATTGTTCCAAAATGGTATCACCATGGTAGGCACTATTCGTGCATCGAGGCGTGACATACCCAAAGCATTTGACGAGGTACCAGGGGCGTGAAGATTTTTCAACTATTGAATTGATAACAACAAGTACAGCAGATCGTAGAGATAAAGCCTTGATCGAAAACGGTGCACTGTTACATGTGTTAAATGTAACAGATTTATATGCAAAGAACATTTACACAACATTTGTAAGAATTGCTCATAAATTATAGCTTTATTTCTTGGTATTCTGTCATTTTTGTGTACTTGGACATTTTTGTCCAAAATGAACAAAATCGTTGATTTTTATTTCCATCGTTTGCGGGTTAATAAATAAAAGTATTTTGTACCTTTTTGCATGATTGCCAAAAAAATCAGTACTTTTTGGATAAAATTCCAGAGCGAAAAAAGAAATTTGTTCCACAAACTAAATCAATAATTATTGTAAACAGATCAATAGAATTTACTTCTCATAATGAGTTGTGATGTTAAAATGGGAAATTCCTTTCTAAAAGTAGATCGAAATTATTCATTACCATCTATCCTTTTTAAATCAAGATTTTAAGGGTTTGGGTGCTAATAGGAATTCGAAAATGTGGGTTTTGCAATATGCTTAAGAGACAATATTTAAGTTGAAGACATGAGAAAATAAACCTCAAAGTGTAGATAGTATGTTTCAAATAGATGAAAAAGTTTGAGTTAAACTTTCAAGTACATCTTCGTGGATTCGAAGAAAAGCCATGAAGATGTTGCCTCTTTCACAAATAATCAGTAGATTGTGAATTCGCTAAAATACCGCATGTAATATTTGGTAATGAAGATTTGTAAAAATTTAGCGAAAATATAGAAATAAATTTGTAAAATTAGTTTTAATAATTTACTTTAGTGGAAGAATAGAGATTTGAAAAATCATGTTTTTCGTAATATTAATCCCCGATAGATTGTACAAGGTGTTTTAAATTTTGAAATAAGCACTCTTATATTCAAATATATTTTCAATTTTATTAATAATTAATTATTATTTAATTATTTTTATTTTTAATTTTGTTAGATGTTGTATATATTTTACGTCGTGAAAAACTATCTTATAATTGAAGAATCATTGTTTAGCCACAATGAAATAAATATATAATCAGTGATATTTTAAATATTTAAAAAATATATTTTTATTTAAAATTGAGTAAAGTTTATTTGTTATAAAATTTTTATGAATTTAATTTTTTATCTTTAATAGTCTTGTATTTTTAGACTGCTAATGAAGGAATGGTTGATATTTTCCAAATATATATCATATATTATCTGTGGACTTTTAATAGTTGCATATTATTTAGATTGTTTTCCGGTTATTCATACATTTTTTGTCCTTAGCTTTATGACATTTATATTTTCTCTTACAACAATCTTTACATTAATCGTCAAGAAAAATGGATTAATATTTATAATAAGTAATTTGTACATTGATGCTAGACGTTTTGCAATTAAAACTGCCAGCAATATTTATAACCAAAGTCTACCTAATTCGATTATTAAAGATGGAGAAATTAAAATGTCAAAAAGACTGCGTAAAATTCGCGAATGCATAATATTTAACTATATATCATCTTGGTGGAATTATATATCACCAAATAATAATTTTGAAATACTATGCCGTTATAAAATATCAAAAGTTCTCGAAGTTTTAGCAGAAAAATTTAAATTACTAAATTACAGTAACTTGATTCTTACTGTAATTCGACTGAAAGTTGGAATGGCGAGAAACAGAAACAGTAGTCTAATGAAAAAAATATCTGAAGTCGATCAAGAGAAATATTTTTCATCTGCAATTTTCGAAATTCTACCGAAAATACTTGACGAAGAAGACGTAAATCTAACTGAATTGCGTGAATTTCTCTCTGAAATGCTCTCGATCTCTGTATTTGTGCCTCTATTAGATCTCATCCAATCGCCAACTATTATATTCAACAGTGTCATTGCACTTCTTGTCAGAGACCAAGACGACATTCAGGAATATGTGACAAAAGTCCACGAATTGCGTCTATCGAAACAAATGACGAAGAAGGATACACCGATTATTGAAATGCTGTTCCTCGACGATACGACTAAAAGCGGAAATTCCAGCGTTTCATTGACGGAAAGTCTGTCGATTAACAGTTTTAAAGTAAGAGCTATCAGGAACATTAATAAAATCAATTATATCGCCTCTCCCATCCCCCTTCCACCTCCCATCCCCCTTCCCTCTCTCCTCCCCTTCACTCTCCCATTCCCTCTCCCCTCCCCTTCCCTCCCATTCCCTCTCCCCTTCCCTCCCATTCCATCTCCCTTCCCCCTCTCCCTTCCCTCTACCCTTCCCTCTCCTCCGCACTTGACTATTTTCGGAAATCTTGTTTTAAATGTTGAACTCTAGGAATGATAATTACAAAAATTAATTTTTGTAATGTTTCTCATTTTTGTAGCGAAGGAGTTGAAAACGAGGTAAAGGTAAATAGCGCACTTCTTATTGGCTGATGCTAAATAGAGATAAACTTGGATACTTTCAAGCTTTAAGAGTATTTCCCAGTTAAATTAGCAGGCATAAAATAGTTAGTTTAGAAATCAAGTGGAAGGGTGGTCAGAAATGAGAAATGAGGGCGAATAGAACCCTTCTCATTGGTTGGTGGTACTAAAAAGCGATAAATGTGGATTCTTTCAAGTTAAAAAAGTTTTTTACAAATAAATTACCAATGGATAAAATAATTCGTTAAGAAATACAACAGGAGGTAGAAATAAGGTAAGGGTAAATGGAACGCTTTTCATTGGTTAGTGCTAAAAAGAGATAAATGTGCATTTTTTAAGTCTAAAAGTATTTTTCAATTAAATTAAGATTAAGTTTGAAAATAAATCAAGGGAAAACATCAAAATATTTCAAATTGTTGAATACAAACTGTGAGTGATACACATACAAATATGGTAAGAAAAATTTACAAGTTAAAATTTTCATTAAAATTATATTTTGAAAGTTATTTTATTATTTTTTTATGTTAATAAAATTTTTTATTTAAATTAAAGCTTATTTATTGTTTTTTTAAATTATGAGATTTATTAAATTTTTATTTAAATATGGAATTTTAAGTTTCTTAAAATGTTTTCATTCACAAATAATTTCCGAAAATATTTTAAGCTATTGGAGTAATTTTCTGCTTGTGTGTTAAAGCTATTTTTTTAACCTATTTTCAATTTCTACATTAAATGATGTTATTCAATACAGCATTAAAAATCAACATGCAAACAATTATGTATTTTTCTACAATATAAACTTATTTGAAATCTTTTGAAAAAGGTTGTGCCAAAAATTTGTGAATATCAATAAAACATTTGATTATAGTCAAAAAATAATAAAAAAAATTCTTAATGTCATTACAAAATAAAAGTAATCAGAAAAAAATATTTCAATTATATGCTATATCTTAAATTTCAAAAGGGAATTACGAATGGTTTTGAAATTATTTGTGATGTTTCCACATTACCATATTCAATAAATAACAAATCATAAGTTTATTATAAGATTTTTTTTTGTTTTCATTGATTTCTTTTCATTCTTCAATGACATTAATAATTTTTTAATATTTGACTATGAATCAGTAATAATATCGATGTTTTATTTATATTCAATAAAACGATATTATTACTGATTCATAGTCAAATATTATACAATTCCTAATAAGGTTTTGTTAATAAAAAATGTTACATAGCAAATTAAAAATGTTTAGAAAAAATTCAAAATATTTAGTTTATAACAAAATATAGTGACTTGCACAAATATTAACTTTATTATGAATAAATACATAAAAATTCTTAAAAATAATTTTAAAGATTCTTGTTAAATCAAAAACATGAATATTAATCACTAATTAACTTAAAATAAATGAATTATATCCAAGTCATTTAAAATAGTAAAGTCACGTGAAATAATAGTCATTTGTAGCTTTAATGAACAATGCAGTGAATGGCTTATTAAGAATGTTCAAGTTATGTTGTTTTTGTAATTAATGAATAAATTAAAGATTAAATTGTTTTTTCTAACATTAACAAAATTTGTTTTGTCTAAATTAATGAAAAAGCATTAATGAAATTATTAAATTTTTGATTAATACCATAAATCAAAGTTAATTAATTTTATTTAGATGTGTAATCGAATTTATTAATTTTAAATTAAATAAAAAATTCAAAACATTTAAATAGTATATCCATATGAATGGTGTCAAAACGATTTAACCATACCAGTTAATAATATAGCATATACTATTTGAGGATAACAGTTAATATTAACATTTATTTTTACAACAAAATATTAAATAAAATGAATTAAAACTCTTCATTATATACTTAGATATGTGCATTGCACAATGTGCAATGCACATTATGCATACATATAATTTACAAATTAATAACATTTATGTAAGGATTTTTAAATGAAAAAAAGATTTTTAGCAAGTTTTTTTTAATAATTAATGGGAATCATAGGCTATTATGTAGTTAATAGTTTGTTTCTATATTCTGGACAAGATTGGAGATTGTGAATCTTACACATCAATTTCACATAAGTAAGTTGATACAATTTTAAAATTATACTAAGATGGTCTTTTTCTCCAGTTCGTAATAATCTTTTCCGCTCGACAGCTAAAACATCTGACAACCCAAAAATTTGTATTGAATGCTTATTGTTTTGTCTCTCCAAAGTCAATGAATGGTTCTTTTTTCCTTTTGGGGATATTAGAATTATAAATTACCAAACGAAAATATTTCCAAAAACAAAATTTTTAACTTGTAAATAATATTTTTAAATAGTAGCATATTTATGATAAAATCTGAAAAGTATGGGAACCTTTCACTCTCAATTTTATTAATTCTGGCTACCATTTTTACTTTAATGCGTTTCCTAAGTGGCATTTCACTTACTTTCAATTATAATTTGGTTTCTTTTAGCGATCAATTTCCCTATTTTTAATTGAATTATTTTGTTGACTACTCGAATTTTCCATTAGTTAATTAATTTTAATTTTCTTTAAATTTTATTATATTCATTATTTTATTCCATTAAAGAATGATGGTAAACCGGTAATCTGATTTACTGTTTACCGGTAATGCACTGCCTAGTTATAAGTTATAATTTTTTGTTTCGTAAAAAAATTATAATAAATTCAAGTTCTGTGCGATAAAAACAATTTCCAGTAGAAGATAGCAAAAATATGTTTTGGAATAACCTTAAAAATCTAGTGCTGAAATGATACAATATTAAACCCAGAAAATGATAACTATACATTACCTATCAAAAATTTGGGCATCGAAGTCCAAAACAAAAGCCAACATGACAATGAAAATCTCAATAAAAAAATTTAAAGTCGTATAGTGACAAAAATCCAAAAATAATATTTGTAGAAAATAAAAATTGGTTAAAATAGAAAATTTGAAATCCTAAAATGAACAAAATTTATAGAGACTAAATCACAGGACATTCAGCTGGAAAGTTATTAGTATAAGTTTTCCGGAATTTTATTTAATCAATATTTTATTTTAAAATTCCCAAATAGATTATTATTATTCTATTAAATATTCTATCAATTATTGGAAATTTCTTAATTTTCAGAATAAAGACCAATCAGAATCTCCAAAAATAGATTTGCTGCACTCCATTTCAAATCTAAGTATCATAAATACCGTACGCAATACCGATGTTAAATCAGGCCACCAATATACAGCATATATTATAAAGGTATTCTTATCTATTGCTGTACATCTATATCTATTTTTTAAATCTGTTTAAGCCGATCTTTTTGAGTCGGTTTGAAATTTATTCAACTATATATTCTACAAGTCATGTCGTAAACAAAATTGAAATTCTCGACTGAAATTAAATGAAAAATATAATTTTAAATCTGTACTTTGAAAATGTCACTTTAAATTTGGAAATAATTTGAAAACAAATTCGAAAATAAATCACAGTTAATTGTAATTATTTATGTGTTCATTTGACATAAATTATTTGTTTTTCAATGATTTTTCTTTTGATTTTTCCTTTGAATGACTTGAGTACAAAAGAAACAACTCGATGAAAGAATATATTTGATAGGGAGAAAGTAACCTTAGAGGAATCATCCCCGGTAAGAAATTAGTGGAGAATTTTAACAAAATCAAGACATGGTGAAAAAAATATTAGAAAATAACTTATTTTACAATATATTTCGACACATTCAATGTCATGCTTATTTAAACAAACTAAAGTATATTCTCGATACAGTAAAGTCGGCTATAGTAAAAACCGTATATAGTACATTTTTTCATGGTAAATGGTGTTTTACTATAAAAGTTATATTATAAAAAATTATATAAACTTTAATTTTAATATAATTTTTTACATTCATACATAATATCATTATACATTTATTTTCTTTCATGCATCATTTTATAAACAAAACAAACACAAAATTATGTTAACTAATATCAATCAATTCCTTCACTCAACAGTAATCAAGAACTTAAAGACACAGATGACGCGTAGTCATTTCAATGTGTGTGACATTGTACCTATGACATTTATATTCATCTGAACACTATCTAAAAAGGATTTGAAATTCACTAATAAATACAAAATACAAATAACATGACTCTTAGACAATCCTAAAACCTCAAAATATACAACTCCTTGCTCAACATCTTGTCACTAACTATATATAACTCCAAATATTACAATCGAAAGAAAAACACGAATTTGTGTTTACTAATAATAAGCAATTCCTTCAGTCGACAGTGATATTAAGAACTTGATAACGGCGATGACGGGTGGTTATTCAAATGTGTGTCACATTACTAATATATTAACGAGTAACATCAGTGATAATGTATCAATTGTTAGATCTCCACTTACGAGCTTAGTTCATTACATAAATGTGCTCGTATTTCAAAAAACTCATATCATAGCAAATTTCCTCGTAGTAAATACAGGGAATTCAATTAATTTGTTCCATTATGGTAAAATATTTATATCAAAATTATTATTACAAAATACAAGTACACTTGACATCGCATTGTACACTGCTTTCCATTGTATATTTGAAACCATTCTTTTCCTTAATTTTAAAAATGATTTTTTTAACATCAACAACTTCAATATACTCTATTGGAGCTGAGATTTTCGAGGCATCTCGCACCAGCTTTGCTCTTAAATTGTTAATGTATAAAGTATTAAAAATGTTCTCGTTCTAATTATGAAATCACTCGAATCTATTTTGTCATTTTTTGATCGTACATCACAGTAATTTACGTGCCTGGTACTTACCATCGATGCGTTAGATATTTGTCAGGATCCATCTCTGGTATCGAACACTGATTTACCTTTTCTCGTTATGACCGAATGGCAAATATTTTATTTTTTATTGCATTATCCGATTCAAGTTGTTAGTGATTACTTAAACTCTATTTAAAGAGTTGTTCAATTATGTCAATTATATAAAATTAATAAATCTTATTGTAAGAACTTCTTTCGGTTTTCACCTCTAAATATTAACCGTTAAATACCCCTGTATCTTAAAAGATACAAACGGTAAAATCTATGTTTCTATGTAAATATTCAAAATTTCCCGCACAAATCAGTTTTATGAAACGCTGCTAACTTCATTCTATTTTGAAATTTCATAAATGATGTAATCGCAGTTTTAGTATTCGAAGAAATTTATGTTTCCAGTGTAAATTCTAATTGTTTATAAAATAGTCTTGGGTATTTAAAGGATAAGTTGATCTCAATTGTTCGAACTGTACAATCACTTTATTTTTTCGAATCATTACAATGCTTTCAAGAATGTTGATTTTAATCTAATAAATCCGTCGGTTCCTGAGTCACGGTATTCTATTAAATATTAGCTCTAGAATAACTACAGTGGCAGTGATAGAATCTCCATAACCGTTTCTGTAATGTGGATCCAAAGAGTACTAGTCTGTGTACCAAGACGTACATGAGTTAAACATATGACTACTGACAGAATCTCTACTATTGACTAACGGACTACAAAAATTAAGATTAGAATTAAGATTGAAAATGTATTATCTAACAGAATTTATTATTCTCAACAAAAAATATTTTTATGAGGCATTTTCACAAGTGCAAATTTTGGTATTTAAATAAGGTGGAATTTAATTCACCATGCAATTGATTTATAATCTCTAAAAGAACTTTCATTATTTTCGGAATCAAAGAAATTACAATTTTTATTCCGAATTCTCTTATGGCAGAAAAATCCTTTATTTTTTTCAATCTTCATTTGTATCATCATTAATTTTATGATCTTTCTTTCACATTATAGTTCAATGTTTTTTATTTATTTAATATAAATTTTAGGCTGATTTTTTCAAGTATTTTTTTATATAGTAAATAAGAAATTATATCATAAAGTTTCTACAATTAAGCTTTTAATAATTATCTTAAAATAATTTTCATCAACAACATCATTTGTCATAAATTCAAATTTTTGTTAAATCTTCATTGTGAATTTGTGGTTAATAAATTAAATAAAAGGCAAAAGAACGAACAATTGTATTTTTATATTTCAACAATCAAAAAAAGATGTTTAAAACCCTTGCTATTTATAAATTTATTTATGCGATTAAATAAATCATGAAATAGAAACTATAAAAATTGTTGATCTATATATCAGTAGCTCCAAAATTACCTAAATGTTGATATACTTTCGCTAGTCCCTATGTAACTTTTTAGGTCGCATTTAAAGACAACGCTGTCTGTGGGCCTCGTGTTTGAGACATCTGTACTATATAAACTCAATTATTATATACATCACAACTGTATATATAAACCAAGGAACCCTAACATTTGTTGAAGACAACAATTAAGGAATTCTTTTTTGGTCACTGTATTCTTGATTTAAATATAATATGCAAAGTTTGAACATACGAAATAAATATATGGTGTTGTTTAAAAACGGTTTTAAAGATTTTAAAAACAGGTATTTAATGCAAAGTAAACCTTTTAAAATTTTGATGTAATCAAAAATGGTTTTGTTAACTATTTGCACAATTTTATTACTAGTAACATGTGAATATGCTATCTTTCAACTGTGAGATATAGACATATTTTTAATGTTACAATTAATAACAGTAATTAAGATGTATGATATTTATTTCCTCTGATTTTCTCGAAAATTATCATTTCCACCTCCCATATACTGAAATTCGTTTCTCTTTTGAAAAGATTTTATTTCTTTACATTTACTCCAATTATCATTGAAATCAGAAAATGGTTTCATGTCATCATATCGAGAAACTGTTTCTAAAGCATGCCTTGGTTCAGATCTTTTATCTGGAGCTGCTTCTTCATTAGAAGTAGCTCAGAATTGTAATTTAGTTAAAGGTTCATGAATCATTGGCGATTTCATAATTTCTTCCAAACTATATTCAACTTGAAATTGAGTTGGGATTGTTTAAAGAATGTTTATGATTTTTCCACGCAATTTTGCCAAAACTTTTAAGTTTTGTACCATATTTTTTCCTGTGCTTACGACCTGCATTTCCATTCAATTGAGTTACAACTGGTGAATTTTCAAAACCGACATTATTTACCAAAATATTAACGTGCTTCTCCATTGGATTAGCCCGATCATTGAACACGCTGATTAAAGAACCTTTTTGCATTTTTTCAAACCCAACTACAATCGTGCAATTAGATATGCCAGACTTTATTAAACCATGTGCCAAATAGATTCCCGATGAGCCACTTGCACAGTTGTTATTGACATTTATTATTTGAATTCCAGTCATTCCAAAGTTATATAAAGCATTCTGACCGCACGTGCTATCTCCATCTACATAACCACAAATTCCATGATGAATGTCTGCAAAATTAATATTACAATCTTTCACTAAATCATGATAAGTAATGTCTTCAGATGACTTAAGAAATTTTGTCATTCCAATTCCTACAACGAATACTCCACTCATTTTATTAGAATTAAGAAATTCAGTTTCAAATTAAAGTAAAGCACAAATCAATTTTAAAACCATTTATTTTAATTTCATAGTTAAATTCAAATTAACGAATAATTCACTTTAACACTTTATTTTTAATTAGACTTTTAAATTACTTTATTTTAAACATACAATTTTCTAATTTCATAATTCTATTCAAAAACCAAATTTTTTAATTACATTTTCAAACATATTCCAAAACAAACCCGTTCCAAACCCTATGATTATTAAAACACCCAAAAATAACTTCATTTATCAGTACGTATGTTAGATCTCTGATAATTTGATTTAGAAGATGAAGTAGACACAGCCGGATAATTACTCATTGTCGACTGAGATGCGCAAGATCACGATGGTAATAGAATTCCCCAATTGGTTAGGCTGATTGTGAATTCAGCTTTGGTATCTAAACTGCGGTTCTTTTAATTCATCTAAACAATATTAGTTCTGTTAATGAGACTCCCTGCGTCCGTCCCCTAACAAATAATTAATAATTTTAATTTAATAAAAATGGTGTCACAACAAACTGCGGTTATTTTAATTCATCTAAACAATATTAGTTCTGTTAATGAGACTCCCTGCGTCCGTCCCCTAACAAATAATTAATAATTTTAATTTAATAAAAATGGTGTCACAACAATTAAAATGTTTTAATAAAGTCATCAATGACCACCAAACATATATATATATATATATGCGCGTGCGCGTGCGCGTGTGTGTGAAGTCTCGGCGTGTGTGATCTTCGGCTCCTATGATTTATCTTTTTTTTTATAAATATCTTTCATTAAATTAAAATAAAAGTTTTATTTACTATTTTAACATCCTTTTTTAATATTCTCTATTAACCACATTGCTTTTTATTTGAGTGACGTCCATAACTAAGATTTAAATTTTAATATTTATTTAAAATTTTCTATATCTAGTATATTTATAAAACAAATTTCCTAAAGGCATTTCTTTCTGCTTTTGGAATTCAACAAACAGCATCAATCAACAAATATTCATATGCTCATTTATTAAGTTATTACTCTAATAAATTCTCATTGACAATATATCTGCTATAGATAAAAAATTTAATAAATAATAAATTTAATAATAGATTTACAGTAATTTCCGGATATAATAAAATACTTTTTGCCAGAGAAAAACTTTTATTATGACTGGATTTTATAATAACCGATTTTATTAAAATCGAACGTTCAGCGCTATTGCCACACCCTTATCTGTCAATATCCAATGTTTTATTATATCTGACTTGACTATATCCGGAAGATATTCTAAGGTTTTTTTTCTCCAAGTTATCCTTCCACCTATTTTTGGAAATTACTTTTAGCATACATTTTTCAACATTTCGAATTACTAAATTTTTGTTTTCATTTTTGATTTTTTGAAAAAATAATTAGTTGTATAAGTTTTGTTTTAATTGATAAATAATCGATAACATATGTTTATCTGGATTCTTAGAAATTAGGTTATCATTTTTTTTTATCAGTATTTTTTTATGTCATTTGTGATGTAATTATTCATATTTTTATAAAAATTATACTGATAAAATTATAAATTATCAACCTGACACAAATTTTATACATTATGGAATGAGTAATAAATAGACGATTTTATTAGTTTTGTTATGAATTTAATTAAGATTTTGTTTAGATTAAGTTTTCAAATTTATTTATTTTTAAGGAGTAAAAGGATAAAGACCTATAATTTTTTTTTCAGACATAAATTCAAAAGGTATTTGCTACATTTATACATTTTCATGATTAGATATCAGAACGGTCTTTAATTGATAAATTTTGGTGTCGGTTTTCAACTTTTAAAAAGTTATGATATATAGTTTTGGTCCATCTAGAAAATATATTTATTCATTATTCAATTTTTATCTCTTATTATGACTTGTTATTTGTTAATTATTGAGTATTTTTATAATGGCTGTCTAATTGTGCATATTGTATGGTTCACTGATAGTGCTATCGTTAATTATTACATCTCGTTGCCATTAGACATTAATTATAGAATTCAATTGTCCGCGTTCATTATTATTATTATTATTATTTTATTATTATTATTATTATTATTGAGTATATTGATTCAATATTATTGAATCATAAACTGATGCTTGTATTTGTTTTTAAAAAATGTTTTAATTTTTAATATATTAAAATAATTTAATTTAATTTATAAAATATTTCATTTTTATTTTAAAATTATAATAAGATAAATATTTATAATATTTATTTAAAAAATTTTTAAAAATTAGTTAAAAGTATTTAAACATTTTTTTAAGTGTTTATTTATTAAAATATTAAATTAATATAATATTAAAAGATGTTTGTTTAAAATATAAGTTAATTCATAATATTTTTAGTTGGTTTTTTGTGCCTGACGATGACAGTTATGCTGTCAAAATATATCGTACAAAGAGTCTTTTATTGGCGTTTTCTTTTAATTAAGTTCTTTGCCAAATTTATTTAATTATTTATTTACAAATTATTATTATTATTATTATATGGACATTTTTTGTTTTTCACCTCTGATTTCTTTAAAGTGACATAATATTTTCTGCAAAATTTTGACTGTGAATCAGATTTATTTTTTAAGTGAAAAAGCATGTGCTGAAAATTCGTGTTTACCTTAAATAAATCTGATTTATAGTCAAAATTTTGTTGAAAATATTATGTCAATTATTATTATTATTAATATTTGCCATTATTATTATTATTGTTTTATCATTAGTATTTATTGACATTTATTTTAACAATTAATCATAAAATTAATTTCTGTTACAGTTATTTTGTATTTATTGATCTCTTCGGATTTTATTTATTTGTTTGAAAAAATTTATAAATAAAATGTTAAATTTATCATTCGGAATAAATCATTGATTCCAAGATTTTAATTTTAATAATATTTCAATTATTATTTATAACTGTTGCAACTGTAAAGTGGTTTTTACAGACTCATGATTTACAAGAAAGTAATTTAATTAAATATTTTATCTGTCACTTTTTTTACCAAATGCCAGAGGTTATTCGAGTTCTCCATTTTCTAAATATCTTATTACTACTATTTTCATATTTTACAATTAATAAAATATTGTATAATAATAGTGCTAGTGACATTTAAATTCATCCACAAACAATTAATTTCTTTTTTAATAAGGATATTATCACTTTCATTATCACTTTTAGCTGTCATCATTTGAACTTATATTATATTATCTCACTTTTTAATTAAATTACAAATAAATAAAGGAACTTTAATACGAATTATTTATAGCGTAAAATATACTTTTTGATGTGTTCTTAGAATATTTGGTATATGATGTCTGTGTTGCTTCTTTGAAAACATTTATATGTCTGAATGTGATATTGTTTTAGATAAGATCCTATAGCATATTTCCATGTGTTCACAATGATTTTTAAGTCATTGTTAAAGTAATTGAATGGGCTCAAAAACTATATGTTTATGATGAAAAATTACATAACGATATTTAATTCAACGTTCTATTGAATATATTGTGTGGATCAAAAATTCTAATATACCATTTTTGAAATTTTGCTGGAAAATATATGTGAAAAGATCAACAGTCCAATAAATTTGTAACATTATTATTAAATAATAATAATAATAATAATAATAAAAAATATCCAGTGTATATGAAGTTTCAAAATGGCGTCAATTTATAGATATTTTAATTGAATCAGTAATCCCAGGTAAAATTAGAAGCTAGAAATGTGTAAAATTTGACTTAGAAAATTAATTGATACATTTCATTTAAACAAAACTAGTTAGTTTATTACAATAGTAAATTGCCCCATGGGCCCCATTAATCTCTAAATAACACAAATCTAACAACGTTTGAATTTAGCTTCCTCATTAATATTTATCCATTTACTATATATGCTTCGTTTTATCAGTACCGATTTTTATCATTAATTGCTGTTTATATTTATAACAACAGAAATAGCAAATTTCATATAACAATCTGTTTACATACATTTGATAATTGGATATTTTGTCAGTTGAAATTATCCATTATTCTAGAGAAAATATAAATAAACCAACAAATTATTTATGTAAAGGGGACATATAACATCCGTTTCTTTTCTGCTGTCTTTTAAAAAAATGCCATTAGAATTTGCAAACAAAAGCAAATTTTTAATCATATCTGATAGCCATTAGTTTATTAGGATTCTAAAAATTTTAAGGAATGTTAAAATTGATATTTATTATTTTTAGATTATTTTTCGTAATTCGTTTTTAGATTTTTGTCACCAATTATCCCATATTCGTTCACAACATTTATAGTTGATTTTTTATTTTTAAATCAAAAATATTAAAATTACTTAAATTTGTTGGGTTTTTACAATTTTTTTGAATAATATTACTAAAGGCTTTTAAAATATTATGCAGATAACAATCTGATCGTTCGAAAGTAATAGAATAATGCTGATGTTTTTAATCACATACCTGCTTGATGATATTGAAATTTTATTCCAACAGATTATTATTATTATTATTATTATTATTATTATTATTATTATTATTATTATTATTATTATTATTATTATTATTATTATCATCATTATCATTATTATTAATTTATTAAAACATTTAAAATGTAAGATCTTTACAGTAATTTATTATTGACAGCTGTTCATTTTATCCTAACCATATTATAAACTGCTGAATTATAAACAGTATAAGTCAACTAATTGAAACTGCTGAAATTAATTATTTGGAAATATAGGTAAAATATCATATAAACTATTATTATTATATTTTCGGATAAATTTTTGAAAATAAGGCAGATGAAAAAAGCAGTCAATATCAAATAAATTATTTTGATTGTATCAAAATGATTTAATTGAATTTATTTAAAATTTAATAAATCATAGAACTTATAACAATGAGATATTTTCTGTCGCAAAATATTTTAATACGCTTAATTTTCTTATTTATTTATGGTATTTTCTCCCCCTTGTATTTTTATTATTATTATTAATTAATATTATTGATAATTATTTCTGAAACAGTATATATAGTTTTTGATGTATAATTTTTATAATTGTAATGTAAGCTTGATTTTTCGGTCAAAGGTTAAAACTAAATTGTGATGATTAAGTTTATTTATTAAACTTACGTCATATTGTTATAAATTGTTGTTATAAATTTATACCATTCCAACGAAACATTTATCTGTAATTTTTCACTGAAATTAAATGAAACGAACAAAACTGTGTAATGCAAACATATTCACCATATTTTATTTAACACCTAAATAAGATATAATTCCAGGAGTCCTTTAACTTAAATTAATAAAAATTTCAAATATTTTTACCGACAAAACTTTATTAACTCAAGGATATTGTAGAATTTGAATAATTCCAAGTTGAAAAATTTTTTATTAAATGAACTTGCCATTAGACCAATTTACACATTGAAGTTTGCATTCTCAAAGTCTCGGATAATTGATTTACAATAATTATTTCACACTGTCATTACTATTCATAACTCTTGTTTTAATGTTTGTTTAAACCAGATAATAGTGGTATTAATAAGAAATTATCAATAAACTTTAAAATTGTATCAGGTGGTCATTTTACCGGTGCTTCGTAAATACAAATTGTTTATACACGAATTTGACTGTATTTTATTTTTAAAATATTACTTTTAGCTATTATGTTACTTTATGTGTCTCTAAACCTAAAACGAGGATTTTTTATCATCAATTATTCTTTGTCTTCGATGGTTTTTATTATGTTTGTTATTATTTAATTATAAAGTGTTTAGAATGAATATATCAGTTAGTTGTTTATGACTTATTTTCTCTCTGAATCGTTTCTATCTCTGTCATTTATATATGTTTTCTATAAATTATATTAATTTATATTATAATGTGAAAGTAATAATCTTAAAGATTTTGAGTGGAGTATAATTAAATTTTTGATATTTTTCCTAAAACAATTATTGAAATATCATCGTTCTTTGGTAAGCAAACAAAGGAAAAAGAAATTAATTATTATCTGAATTAATGTTAATGTAAATCTTTTATATACTACATGAAATATACTTTTATATAAAGTTTGTGTATGTCATTTTAGTTGGTTGTTGTGTTTCTGGGATTTCACTTCTCTCCTCCAAATTATTTTTTCTAAGAAAGCATTGTGACAGTATTTATGTCTATATAGGATTTTTTTTTATAAAATCACACATGCACTTTGATTAATCAAATCTAAATTAAATAATGGTTTTTCTACTGGACGGGAACCATGTAAATATTGATGTTGATTCCAGAATTAATTCTTTAAAAAAATCTAAATGCCAACCATTATTGGTCACCTTATTAGCATCTAAAATAGTCACATTTTCAGCCTTTCTTATCCATATCTCTAGAATATTTCTGACTCCTGTTGCAGCCTGATCAAAGGTTTTTGCTCTCTCTCTTCACCCTTCTGTCAAATATCAACTGATAGTTTTTTCTTTCTTTTTTTTATTGACACTTCCCTAAATAGTTTTTATAAAGACTCGTTATAACTTTAAAAATATTTTGGAAAGTTGAACAAATACAACTTCGAAAAATATACAAACGAATCTTGGTGTAAATTTTTATAATTTTAATAAAAATCTATATAAGAATTTATAAATTTAATTTATAACGAAAATATTTCCATTTGCTTTGCTCTTTTAATAAAATCTTGATTGTTACCCCCAAAGTAAAACTTCAGCAGACTTTATATTTCAAATATTTCATAAACAGTGTAAATGAGTCTACTTACAAATAGTAAATAGTAAAGAAAAATGAAAAATTTGCAAAAATTCTATTTTCCGACTAATTTATGGTCCATATGTATTTTGTATATTTTGTTGATGAGTTCATCTCATCATTTCCGTTATTTATTTAGCCATCTGCCGAAATAATGGGTTTATTAGATAAATTAATAATACAAATTATTTTTAAATGAAAATTTATTACTATTAATACCATTCATACTTACGTTAATTTGTTTTAGTTAATAACATTTTTACAGTGAGTATTCGAGATTTTTTTTTGTCAGTTTCGATACATTTCCTCCATCATTATGCCTAATTTATTTGATAGGTGGATAAAATTAAGTGATTTATTATTAATATTTTCAATACAATTCCGGATTATGTTATTTGGGTCTGTCTATTATCAGATATTTCTATCAATGACTTTTTAATAGCATTTTCATAGATTTTACATTTTCAATGAAATATAAAGGCAAAATGGTAAAAAAATTGAATTTTTCGTGTAAATATTTGCCTCGCAAAATCAGTTTGATTGAATTTATTTTAATGTGATTTGTTTTAAATGAAATAAAAGACTTTCAAAAGATACAGTGTTTCATATTCTGTGAGTTGCACAAAGAAATGGGAAGGAGGGAAGACATTTGATTATTCTATTACAAAACATAAGTAATTCACTTTTAATTTTTCTGATCCAGCTGAGGTTTTCAGTATTTCAATAGTGGATTTATCCACCTGTCACTTTAATCGTTTGTCATGTTTCTGGGATTTTGTTGCTTTATTACCCAAATATATTTTAGTGTTGGTAATAATTTAGCATTTCCGTTTGCTATCTATCTATATTTATCGTCAAATAATAATAATAATAATATGTACCTAATTATCAATTTAAAATCAACATCAAGTAAACAAACCAAAATTAAATATTTATTTAGGCAGGCTCTTATGATTATCGAAAAGTAACATTTTGATTTAATTTCGCAGTGAAAGAGGAAAACTTTTTGGCTTATGACAAGGATTTTTACATAAAAAATCTTTTCATTCAACTTCAATATAAATGTATTAGTTAATAGTGAATAATTTATTTATTAATTATTATTTTTTATTTATTATTTAATTAACAATTATTATTTATATTTATTATTGAACCCAGCATTTAGACTATCCAATATAATTTAGAGTTGATGCTAAATGTTTTAAAATTTTATAAAAATAATTATAGAAAAGTTTTACATATTTTGATATTACCATTTTAATATTTATTAGCAATTTGGTTCGGTTTTATTTTCATTTGAATTCCACCATTTCATTTTGTATCTAAAATTTATTACAATTTTCGAAATGACAAAAAAATTGGAAAAAAACAATTTTTCCATTTAATAACTAAATATAATAACTAAATTATTAAAAAGAAATATTTAAAAAAAAGGTTGAACATTAATTTAATATTCAGTTTACCTGTACTATGGCAACACCTCTCCATCAGCTGTCATCTATCACTCGTACAACATCACGGAGATATCGCGAATTTGTAAACCTCCACCACACCTTATCAGATCTATCCGATTATAAAGGTTTTTTTTATTTCTTCAATTATTATTATTATTATTATTATTATTATTATTATTATTATTATTATTATTATTATTATTATTATTATTATTATTAAATAGTTAGAATTTAAAACTTTAATATTCCAAATGAGTTTTTGTGGCATAAATTATTTTTGATACTTGTCTAGTCCCGAGTTAGAAATTATTGAATATAATAATGCCGCTTAAAATGTCACAGCAGCGTCCATGAAAATTTATAGACATACTTTATTACCAGATAGTACATATAATCAGCTTCGAAATTATTTGAAAAAAGTTCATTATTTTGAATTTTTGCATCAAGTTCAGATAAAAATTCTGTTTCTGTTTTAGGCAGCCTAACTATTTTTTGCACGTTTTCCAAAATTTCATGCTATTTAGTAATTGTTTATTGAGTTTCACAAATGTAAGTAGAAAGGCTTTAAGTAGAAAGGAGACAAAATATTGAAAAATCGACGGCCTTGAGCAGTTACGGTGATGTTTGAAGAGTTATTCTGGTTTTCATTTGTGATAAGAAAGCACAGATCTCTCATAGGTCTATTATAAGTTACTGTAGTATTACGTCTCTTAGTTCATTTTATGCTTGAATTTATTTAGGAAATACGATGATTCCTTGGTAGCAACATAAATTAATATATCAGATAAGTGAATAACAAAATAAGCCCTTGCTGCGAAGTAATAATTATATTTTTGAAAAAATTTTCGATTATTAAATAATCCTCTTTAGTTTCTTTTTGAACTACTAGAAGAAAGCTTTTCATATACATCTTTCATAAGACTTTAAAAACTCTGGAACTATTTATTAATTTTCTCTGAATTTTATAAAAATCTTTCTTTAGTTTAAATTTTATTAAGAAATTTGAAGAACAAAAAAATGACATTATAAGCAGTTATTTAACATAAGATATAGAAAACATTTAAAAATTTTAAAGATTTATAAAAAAATTAAAATTTATAAAGATTAAATTAATAAATGTTAAATTAAACAAGCAAAAAAAGAGGAAAAAAATTATTTTAAAAATTTTTAAATTATATTTTATAAAAAAATTTTTTTTTAATTTTTAAAAAAATTTTTTTTAACAATATGCAAGTAATAGACAGCCCTCCCCACATTGGTTACACTTATAATTGGAATTATTTCCCAGGAATATTTTGGTAAATATTTATAGGAATTGATAAAAATATCAAATACCACATAGAAAGGATTGAAAGTGAAAATATATAAATAATAAATACGATTTGACAGCTTATAAATATGAAAAAAATCCACCGTTTTGAGAGGGGACTCTAAATTAGACGAGTTGTGTTAATATGTTTTGCAGGAATTATTGTAATTTTATACATGAAAAGTATGATTGATAGAATGTTTCCATTAAAAGGTTCATTGAACATTTATTACGGTTGAACTCTGATGGAACTGAAAAATAAAAATTTATTAGTAAAATCATCTATTTTTTATTCATTTTAATGCGTTTTTATTTTCTTTTACAATTTCGTTTATTTTCATTACGACTTTAGATCTATTTGTGTTACAAAAGAATAAAATTTATCTATATATTTATAAGGAAAAAGTAATAAAATTAAAAGCTCATGTTTAGTGTGTAGCGTTAGATATTTCAAAAAAAGTATTTGGGTTAAAGTTATCATTTTTAATAAATTCTCATTGAATATTTATCAAGCATCACTTATTTCAGCTTCACTTTTCTGAAGCTTTGCAATATCTTTCTCCTTAAATTTAGTGTCAGTTATTTTATTATCGAGAAAAGAATTTTTAAATTGAAGGTAAATTTATCAGATTGCAACTTAACAAATCAAAATAATACATCGAAGATTATCTTTCTTACTTTTTAAGGAAATGATATAAGAGAAATATGAGATATGTTGTATGACTCCTATAAAAATAATAAGGATTAGATTGAAATGTTTTATCTCTGAAATCTTTCTTCGAGCTATTGAACAACCAATAATCACTAGGTCTGGGCTGAATGGGAGATGGTTCAACTGTACAGACCTACATTTTACTACTGATTCCTATGTTCAACCAGAGATGTGACGTGTAACGTTGTCACATAGTAAATAAAGGTCCTAATTTAGTGGCTTGTGTCTTATGGCCATGACTTCATTGATGGTGGTTTATAATCTTAGTTGATGCTGCTGTGTGAAAATTTGGCCTAAATGGCTCCTTTACCATTTCAAAATAAACTCAACATCACACATTTGCAATGCGAAGTGCCTAATAAAACACCTTTGGTGGATTAAATCTAAGCAATATCAGCAATATATTGGGACTCAAAAAACATGTCTAATACTCTGTCACGATATTTGCATGAAGCTTGGTTAAATGCGATGCAATAGGAAAAGGTTTTTTTCAAAAGCAGCATTTCCTCTATCTATCACCTCTGTCGTTAAACATTGTATAACAAACCTGCTACACAATTTTTTGATTCTCAATTGATTCAACATAATAGCTGTTTTACAGACTACTGTCTGATTTTCCTTTTTTATACACGATTTCCTTTAATTTTGCAATATTTTCCTCTAATTCAGTTAAATATTGTTGCTTTTGAAGGAACCTATCCACTATACTCTTCAATCTTTGATATAATTTGTTTTCTTTTTTATCTTCATATATATTAAAAGAAAACCGCAATAAAACACTCTTCGTACGATATATTTCGACAGTTTAACTGTGATCTCCAGTCACAAAAACCAACTAAAAATATTATGAATTAACTTATTATTTAAACAAATTATATTCTAGTAACTGATGGATATTCATCAATTTTTCAAAATATTAATAGGAAAAAAAATTACTAAATCAGTTTCAATTAAATTATGTTAATTGACAAATATTAGTTTGATTTTTTTATCAGAATTAATTATTTTGATGGAGTTTCGTTTTTCTGTCAGCTTTAGCAGTTATTGTGATATTTATTGAATTAATTTTTGATTTATTACTAATTAAGATTTGATTTCCTGTAGGTGTATTTATGAAATATTTTTAATCAGATGAATTATTTTTGTTTCGTTATCTAGTAAAACTTTACGTGCTCGAATTATTTATTAATTTCCAATTGCGATCCCTAATTATTGCTTTTTACAATATTACTACGAAACGCTACGATAGAACATAATTTTTAAACGAGATTTCCCAGGAACCCCCATTAATCGTTTAATTTGTGTTTATTTTATATTGTCACTTCACTATTTACGAATATTATAAATTTTTATTTATTATTATTATTATTATTATTATTAATTCTTTTTATATATTTAAATTCTAAATATCATTCATGTAGGAATCAAAGGTCCAAGCACATTAGATCAAATGTTATTGCACAATTTTTCACCGGCCAGAATTAATGTGAGGAAAGAATTTTTAGAGAATTATCTGAAAACAATTGTCATTAAACCTGGACTATTGAACAATGAAAACGTTCATAGGTTCTTGGGAATATTTCAGTCCTCAGCAGAAAGACCTTTTGAAATATCGAGTACACCGCTAAATGCAGTGAGTTTATTTTAATAATATTGAAGATCTTTGAAAAAAATATTTAAATTAGATATATAATTTATTTTTCATAATGATAAATATTTAATTTCTTTTAGATGATCTAGAACTTCCAAATTTATTTTTAATATAATTTAAAAATAGATTTAGCATTAAATTTTGACTGGCTTTAATATTTAATTTACTCGATTTTTTTCTATTTCCATTACTAAAAAATATCATCCGAATCAATATTTAAATCCAAACTTGTCATAATGAAATAATCTTAATCTGTTAATTTAGATACCTGCATAGGTTGTTTAATTATCAAAAACATCATGTGAAATGTCTAAAACGTTTTGCGTTACCTAGTAAATTTGAAGTGGTTAAGAATGTACTAGCTATTTTAACGGATAATCTCAAATACTTAGTCGTTTGTAGTTTTACTGAACGAGGTAATGCATGGCTTATTAATAATGACCAAGTGTGCATTTATGAATGTTCAAGTGATGTTTTTGATGTAATTTATAAATCTATCAAATCAATTTCTATTTTTTGTATTTATAGATAAATATTTGAATTTATTAATTTTATATATATATATATATATATAAAACTTAAAACCTTTAAATAATAATCAATAATATGAAAATAATTTGATTATTCTATTTAATAATATAACCTATACCATTGGAAGATATCCGTTAGTTATATTTCACTTTTTACATAATGTTAATACATGTATTGTTTTATTTATCCTCTAATTTTAATTTTAAATGTTACTTCGGAAAAAATTATGCAAATTTTAAATGATTAACTATTACGTCGAACCCAAAGCATTTATTTTCATTGTCTAATTTATTGAATTTTTTTAATACATACATTTAAAATCTGTCTTGTTATTTATGTTTATTTTATTCACACTTTAGAAACCGCCACTCGAACATAACTCAAACTGATTGCTAATTCCAAAAAATTAATTCAATAATTTTTTAAAAATATATTCTAATAAAAATATAAATTTTATTTTTAAAAATCTCAAAAACAAAATTTTATTTTATTAAGAACATTTTAATAATTTATTTTTGTTCTAACATAACATCAGTTTACTTTCATAGCAATTTACGTATATATTTATCGATGTACCAATTTAAAATAACAATGTACAGACAAATACAAAATTGTGTTCGTTAATATTATTCAACGGAAATGATGGTTAGTCATTCCAATGTTGTGGACATTTAAATTTATAACTCAGATCCAAACACAATCTAAGCAAGATTTGAAATCCACTAATAAACACAAAGTACGAACAACAGAGGTTATCTTAAAATAAATGCTTATATAACAACACAAACACAAAATTGTGTTCACTAATAATAATTAAATCTTTCAGAATTTATTTTTAAAAATTTAATGAATTAGTTTTTTTGAATAAGACATTTAAAATTCATATAGTTTCTCTTTTAAATTCTACCTAATGATGACAGTGAATGTGACCAAATATATTGTAGTGTATAGTTATGTTTGAGTGGCGTATTTAAATCACTGTCATTGCTATGAGTATGTTATAAATTATTTTATTCAATTAGTTGAATTTATTATTTAATTTTTCAAATCCATAAACAGAATTTTACATTATTTCACTTTATGAATGTTCTGATAAAAATGTCAAAAACTAATAGAAATTATTTTGGTTGATAAATAAATTAAAGAATTTCCTATAGCTAGGAATTTTACTGAATAATACTGATAATTTTTATGTAATATATTCAAAAATTATTCTAATCTTATTTTTAAATAATATAAAATCATATAATTTGAATTGAAAACAATTATAACTGAAAAATTCATTGGAAAATATTAATTAAATCTACCAAACACTTTTTTAGGCGTGTTCAATTCATGATTTTTTTATTAATAACTTTACATTTCTATTTTACATACATATTTGCTCAAATGAAATTTTCGGATATTAGCCTCTTGGCACCCGAAGACAAATTAGAAGAGATATGAATAAAATTTATTAATAATTATTAGTTCAGTCATAAATATTACTAAATTTCTTTGAAAACATACGGTTCTATGAATAAATTACGCCATCTTGAAATATCGTAATTTTCATACATTATTTCAAACTGACAATAGCTCTATTCTATCATTATCACGCGTTCTGAAACTAATAAATAAAATCCCGGATCGAACATGAATAGTTGTGGTATTCGAATTAGCGAATATAATGTCAAAAATGATCCGACAGTCCAAAGTTTTAAGGCTGAAAACCTTGGTACTATTGAGTGGTCGTCATCAAATTCATCATCGAGCATGTTTGAATTCCATAAAGATACGAATTTATCTGAGTCAGGAGCCGAATATCAGCAATTTGATTCTGAACTGTGATCAGAAAGATCTAAGTCTCATTGCTATGACCCATCTAAAAATTTCAACTTCAACGAGGTTACAAGATCTTTAGGAGTCACTGTTCTCATGTCATGAATTGTCTTACCTGGAATTACAGACAACTGTTTGACCAACCAAACTAACTTTATTTATTCTTGAACCATAATAATATACATTTGTTTATATTATTGGTAATACTATTTTTTAAAAGTTTTTGATTAAATAAATTTGACTTAAGCTTTGAATAAAGCTTGTAATTAAACATCATTATGTATCAAATAAGAATTTTAGGATTTTTATCATGAATAATTTCATTAAAGTTAAAATTTTTGTCATTTTAAAATTCATATAATTAAAATTTATGTTTTTCCACGAAACATTTTCGTGAAAAGTATTCATATTTGATTTGTAATATTCAGACTTATCTAAAATATTTGTTCAATTTTTATAATTAAAATAGATATTGCAGTTTGAAAAAGTAAATTTCATAACAAGTTTGTTTTTCTTTTTTTACATTAGGAATCGTGCTTAGATTTTTAATGCTTTTCTATCCTCTTGTGTACCACATAACATGTTTCTATATTTTTTTAAATGGATTTTTCGTCACAAGTATCTGTGTTTGGTGTAATGTTTTTTAGATTATATAAACTCTTAAGTTTTGAACCCGAGTATATATGTAATATTTACAAAATGGCGCACTTTTTCATTTAAAATTTCTTTGCACACTCGAGGTCGTGTCAAAATGATCATATTAAAGATGACGTCGCCAAATTTTTAAAGAGAATGACCGCGTAAAACCACTGAAAATATTAACCCATGTATGCTCCTTGGGTCGTTACTGACATATCTGCTTATAGAATTGCAGTCCATTATGTTCTGGGGGCTTGATCAAGGTCAATGGGTAGCTCTTTCGATAAATTGAAATTGTGGGCATATATGGGTTAAAGAATCGAAAAAATATTTTGTTCAATTAGTTAAAACAAATGTTTGATTCTTAATAGAAGTTAAACATGCACAAAATGTTATGTAATTGTAAAATAAAATTTTTTGAAAAACTCGTGATTTTTAAATGAAATATTATCTTCACAGTAAAACAAAACATTTTCATTACTTAATTTAAAAAAAACCTCATGCAAATTACGATCAGTATTTTATTCATATAGCAATACATATGATGCTCGTATTTCATTGTTGGATAGCTGTCCTTTACGGGGAATGTATTCCAGACGTACTGTCCCTTGAATCCTTCTTTGCTTGAGTTAAACTAGTATTTCTATCTCTATTTTTACTTGTACGGATTTTTTCATAAACTACTGCTTTCGGCAAAGAATTCATTTCTTGATGAGAATGTCTTTATGGTAATGATTCTTCATGTAATTCATAATCTGGAAATGCTGAAAGAATTCGTCTAGTTGTATAACAAATTTCCCACACAATTTATAATAATCTTTGCTTCAAATAACCTATTCTCAGCCGGTGTTTAGCGAGAAGTGTAGAAAATATTTAAAATTGCTAATGCTTATAAAATGCTTATATTTTTTGACAATAATTTTCTTTATCATTTTCTGAACTCTCTTGACTTTTACAATAAAGAGTTTAATTAAACAGTTTACATTGTATAATATTTTCGGATTTATAAATATTATACAACAATTTTTGCACCAGAAAAGGAATAGATGACAAAAATAACAAATTAATAAAAATTTTCATTTTTACTATTCAAACGTTTGTTTTCTGTGATCTCATTTCTGCGGCATTATGAAGTATTCATGCAATATTTTTTGGAAGCCGTTAAAGATACGATCATACAAATGAAGCAGACATTTTAAATTAATTATATTTAACTAACTTAAAAAGTCGTATAAAATTATTCAAAAGACAGATGAGTATGTCAGAACAGACAGAAAAAAGGAAAGCTCAATGAAAAAGGTTTTGGCCCATCAAATATTATTGAATATATTTATTTGTTGGTGCAGTATTTTATGTTTTGCACTCTATATATTTGGGATATCCCCGAAAATAGTGTATATCAGTGGTTCCCAACCTGTGGGTCGCGACCCCAACGGGGGTCTCGCTACAATTTGTCAGGGGTCATCTGAGGCCTGGAAATAATTTTTTTACGCTAGTCAGTGGTTTCTTACTATCATTTTAAATTTAAGCGATACTCATACTATGATTTTATAGTATAAAGTATAAAATATAAATAAAATCAGATGTTTAGAAGTCAAAAACATAATAGATAGATGCAAAAATGCAGTGACTGGTAAGCAACCCTATTAGTTTTATTGTTAGGGTCGCAACAACTTGGCAATTGTTATCAATGGGCCACAGCACCAGAAAGGTTGGGAACCGCTGGTGCATATCGATAAAGAATTCAAAAATTGCGCCCGTTTAATTTCCATGATGTAAAAGCACATTATTCTAAACGAGTAACAAATCTTTGACCAAGACTAAGAAAAAAGAGTGACGCGTTTACTATAGGATCCGTTCATAACCGTTATAACTCTTATATAATGAAATATGATTTTACTTTATTGGTAAATTATAATTGAGCAATTTGTTAATGAAATAGTAAAAAAAGAAGTGTTATCTTAATAAAAATGCCCATCGTTAAAACATGATCTACCCAAAATTTATTGTTTACCCGTCTGTGGATATCAATATAATCAAACTGGAAATAGTTCAATTTTTAATATCAATTGCGATGGCACTCCGGCAATTATCTGACTTGTCTTCCAATTTCGAGGGGCCAATTGTTTGTTTAATTAATGTTCTTAGCAATGGCAACTATTTTCTTATTATTTGTGTACTTTGCTGGGAAATTTGATCAGTCGTCGTTCAATTGGAATTGAATTTATTTCAATAAAATCTTCTATTTTTCCCCTCACCATTTCTCCTTTATGCCAATACATTAGTTTTCATTTACTTTTAGACAGTAGATATCAATATTTTGTTATTTTTGTATTTTTAACGAACTTAAGTCACATCATTTTTCCAACGCCTGGAAAAGGCTGTGCTGAAAATTCATGGTAAGTAAAAAAGGAAAAAAATTCATCCAGTGCCTAGAAAGAAATAATTGAACATTATATTTGATTTTTCATTTAATAATTGGATTTCATTTATTTCATTGATATTTATTGTAATAAAATATTCAAAAAATTGATATATAGAAACATTAAAGATGTCTATTAATTTTGCTAATTGCTAAAGAGTCGGTTGTGAATGATCCGATTATTGTTACTTATTTTTTATCAATAAATCATCATTTTTTAAGTGGTTTTAAATATTCCACAAAAAATGATTTTGGTGGATTAAAAATTAAAATTTTAAAAAATGATTTTTAATTCTTCTTCAATAATCCACTAACTTGCATTGTGATATAGAATCTATAAGTAAGAACTTTAAAAAAATAATTTCAATGACAAGATTTAAAGAGTGTATTAATAATTTCAAAAGAAAGATAAAACAATATAGAAATTATAATAAAAATGAATATATTTACACGTTCGCCCCTCAACGTCACCTATATGTGACGTTGTAGTTTTCCCTGAAACTCATGCCACTTGTATGGGTCACATTTTGTTAGAAATATATTTAGCTACAGTTTTGCGCTAATTTCTGATAAGTAAATTTGTTGTACTTTTTAGTCTCTGGTAGAGTGACATGCAGTTTCTAGCAGAAAAACTATTTTAAAGACTCATGTCACATGTATGGGACACAATATTTTTAGTTCATGAGTTTCTACAGAAAACTCAAAAAATTCGTGAGGGGTGAATGTGTTCATAAATTATGGGTAAAAGTACTCTTGATCTTGGACTATTTATGTTAATTTTTTTTAATTTTGTGTTCCATTTACCCTAAAAGCCTTAGGGTTGTCAAATATTAATAATGGAAATTTGAGTACTGCCTAACTCTACATTTATCTTTGTTCAGTTAATTTTAATATTAACGTTATGGGAAATTAAAAATTCATTGGTTGATCAAACAGTTCATTTTTTTAAAAATAATGAAGCTGAAATTTTGTATATTTAGAAATATCTTCTGTGTCATTGTCCCTTGTCGGGTAACGTTTTATGGAATCTATCAGTTTTAGGTTTCTCCTGTGCTTTTGAGACTAATACGCTGCCTGATTGTCCATGATTAAAATTCAACGCAAAAAAATATCATTATAATATTTTTTTAAAAAAAAATATCTACCGTACTTCAACATTAATTTATCAAAAGTTTTAAGTAAATAATGTAACTAATTTGAAAGAAAAATTAATTTACTTTTGATTTTTAATATTTTTTAATATAATCGTAAAAATCGCTATTTAAATTTTAAAACTTGGTTATAATATTGAAAACAGTTTGCAAAGCACAGTCTGTTTATGGATTTGAGTATTTTGTTCGCAAAAAAATAATTCATATATCTACCGCTATTTCATGTAACACAAAATCTATTCTAGTAGCCTAAATTTAAAAAATAGAAAATATAAAACTTTTTAAAATTATAATAAAGAAATTTAATATGAAATTAATAAATTTTTAGTAATAAAGTTAGCCGAGCTCGATGCACCTCCATGGAGAACCAATGATTTATAGTTTAAATGTACCTATATAATAACAGTAAAAATTACCTAATGTGATCATTAGTTAATTTTGTATGATAATTGAACTATTAATAATAATAATTTCACTAATTGCTAGTGAATTAATTAAAAATTATATTAGTTTTTAAAGCTTAGTTGATAACGAAATAATAAGTCCGTGTGAGTCTGGAACTCACCTTTAGTTTGTGTAAAAAAGAAAGATAAAGATGAGATCCGGATTTGTTTAGATTATAGATCGTTAAATACGGTGACAGAAAGACCCATTTTTCTCATTCCAAATACTCAAGAAATGTTAGATATTTTGTGCGGCACCAAATATTTCACCACACTTGATTTAGGAAATGCTTATTACCAAGTTGAGTTACAAGATGAATCTAGATTAAAAACAGCATTTTCCACAAATAATACTCAGTATTGTCTTAACCGTATGCCATTTGGGATTGCGTCTGCAACATTTTAAAAGCTCACGAATAAAATATTAGGGCCACTAAATTGTAAAGAAGCTGTTGTTTATCTTGACGACATATTAATATTTTCTTCTTCCTTACAAGAACATTATAAGAGAATAAGAAAAGTATTTCAAAGAATAAGTGATTCTGGGTTAAAGATAAGTCCAGAAAAATGTCAGTTTATTAAAAAAGAGATAAAAGTTTTAGGACATGTAATAAACGAGGAAGGAATACATACTGATGACAAAATAATCGCGATTGAAAATTTTGAATCTCCGAAATGTGTTAAAAAATTACGAAGCTTTCTTGGATTAACGAATTATTATCGGAGGTTTATAAAGAACTATAGTATGTATTCAAAACCACTCGAGAAATTGTGTGGTGTAAATCAGACAAAAATTATGTGGACAAATAAATGCGAAGACGCTTTTCAAGTATTAAAGAAAGCATTAGTAAAGCTACAATTTTAGTATTCCCTGATTTTACAAAGGTATTTATTTTGGACACAGATGCCAGTTTCGGCAGAATTGGAGCAGTTTTATTGCAGTTGGATGAAAATGGTTAAGAAAGAGTAATTGCATAAAGAGTAAGGTTTAAATTAAGGACAGATAAAAAGGCAATAACGTTTATGTTGAAGACCAAGAGACCAATCACACCTCAATTTCAAACATGGATCAATCAATTAAGTGGTCTAAATATTGAAATGGAATACCGTAAAGGAGAAATGCATTCTAATGCAGATGCACTGTCGAGAACTGAATGTGATACGTACATACGTGCATATGTCAAACGATTTACGAGGAACCAAAAACTAAAAACAAAGGTTCTATCACTCATGTATCAAGAAGATGGAAAACTGTGGCAACAAGATTCTAAGTAAATAGAAAATATCAAGAAAGATATACTAATGGGGAAGGAAACAAAATTTATAGAAAGTAGTTACATTATTTGTTTTGTACACTAATAGAATTTTGTGTCATGCTAGAGTGAATAAAGTTCACGAATATATTTCTAGGAAATTTGATATGAGAAACAGACAAAAATTTATAAAAGAAGTAGTCGGATCGTGCGAAAATTGTCAAAAATGAAAAGCTATGACCACCCGAACAGCAGAGAAGCAAATTAAACCTAAGGAAATTTATTTATTTGAATATATTTTCATCGACTTTTGTGGCCCAATGAAAACTTCTAGGAGTGAAAAGAGATATATTTTGGCAATTATAGACCAATTTAGTAAGTATATTTCTTTCAGTGCAGCTTCTGGTCAAGATGAAAAGACAATTGAGAGTTTCTCACTTGCTTTAGATAATAAATATTATGTCTCCAAAGTCTTCTAACATATATGATATAGTAAATGTCTAATAAATGTACACATTGTGTGATTATTTATTATTCAATTGTTAGACAAAATTAGTTTCATTATTTTTTGTCCTCCCTGAAAGAAAAAGCTGTCATAAAGATCTGCAAGAGTAATTTTAAGGCTTACCCACATTTTTTTTATTAGAAAGTTCTTATTTATATTTTTGTTACATTTCTTATTATATTGTTAATATTCATTTTACTTGAAATTTTTTGTTAAAAAGAATTTTTAAAACTCCGTATTTATTTACTTTCATGGTGCAAATCGCACTCGAATCTAAAAGTTTTTGTTATTATTGACAAAATATTATAAATCATAGTTTTCGTTTCCATTTAAATTTCTAATAAACAACGAATTTTACATAACAAATTTATTGAAATAAGCAACAACTGTAATTTTAGAAAAACGGAAATTATGCATTTAGTATCGGAATGTTTTGGAAATTAGCTTTTTCACCGTTCTAAAAAAGTATCCGATAAATAGGCAATTCTGTTGAAATAAAAATAGCGAAGAAAATATTTGGACTAATTCAAAGGTTATTTCTGAATCGGTAAACATCCAAATAATGTAGCTGATGTTAATACTAGAAGTAAGGATCAGGAAAACGAGAGAGAGAGCTATAATTTGCATACTCGACCGAAATTCTTTTCGTTTAGCCTTCAGTTTTTGAGAGGGGTTAATTTTGATATCACACAACAAGAGTTCCCGATTTCGGTAGTGGCTAGCCAAGTTGATAACGAGTGTGATGTTTGCAATGAACATGGCGATGATGATCACCATTCCATTGGGATTGATCAGAATCTGGAACCATGTGAATAGATGTTTACTGATTTTGTTTTCGTAGTACGGAATACAAATGTTTCCGGTTGACCAGTTATTAGTTATTGTGTACACGAAACTGAATGGTAAGCTCAGTATTAAATCTGCACAACAGACGGCCAGTGAGATAAATAGTGCTGATTTTGCTTTCCAATTACGAGAACGAATCGGTTCCTGGAAAGCAACGCAACGATCAACTGACATGGCCAATATAATGTTAAAGGCTAAGCCCAAGCAAAATTGCATTAGTGCGCCGTAAATTTTACAAAAGATTTTGTTTTGATTAAAGTAGTGATTCAATTTGAAACTGTGCATTGGAATTAGAAGTAACCAAAACCAAATAATGTTAAACATGAGCTCTACGAAAGCTAAGACTGTCAAATACATTGTATGACGATTGACGTGTTTATGGTGTAATGGCAGGCAAATACACGCAAATAAATTGCTAATAAATCCTATAACCGCAAACAGGGGGCTCCCATATCTGGCCAGTTCTGCATTGACTCGGTTCAGGTACAAGACCAGTGCTGATGAATTAGTTTCATTCATATTTGCGCGGAACGAGAATTAGAATATTTGAGGAAATCAACATATCATTGGCACTGAACACTTATATTATTATTGATAATATATATATATATATATCGGTTCTGGTAATTGGTTGATTTTGTTCTCCATTTATAGTTTGTTGGGCAGCGGAATTAAAATTATAATTTTTTTTAATACTGGTGTATTTGTTAAATTTGTCGAAAAGTTTGTAAGAATAAAATGAAAAAGAATATTTTATTTTTGTTGAATAATAATTGTACAGGGTTTCCCAATATTAATGAATTGTGTAAAGTGCGGCTCACTTTTTGACCCCCTCGCTTTCTTACTACTATTTACATGACAGTAAATAAAAATATAATTCTTTTTACGCAGATGAGTATTGGGTACCAACTAATGTTATTATTTTTATTTTTAATAATTAATTATTTATTTATTTTACTTCAAGTTATATATTTAATGATCTTTACACACTGTGTAATGGTTACACTAAATATTAATTATTTTTATAATTATTAATACGATAATAAATAATTATCAATGTACACTTATTAACTCGATATGACAATAACAATGATAATCACAAGTATGCCAATAATGTTAATAATTTCTTGAGCAATTTGAGAGATTATAGTGCTAAAAATTTTATTTCGTTTATTCTTGACGGTTCTGTAAATAGTAAATATTAGTGATTAATATGTTTTATTTTTGTATCTTTCAATGTTATCTCTTTCATTTTTGTTGTATTCATATATAATTATATCACCACTTGTTCACTTTTTACCCCTCTCAGTTATTACTAATAAACATCAGTAATTGCCAGATATTTTCCTTCATTCTGTTGCATGATTCTTAAATTGGCTGGATTTTGAAATTTATACTTCATTAATATTATTATTAAATTTTATTTTTCTAATTATTTTTTCATTTTAATTAATTAATTTTATTTTTATCAACTATTTATAATTAATTACTTTCAATTATTTTATTAATTATATCTAGTAATTTTCCTCCTATTATTATTATTATTTTTATTATAAATTAATATAATTTTGGTTGTAATGATGTATGAATGTCAGTGATTTTGCTATTGTGAAAGAGAAAAAAAAATTAGGTGTACCAATTAATACTCGGGTTTATGTTGTGTTTAGAGTTTTTTTGTATAAGGGTAGAAACATACTGTATCAATCTAAAGAAAACATACATACTAATCTAACGAATAACAAGAGCAAAATGTTTTCAGACTTTATTGTATTTTAGTCAACTTTTATGCTAACCAACGTTACAGGAACCATTCTGTCGCATTTAGAATTTACACAGTCAACAAGTTGATTTTAACCTAAATTTTGCAGCGATTTTTTTTGCTTAATATTAAACTGATGATTTTTAAATAAGGTTAAGTAAATTTATTTCATATGGTGGAGACGAAAAAGAGTAAATCATTTAAAATATTTCTACTTATTTTTATATCTTTATAGAAAAATGTGTTTGGATTTTTAGGTCATGGTCATCTGTATGTTACCTTAACTCGCGGTCGAGATCATGAAAATTTTAAGATTTTTTTAAAGAATACTATATATCAAGATGCATTTTTCGGAAACACTCGCACTTTTACTAAAAATATTGTAATTAAAGAACTATTAAATTAAGCATTTTTTATTATGAAATAAATAAAAATATATTTTTAGAAAAAATACGTTTTAAGACCGCTAATTAACTAATTAATTAATTAATTAATGTAAATATAAACTTCAAACAGAGAAAGGCCGTTACTTTTGACCGGTTACAGCTAGTTATTTATATTTTATTAATTTAATTTTGTTTATTTATGTTAATTAATTCATGTCGATGATTTGATGACCAATTGAGGAAACGTAAAAATATATTAATTTACAGGAATGCTTCCCAGAGCGGATTCCGCGGAACCCCGGGGTTTCTCAACGGGGACTGTCTTGGGTTCCATGAAAATTATCAACTAATTAATAAATTTTTGTGAGAAATTTGGCGCATTAGCTTTTTTTTTCTACGAATAGCACATCTGTGCCATATGTCATTATACACATGTCGTATGCGAATTAAACCATATATTTCAATTTGTAACATTATTTGAAAAATGTAATCTTGAATTGACTACCGACTTGTCTATTAAAATTCATTTTATTACGGACATGTAACAATATCATATCCAAGTTTATACACATGGAATGAGTTGCACTACTACGACTCCATTATACACCAACTCACCTTGAGGTTGTATGTAAATTAGCCACTGCGACAAACCTACACCAGTGATTATCAACCTGGGAGATATCGCCCCCTGGTGGGCGATCGACATCTTAAAGTGGGCAATTATTTGACTATACGCTTTTGGGGGGCGATAGTCATTTTGAATACCCACTTGCAGTGATGGTTCATGCAATCTGTATATAAGAGACGCCGCTGCATTTTATATTGCGTTGCGGCCGGGTCTAATGTGTGCATGTCTTAGATTCGCTTTGCGTGTGCAACGGTTTCAAGCCTTTAGTCGAGTTTAGTCAAGCAGTCAGTAATAGTAGTGTTCAATTTAATTTTAATGTTGTGTGTTGTGCTGTCGCCATATAATTTCAATTATTTTTAAAATAAACGTATTTCATTTTGTTCTGTATATCATAGGTAAGTAATTATTACTTATACTTATTGATTTAATATTATTTTCTATTAATTTAACTAATATTAAAAATATTTAAATAAAAAAACGACCTAAGAATCGAACCCGGCACTATTAGATACTAGCTATGATTTTTTTAATTTGAATTTTAGATCAACCTCTAAAAATGTTCCAGAAAAAGAAATGCCGGCACTATTCTGTTGAGTATGTAAAGTTTGGTTTTATTTCTTTGCCACAAAATAGCCAACTTCCAATGTGTTTACTATGCAATCAGGTATTTTCTAATGAAGCAATGAAACCATCCTGGATGATTGAACATTTAAAAAGAAAACATCCGCAAGCAGAAAGAAGACATTGAATATTTCAAAAATTTAAAAATTATGTTTACCAAAAGAAATAAAATAATCGATGTATTCAAAACAACACAAATATAAATAAGGGATTGGAGATGTCGTATAAGATTTCACGTATAATAACTCAAAATGCGAAACCTCGTAATATGGGAGAGAAATTATTATTAACGGTTATAAAGGAAGTTCTTACCATGACTTCAGCAGATCCAGACAATATTTTGTCAATGATTCCATTAAGTAATGATACCATATCAAGAAGGATTAATAAAATGGCCAGTGATGTTGAAAATCAAGTTACTGTGGATCTCCAAATACGATAGTTCACTATACAGTTAGATGAGAATAGTGTGCGGGATAGTGATGTAATATTAATGTGTTATGTTATGTATATAAAGGATGCAAAAATCATGGAAGAAATGTTATTCTGCAGACATTTAGTCACTGATACGAAAGGCACATCAATATATGAATGTTTTAAAACGTATTTTGATCAAAAACAAATTACTTTAAAAAATATAATAGCCTGTGCGACGGATGGTGCCCCTTCGATGGTACGACGTCATCGTGGTTTTATAACGATGTTAAAGAGAGAAAATCCAGATATGTTTACAATTCATTGTATAATTCATAGGCAAAACTTGGTTGCCAAATCCATTGGCGGAGATTACACGAAACAATGAATTTAGTAATATCAATAATTAACAAAATAAAAGCACATCCACTTAATGATAGATTATTTCGGCAACTTTGCCATGAAAATTATGAAGAATATGAGTGATTATTGCACACGGAGGTCAGGTGGCTATCTAAAGGAGGTTAGCTCAGAAGAATGTTCGACCTATTTGATACAGTTATTACTTATTTAGGATCAACAAATTATAATATTCCAATGGAAATATCTGTTTTAAATAGTGACATAGCTTATTTGGCAGATATATATGCAAAAATAAATGAATTACTTTTGAAACTACAAGGAAACAATATAAGCATAACCCTTAAAGTGAAAAGTTTGATTATTGGATTTATAAAAAAATTAAGTCTATAAAAATAACATTGCTAGAAAAGATTTTACTTTATTTCCCTGTTTAAGTAAAATAATTGCAGTTTATTATAAGCATTTGGAGAGCCTAATTGTAGATATGAAACTTCGGTTTAAAGATGTCGAAAATATTCATATTCCTGATTGGGTTATTAATCTATTTAGTGCTGATCCTACAAATGCTCCTTCGCATATCCAAGAAATGTTAGTAGATTTGCAGGCAAATATAGAAGAAAAACATTTATTTTTAATTATGGCATTTCCAACTTCATATCTAGTTGAAAAGGGTTTCAGTGCTGTTTCTCAAATGCTGACTAAGCAAAGAAATCGCCTAAATATTTGCGGACAAGGTGACTTAAGATTATATCTCTCGAAATTAGAACAAAATATTATTAAACTTTGCAGATATCACCAACCTCAAGGTTCTCATTAAAACTTTAAATTTCATTTAGCTTATTATTTATATGTTAGGTTAAAATTAAAGCAAATAATTATATTACTTTATGCATCTTACTTTTTGTAGGTTAAATTAAAATTCTAAGAAATAAATGTTATTCTACTTTTGTTTCTTTCAAATTTCTTTGGATATATCTTAGTAACGCCTAATCTAAACCAAACCTACCTTATATTAGGGATTATCATGCAATTTTTATCTGTTAAAATTTATAGGGGGGCGAATTAAGAAGTGGGCGTTTGTTCCAAAAAGGGTTGAGAAACATTGATCTAAACTATAATTGGAGTCTATTCCGTATATGGTTGTCAAACTTGGGGGGGGGGGAATATGAGCACAACTTATTATTTTATTCATCACTCATTTTTATACTTCTATTCTCTGACTTGTCATATAGAATGATAAGAGCTTTATCTTTGTGAAGCAGTTATTGAATTTAATCGTTGTTTCAAGTTCAATTTTTAGAAAGTTTTCTCCAAATTTCAGAAAAGCGTAATCTTTTCAGCCATGTAAACATGAATATTTCCTCCGAATTTATAATTTAGTTGCATAAACCCGTAAACTCAACATGTAAAGACATTGTTAAATGACATCCATTATTGGTACTTCTCCCGAGTTATTGCTATTTCTTAGTTTCAACTGGACCATTTTAATAGAAGCGCCGAAGAATTAAATCTTTTTTGCAATCAAATATTTCTAATTTTTCATTAATCTATTTTCATTTTTAATTTCTTTCAAGTCTATACATAATTCTTTTGCTTTTTACATAAGATTTGTTCATTAACTTTTGAGCGGACGCGCATTTTATTTTAACATGAGCGAGAGGACGCCGTAACCTTTAAGTCATACAGTTTGCAACAAATATTCACTTTTATGGTAAAAAATGTAATAATTTAAAAATTAGTCATTTCATTAGAAAATTAATATGTTCTCCGTAAATTTTACAACTGCACGCCCGTTCAGAAGTTAAAATTTTTGAAATTGAAATATATAAGAAATTATTACAATTTAATTAATATTTGTTATTATAAATTAAAACTATAAAATTTGACAGGTAAAATTTATTAGTTGACGAACTGCCTACTGACAGTTTAAAAGTAGTTTAAAAATTGCAATTTTTATAAGTTTTATGCTCTGAAAAAGATTTTCATGTTTTGTGTCCGGTAATTAAACTATAAACATTTATTTTCAAATGCTTTTGATGAGAAATTTTCTTCAATTTTTAGTGCATAATTTTAAGCTTTGTTATAATAACTTAATCAGTCAATGATTTATACACACAGGGCCTTTCATGTTCAACAATTAGGTTTTTTTATCTGAAAATAATCTCATTTTTCCAAAAACAAATCATTGATCAAGCTGATATATCATATGATCCAAAGCGATTAGAATTATTTTAAATTGTGTCATGTTTAAATACACTTCTTAAATTAATGAAATCCATAAATGTATATAAATGTTGAAAAGAATTTTAAAAAGTAATGCAAAAAACTCATTAATTGTCACTATTTTTCTTTTTTTGGAGTTAATCTATTTGGCAAATGAGCAGTTTGTGTGTGTGCCAGGTAGCCATGAAAAATTATTATCTAGCAGTAATTGAGTTAAATTTCAAAAGAAAAAGGCTGTGCCAAAAATTCGTGAATATCAAAAAACATCGATATCTTTACTGATTCGTAGTTAAACATTTTTTAATAAATGATATTTCAAATGGTTTTTATTGCCTTAAAACAGTGTTGGCTGAAAGATGTGCTCCGATTGAAATTTATAATATTATAAATTGCCATATTTAATAATAAATGAGTTGACTTTGGAAAGGTTGTCAAATGAAAGTTCTTTCATAAAATGATTAAAAAATAATACTTTCCACGAAGAATAAAATTATTTTCATCTTCATAAGACCTAAAGAGTTTGCCCGATACTGCCATATAAAATATGAGTTATAGTAACTGAAAAGATTAACCCTTGTCATACGATTATTTAGCAAAAAATGTTAATATAAATTCTAATTAATTTTTTAAAAATATATGTATGCAGTAATCACAAATAAAACTGCAGATTTCAATCTACAATTCATATACTTTAATAAAACAAGCAAAATAACCATAGAACATTTTGGTAATTTACTAAAACACTGGACAACATAATGAAAAATTGAAAATCTCAACTTGAAAATCTCAACTGAAAATATACATCAGTAAACTAATATTTTTGAATATTATGATAATTCTCAAAACATTATGGTAAATGCAATGCTATTTGGCATTTTTTACATTGCCATGTAGTCTCACTTTAAACCATGTTTGGTACACACATGGTATCTTTTAGTTGGATGCAGTTTCTTTTCAGTCGATGGAATATGCTCTGGAAAATGACATCAATTTTTAGCCTACAATCTACAGACTAGGGACGTCCACGACCATTGTAATTAGGAAGTAAAACATTCTTTAGTAAATCCTCAGCGATGGTCATACGAAACCTACCAATATTTTCTTTTATTGTAGTAATTTTCATATGCAAAATATAGGTGTTGTAGAGAGCGATATAAAACATATAAAAGAATATTTTTTGTATCCATCCATAAATTTTCGCATAACAGGAAAATAAACAAGCAGTTGATTTTGTGTATCAACGTCCCCCATACCATGATTGTAATCAATGACACAAGATAGTTTTATTACATCATCCACACCACCGCCTTTCAATTTTCTTTTTTTACCTGGTTCTATCATGTTAGCATTTGAATGTATCGTACTAAGCATGTAAACATCTTTTTTGTCGTGCCATCTCAAAGACAATAAATTATTACTTGAGAGATATTTAACTTCGCCTGTTTTAGTTTGTGTGGAGCAAGGCTCTTAGGTATATTTTTTCTATTCTTGCGAACAGTTCCTACGATGTTGGTATTATGTTTTAGCAAATTTAGGTATAAGGCCGGAGATGAATACTAATTGTCCATATACAGAGTGCTCCACTTTCCTAGAATTGGCTGGGCCATATGTATAACAACACTTTCGGATGTTGGAATATTACTTCCCTCAAGTTTATCTTTACTAACGTAAATTTTAAAGCGGCTTCAATACCCGGATTCACATCATTTGTAGAACTTTATTCCAAATAGCGCTCGTTATGATGCATTAAATTGCACATACCCCAGTCGTCCTCATAATTTCATAAGAGATTCGTCAATTGCTGCATTATTACTTATGTGTTGTGTTTGCGTTTTCAATTTATTTTTCTATCACTTTATTAAATGTTATATTTCATGCAACATTAAAAATCAAAACACAGATTAGTTTGTGTGTCACTATAATATAAATAGTTTATTTTTTTTATATTATAAATGAAGTTTACAACAAATTCGTATACATAACTTTATGTTATCCTCCCAAATATTTCGAGCTTTATGTTCTCTTTGGAAATGAAGCACAGATTAAATTAACATTTTCAAATTATTTATTTATTTTCAAATTAACAAATTAATGGAAAGTTCCAAATATAATACATAAGCATTAATTTATCAAAAATTATCTATTCTCTTCTGTGACATTTCTCATTAAGTTCGTTTAGTTGATTTTATTTTTCTTTTTTTTAGAAAATCAAGAAAAAGTGGAATTTATTAATGGACAAAATCAGTGACAAGTTTCCAGATTCTGCCAAAGAACTCCATTCGATAAAGATGATATCGTGTCAGATAGGGATGAGAAAATTCCAACTACCGAATCGAATGATCCTCAGGATGAAATTAATAAAATAATTTCGTCCCTCTCTAAATTATCCTGCCATCAGAATCCTGCATTTCCTTCTCGAATTCCAGAATTTGAGGTTGTATACCATTTTAATGATATATAATTTGTTACATTTATCTTTATATGATATTTTAAATGAAAAAATTTTCAAATTCGTTACTGTATTTATATAACTAAATTAATAACGTTGTTATTTTGTTTATTGTTTTTTGAAAACCAACACTTTTTCGTGTAGACGTTCCAAAGCTTTTGGCTCCATCATTTTTTTATGTCCGACTTAGTTTCTGATTACATAAATTTATTTAAATTGGCTCTAAAATATAAATCTTAAACCCATCTCATTTGGAAATAGTATCTGAGAGCCTTGAAACACGATTTTCTCCAGTCTATTGTTTAGGCAAACTTATTGGATTGTAAAGGGTGTTATGTTTATCTTGGCCATATTAATACAATTCTTAAGATAATTTGTTAGAGTTAAAGAGTGTATGTTTTAACTTTTTCATTTGCATTTTTTTTCGAACTTTTTATTGTTAGTTACGGTTATTTAGCACTATAAGGTTGATAGTTTTGGACAAGTAGACGAAGAAAGGGTATTCCTTTTTTAATGAAACAGTGAATCAATAATTATGTGAATAATTAAAAAAGTAATACAATGTGTATATATCTGATTTTATTTAAATTAAAAGTGCAAGATGAGACTTCTAAATGTTCAATTTTTGATTAGTTATAATTTTACGGCCAATGAGATGATGAGTATGTGACCGCGTGCTGTATTTCACTTTATGTTTTTTGAGAAAAACGTTTACTGTTCAACAGAAAGCGAAATGTGCAAAAATGGTTTGAAATGATCTGGATAGATGTGAGAGCTCTTTGTTATGACAATTAGTCTTTTTTTGTATCATGTATCACATACATCTGTCATGTTAAAATCAACAGTTTTCTATATTTTAGCTAAAAACTCTAAGTGCATTGGCTTAAATGGCTTTAGATGTCTGACTTAGGTTAGAAATTCACATGAAATAGCATAAATTGGGTTACAATTTGAGTAGTATATTATGTTAATAAGCTCAAGGGTTGGAATTAACCAAAGACCCAAATTTTGAAAATTTTATAAATCTATTATGGTGATACTACGCCTCGTTCTTTAGACGTTACATCATGCGACTTTTTTATGTGTTTATTTCATTCATTGCTACACAAAGCCGACATTATAGTTCTTCAGCAAAATATCTCTACACCCCAAATGTTAGATGATGTATTCATAAATTATGAAGGTTGTATAAACTCGCTGATAGATAAAGAATGAAAGCATATAGAAAAGTATTAGCTGCTTAAGTATAATTGCTACACTACATATTATTATTATAAATATATGGTTTCATTCGTATTCATTTCTTATTTTGAGAAGGATCAAAGAATAAAATTTCAATCTTTAACTGTGTCACCCTATGTAACCTATAATTTTATAATGAGTAAAACAAATATTACATCATTTCTAAATTGAATCTGCTATAAGCAGATAATTTGTACGTCATATTCACGTAAGAGTTTTGTAGTTATGAGCTGGTAATGCACATACTCTCAAATAACACAAAGATTTGTACAATTTTGTTTGTGATTTTAGTGGGTGTAATTATATTCGAATGTATTTGACCCGTAAATTTGATTGTATGCCACTGACAAGTATGTGTGTGTGTGTTTTCATCTAGCAGTGTACACATCTTTCAGCTTATTATTTGAGAAATTATTTTTATTATATTAAATTTACTGTGCTTCGCAAAATTCATGTGTTTGCATAAAATATTCGTGTGTTTCAACAAAGGACCCAACATAGGCTTTTTCAATCAAGTCCTCTTTTAGAATCTTGAAACTTCTACCATTACTCCACCGCCGGTACAATTGTCAAATGAAATGATTTGTCAAAAGTTTGAAACCTGTCAGTTTTTCATAAATTTATTCTAACTTTATTTACAATTTCATGAAAGTTATTCTTGTCTTGACGGAAATGTAACTCTTAGTCATTTTCAAAGATGCTGTTAATTTTTATTTCTGATTTTTTCTCATTTTATTTAATTTTTAAAAATGAACTTAAGATAAAAAATCAGTTTTTTTTCATTTTTAAAGTATATTTTCCGTGTTTTATTATTTAATTATACAATGAAAATTAGATGACCTGGTTAGAACTAGAAAGTGGCAATAGTGAACTTTGCTACAGAGTGGATATAAAAATTTCATTTATTGACGTGACATCCGTTTATCTTGATAGTAAAATTTGTCGTTTAAAATATTTTCATGTAATTCCAGACTAATTAGCTCAAATTTTATATTATATTGTCCCCGCAACGGGGGGAGCAAGCCAACGTATTTTGAAAAATAACTATCTATTTGTAGAGTGTATTTAATTTTTAACATAAAATGTCAAAATGTAATGCAAGCTAAATATTGAAGTCAAGAGTAAATATATCACCAATGTTTTCTACATTTTATAACTCGTGCCATAAAAATGAATAATTTTAACGCATTATTTGTGTGCTTGAGTGTAAAATATAGCGTATAAAAGCAAGCAAACGGATATTTTTACATAAATGAAATTTCGAATTCATTTGAAATTTCTTTTATTCTGTTGATCAATGCCACAGATGTATTTTGAGACCTTTTGTTTGAAAATTTATCCTTCTGGAAATTCTTTGCAAATAATATAATTTTGTTAAAATTATTTTTGTCCATTTCTTAATGATACATGATATGCTAGTTTTGCGCATTAATTGCACGACTGGTTGATTTTGATTTCCATTCAAATCTTTGAACTATCTCCAGACTCCAAAGAGTATTTCTTATATTTTTTTAAAAACTTTCAATTATTTTGATATTATTATGTCTATCAAATTGAACAATTTACTTCTAAAGGCTTTCTCAATTTGTATAAATATTAATATTAATATCCTCAAAATTATTATTATTGGTCAAGATTCTTGCGAGTAATATTTATTTAATGAATATATTATTAGTATTACCGGTTTAATGTTGTGTCATGATTCAATTTCCACAAACCTTGGGATAAGTCAATTACGCATTAGAATACTATTACCCTTCCTCCCTTTCAATATTACTAAACATAAATCTTATACTTCCCGCGCAACATTATATTCGGTAAATGCAATTTATAAACGAATAGCAATTAATCTCATCAATTATTTCACTTCATTTCTAATTAAATTAAATTAAAGGAGAAAGAAACATTTCACTCAAAAAAGATATAAATTAAATTGGAAATAAATTTTGTAACAAATTTTCTCAAATTTATTCACGTATAATTTTACAATATTATCAGTGAGAGAATTTTTAGTCTTTAAAACATCATGATTTGAAAGAATAAATAAAATTTGTGAGTTAATAGATAGATAAAGAAATTTAATCACTAGAAAATATATTAAATTTCTTAAAGGTTTTCAGAAATTTACTTGATAATTAAAACAATTAATTGTTTGATGTATGTATATGTGTTGTTACAAATAGAAACCTTTGATGAAAAACATTTTATAATCTAGTAACTAGATCAGTAGTCTTCAAACTGTGTTCCACGGAATCCTAGCGTTCCGTAAAATCCTTCAAGGGTTCCAAAAAAACATTGGTAATTCAAAAGAAATATCTTCATTTCTCATAAAAAAACATAAATAAAAAATTCATAAATAAATGTTTTTAATAAATTCTTGAAATTTTTATTAAGGGTTTTGTGAGCTTTTGAAGTTTGAAGACCACTGTACTACATATTATTACATGTGATTATGTTGTAGTGAAATATAGTTTAATAACCTTATATTTTATAACAAACTCCATTATATAATTTGAGATTTTTCTTCTATTAAAAAACAAGTCAATTTTGATAACTTTTCATATAGTTATATTAATTTTTTAAAAAAAGTGATACTTCCTTGAAAAAACTATAAATTTAATAGGTTTTTTGGTTAGGGTTAGGGTTGGGCAAATTACAGTAAAAAATAATCAACTTATAAAAACTGGAAAAAAAGAATGTTTTTTTAAATGATACACTACTGATGAACTATCATAAATTTTTGGAAATTTGATAAAATATAAAAAAAATTATTTTAAACTGTTAAAATCTTTTTTTCTAATTTTTTAAAAATATTAATAATTTGTAATAATTAATAATACTTTACCAAGAAAAAAGTGAATAATAACCTATTTTAAAATCCAATCCGAAAATCTGACAACTTACGTTCTGAGCGAGCTACAACTAAAATTATTTCTCAAAACCAAGAAAATAATTCAATTTCATACTCACCAATCTCATCGTCCATCAGTGATTCAAATATCTCTGGATCATCTAAACCACAACCACCTATTTCTTTCCAGCCTCTATCAAAGGACAACATTGAAATTGATTTAACTACTGATCTATCACTACCATAAACAGAACAGAATAGTGAAAGTATGTTCAATATCGTATCAATGGCTCTACCAGCTCTGCCTGAAGGATATTGTAGACTTTGACCTGTCAACTGACTGGTGTGCTGATTTGAACAACTCGAATAAATCACTCTTTTCACAACCTATGAGTACATTATTAGCCAATCATGAAATCGCAGACACAAAATCCCATATTAAAAACCTGTGGATTCTTATACTCGGAAAACATTAATCAAGAACAACATAACTACCTTTCTACCTCCTATCCCGAAAAACAAACCTCTCAAAAAGCTTATTTGAAATAATGACAAGAGCTCGTAATAACATCCTTAAGCTCAATTACTGCCCAGCACGAATAAAGTCAAATCTCTCTACAGACTGTAGACACTGTCAAAAGATATTCAACAGATATTCAACTCGAATCGAGAAAATAAGCTAAATTTATAATTTTATTTATATCGAAAATATTCAATTAAAACCAGAGGAAAAGGCTCGCCTATTTTTATAAAATTATATATTTGAAAATATTTTGAAACCGATGACCTATCATAAAGTTTCCATTTAATTATTAAATAAAAATAATACTTAAACGCTTTATAAGTATTTTGATTTGGAATGTTGAGCAAACTTTGTAGCAAATTGAGTCAACATGGGAAAATACAATTATTATAATTTATTATTAAAAAAAATGCTCAATTTTACAGTGAGGGCAATAAACACTTACCAAAGTTCGAAACTCTTTCAGCTAATGTTACTAAAGTTTTCACTTGTTTTCTATACTTTAATTCTATCGAAAGCATTATGTTCTAAATTAATCATTTATTTCACTGTCCAATAGTTAAACCCTACCTAAATATATTTGCTCAAAGATGTCTTGAATGCAATTTGAAAATGTTTTGTCAAAATTGAGAAACTATAAAACTCTCATAAAACAGTTTGTCATTATTATTCTTCATCACAGCTATTATCACGCCAGCTTCACCGACTGACTGACTAATAACTAATTATTATATCATTAATGCAAAAATATGTATTTTGGAATTCTTTGCACGTAAAAGGAAATTATTTTCTCCATATTTGTCATTAGTTTTATTGTTAACAATAAATCGTGAGAATAAGTTTGATAATTAATTATGAACAATGAATATTTTATTTAATTTTGTGAGTTTTATATATAGATGTTGTTAGTCAGGATCCCACATCCTTCTCTGTATTTGACATTTTTAGTAGGCTTTATTATATATATATATATATATATATATATATATATATATTTCTTCCAAAAATATATTCCTTATTTGCTAAAAATTCTTTATTTATAAAAGCTCTTTAAAGTTCTTTATTCCTTAAGGTTTCTTTTTAAACTTATTTTTCCTATGCATTTGAAAAGATAATCTGACACAAATTATTTTTTACTGATAATAATTTACATACTTGATTAATACATTCTTGTTTCATGAATTCCTAAAAAGCTTACTAACAAAACTTGATGTAAATATTTTTTTTTAATTTAAATATTTTATGTTCTAATTTGAAATATTTGTACTATTAAAAAACTAGTCAGTTTTTCCTATAGTTATAATAATTTTTAAGAAAAGTGATTCTTCCTTGAAAAAACTATAAATTTAATAAAGAATAATGAAAATCCAGTTACTATTAACACTAGGCGTCAATCTATGCATGTAGCGGATAAAATTCAAGAAATGTTTAAAAATATGTAAAAAGCAGATATTATAAATAAGTGCGATTCAGTATGGAATAATCCGTTAGTGTGTATTTTGAAAAAAACAAGTCAGGTATAAGACTATGTCTAGATTTCTGGGCATTAAATGCTATAACGAAAATACCTCGGTTTCCCATTCCAAATATATTAAGAGATGATATGGATGATCAAGTCTTTAGCACTATTGAACTTGGTAATGTATATTACCAAGTGGAACTTGAGGAAGAATCAAAAGTAAAAACAGATCGCGTGTTTTTTCATAATATTTAACAAAAATAATATTAGAAATGAATTGATAGACCATTAAACTCCCTTGTAGATGTTACGCGACGAAGAACTATAAAAGGGTGTGTTGAATATTTATCGTCTTATTAAATATTGTGCACTTATATTTCTTTTTAACAGTTATGATTAGGTAGAAACGCATAACTATTTGATATTAAATTATGAATTTGAAAAATTATGAATTTTTTTATCAAAAAATATTTTTTCAATACTTTTATAAAATTATTTTACAAGCATGCATTTTACGCATATAATTTCAACGTACCCTTCTAATACAACTTTACAAATACAATCCTAGGAATGTGGCATTGAACTCGTGACATATTTATTCATATATATTCACGATGCGATAAAAGTAAAATTTGAAATTTACAAGTAATCACAAAGTGCAAATAGGCTCAAAGACAAGCTTAAAAAAATACACCAAACCCTTGTTGTATAACATCTTTACACAAACTACATTAAATTATAGACAGTGTGTGCTTTCTACATTATCAGTATATAATAGTATATAATCCTATTGACAATTAATCAGTAGTTTCTTAATGATTTATTTAAAATGGAAAAATAAAAATAAATAATGAATAATCCTATAAATAAAAAATCTAATATTTGTTTTTCATATTTCTCTCTTATAAAAAGCTAGGCTAGATGGCATGATTTCATGTGAAAGGAGGTTTCAAGATAAAGATTGTTCTTTTTTCTTGCCTCAAAGCCAACCATTGCAAACTTATTTGGTGTCCAGTGCAGCAGGATGAGTGTATAGCAGAGTTAACTTGACAATGTTGTACACTTACCTGGGCGAAGAGAAATCTGAGCGCCTCCCGCATCGTACTGATGAGAGCCATTAGCTCGAAACCAGTGTACTACTGGGAATCGTGCTGGACATAACGTGATGTTTCCTCTAATTTATTATTATTATTATTAAATATTAATGTAATCATTTATTGTGTATTAGAAGATTTAGAAGACACCAATTAATTTTATTAACACATTGATGACGGTAAGTAATAAAAAGTATATATTGCCTGAACTTTCGCATTCATTTTTTTGTAAATATTATAAACTATGTGTAGTACACGAATTATGGAAGTTTATTGCAAAAACAAAATTGTTTGTTAATTATCAAATCATTTATCTAGATTCTTTTATATCGTTGAGTATTTTGGTAGTAATATTGCATACTCTTTTTTTATCTACCCGCTTACTATTTCACTCCGCTGACTTGTAAAATTCTCTGGGGAGAACACTGAAGTGCATATGATGTTGTAATTTATGGGAATATTTTATGCTACTTTTAGTATTTTCTAGTATTGTATTTAATTGTAATTGATTATACGATATTGCATGAAATTCCAAATTACGTAAATTTCCGTCATCCATATAAAACAGTTGAAAAATGAAAAACGGAAATTCACGTTTCGTCTTCAAAGTGTTAATAGTAAGACTCGTGAAGGAAATACATTATTTAAATACTTTGTGCAGGTGCATCTATTCATACAATGCAAAACATTTAACCAATGTCACAATCATGGAACAACATTCAACTTTATAATTTAACAAATATTATTTAAAATATCCAATTTTATAATTATATTATTTTAATATCTTACTACAGTTTCGATGTCGTGACATCAAATTTTTGAATTATTACATTTGCTAATGTATAATATAATGTGTAATATTATGTATAGAATCGAGGCAGTAGGATTATGGTGGATTTTTAAAGAAAATTTCTATTTATACCTAAGTTACGAAGATAAAAGACACAATTTACACATTTTCAATACTAAAAATTTTTTGGGCAATATTTGTATTTATCCAAGATAAATAGCAACAAAATTACTTAGAAAATAGATAAATTTTTTTATAGATTTCATTTTTTGTCAGACCTCATTTGTAGGCCGTTAGCAACAAATAATAATCAAAGGATGGGACCACTCGGGCATTTATTACAAAATTCATTTTTAATTCACATCTCGTCATAAGGAAGTGTGAATTTAATTTATTTCTCATTTTCATTTATCATTATTAAAACATGCTGATTTGAAATGTTATATATATATATATATATATATATATATATATAATATATATATATATATATATTTGTGTCAGCTTATTTTAAAAACATTTCCCAGTATTATGGGGGATATTCTTTATTTGCTGTATTATTTACTCGGGTATGTTTAGTGTCTAACAAAAATTTAAAGAAAAAATATAGAAAATGTAAGTGTTTTTTTATCTTCTACATGCACATTAATTTGTTCAATGGAGTCGTCCAGACTTTCAAAATCTATTATATATGTCAATTTTCAATACATTAGAAAATGGACAAAATAAAAATCATGTTCAAGTATGGAAAGAGTTTCTATTTTAAATTGTATCAGAGCTGTCACGAGTTGATGTGGAAATTAAACAATCAACATTTAATGCACGTTGGAGACTCTTTTGTCTTCATTATTCAAACAGGGAATACTGTTAATTTACAGTAATTTTTAAAGTAATTAAAAAATATTTTTCACACATTAAAAAATTAGCAAAACTTTAAAAGAATTTTCAAATTTCAACTAGGAAACCCACAGAACAGAAGTTTCCTAAATTCTGGAAGATTTTAACAATCACTCTGCAACAATAGCCACCATATAATCTGAATTTATCTCTGATTGAAAACCTTTATGATAAAATATAGGATAATTTTCAAACAAAAATGACCTGTGAAATCGTATTTGCAAAGATTACCGAAAAATTGATAAAACGTAACAATTGACGAATTTCATTTCAAACTTTATGGTATAAAAATACTGTAAAATATTTTTAAAAACGAGATTTATTTTACCAGAATATAATGGGAATCTTAATTTTGTCAGAAACCCTCAAAAAGGATGAAGTTAGATTTAATAGGGATATTCTAATAGCACCGTGGGAAATCGGTTGAGAATGATCATTGCTACCTATTCGTTGGTTTCTCTCTTCAGTAAATCGAATTACTTGTCGACTTAATTATTTAGCACATTTAGCACTATTTGATCCCATTCACTATTTTCAAATAATAATTATTGGAATATTATAGAAATATAATAAAATTTCTGTTCATCTATCATTGTCTAATCATAAAAACTTTTATTAATAAAATTAATAATTATAATTAAAATAATATTATAATTTGTTAATTTTTTTCGAAATAAATATACGTATTTTAGACCAATGATTTTGCGCGCGCACAATCATAGATGGCCATTAAAAAAATTGTGACTTTATTTAAAAGTGTATTATTTATCCATAAGCTATTTCTAATGGAATTTGACAATCGCTTAACACAATCAGGAATAATTGAATTTTTTATTTTTTAAAACTGAAATTTTCTCCAGATTTTCTGGCACGAAAAACGGAATAAATAAATTTCCATTTATTATTAATCATAATTAAATGTTTCCATTATTCCTATGCAATCGCATACGGCCAATTGCAAATGGATTTCCTATTGCGTTGCGTTAAGCTTTGGATTTGTAAATTGAGGATTTATTTTACGGAAAACCAAATGAGAACAATGCTGACAATTGCAATCTGACAAAGATTAAACTTTTTTGTGTCTAGGTTTTAATAATATTAATTGTTTAATGTATCTATTATTTTATTTTCCAATTTCGCCTCTAGAGAATTAAATTGCATATTGGCTTTGTTACAATGGGAACTGCTATTTTTTTCATACATCAGATTGATAATCATTCAATTAATTTCCCTGCTTTATCACCGAGAATTTCTTTTGCAATGTTTTTTTACTGGGCTACCCCCGTTTATAAATGACGGCCGGGGTAAATGTCAACAAAATAAAACTATTTTCATATCACATACATAAATTCACTTTTGTAGATGCATCTGCATCGCTGATTCACATTTTTCTAGCACTCAGTTTTCGATATAAATTTTCTTTACTTGAAGCATTTTTAATTTTTCAGATTGCATACAAACAAATTATTTCTAAGAATTGAAATTAACCAATCTTTTCAATTATATTGGTTAATTTCAATTTTTATTAAAACTTAATTTAAAAATTTAGGGAATATTTTATAGTTTAGATTTAATATCACACATTTCAGATAATGGTAGTTGTAATCATTACCTTTAAGAGCCACTCAGTATGCAACAAAGGGTATTCATGGGAGCCGAGCATATTTTTCACATGGGAATATATACGACATGGCCATTATCAAAATAAATCCTTACGTCATTGACATAATATAAGAAAATTACGATATTTAATTGGTTGAAATTAATCGAAAAATTATTTAGAATTTCATTTAAGTTTTACTATAAGTCAGTGTCGTTCCTAAAAATATTACCAGTTAAGACTCACCGTTGAAACCGTAAAGTCTTTGCGACCCTCCTGTAGAAAACAAGCAAAAAAGTAAAAACTTTAATTTATATATTTATTAAAACTGTACCTTTTCAAGTAATTTGGTTAATTTCAATAAAATATTTAAGACATATTTAAACATAATTAAGTGGATTCATTAAATGAATGAGCTTGTTTTCTATAACATATTTGACATCTACTTTGGTATTTAAGTCGGTTCGTGACACGCACTTTGCGAATCGTTCTATATAAAAATGGTAGCGGTGCCGAAGACTTGTTTTAAATATAATAAAAAACTTTGATCTATAGTTGAAAACCAAACGAAGCTAAATGAAATTCTAAATAAAAACAAATCATGTCAAAAGTGAATAAAAATATTTTAATAATTTTTCGTGATTTTAAATAAAAATATCAGATAAGTAAATAATAAAATAGGCACTTGCTTATTTACTTATCTAATAATAATAATAACGGCATAGTATTTTCTACGAAATTTGACTATGAATCAGATTTATTTAAGGTATTCTCTAATTTTCAGCACAGCCTTTTTCACTTAAAAAATAAATCTGATTCATAGTCAAAATTTTGGAGAAAAGATTATGTCACTTATAAATAAATCAGAGGTGTAAAACAAAAAAAGGCCTTATAATAATAATAATAATAATAATAATAATAATAATAATGACAATAATAATAACAATAATAATAACAATAATAATAATAATATTAAACTAAAAACTCTAAGATTATAGTAATAAATTTAATTTTCAAAACTGCAATAAAAGAAATTAAAATCACTTTTAAATTAATTTCATTTGTCGAATTGTATTATCTGAGCCTCAGATCAACAACTAAAAAGTTTCTTACTAACGAAAAACGATTTCCATGATGAATATTATTATTAATTAATTAAATCTGCATTCTCAGTGGAATTATCCGGTTTGAATTCGATGCGGACTTCAGCGTTTCATCATCATCGGTTGGTAAAATGAATTTTTTTTCAAAAAACGAAAGAAAAAAAAATTTGGAATTTTTACTTTTACAAGTGTAATAAAATTTATTTTGATAAAATTAAACAAAAATTGCCTAACAATTAAATTATTTCTCTTTCTATTTTTCTATCAAATTGAATTAGTGTAGAAAAATTCAACCATAAAAATATTAGTTGAAATATAATTGAAATATAATTGAAAAACCCAACAATATTTATTAACAATTATTTATTTATGAACAGAATTTCTAGACAATTGCAGTTTATTCATTGTGAAATTTATTAGTGAAAGTTTTCAATTCCTTTTTCAAATGAGTTTTTGTATTTTCATTATCTCAATGATAACTTGTAAATTTCTGTCATGTAAAAAGCAAGAGTGACATTTTTATAGATGTCACTAGCAGGGTCCATAGATATTTCTCTGCGCTCGGAATGGCAGAGAAAGGAGAAATGCAATTTCTACTCGGGACAAAATATCTAGCGAAATTGTAGTTTGTTTCCTTGCTAATGTTACTCGGTGTGATGTTATGTTTTTCCTGTTACTTTTTTCGTGCTGTTATGGATATTCTGTATATGCTGATTGTGTGACGTGTTGCTCTCTGTTGTTGTCGTTGCGGTTGTTGTTGTGTTTGCTGCTGCTGCTGTTGTTGTTGTTATTATTATTATTGTTGATACTATTGGCCGTTGTACTGGAGCATTACTACTACTCTTGCAATTAAATATTGACACAATCACAAACATACTTGATGGAGAAGTAATTAGAAAATATTTCATTTCAATGAAATTTATCTTTGATAATTTTGAATGAGAAAGGGGATTAGATGTTGAATTTTTAAGGAAACTTATCGCTGTGACAATTAAAAAATTCCTATGTTCTTGTTGCTCTACAATAAAATAAAGAAACTTTAATACTTACAAATCTGTAAAAATTTGTTTAATTGATTCTGGTTTGGTATTATTTATAATGATTTATATTAATAATCTGTGGTGAAATAGTAATTTTTTGGGAAAAAAGAGCGGTTGGGGGGAGGGGTATTGTTTAAATTATATTTTAAGCGTGTGTGTGTGTGTGTGTGTAATATACTGTTAATGATCAATGCAGGTTGGAACATTTTAACACGTACATTTATCAGTTGTCCGTAAATGATAATTCATACTAATTTACGTTAAATAAGTTCGGTTTATAATATGCAATGTCAGAAAATATTTAATACCATATATTGAAATCTCAAATAATATATTAGGCACCTTAAAAAAATTTACGAAAATAAATATGAAAAAATGTATTAAAAACATGGACAATGAATTTTTTATACATAAATATTTTAACAAAAATGATTTATTTAAGCTAGGCCTGCGCAATCCAAAGTGAGTGAAGGCCCATTTTTTTGAAATTTAATAAGGTCTGAGAATTGAAGTATTATTAGATTCTTACCAGCTAACCCTTTGAAACATGGTGGCATGAAATATGTCCCAGCTTATAAGTGTCAGAAAGGTTTTTATATTGCTATTTTTTTAGTTTTAAATATCATTTTTCTAAAATAAATATTTCCATCAAAATTTATAAAGATGAAATCATTAAATGAAAAGAATTATAACAAAACCGGCCTGAAAAGAGGTAAATGTGTATTATTATCAAACTAATATTAATCCTCTTTTTAACTCCTTTGGCGATTATAGGTCGCTGTGTAGTGTTTATCCTTTTAAAAAATGTCCAGGTACCTATTAATGCAGGTCTAAACATGATTTATCAGTTTTGCAAAGTCATTCTTACCAACGGAGTTACAAAGGGGTTTACCATGTTAGCATATTGTCGCTAATGGACTACTCTTTACGGTCGGAAAAAAATTGAGTGATTCGCATTGAGATTTTGGACTTCGTTTTTATCTAAAATATAATTTTCTAAAACAAATTTCACTTTGTTAATTTCTTAAATTAAAAAAAAATTACAATATCTTCGACAAATTTAAGATTATAACATAAGGTGCCGTCCATAAATGACGTCACGCGATTTTTACTCCTCCCTCCCCTCGTCACAAAACGTTAGAACCCCCTTAAATATGACGTCACAAATTTTTCCCCCTTAAAAGCCTTATTTCATATTTGAAAATGAACATGTTTATAATCACTTTATTGACATATTAGTATGTATTAAGTGTAATCCTCCACTCTAATATCGTTGAGAAAAATGTATTAAAGAGGAGGCCCTGGAAAGATGAAATTAGTATAAATTTATGTTGAAAAATACAAAATTTAATATTTGTCATTACAGTTCTTAAACACCCCCGTCACAAATGTGTTACCCCCTCCCCCTAGGTTAGTGACGTCATTAATGTACTTTCCCTAATATATAAATTAAATTAATAAACTCTTTATAAAAAATTTATTTTATTTTCTAAATAGTTTTTGTTTATATCTTCAATATTTTCCAATCGATATTTTTATTAAATCATTCTGAGGAATTTGTTTTTGATTGACATGGGAAAAAGGGTTTCTGTGGTTTCTTGCGTTGATCAGGAAACTTTTCCTTTACCAATAATCAGCCCTCACAACTCACAATGAATGTCCTATATGAATATATTTGAGTACAAATAAATTTTCCTCATTTCGATTTGTCGGTGCTAATTGATTTGATATGTGAATATTTTGTCTCAGCCCTCGTGATATTCGATAAAAGGTTGAATGAAATGTCCGATGGATAAGAGAGGGGGAAAAACACCAATTTACACTGAAAAACCAATTTGGTGATAAATCCTTATCAAAATGAATTATCTATTTTCTGATCAACTGTCATTGGTAAATTTTATGTTCGTTTTCAAATATAAATTCCAATGTCAAATTTATTTTTATAAAATAGTTTTACATTATTTTCTATTTTAATGGAAACAGGTTACATATAAAATTTATTTCACAACACATTTTTGCTTTTTTAAATTTATATAACAATGAATGTGTTAAATGGTGATTTGTATTTGCATTTTGTTCTATTATTCCAGCAAAAGCTTTCTGGGGTTTTATGAACATATACTGCTAAAATCATTTTGATAGTCTTCATTTTTCTATAGCAGAATTTCCAACAACCAATAATTAAATAAGTTTAGCAACGATTTTATTAAAAGAAAATGCCAATAAAACACTCTTCGTACGATATATTTCCACAGTTTCACTGTTACCAATTTCAAATATTATGGATTAATATAAATATATTTTAATAAATTATTTCTTAATTAAATGTTTTAATAAATAAATATTTAAATCAATATTTAAATATATTTTTAAAATTTTTATATTAATATAAAATTTTATCATTTACTATAATAAACATTTTTAAAATATTAATAAAATACTTTCTAAATTTAAATTCTTTTATAGAAATAATATTAAAAGTTATAATATTAAAATTTATTAAAATTTATTAAAATAATATTAAAATTTATTTTTAAAAACAAAAAAATATCAATTTAAAACAATTTTACAAAATCAAACTATTTAAAAACATTCAAAACATTTTTGTCATAGAACTTTGCACAATAATCTTTGGATCCAATGACCATATCAACAATGCTTCACATTTCACGCGTTCCCATTAATTATTAAAACTTTTCAATAATACTCTTTCCACATTATTACAGATTACTCAAACTTTTTCTTGCAGACCAACACTCGTGTACTAAAAGTTTTATATCGTGATTTCCTTCCACTTGCTTCTTGAATATGTTGAAGGATTTTGTTCTGTGTTTTCTTCAAAATTAATTAAGCTTCCAGATTTTGATTTTCACCATTCTTCGAATTTAATAATTTTTTGTTTTATAACAATAGATCAATAAAATGTGTAATTATTCATAAAACTTATATTTTTAGCTGCCAATGGCGTTATATAAATTTCAAAATTAAAATATAACTAATATGATAATAAATTTTTAAAAAATCAAATGGTTTTTGAAATCTATTTATTATTTATTTTTTAAAGTAATTTTTGGCGTATGATGAACTAAAATAAACATTATATACAATCGAAAATTCTCATTATAAAACTTGCAGTTATTTATTTATATCATTTACAAAATTTGAATTTTTTTCTATAAATGAATAATAATAATAATTATTATTATTATTCAATAGTTTTTGATCAAATTGTTTTTTAATAAAGTTATTTTCAGTATCAACATTCCCTAATTCAAGCCAACTACCGATATTTGACAGATAATTATATGCTGATGAGCCAATGTCGTCCTACTGCTGCCGTTTATAATTGTACAAAACCACATCAGAATTCTAACATTGCTACTCCCTCGTCCATATCAGTCCATAATCCATCTGCTTCGCTTACTCACAGATTTCCAATCTCATATAAAAGCGGGCCAATAGAATATGGTCCTAATGATCCAGTGCCATTTTTGTTGGGTTTTCGGCTACTTGCCATGCAATATCGTGACAGTACTTGTCGAAACTGGTCGCCAAATGAAGGACCGGTTTTAACCCGTACCGGGGGTTTTTTGCCCAATGGGAGAAAGTATTTTGGAAAATCCTCGGTTGTCCAGCTGATGCGTAATATCATTTTCAACAATCGTTTATTTTTAAACGAATTTATTTAGAATTATTCAGTGGTCATTTGAAGACCTGTTACGAGCCAGTTATGTTGCTGACTATTTGGAATTGTTCCAAGAGTTATTATGGCCATCAGGTAAAAGTAGCAAAAGTCTGGCTGCATTTGCAATGAAAGCAGATCCTGTACTCTTGCAACAAGCCGCAACACAGTCGATTGTCGACGCTATACCAAGTTAGGCTTTAGATTTTTGTATTTCAATTATTTCCCCATTAAAAATAGTTAAATATTTCTGACAGGTTTTACCATTCCTTAGTTGCACCAGGATTTCCCTTAGAGCTATAAAAATGTCCATTTTTATTGTATAGTAATTGGATAAATTAACTTTATTCAGCAACCTTAACCGTATGTAACAGAAATAGGAATATTTGCTCGTGTTACATAATATATTATATTCTAATTCTAATAATAATTTTCAAGCTAATTATAATTTAATATTGAATTTATCAATTTTATTATAAATCAATGTTGTGCTTTTAAAGATTTTTCAGCAAAGTGCATTCGAATCATTTCCTTTTGACCATCTGAAAGATGGTCAAAGGGGCTTGTTAATTTTCTTAGAAATTTTTATTGTTTGAGCAATTGATTCAAAAAACGAGGATGAATTCATATCTTACCTTATTAAATGCATTTTTATAACTTTAAATAATTATTGAAAAAATGATTTTTATTTTCCTATCCAAAAATTTGTGCATTGTTTTTTTAATAATTTGAAATAAAACTGATTTTTTTAATAAAAATTATTTTAATATTTATTTTATAAAATTTATTTTCTCAATTATTTTTAATATTACGTTAAAACTTTTGTTTATTAATTATAATTAATAATTAATTTAAAATATAAAATTAAATCATTTAAGAATAGTAAAATAACAATGATTTTAAAAGTAAATTTTTATTTTTAATTTTTTTCAATTTATTAATTGAGATAGTACAAAATTTATCATTTTAAAAGTCTATTCAAGTAAATATAATTATAAGAAAGCGTCACTCTTGTACACGTTTTACGAAATATTTTGGTAGGTATTTTTCATAGTCAGGTTAGATAGAAACAAAGTATAAATTATGTTTTTGATAAATAAATTACACAGATTTTATTAATTTTTAAAATATTCTATAAACAATTGTGTTTTTAAAGTTTTGTAAATAGTTTGGCGGTATATATTATGTAGCTATTTTTGAAAAATTAAATTGCCCACATTGTTGTACAGGAATGGTTTTAATAGTCGAGCCAAACTCAGTATTGGGTTCTACTTGGAGATGCTTTAATAAGGAATGTGAATTTTACGAGACTCAACGATCTCTGTTGTATGATTTTTTCTTTTTTAATTCAAAAATTCATACTAAAAAATTATGTTAACTTGTATTTTTACTATATTTACTTGAATTTCGTTTTATTTATTTTGACCATCTTTCAGATGCTCAAAAGGACATGATCCTTAGTTTGCACTAATATTAAGAATTGTGTAATTTAATCTTTAATCTCACTTTTTTGGTAACATTTTGATTTCAGTCTGCCATCATAATCTTTGTCAAATGTTAAATACAGAAATGGTGTAATAGTTATGATTTAATGATTTAATAAAAAATCTCAATAAATTTCTTGCTGATTAAACGTTTATTTTAGCGGACTGCGATTTAATCACCAAAGCCTCACACTAAATTCTTTCCCACTTATTATTGAAGTTTTTATATAAAATTTTAAAATCTTTTAAATCAGTTGTTCCTTTGCACACTTTTCTATGCTCAATAATATTACTCACACCTCACAATCGGGTATGTTCTAAACCCGTGTGCGAAAATGACGGGAAGCTATCCAATCTATGTGGCATTGCACCCATTACATGAAAATGTATACACTAGATCAGAAACTAAACCTATTGCGGTTTGAGATTTATTACTAAACATATTTATTGATTTTAACGATTTTTATACTATTTTAAATAAATTTGATTTGCCTAATGAATTTGCGACAGATAATTTAAAATTTTTAAAACCTTCCTAAAATGGAATTAAAAAAACTTGCGATTTTATGGGTTCATCGTCATTAGGTGTACTATAATTGCCATTTTCATAAGGCGATCAATGGTTTCCTTAGTCAGTCTTTCGTCAAATGCCTTAGAATATCCATTTTTATCCAAAAGAGAAACCAAGTTTTGTATATTTTGGTTAGACTTTTCAAACGTAGAAGATAAGGACCAAGATCTAAAAATCAAACTCTTAATCATATTTCTATTATATTTAAAGTCACAAAAACTATTCAAAGTATTTTATAGGCCTGTATCTGTTGGCTTGCTATATATTTCGGTTCCAAAACCCTTTGCCGTTCTTTCGACTAATAAATCTAAAAATGGAAGAAATGAATTTGCATCTTTTTCTACTGTGAACTTAATATTAGAGTGAGGCCCATTCATATAATTTTAAAAAGGAACAACATCATCAGAACTAGAAAATACTAAAAACATATCCAAAGATATATATATATATATATATATATATATATATATATATAAACAGGCAATAGGTTCTTCAATTTGGAAAGTAGCACCTTTTACCATAATTTCTTCATTTGGGTACTTCATATTTTCACAGACCCTCATTTATAGCATCAACCTTGAAGGAAGAGTGCGTCGTCAACTCTTAAAATATAAAGGAAACGCAGGCGAAAACACTGCTATTCAGAAACGCACTATTGATAAATTTTTGTTTTTTCCACGATAAAAATTATATTTAATTAGAATATAAATTTTGTAAAAAAATGTCTAATTGGTATCGCGGATTCAGTTGAAATCAAAACAGGATATATTTTGTGAAGGCTAAAAAATAATTTTGGTAGAATCTGTATTATATATTATATAAAGTTTATTAACATTCAATTTTTTTTGAAAATGAATATCATCATATTCTGCCATTTCAAATCTTTTGTATTCTATATTGTCAATCCATTTTTATTTTTTAAAGTATCATAACACATTAGCCGCTGGTACGAAATAACTTGTACATCTTTCTCTTATAATACACGCGCTGGTGTGTATTGGTAATATTCTGTTTGGTGTGTACGTAATAAAATACTAAAGTAGCACTATCTAGCAAATGAAAATGAATAGATTTTTTTAAATGCAGTATCAATTTTATCTATTATAATTTTATGACAAAAAATAGAAAAAATAATATAACGTCAATTGTGGTAAATTCTTTTTTATTTGTCACGTGCGTGTATTTTTTATTTTTATACATGTTGTGATTGTGCTTTTGGTCCATTCATTTTTTACTACACTCTTATATTTTTAGTTTGCGAAAGTAAAGAAGTTACAGTGAGAAAGTGTATTTATAATTTTTCAGTATATCTTTGTGACTGCAAAGTTGATGCAGTAAAATATACACACATTTTGATATTAAAAAAGATTAAATTTTTAAAAAGTAATCTGTTTGTATGAAGATATTTCAGATTCCATTCCAGTATGTAGAAAGAGAAATATATAAGTTATGTTTAATTTAGTTATTTAATAAAATTTCTTCCAAAAATAAGAAAAATAAAACACATTTGGAAAGTAATCAAAATGTTCAATTATCAGCAAGCGTTTTGTTTACTTATTCGAATTTTACATTTATTATGAATGATTCCATCAAAAAATGAAATCTTTTATTTGTGCAATTGCTATCAGCGCCATTAATGATCATTTTGTGATGATTTTTAATATTTAATTTTTGTAAAATTGTTTTACTATCCAAAAAAATTGCAAATATATAATAAAATAACCATTTGATAAAATGAGGTCTTTTTTCAGCAAATCAGTGGTTTATCACCAAATGAAAGGAGGCAACGTTATTTTCCGATAATCAAAAAGTTTAGTTACACAAAATTTTTTAATAAAAAGAAGTTTCAAAATCCTTTTATATTATTTTTTAACTTAAAAATAACGCAAAAATTAAGTTTTACTTGCATACTTAATAGATGAGATGATTACAGTTACACAGTGCAGGATGTGGTTTTCTGACACTTATAAGTTGAGACATATTTCATGCCACTATGTTTCAAAGGGTTAGCTGGTAAGAATATAATAATATATTCTCCTAAAATAAGATCAACATATTTATGACTTTTCTCTGGTATTTTAACAATAAACTCCGTTTATCTTCTGTATTTACTCAATATTTTTTTTATAATTTCCCTCCTTATGTTTGGATTTATTATATTACATTCTCATCCATTAAATACTTTTTTACAAACATTGGTAACAAGAAGTTATAGATTTGTTTCTTCTTATACAATACTTTAGCCGAATTATATAGCTCAGGCAATCGTGGCATACACAATCAGAATATATGAAACTTTCTTTTTCCTATATTTGCATAATAATTTCTAATTAACACTTTCTCGTCAGTGACAGGATTTGCAGACATTAAAATTTGTATAACATACTTTCATGTCATAAATACAGACATTTTATATTGAAACAAATATTAGTAGATGGTTTCTGTCAATATGTGTTGCATAGCGCTTAAGAAATAAAACTAATCACTTGATAAAGACTGTAATGAAAATTTGTGGTTTGATTTAATTGAAATTACTGATTTATTGCCATGAGAGTGAAAATGGAGAAATATGATATTTTTTCGTTAAGAGTTAAAATATTAATTTGGAATTCTTGATATTTAGAGTTGTTTGAAATGTTATAAGGTAACTATTTTTTGTTTTCAGTTGTGTTGGATTTTTGTGAAAATTTGCACCAAGTATTTTATTCCGGTGTTGGTTCATCATTTTGTTTCATGTCACTTTTGAGAAATTCTAGCTATCACCGAAAGTAGTCTAGAAATAAAAAAATTAAAATCTTTTCAAATCATTGACATTTTTGATTTTGTTGCACGTAAAGATTTTTCAGTGTTTGATCTCTTGAATTTTAATTTTTTCTTTGGTTTGCATGCACTAAGATTTTCTTTTTTATCGAATTTTGAATATGAAGTACTATGTGATGAAGATTTATTTCAGTTCCATATTTTACATTCATCAAATACTAATCATGATTTTCTTTTAAATCGATTAAACCAGAGGTTCCAAAACTTTTTTGTGTCGTAGACCCCTTGCCATGTTTTTCGGTTTTTGGTAGACCCACTACTTACCTGATATTTATTTTTTGTAAATTTCTAATTGTAGTGAAGTTTAGTGTTAAAAACTTAAAGTAAAAACACATGTTAAGTTTTATACATTTATTAATTGAATTTAAATTGAAATTACTCAAAATAAAATTTTGTATCTGTTATATATAACAGTTATATAAAATAAACGTAACATAAAATAAACATAAAATAAACTAAGCAATAAGTAAATGTTTTAGTGAGAAGGACGAACCTGATGCTTTAATAATAAATTATCAACATTAATAAATTATCAATTTTGTAAGGTTTAATCTTAAATCTCCTCGGCTAATGATGTCCAGTCTGTTTCTTTTTTTCGTTCGGAGATTGGTTACAGTGCTGACCAATAGGTATTCCACTAGGTATGACGATGGAAAGGAAATTAAAAATTTCCGCGCTATATTCCATAATGCAGGATAAGTAACGGGTATGTTTTTTTGCAGCCAGAAGTGCTGATATCCGTGCTTAAACTGAACCTTAAGTTCTTCGTTTGTACTTATTTCAGCCAATTTCTCTTGTATTATGACATTCGTTTCTTCTATGTCACCATATGGGTTAATTATCCACGGTGGTATTACCATAGTCAAAACATCCTCAAATCTAGTTTCAAAATTTGAATAGAGGGCATTTAAATGTTGAACGTAGGTTGAAACGTCGTCTTCCTGGCAGTTTGTCTGTGACAAATTGGGGAACTGGGAAAATTCGCCCGGTCCAATATTTTACTTCATTAGTTTGACTCTGGCAAGAAACACTGATAAGATGGACTTTGTTTTAATCAAATTTAGACTGTCACCTTGTAACTGCAAATTAACCGTATTAAATTTTGTAAACAAATCTGTTAAATAGGCGAAATCTTTATCTGTTTTATTAGGGTGACATCTTCTAAGATGATCCTGCAGCTTAGATGGTTTCATAGCGTCATTGCGCAAAACTTTGTTGCATTGTTGTTTGTCCGACAATGATGGAATGAAGCCAAGCTTCAAATAATCAACACTGTACTGTCTACATTTCTTTTTAAATTCGGACATGGCATTAATCATCTATGGGCAAAATTAATCTATTTAAATAAGACATAATGTACTTATTTCTCCGGCACTCTCAAACAAAATAACATGGATTCACTATAATTTGTGTGATAAACTACAAGTTTATATTTTTTTAATATTTTCTTAGCACTTTCCTTTTCAAGATTCAGGAAACGAATAAATATATTTGTCTCACATTTGTATTAATAGAGTGACGAATTGAACAAGTCAGTGCAAGTTCAGGAAGCTCTGAGACAAAAATCGACAAGAATTTATACTGCGTGTATGCTTGTAACAAGATGATACTGGTATATCATTATGTCCAGGTTTTTACAAGTTCAAAATGTATTGCGATCACAAAGCAAATGCCTACATCCTACAACTTACACAATTTTATAAACATATAATAAATTTTTTACTTCATAGGCACTTTAATAAATAATGTATATGTCTTTAAATTATAAGATTATCATGTAAGTAAATAGGTACTATCGGTGTATAACCCCTCGCAGGTTATCATAGACCACTTTGGGAATCACTGGGTTAAACCTTGTAGTTCGGTATGTGGTTCTCACTTTGATGTACTGCTGTTTTAAAAAAATAATAATTAACCTAATACTTTGTCACTGGCTTTCTGGTAATTTTGATAGTGTATTTTTGCAAATTCGTCATTTTTTAACAATTAAATACTACGATGACTTTCGATTAATACTGATTTTAAGAACAAGTTCTCCAGTATTTTCGGCATATTTTCTTTAGTGGCAGCTTTCAGATTTTTGGTATTTTGAATGAAAGTCATGTTAGAATCTTCTTTCCTTTCAAGACTTATATCTCTGTTACAACATTTGTTAAACGAACGCTGAATCATTCTTATTTTATTATCGTCTTTGACTTCAATGTCACATTTTTTAATATTCTCGGCTGCAGACTGACTACCTTGCTTTTAGAAGTCAAATCTTTCAATTTTTCTTGACTCAGTGAAACATAGCTAAATAATTACCCTTAAAAAATAATTCTTATACTAAATGCTTAAAACCAATTAAATAATTATATCAACCTCGACTTTAAACTTTATATTTTTACATATCTAAATGCTTAAAGTAATAAATTAAAGTTTCCAAGAAAAGTTATAAGTAATTTAGAAAAAGGATAATTTCGTAATAAATTATTATATAAGCCTTTTTATCTAAATTTTTCACAGCGAGTAATTTTTTCTGTATAAAATCACTCATTATTTTTGCTATAAATTTATTATAGTAAATAATAATTATGTTAATGAAATGTAAAAACAAAAACAAAAAATTCAAGAAAAATAGAAAGTTTATTATGATCAGATGCAGCAGGATAATAACCTAGCGTAATATTGCAAAATAAGTGAAATATTATTAATTAAGGTAAATTTTCGCAATTTTTTGGAGGTTTTTGACACTTTCAGTATGATTTTTGCACTTTTGCAACTTATTATTAATCTTAATAACATCAATGATGTTATTAAGACAGGAATTTTAAGCCGACAAGTGTTGTGAATTATTTTTCACTGTATAATATACAGTGTATATTAATTCGGTAGAAGCCGAATAATTAACTCAGAAATAAAATGAATAAATGTTTAATTTAAAGATTTTTATTTTAATATTTATTTAATATATTGTTGATACAACTTTTTTGCAACATTTAAGTTGTCATAATAATAATAATATTATTATTATTATTTATTTATTTATTTATTTATTTATTTATTATTATTATTATTATGACAAGTTAAATGTTGCTAAAAGGTTGCACCAACGAAATATAGTATCAAAATTATTATCAATATTATTATCGTCATCATTATATTCATTGATTGCTAAACAACAATGCTTTCTATACTTTTTGGTTTTTTCTCATAAGCAGCACATTGAATTAATTTAATTGATAAAGTTTTTAATATATTTTTTACTGTCTTTTTTTGAGTTTTTTAATTTTTCCTCACACTAAAATGTTGTAAATTTCATTTATTTTATTATTTCTGTCGTTATACAATAATGCTACATAACATAGCAATTAATAAAGAATTTAAATTAAGAGCAATAGAATGGTAGAAAAGTCAAGTAACAGACGTTTCTCATCTACTAAACTCCATTAAAAATGTAATAGCAAATTCATTTGTTGTGCAAAAGCTTTCGCATTATTTGTATAATTGACTTCAACTGTTTTACAATGTCGTTTGGAATTTTTCAAGGTTTCCTTTCATTGATATTTGGGTTCTTTAAATGATCACTTCAATTGTATTTCAATCTGTTTTTAATCTCGACAATACACAATTCTTACTTTGATTATTTTCATAAAAATTATTTTTTCTTTCTGGATTTTAGGCACTTTGGAATTATTCTCTTGTAAAATATAATTATCAGATTAATTTAATTCGTATATTGTGGATTTCGCAGATCTCTACATGTGGGTCTGAAATAACCTTTTATTTTATGTATGTCAGAGTTGAAGCATAATTCGATTCATCTATTTCTAATATATTTTATGTTACATATTTTATATATAAAATATTTATGCGAGATATTATTATTATTATTATTATTAGATTATTTAGATTACTTATTCGTCAACTTTGCATCTTTGTTATCATTGATTATTTATGTTTATGACATCATTTTATAATTTAAATAAATATTTCTAATACAAATCTTTGCAATTCATCATGGCGACCACGAAACTTACAAATGTAGATATCAGAATGCATTATTCTGTCAAACTATCAAGTACATGAAGATTTGGAAGCATTTATTATTGACTCCAAGCGATCTTTTGATTTATGTGTTGAATTTATCAATTATAAACATTGTTGTGGAGTGCCTGATTATAAGAGATAGATTTACAGTCACTATATGAAGCCATTGAGGCAAATGACCAGGAATTCGATCAAAAACTAAGAGAAGAATTTTGGAAAATTTAAGATTTTTTGAAAATATACCGCTGACAAAGATGCAAACTCAGTTTTACTTTTCTTTTGCAAATGAAGAAAATCGTGCATAAATTAATGTGGTATAGGAGGAATGAACAAGAAGGGCTGATGGTAGGATATTTGTTACTTCATTGTTTTAAGGGAAAAGAAACCAAGATAGAAATAAAAATACGTGATACAAGGACGGTGGAAGAAATTAAAGCCATCATTCAATAGCTTGGTTCAATTTATGTGAAAAAGTCGCCAATTTATTTAAATACACTTAGTTGGCATGTTCTGACGCAACTGCGTTATAATGAATTCTGATTAATTAATAGTATTTATTGTTTATATATTGATACTATAACTGTAAAAGCCTATTTAATAAATTCTGGAAATGTTCTCAGGAGGTAGTTAGCTTTGAATGCAGATATTACTCCTTGATCCTGATGGTATATGCTAAATGTGGTTTTTGCTCTGGAAACACAATCTCAACGGCATCTGTTTTTGTCAATGGCCAGTTGCTATATAATAATAATATTTGCGATGGCTTCTACTCTAAGCGGTTTTGTTTACAATAATGCCGCTTTGCAGTGCAAAACTGATAAGCGAATCATTGTTATTGAAGCCACTTGTTGGAAAAACCTTTCATGCTGTATTGATTCCTTCAATAATAGAACAGCAGTGGTTTAAGTTCGAGATCTATGAAGAGTTAGTTTCTATGAGCAATGGATGCTTTTCGATCTTCAAACTGTTCTTTTTTTATCATTTAATTATTTTCATACATGCCGCAAAAATTAGTGACCCCGTCTATCATTCGAGTGTATGAAATTTCATCACGTTCATAAAATATCCAAATCGCTCATGGAAACCTAAAACAACCTTTGTGACTTTAAAAAGTTATTTTTGTAAAAAATGTTTGCTTTATTGTGAAAGTTTGTAAATAAAAACACTTTCAAAAGTAATAAATAATAGATAATGTCAAAGAAATTTGTAATGGTCTAGAAATTGTCATGGAGCGTAAAAATCGATGCAAAAAGAAGAAAAAAATGTTCTGTGAAGGGTCATGTGGTGTTGAGAAATGTTTTTTTCTCTCTATACGGTAATTCAAGAAATAAAAATGACATTTTAACCGTTGTATGTATGAAAATAAGAATTTGTTGCTTCGTATAACCGTTAAAACAAAGATTATAATTGTAGGTTAAATGATAATTATGATGGCATGAAGGTAGAAAACGAATAAGGATTGTTGCTGCTGCAACTAAGCAAGACAAAATGAACGCATTCCAAGAAGACCTCATGAATTTTATAGTTTTCTCACAAAAGTATAATCTTAGAAATTCGGTTCCGAGTTTTGTCATTTTATTAAGAATTTTCCTCACGGTTTCTGTCATTGTGATTAGCTGTGAATTTTCTCAAAATGAAAATCAATTAAGAGTTACATAAAATCTCCCATTCGTAGTTTACGGTCGAGTAATCTCGCCATACTTTAAATAGAACATCAAATAACCGATGATGTCTTCTACAACTTTGCTATATAAAAAAACCAAGAAAAGTAATCATGAAGAACTTAGTTAAGGATATTTTGATTCAAAGACATTTGAAAATTATCTGTTGTTAATTGTTATATTATATTGTTAATATTTCTGTGCTTCTTTATTTTTACATCAATTTACCTTTAGTTAGGCTACTTGTCGGGTTATGATTGAGTTATGTAATTTTATTTTAGCTAGCTCGAATATATAGTCTATATTTAACGTCCACAAATGTACAACAATATTATCTCCATGTCCAATGAGAAATCGCTGTTTCCTTAACGTAGTAGTGAAATATTTAAATCACTTCCTCTTAGACTGTTAAAAAAATTAATATTAATTGAGTTATATTAATAAAAATTGTTATGACAATTGTTATTTTGAAATATTACTGCCTGTATTTTAATTGTGATACACAATTGATTTAATTTTATTGTAATTTGATCGAGATTGTCCATTGAAATGATATGAAACCAATTTAATTGTGACGTTGGCGCCAAAGTTGCATTTACATAGAACACTGTGATAGCAGATCTTGTTTTATCATCCGTAAACTCACATTCATTTGATAAAATTGAAAATTAAAGCTATCTAATTTGTGAAGGTAGTCGTAAATATTCATGAACATTTATTATTTCAATACATCCAGTTTGAATTATTATTTTTTATTTATGCTGCTACCAAAGAATCACCATTTTATATTTATATTATTATTAGTATTGTTATTATACAAGAAAGCAATCTGACGGATAGTTTTCTTTTTTGTCTAATAAATTCATTTGTTTGAAAATCAGGATTAAAATAGCTTGGCTTAATATATATAGTCGAAATAAATATATAATATTTGAAACATTTATCTAACAATAGAATGGAAAATTGGATTTTCTTTATAAAATTATATTTATAATTTAGTGCTTTTTTGTGAGCAGACTGAAAAAGTAGTAATTATTTTAGTAAAATTCAAACTGTGACGATTAATTCATAATTATAATTTTTATCGAGAATAGCGCATTGATTCTAAACAAAATTTCGTAGCTTGTAAATAGTGGTGTGTTACATTTGTTCATAACGAAGAGTTGAATTTAACAAATATCAATACTATTATTTGTTTGCTATTGGATAAATAACTTTTATTTTCTACTTTATCTTGATTTTTGTTTGAAATTATAATTTATCGATTGTAAAATTTCAGATGTCGCTTATTTATTTGTAAAAAAAGATGATTTGATAGACTTAATTGATGCAGTTTTGTCAGACTTTCAAGATCCTCAATCTAATAGGTCTGTTTGTTTATAATATTACTATATTTAACAATATTTAGATTATTTTTGTTCCAATTGATTCAAATCATCATTGAAGAACACTTGTTTCGTGATGTATTTAATTCAACTAAATAATAAAACTATTCACCAAAATAACAAAACTGTTTTTTTTATTTTGTGAGAAAATATCGCTTGTTGGTTTTCGTACGATAAATACTTTTTGTAGTTTCTTAATTTTTTTGAAAATAATTAAAGAGAATACAAAATTTTTATTTGTATTAATACTGGTAAAACAGGACGTCATTTATTTCATGGGAACAGTCATCAGTTAAACAAATAATCTTTATTTAAGATAAATATGGACCTTTTCGTTGTGATTACTTTTTTGAAAAGTAATTTTAAATAATTTCAATTAAAAACTTATTAACAATAAAAATACATGAATTTTCGATTCAAAAACCATACTAAACTGTTATGTCAATATATGTGGAAAAATTATTTACAACAACTAAATAAACCTTCAAAGCAGCCGTTTCGATTTAATAATAATAATTGCTCATAATTCAAATGAGATATTATTTCTTTCTATCAAAATATAAATGATGATAATTACACTCATAAAACGCAAAAACATTTAGAAATATTTGTATTGGTTGATTCACTCAATTTGCATTTATTATCAAAAATCAAATTGTATTATTATAGTAACATTATTATTAATAGAACAAGCAACAATAAATGCCATCACTAAAGCCCATCATGTTCGAATTAGTCACAGTAAAAAATAAAGAGAAAATTGAGAACCACGAAGAGAGAGAAATAGAATATTATCCACATTTTACATTCTGATTATTTGCAAAAAAATCAATATTTCAGTGTATATATTTATATAAATAAATATATGTATATATATATATATATACATATATATATAATACAGTTCTGGGATAAAATCCTTGAATAAAAAACACAATTATTCAGTTCATTACAGTATTTATTAAAATTTCAACCAACCATCAAATCAATCGTCATACAAATCATAATTATCAAATCAAGAAATCATATATTATTATTATTATTTTTAGTATAATAACAAATATCATTATTAATATGATCATAATTATGTACAGACAGAAAAAATGCTGTATAAATTTGTATATGTATAAATATAAAATAACAATATATATAACAATATATATGAGAGATTGGAGGACAATAATGACATCGTGTATAGATGAACTGAAATGAACGAGATTACATCTTCTATTTACAATTCACATTTTTGACATGTTTTGAATATTGAAATTTTGAACATTTCAAAGAAATTATATATTATTATTATTATATTATCATTATATTATTATCATATTATTATTATCATATTATTATTATTATTATTATTATTATTATTATTATTATTATTCGATATTGCATAGGATTGCGCTTTCGATAATGATTCTCAGAGCTGCACACAGATATACACACATAGACACACACACACGCGCGCGCATACAGATCGATATTGAGAATGGATAATAATAATAATAATAATAATAATAATATCAATAACAATAAAAATAATAAAAAAAATAATAATAATAATCCTTTGCAGCAAATCATATAGTGGATTATTGATTAATATGCGCGAGAGGACGCGTTGTCATTGGGTCAATGGTATCCAGTGTATCTTGAAACAGCATATTCACTGAGTATTCCTGCCGCATTGTTGCTGTTGCTATTGTTGCTGTTGGTGTTGCTTGATTGCTGTTGGGTTTGCTGTTGGGCTTGCTGTAATATTCTTTGGTTATAGAGCAGCTGTTGATGGTGCAAATCAAACGGGATGTTATTGATGGCATTTGGGGGCAGTTGCTGATACAGGGAAGCCATTGATGCTGCTGTGATAGATGATGCGCCTAGATTTACGCTGTTGTTGTTATTATTGTTGTTGCTGTTGTTGTTGGCATTGTTGACGTTATTTGAATTGTTTGAGGTTAAGGCAATGTTACTGTTGTTATTGCTGATCGTGTTTGTGTTGTTGCTACTGTTATTCGATGAGGTCGGATTGGAGACAGAGTTCGTTGAGCTATGATAACGCGAATTTGTTACAGTTGATCCCGGTCCGTTTAGATTTGTTGATACAGGATTCGTTGACATAATCTGGGTGCCACTACTATTGGTTGAACCAGTCGGGGATGCAAAGGCATGCATCATACCTCAAGAAATATTAATAATAAATAAATAAGTAATAATATTGATAAAAAAAATATTAATAATATATAAATAATAAATATGATTAAAAACATAATAAATAAATATTATTAAATAAATAATTATAAAAATCAATAATAATTATTATTAATACTAAATATCAAAAATAATATTTAACAAAAAATATATAAATAATAATAATAATTATTATTAATACTAAAAACAAAATAAATATCAACAATAATAATTAATAACAAATATCAATAATAAAAACAATTATAAAAAGGTTATATAAATCATAAATCATAATAATTAATTAAATAATAAATAATAATTATTATCATAGCATAGTATTAATAATAATTATTATTTAATTAATTAATTAATATGATTAAGTTTTAAGTATTAATAATAATTATTATTGATTTTTTTAAAAATAAAAAATAATAGTAAATATAAATTATAATAATTATTATTAATAAAAACCAAATCATTATAATAAAAAATTTTAAAAAATAATTATTTTATATTAACTAATACATTTATATTGAAGTTGAATTAAAAGATTTTGTATGTTAATATTTGTTTTGAACTTATACAAAGTAAAAATCCTTGTCATAAGCCAAATAGTTTTCCTCTTTCACTGCGAAATTAAATCAAAATGTTACTATTGGATAATCATAAGAGCCTGCCTAAATAAATATTTAATTTTGGTTTGTTTACTTGATGTTGATTTTAAATTGATAATTAGGTACATATTATTGCTATTATTATTTGACGATAAATTGTCTAAGAAAAAAGATAAGTAAAATTAGTTTAAATTCAGTTTGATACAAATTTAGTAAAATATTATTCTTATAGAAAAAGTAAATTTATGATAAATTTCTTTTATAAAATAATATTGATTGATTATTTTAAAATGTTATTGGAATGATTTTGAAAACACTACATATTGAGTTAGGAAATTTAACAATGATTTTGGAATTACATTTAATTTATTACGTTTCTATGGTTAAAATAAATTTACCTAGAAAAAAAGAAAATGAATCATCATTTAAACTGATATAAACTAAGTGACTAATTCAAACAATCATTAAATAAATTTGGTTTAGATATACAACTAATTAAAGAAAATAAATATAGTTCGATTTAACGGGCATAAATTATAAAATTATTGGAATTAAAAACTATAAAAGTTTAGAATGATTTTATCCGTTATTGATCGATGACCACGAGTATCTTTATTTATTTATGAAATACTCTAATTATAATACACTAAGATCATTATAGCTCTTTTGCGATTAAATCTGTAATTGATATGTGAAAGTTGACAATTTAGTTTTATGGCAACTGAGTTCATATGCTCAACTTTGTTATGAAGGTTATGAAGGAGTAGTCACCCTCTTATAAAATTTATTAAATCAACTTGTTATTATTTTCATTAAAACAATTAATAATTAATTAACCACTTAATGTAAATAAAATGAATTACAAAAAGATAAATGATATAAAAATAAAAAACTTTACAAATATGTCATTAATATTTTATATTTATTACTTTTATAGTTATTAATGGTCCTTACCGAACACCACACTCCCGTTGAAAGGCTTATGGTGCTGAATATCCCTGGCGTTTTTTCAATCTACCTTACAGCTTAAATTTTCTATTGACATGCATTTGTTATTTTAGATTACCTCGGGTAAGAATTTTCATCTTCAAAACGAATATCAACTTACATCAAAGTTGTTTCTTATTAAGTGTCTCAATACATTTCATTATAAAGTTTTACATTTGTTATTTAAATGCTTTTTGAAACATCTCATTTACAATTATGCTATCTCTAATTCCTGATCTTATTTTAATTTTAATATTAAGCATTAATAAAAAGTATAAGAATCTTAATTCGAATTTATGGTATTTTTTGTTTGTAACGTAAGTTTAATTACGATAATAATAATAAATTATGGCTTTTTTATATGACTTTGAAATAAAAATATATTTAATTAGTATTATATATAGTTTTTATAAATGTTTTATTTTATTTATCAAAAAATGTAAAAGTTTATCAATAAATTGAATATTTTGAAAAATATAAATTATATGCTATTATGAATTTAAATATGTCAGGCGATGTAATCAACTCGGCTAGTGAATCTATATCAAGGTCTGAAAATGTAACCACATAAAATACCCTATTACACACCGAAGAAATAAAAACTTGCACAATTATATACGACAATTGATCTGTCGAAAATTCGACTCGGGCCAACCTACCAAAATAATTTTCCGATGATTTACAAATAAATAACCGCATGTAACCTTAGTACTGAAGGTATGGGAATTCGGATTCAGGTGGGAAAAACATTTTAACATGCGAGATGAATAACTTTATTAAAGAAATAATCGACTGTTCAAGAACTGTACAAATACTCAAGATATTTCGAAACAAAAATAATTAGATGTTTCTTTGAGTACGATAAATCGTGCAATTAACGATTTTCAATATTCGTTCAAAAAGTAGAATTGATACTAGTTGCCCGCAACTCCGAAACAATATAGAAAAAATATATGATTATTGTGGAAGCATAATTACTAAGAATGTCAATGAGCTTGTTTTTAGACGAGATGGTGGTGAATTGGTCGTTGAAGCAGAGGTACAGGCGAAGTTTGTTTGCTAAGACTCCTAGAAAAATAATAACAACTATAAGGAGTCAAAACATATCAGTAGGTCGTCCTAGTATTCTAAATTTCAAATTTTCGGAGAGCATTTAACACAAATACTTAGCTGGAATTTATAAACAAGTTATTTGATTTTTTTCGAGCAAACAATATAAATAACAAGATAATAATAATAGATAATGCTTCCATACACAAGAACGAAGCAATAAGAATATTGATCGAACAGAACGGACATCAGTTATACTTTCTACTTCCTACAGCACTCAGCTAAATCTGTGCTGGATGGAAAAAATACGAGCGTGTATGTGTAATATAAAGACGGAATTACTTACATATATTACGAATACATACCGTGAAATAACTGGATTTTTGTATTATTTGTTTTCAAATTTATGATTATTTTCAAAATATTAGTGTTCCAAAAAAGTTGTGTCCGATAATGGACATGGAAAGCAGTTTAAGCATTCTTGATTTAACATTTGTTTTTTTTGTAATATGACTCTTAGCCATCATGTTTAAAAGCCGATATACTTGTTATTTTTTCGAATTATTTTGTTATTTTAAATTTATTAATTAAACTTTTTGATAAAATGATGAAACATTTTGACAAAGAGCATGAAACATTTAGAAAACTATATAAAGGAACATGGGTATCAAATCTTTTGTAGCTCTATGTAAAGTCGTAGAAAAATAAATATTTCAAAAAGAAAGATAATTGTAACAAAGCCTTCAATTGTACTAACATTTATGTAGATTTGTGTACAATTTATGTAACAAATGTAAATTATCTTTTTGGTACAATGAAAAATGGTAAAAACTGAAAGTAATTTCTAAAAATATTTTAATTATACTTGATACAAATCAAAAAAAAATTAATGTAAACATATTGATTGAAGGTGTTTTATTACTTTTTCTATGGTTATTTTAACAACACTCAGAATTAGGCATCCTACCTTTTATATTTCATTGAAGCCTATTTAATTAGTTTGTTTATTAACTATACTATGCCGGTTGGAGTTCCAACAAGAATTTCGTTAGATATTGTAGATAATAAAAACTTAAGTTATTGAGAAAAACCCAACATAAATTTGAGAATTATTTATAAGATTTTTTCGTTCACTTTTTGATAAATACTGAATTCGTGGGAGTAGGAAGGGGTTTTATTTGTTATGGTGTATTCATTTTTATCTATTTTGCTGTCTTTATACCAAGTCTTTTTACAGTATTGTATATATCTTGCATGTGTATCCATTGTAATCGGATTGATATCTTCATTCTATTTTTTTGAATTTAACCTTTACTCTAAGGAAATTCTTAAGGAGAAATTATCAAAATGCAAGAATTGTTTTAAATCTTGGGTGAAGATATTTCCCATCATGTGATATCCATATACTAAAACGTTTATTTTGCCGCCATTTTTCGTGTGATGTGCTTTTCAATCATAAATTAATGTCTTTCAAATGTTGGTAAATTGATATTAAGTGTATTTGAGATAACGTTTAATTAAATCCCATGGAAAAGATTCCAACTGTCATTTTAGATCTTTAGATAGAAAACTAAAAATATGACAAGTAATTTTTATTTATATACGATTTTATCTTAAAGGTTACAAAAAAGAATTTTTGGGCTTCTAAGATTACAAGAGGTTAAATTTCATAAAACATATCTTGTGAAATAATTTTACTACTTGAAATAGAAAAATTTGTTGGCCATAGACATTATTGTACTAAGTCTATTATAAATACAACATTCTGAAAATGTTTCCTAATGGAACGTTAAAAATCATTAGTAAACTTTTTAGTAATGAAATAATTTTTTACAAATAATTGTTATAGATATAATTATTTTTTTAAAAAATAAATTAATAAATGAAAATTAAATAAAAATTTTCTTAGAGCTCAGATAAATATTGCATATATATCTAAATTAGAAACTGTATAATTTCATCTGATTAAAATGCAATCAAATATTGTCAAACAGATAAAAATCAAAGAAATATAATTTTATTTACAATAAAGAGAATATTATTTTAACTTAATATGCAATTTTAAAGATGATTTTGAAAAATTCTAAAAATTTTTTCATTTGAAGATGGAATTTTATTTGATATTGACGAGAAAGATTATTATATATTGAAATATTTTATTCGCTAACAAATCTTATATTACTTATAAGACACCAATTATATTATGGAATTTATTTGAATTACCTAAATTGTCTAATACTACTTAAGATTCATTTTTAATAATTTATTGACTTTATTTTCTATTTGCTTTGCCGCTATCAACAAAGATTAATTGCCATTGCTGTTTTATCAAGTTTCAAATTTTAAAATACGAGCAATATCTAATAAAAAATATTTGTTTTTCAGCAATATAAAAATAATGAAAATCTAATTTTAATTTTCTTAAAACTTCTACTGACACCTAAGCATCAGGAAATTTGTATTAGAAACTTCACGTTTTTAAGATATTTAAAAATAATTTAGGAGAAAAATAACTTTAAAGGATATTTTTAAAAGTTTTATAAATTTCATGTGTTTTCATGCTGACTTGTGCTCTCTCTATTTTACTGATTTATACCATTTAAAATAATAAATAAGTGGGATCATATAGATTTATTAATCTGAAGACCAAATTTGAACAAAAAAGAATAAGTTCCTACTAAATAATTATCCACCTAGTTTATATTTCACGGATTTAAAATGGTTTGGTATTATCCTAGATTTTCTTTTATGAATGAACACCGTGAAAATTGGGTTACAAATTGTTAATATAAATTATATTTTTATAAATGATGCCGTTATCGATAAGTTATTTTAAAGTTTATCAAAATCAGTTATAGCCATCCAAAAATGTATCATATTCAAAAGAAAAAATTTAAATACTTTTATAAATTTATTCAAATTTTAATATTGGCAAATTTATTTTCATTTTTTTAAACTTTTAAATGTATTTTAAATTTTTTTGAATTTATATATATTTTTAAAACCTGTGAATAGAAAGATTCAGTAAGATAAGAAGTAGAGAGCGAAAATTTTGTATTGGATTTATTTTAGGTCGAAATATTTCGTTTTATGAATAAATAATGTGAAAATTGACTTGCATTGTTATTTATTTAAATTATATTTTGATAAATGATTCCGACATCTATAAGTTATTTTAAAGATCACTTTGTGGTAACAAATGCTCATGAGTATATTAATTGTTCATTTATAGATGTAAAATAACTTAGCATATGACTTAATAAGATCAATTTTTTAGTACCATAAAGTTTGAGATGATAATTTTACTCATAAGGAATTATTGCGTTTTCTCAAATTCATGCAAAATAAATGTAATGTTTCCAATTTTTTAAATTCATAAAAACTGTAGATCAATAATTACATTTATTTAACTCTGACTACAGATGTTTTTTGATTTGTGTGAAACTACTTTATTCAATTTTAAAAGTACGATTTATCTTCAAAATATAATAGTGGAAAACTGTGAAAAACCAGTGTTTAAATTATGTTATTTGTGTTCGGCCTAGTTAAAGAAAAATGTCAAATGCTTATACTAGAAGGGCTAAGTCTCTGATCACTGGATTCATTGAACTATGACTAAAATACATCAAATTTTAAATAGTAACATACAGTCCAGGTGAGGATTTAGACAATTTATAATTTCTAAAACGCTAAATGCGATCTTGTCGAGAATAAAAATGATGCGTCAAACACAACCACAAATACCGAGTAGATTACTGTGAATTTAAAAATCGAAAAGAATTATTTTTTAGAAAAAATAAGGTTGTTTTTTATTAAAATCCCATTAATCAAATAAAAATGAAACTAAATGTGTATACGTTTTTAGCATATTCTATATGTCATTTATGTTAATACTGATCTATTATCTGAAATGATGATAAAGAAATAGGTAATCAAAAATAATTGATTATTCATGAGTATAAAATATTTTACTGAACATATGGAAAATAATTTTTAATATTGGAAATTGAAAACTAATCTTCGAAAATATAAAACGTAAGTTCAAATATATTGTTTTACTATTACAATTTGTACTTTAAAAATTTTAATATAATTGCATTTATAAAGATGTTAAAAATCTGACAATAAGTATCGTGGCATGGCATTTCTAAAAAAAGGGTAGCAATGTGCAACAGTGGTTACAATAATTATAATTTAGAACAGTGTAAACCCACTCAAGCCATCGCCCGTTTTTCTAAAATCAAGTTTCCTTATTTAGAAGAATATCAATAAATTCAACTTTATTTTTTAGTTGAATTGCTTTGTAGCACATTGTTTATTTTTTCCACTCTACATAACATATATTTTAATAGAGTTTATTAAACAAGATGAAATTAATTTATTTAGAAAAATGATTTCTTTTTCTGACACCCTCAAAACCTCTTTCAGAGCCCACCTGAGGTGTATAGCACACTAACCTAGAAGGTATCAGTGTTAAAATTGTCTACTGATGATGATATATGTTCAATGTTAGTTAAAAAAAGACTTGTAAACATTTTGAAGTCTAAATTTTGATTTAATGAAATTCATTTTAAACGTAATTTTTAATAACTCAGGCAAGTCTGCAATGTTAAAGAATGAATTGGAATGTGTTAGAAAAGCTTATTTATTGACAAAAATACAACGAATCTATCAATATTTACCGAATAACTGAAACGGATTTTATAAGATACATTTTTGCTAAATTAAAGATTAATATTATTACTACTATTAGACTGTAAAATTGACTATATATTTTATTCATTTCGATTATTTAAAGTTTTCTTATTGTGGCTGTTTACCCATTTGTCAAAACTCAGTAAATTAGCAATTTCATTCAAGGTGATTATTTCTAAAAAAATCGTTGGAAAACAATATAAATTTTACATTAAATGACAAAAAAATTTGATTGTTATATATTGATTACAATTAGATTTTTGATTAGATGTTTGATGGTAAAAATTAATCTGTTGCGATATCTCAAAATGTAATGCCTCGATTATTTTTTTTTCTGGGGTTATCCTAAGTATGTTTACTTGAGGTATTCAAAAATACAGCAGACTGATTTAAGTGTTTAATTGACGAGCAACCGAAAATCAAACATTTGAAAAACATTTGCTAGCCTTTATTCTTAATTTTGAATAAGTATATTTTTTTCAACAAAATTTACAAATTTCTATTTATCTTTTGTACTATATTTAACTATTTATGAAATTTATAAAAAATTTTATTGGATATCTTAACAGAAACATGATCAAAACAGAAAATTGAAATTATTTCGAAAATTTATTAGAAAACTAATTTAAACTTTGTTGAAATATCAAAGAAAATGAGAATACGCTAACTTGAACAATTATTGTAAAATTTGAAATATTTGTTTGCAACGATCCCATTTATATTACTTAGATGAAATTACATTTTTCAAACTGATAATTGTTCAAGATTTAAAACAAAAATAATTTAAATTCCAGAACTGATAATATTATATTCAATTTATCACAATTTCATGATCTCGATCAAATAAATTAAAGGTATAACAAATAGACAGTAGATAATTTTAATTAATAATTTATGTAACTTAATTCTAATTTTACTTTATATTTAACAATAAAATATAATTATTGTGATATTTACTTGGAAAATAAACAAGAAATTTATCCGGTGACGTTTGCAGCATCTTTTAAAATCGGTCATGCCAACTTTAAACTAAATCAAACTGTATCATTTTCAATTTAACCTTTAAATCTCTGTTCTATTTTAGGTAAATTTCAAAGAAAACAAAATTTTCACCTAAGATTTGGCATTGCAAGATATCACAGCTTCGAATTCTTTTCTTTCGTTAATACAACCAGACTTTGAATTATGATATCAATGGGTAGTATATGCTATTCAGCATTAGAACAACTCGGTTAATTCGCATTGCATACAATTCAATTTCATACAAAGTTACTTAAAATAAAGGGCTTGATTTTGTTCAAATTAAAAAAGAAAAATAACTATTTAATATGTCAAATCGATAACGCTAAATTTTTGATCTGAAATTTTTTATTGCCGTAATAAATCCTTATAACCACAAAATTTTGTAACTTATGTGTCATATGCTGAAAAACTGTAAGTTTAAAATTTATTACTTTTTTGTAACAATGGCAAACTTGAATGTCGGTTCGTGTTTTAATTGTAATATTACTTATTCAAGAGTTCAAATTTTTCGAAAGATATTTAAAAAGTTAACAAAGGAACTAAAAATCTTAAAATGAAATTTATCATGGAAATTTTTAAAGTTGCTAACAGAAAGATTATTTTTATTCAATTTATAAAATCAATTATATTTTATTTATTTTCATTTGTGGCAAAAAATTCAACATTTTAGATCTTTTGATAATGAAAATAAATGAAAAATTATCTAATTATCATGCATATACAATATACGGCTCATGTAATGAATAAATTTTGCTAACTAATAATTGCTCGATTGTATTTGCGATACTCTTCTTAATTTTCGAACAAAACACAACATTTTAACGATTTACTACTTTTGTACCAGTCTACTCAATATAAACAGCTTGGAATTTAGCGACTTTTTTAGGTAGTGTTTTCCAGTGCGCACCCAGGGCTGAGCGTTTTCTTATTTTGGTGGTAAAGTGCACTGAATAAAGTTTTGAATTGCGCCTTTTTAATTATATAAGTTCGTCCGGCCCATGAAAAAAAAGTCTACGGTTAACATGGTTGGTCATACCTGATCAAATATATTTCATAATTTTTAAAAATATTGATGCAAAAAGATTGGTGAAAAAAGCCTAAAACTGATTATATTTCCTGGATAATTTCAATCGAAAAAATAAAGACAAAGAATTGAAATAGTTAAAAAGGATTTATTAGAAATATTTCATGCAAAACAAAAATCCTAATTTAAATCTTTATCAGAAGTCTCAGTCTCTTAAATCTTGCTTTTCCAAAACAATTAACATAAATCATTATAAAATATTTCTATCGAGTCAAACTGAAAAAGGGTGCAATATTATAAGTGAGAGTTTTTAACGTACTTACCAGAGTAATTATCTTTTTTCGTATTATACAAAAGGTACGAGATCGTAAACTTATGTGATTTATTCAAAACATTGTAAACCTTAATCACTGAGAGAAAGAAGTTAACCTGTTGAAATATATTGTAAAAAAGCTCGTAAACAGATGTGATAACTACTATAATACACATTTGAAAATTATTTAATCATAATCCTCAATGTCTAAATATATAACATTATTTGAAAGTTTGACCGCATCGTCATCGATCTAGCACTTATTGAAAGTTGTGCTGCACTATATTTTTGTTTATTAGAAACAAAACTAGTAGTCACAGTGTCTTTTAATAGCAAAATTATGTTCATATCTTTTAAAAGAGTCTAGTTAAGTTAAATGATTATGTAATGCTATTTTGACATTACTCTTAACAGCTTCAAACGTGATAGCTAATATTGTGTTGAAAAATGAAATGTTTGCTTGAATGCGAGACTTAAGATTCATTAAATGGAAATCATTAAGTGTCTGTAATTTGAAAGGAAACAATCCCATTTTTTATCATTTATCAAATTTAATAGTTTAATTAACATGAACAAAATAATATTTTTAATGTGAGATAAATTGCAAAACTTCAATTTCTTTCTTATATATCAGTGGTATTTATTCTTCGATCATTAATAAATCATCCCATTGGCCAATTCTTAATATTTATTTTTTAATTTGTACTCAAATTTTTTTCTTATGCTGATTTTTTGAAATTTTCACTTTAAATTTTGAAAATCACTATATTTGTCTTTAAACCAATCAATTAATTATTTTGACAAAGACGAAAAGAAATTTTTAAATTATTAATGAATGCTTTTTTACTTTACTTGATCATTTCTAATGGATAATGGTATTATGGATTTTGAAAGTGTGACTGAGTAATTGAAGAATATGAAGCAAATATTAATGATGATGAAATTAGAAGAAATTATTTCGTTAAAAGATGATGCAAAAGTAATGTTTAATCAGTGATTCCCAATGTGAAATATAGCAACTCATAGGGGTCGATTCTGAACTGCAGGAGGTACATGATAGCGAAAATAAAAATTAGAGGTGCATGAGAATGAATCCTACTTAAGCATGCTATTGCCGAAATTTTGGCTGTCAAATAAATGGAATAATTCACAGAACACAGAAAAAATATGTTACAACAGCTAATTGAAATAAAAACGAACAATTTAAGGCGGTGTTCAAAAAAGAATACTAGAAATTTCGACTTCAAAAAGGTTAACGCAAAACGTATCTTTTCTAATATCTGAAAATTTGTATTTTTATAGTTATGTATCAATTTAACCGACATAAAGCGGAAATCAATAACCATTATCATAAAATAGAATTATTTTTAGTTAAATTCAACTTTAAATCTCTTCGGAGAGTAATTTTCAACCTGTTTCTTCTTTTAGTAATAAAATTTACAACAAGACTAAAACCCTTTTCCATGAGATATGAAAATAGAAACATAAGGAGACTATCAAAGTGAAAGTTTCCATTTAGCTTATTTTTATGATTTTGTAGATGTGCCATTTTAAGTAATCAGAGTGTCTACCAAAAACCGAAAATCTTGTCAAGAGGTGTACGAAACAAAAGTTTTGGGAACCTCTATATTAAATAATCATTCATATGTGGCTTTGTTAGTAATTTGTGACAATTAATAGAGTTGTATTTACTGGTGGAATAGATGATTTAATAATTGTATGGATTCTATAACGAAATTTAGCATGAATAGCACATTGTAATAGGAGATTTATGTGGTTATCTAACACCAAGGACATTTATTAAATGCAAACCAGCTGAAGTTTCAGAAATTATTGATTTTTAATTCAATCTAAAAAAATTTTTATATGCTGGAATTGTTTTCAGTTGATGATTTTTATAATGAAAATTCATCGGAAAGATTTAATATCTTTTGAATGATAATAATTCGTATGCACTTTATCATGGAAGTTGTAAGGAACCTGGTTAAAAAATTTAGCAAAGTGTCAGGTTAGGGGAAAAGTCATAAATCAAACATCAACACGCTCTTAATTTTTTGATTATTTACATTTTTGTCATATTTCAGATTTTTATGATTTTCATCACGGAGTCGCATCAGTACATTATATGATTTAATATATAGAGATACAGAGCTTGAGGTGTAATATTTGAATGGGACATAAATTTGACACTCTTTGTTACGAGGGAAGGGTCCAAAATGATTTAAACTTGTGTGACGTCAGTTAATGACAACCATTAATATAATGTTACGGGCTTTGAATTAAGATTTTCTACTATGATTAGCTTAAATTTGTTCTCAAATGCAAAATATTTTTCCTTGTTTTATAATCAAAAAGATTTCATTATTCCTCTTTTATCTTTTTGCCCATTTTTTAATTTAAATACAAATTAAGTTTATTCTTAAATACAAATACTGTCGACTATTTATTAAATATTTTAGAAATTGTTAAAACGAAATTTGATCTGCTTATAAAATAGTGAAAATAACTGAACTAGTTATTAAATCATTATTGGAAATTAATGAATGTGAAAAAAAATCCAACGGAAAAATTACAACTTCAATTCAAATTTATTATTTTTTTATTTTCTTTATAAGCAATTAATGTTGTTTATAATTCATTGTGTTTGCGACAATTATTAATATTGTTTATACCTTTATAAAGTTAAACATACAAAATTGATATAACTGGTACGTCACGTCCTGTATGTGTTTCAAATTTAGCAAATAAGTCGTATTTCACATTATATTTAAATAAGCTCGAACTGGAAGAAAAAAGAACTGCAAATTGAATTTTTATTATTTAATATAGAGGAAATTCTTCTCATCAGCCAATAATTTACAACAGATTACAAATTATAAATGCGAATTTATTAAAAATGAATAAGAATTTATGAATATTACATTAACATGAATAAAATCATTAAACAAGAAAAAAATGTGGAAATGAAGATAATAATAATAATAATAAAAATATTAATAATAATAATAATAATAATAATAATAATAATAATAATAATAATAATAATAATAATAATAATAATATTAATTAATAATAATAATTAATAATAATAATTAATAATAATAATTAATAATAATTAATAATAATTAATAATAATAATAATAATAATAATAATAATAATTAAATAATAATTAATAATGAATAATAATAATTGATAAAAATAATTAATAATTAATAATAAATAATAAATAATAATATTAATAATAATAATAATAAAAATATTAATAATAATAATAATAATAATAATAATTAATAATAATAATATTAATTAATAATAATAATTAAATAATAATTAATAATAATAATTAATAATAATAATAATAATAATAATAATAATAATAATTATTAATAATAAATAATAATAAATAAATAATATTACTAATAATTAATAATAATTAAAAATAATAATTAATAATAATAACAATAATTAATAATGATAATATTAATAATAATTAATAAAAATTAAATAATAAGCTCAAAAATCTCAAAAAGCCCAAACATCAGACCTTTATCATCAACATTGTCTGTGCCATTCGCCTAACTAATGTTTTTGCTTTTCTAAAAACATAGTATACTAAATCACTTGCATGAAATGCGATGCAATATACATAGGAGAAACATATAGAACATTCCGATCACAACTCAATGAACATATTAAAAGCAAAGTCAGTAATTATCATGAACACTGGGAAAATTTACACAAATCAGCACCACTAATTCCAAAACAAAATGCCAAATACTACAAGACGCGTTCAAAAACACATTACAAAGACAAGCCGCAGAAACTTTTTTTATCAAAAAACACAAACCAACCATCAATATTCAACTAATGTAATTTAAAATTTCTTTGTTTTTGATGGGATAATTTTAAATAAATTCAAAACTCAATATTAATTAAAATTAAAATTAAATTTAACCAAAAAAATAATATAAAATACAAATATAAATTTTACTCCTATTTTTTTTAAATAAGTAATGATCGAAATCACTTGAAAAAGGTTGTGCCGAAAATTCGTGAATACGTTAAATAAATCTGATTCGTAGTCAAATTTTGTAGAAAATATTATGTCAATTAAATAATAATAATAATAATTAAGAATAATTAATATTAATTAATAATATTATTATTAAATATCGTCCAATAGAGAATTTTGAAAATATCAATATCAATATATTTACCTGGTATTTGGTAGGGTGCTACTGCTATTGCTTGATTAGAGAAATTCGTGTATGAGGTTGGTAACATCGTTTGTGGAGGATTCGTGGTTGAGCCTGTAGCAAAATTCATGTTATTTTGTTGTGAGGCATTTCCAACTGTCAAATCTGATGAATTCGGGTTTTGACCAAGTAACAAGTGTGACTGTGTTGTTTGTTGGTGCTATTTAAAATTTATTAACTACATAAATATAGTACATGCAAATAGTTCAATGTGAATATATTTCAAAACTGTATAATTTTGTAGGTCAAATATATTATTATGTAGGTCAAATACATAATTATGTAGGTCAAATACAGAATTATTTAGGTCAAATTTAGAATATTATAGGTTAAAATGGAATTGTGTAAGTCAAATGTAGAATTATGTAGGTCAAATGTAGAATTATATAGGGTAAATGTAGAATTATATAGGGTAAATGCAGAATTATGTAGGACAAATGCAGAATTATGTAGGTCAAATGTAGAATTATATAGGGTAAATGCAGAATTATGTAGGTCAAATGTAGAATTATATAGGGTAAATGTAGAATTATATAGGGTAAATGCAGAATTATGTAGGACAAATGCAGAATTATGTAGGTCAAATGTAGAATTATATAGGGTAAATGTAGAATTATATAGGGTAAATGCAGAATTATGTAGGACAAATGCAGAATTATGTAGGTCAAATGTAGAATTATATAGGGTAAATGCAGAATTATGTAGGTCAAATGTAGAATTATATAGGGTAAATGTAGAATTATATAGGGTAAATGCAGAATTATGTAGGACAAATGCAGAATTATGTAGGTCAAATGTAGAATTATATAGGGTAAATGCAGAATTATGTAGGTCAAATGTAGAATTATATAGGGTAAATGTAGAATTATATAGGGTAAATGCAGAATTATGTAGGACAAATGCAGAATTATGTAGGTCAAATGTAGAATTATATAGGGTAAATGTAGAATTATATAGGGTAAATGCAGAATTATGTAGGACAAATGCAGAATTATGTAGGTCAAATGTAGAATTATATAGGGTAAATGTAGAATTATATAGGGTAAATGCAGAATTATGTAGGACAAATGCAGAATTATGTAGGTCAAATGTAGAATTATATAGGGTAAATGCAGAATTATGTAGAAAAAAATTATGTAGGTCAAATGTAGAATTATATAGGGTAAATGCAGAATTATGTAGGTCAAATGTAGAATTATATAGGGTAAATGTAGAATTATATAAAAAAAAAAAAAAAAAAAAAAAAAAAAAAAAAAAAAAAAAAAAAAAAAATGCAGAATTATGTAGGTCAAATGTAGAATTATATAGGGTAAATGTAGAATTATATAGGTAAATGCAGAATTATGTAAAAATGCAGAATTATGTAGGTCAAATGTAGAATTATATAGGGTAAATGCAGAATTATGAAGGTCAAATGTAGAATTATATAGGGTAAATGTAGAATTATATAGGGTAAATGCAGAATTATGTAGGACAAATGCAGAATTATGTAGGTCAAATGTAGAATTATATAGGTTAAATGCAGAATTATGTAGGTCAAATATGAAATTAGCAAAACTGATACTTATAAATGTGTTAAGGTTAAATCTGAAAATTAAATATATCAATTAAAGGACGCCTTAATACGAATGGTTAGTCTACTTAAGAGACCTAAGCTGTCTATCGTTGACTTCATACATCTCAATTATCACCAAATACAATATTCAAATATTCACATAAAAAAGCCAAAAAATCACATAAATGCAAGTAATGACTTAAGTCGAACTCTTTTTAAAAAGGAGCCCCTAACTGTTATTGTGATTGGAAAACAACTTAACCATTAAAAATTTTAGTATTATTTTTTATTTGTGTGTTAATCTATTTCTATTTTTTTAAAAGAGTAAATTATCTTGAAATAGATGTAATTTCTTAAATAAGGAAATATAAGTCCATTTTCAAGGAATACAGGAGCTTATTTAGGGAACATGCTGGTCCCTAAAAAGGTTATAAACTACTGCTATAATGATCTATTGTCTCATCATAAACAATGCTATTTTTCTCATAAACGAGTTAATATATAAATAATATTCATTTTTTCCTTTTATTGTTTTACTGAGATATTTAAGGATCAGAGTCACAATAAAGATGGCTAAAGAATAGAAATAAACGGAGCAATTTGATATTAATTATTATGTCATTGTACTTATTCTAACAACATCAAAGTTTCAGTATTAAGTTTTTCTAGCGAGATTTTTCAATTAGTACACAAATGTCAAAGCTTTAGAAAAAGCCTCTCTAGAGATAATAGAAAATCCTTAGCAGAAAATATTTTCACTAATAATTAAATTCCAAGTGTATATAGACGAAATTTCAATTATTTTGCATTAGTCATTATTCATTGGTTATTGCAATTATAAATTAATTGATTGCATCTAATTCCTTTATTTATATTCATTAGATTCCAGAATTTGTGGTTTTAAACATTTATTTGAAACTATTAATAGGCATTTCAACCGAAACCCAACACAATTTTACAAGTGAAAATTATAAATATTCTAGTTGCGATTGTTTATTTATTTAAATTGAATGATGAAAATTGCAAAAATAATCAGAAAAAATACATTTTGTTTTATCGCCCTAAACACAGCCTGACAAATAGAAATTAATGTATTTCGTTGGTCATTAAGTCATTGCGTTTTTTAAACCGCAAATTTATTTGGAAATCTATTCAACATTGTTTTAGAACGTGTTTTATTTTGGCATAGATAAAAATGAATATTTCATATATATTTTACTTGATTAGTTACGAAAATGATGAGGAACGTGACAGAGATATCTTAAAGGTGAGACAGTATCAGAAATCGGCTCGCGTAATTTTGGTTTGGAAATTTTGATATCAAGGAAGGTCAGTCGAGGTCAATGACGACAAAATGGAGTCAGGTTGGCGTTATACGATAACGAAAAGATTGCTGAAAACCTTAGCATATCGAAATCGAGTTGAAGAACATTGAGAACTTAAATAAATGAATAAGCTCGATACTTGTGTACTACGTGAGCTCAAATAATTCCATCTGATAAAACGCATTAACACCTGTGATAACGTAATTTATTTGTAGACAAAATCTCGATATCATCTATTTTGGAATTAAATGACTTGCCAAATATTAACAGAGATTTATCATAATATTCTCTTTATTTTCCTAATTGTTTCAACTATTGTTCAAAGTTATATATATTTAACACGAATTTTGGCACTATATTTACCAATAATGTAGGAGGTATATCAGTTCTGTCATCGCAACTCTCATGTTTCCCTTTTCCCCTAGCCTCGAAAGTTGATTTTTAATTCGTTTGATTCAAATTGGCATTTTTTAAAATCACTCCGTTAAAACAAAAAGAGAAATTTATCATTCGCCATTGTTAAATATTGAATTATCAATATTTAATAAACTATTAAAAATGTATTGAAGTTATCTAGACAATATTGGACTGAAAATGCAAATCTGTATTTTTAAAATTAATTAGCATTTTATGCTAATTTTCCTTTGTTTGGGCGCTTTGCAAAAAAATTATTCGTAAATACAATTAATCTCAATAAAATAGCCATATATCTAACATCGTAGAGTTTTAATGTTCTTTTTAAATTAGCCAATCATATTTTGTAAAATTGATTAAATTTAATAGTACTAAAATCTTTGGAATAGATAAAAATATTTCGTTAAAAAGAAATGTGGACTTTGGGGAGTTGTTACGATTTTCCAAATTTTTGATTGGTAGTCATGGTAACGATAACTAAATTTAGGAAATTGTTTTATATCTAACATTGAAGAGTTTTAAATGTTCTTTTTAAATTTTCCAATCAAATTTGTAAAAATTGATTAAATTTAATAGTACTAAAATGATTAGAACAAAAACAAATATTTTCGCTAAAAAGTCGTAGCATGATTTGGAAAATGAATTGCTAAACTTTTGAGGTTTATGGCGATTTTCAAAATTTTGACTAGTAGCCATGGTAACGGTTACTAATTTCAGGAAATTGTTTGATTTCAAATAGTTAAAGATATTTTGACGCATAAATTTATTAGTAATAATATTTTTAGGCCTAATAACTACATTTCAGTCAATTTATTAGCGAATATGGTAAATTATGATACTCTTTAGGGGGATTATCATTCCTGTAGATGTCGAGAAAGATCAATTGGTTAAGTACTAAGATAATTTGCACCAGCATTTTAACTATAAAATTAAAAACCCCCTTAGTAGTTGAATATTTTGAATAAATGGAACAGGTAACGAAATGATTTGAGCAGGTTTAGTTTAAGAAATATAATACAAGAATATATTACATTTATAATAAAATATATTTTATAGCTTTGTTCTAGGCTTTTAAGGAGCAGAATTTACGCGTCTATGCGAGGCCCCAAAGCATTGGTTGCTTTAGCTACCCGGTTGTGTTGCCGCTAATTTGCACTTAATACATTTTTATATGATAAAATATCATTAAAACAAAAACTAGTATTTCATTGGTGGATAAACATGACAATGCAACGAATGATTTTCATAAGTAATTAACTGAAATTGCTTTAATTTAATTTATACACAGTATTTTTAATTGTCACCTGCGGTGAATCACGGGAAACGAAAATGCGCTGCGAATCAAAAATATGAGTACATCATACCACGATAAAAGACATGATAATTAGTAAGATCAATATTTCCTGATTTAATTCCAGCTTTTGAAAGTATTTTTAAGAGGAAATTTGGTCTAAAAGAACTAAAGTCTCAATGCAATGATAATTTCCGCATGTTTTAACGGATATCATTTTTAAACGAATTCTAGTATGATCTCATTACATGCGATATAAATCCAACCAATTATATGTCTCATTTATCCCGGGTTTTGGGAACACAAACTCCAGTAATCGTCTAATTTCTCAGTTATTTTGAATTCAAATGAGTGATTACCAGAAATAATTAGATTTTATAAATTTTCAGTTTATACACTACATCAGGAATATTTCTTAAAGGATCTATAGCTTTATATGCTTCAAAAGGCTCTACAAAACCCTATATAAAGCTTTTAGAAGATATCGATTTTTAAAGTTTTCAATATTGATTTAAATGATTGATATTTCTCAAAATATTGTTAGCTTATTGAATTCGTGATAAAATTGCCTACGGGATAATGTAAATTATGCAAGTGTATCTCAACTGTAATTGATGTTACTATTTTTAGACACACCATGTGATGCATTGGAGTCAATAATAAGTCAGAGAACCCGCTATAACCAATAACCAGGGGGAGTAAGAGCCCCATTAATGTACAATATTAATTTATTAATATTATTGCTATAGTTATATTTTTGTCGAATGTTTACAGGCCTTGATCAATCAATGAGAAATGTTTTGTTTGTTTGCCCAATTTAAATATTTTGTATAATTAACCAATGAACCGCCGGTTTCCACTTCATATATGAAAATGTAAATGTCAATTTCTGACTCGGCGGCATAAGTTTATGTTCCCAAACAGCAATTGGCGAATGAGAATCGGGATGCAAAATAAGCTTTGGAATTAAAGTTGTTTTTTTTATTTTTAGAGTGAAATTTTAAAAGTGGCCTAAAATCGTGAGTTGCGTTGTTGGAATCAAATTAATGAATGAATGGCAAAATTCATTCTGGAATCCAAAATTTCCCTCGTTAGCAAATAAATGAGGTTTCTAACTTATTTAATATAAATTGACAAATCGCACGCTTTATTCAACTGGGTAATATTCAACTTGAGTAATTGTAAAAGAAACCTAATTATTGATTCCGTTGTAACCGCTGTGCGTGGTAATCCAGCCGAATTCCAATCAACTGAAACACCAGTCAACCGGAATCGAACCGTATCATGGATTGAATACCGAAACTGCCCCTGTACACATGTGAAACCTATTGGAAATATTCACAAATATTAAATATAATATAGAAATAATATGATAATCAAGTATTTATTAGATATCCGGATATATATATATATAATTGATAAATAAACCTGCTGAGATTGTTGTTGTTGTTGTTGTTGTTGTTGTTGCTGTGCTGTTGCTGTTGTTGTTGCTGGTGTAATTGTTGGATTTGGGCAAAAGTTACAGGTAAATGGTACTGCCCAGACGTCATTTGCTGATGATATGTGATAGGAACATTACCATTGTATGTTGGCATCATCATATTTGGGATTTGCGATGCTCCGAACCCCATCATTGCCGCAGTTAGTTGTTGCTGGTGCTGTTGTGATTGATTATTCGTTGCAGTACCAGTACCCCCAATCATGTTATGTTGCATTAAATTGCTGTTATTATTTGTCCCGGAAACAATTCCTTTTCCCGTTGCTGCTAATTGAAGTTGAGCAGCCATTTGTTGCATGTTTGGATGTGCGAAATTAGCTTGCATTAACGGATGGATTGCATTGTTATTTGAGTTATTAGATCCGGGATTTTGGGTCATCAAGGCATTTGCAGTGTGGTTGCTCGTCGTCATTTGATGATTTTGAACTGTTGGGAAATTACCACTATTATTACTTCCAGTATTACTATTACTACTATTTGATTGTCTGCTTCGACTTTTTGTTGATTTTCTTACTAAAGGTGGTAATATTCGTTTTTCTGGCGGTGCATCAGCGTAATCCAATGCATCTTGTATCACTGAATCGATCACTTCATCCAGATTAGATCTCGGCTTTGGGGTTGTGGATGAATCATTCGTTTGACTGCCATTATCAAACTCTAGACCTATTTTCAAATTTAAAATTAATGATAAAAATTTGAATTTTTCTAATTACTAATACAAAACAACACCATAAATTCGTCATTAGTTTAAAATAAATTATAGGAATATATCCTATAGAGAATTCTTAATTGATTTATTTGCAAAATCAATGATTTATTGAAAACTCTTACCTAAATCCTCCCAATCAGATGCTTCAGTTTTCATTAAGACTTCTTTTTTTAAGTAAACATTATCAGCTTCCAAAGAGTCTAAGTTACATTCTATTTGATTATTAAAAATGAAAAGTTAAAAAAACATAAAATCACAGACAACACACAAATGCAACAATTAAAATATCTAAAATAAAACATTCATACCTGCTTCATTCATTTTAATTCCTTAAATACTTTCTAAAATATTAAATATAATGTAAGATCGTAAGTGATTTCTATACAATTTCATTAACAAATAAAAAATTTAAATTTGGCTTTTCAATTATAAAATTTTTTAATTAATAGTTATATAATTGTTTAACTACTACAGAAAATAGTCAAAAATAAATAGATATTTATTAATGTTTACCTATATTTGACAAAAACATTTTAAATATAATATTAAATGGAGAATCAACATCACATTAATAAAACAAATCAATGGTACATAAAAGTTAATTGAAATTGTATTTTTGCAAATTATGAAAATGAATGAACAGTCGAATTTAAATCTATATTTTGAATTTTAGAATAATAATTTTGAATTAACTATAAATTTTAATCTTTATAAAATGTATATATTCATTTCGAATTTTGATAATCGCAAAATATTCTTGAAAAAACAAATGGTATAAGGTAGGTTCTTGAACAATGAGAATGTTAATCCGCCATTCCTAGAAACACTGGTCATGTTCTTGAAGAGGAATATTTTAGGTTACCCTGTATTTAAAATTGGCAATAATCAACATAATAAGAATATTTATGTTGGATATCCAATGTAGCGTTTCATGTAACTTTAACCTTTATTGTGCTATATATGTAAGAAGTTATGTAATTTCATTAAATATGTATTTTGCCGATATTGCGTCATTTTATATTAATATCGTAACAAAGAATCAACCTGCTTCAGTTTTGTTGTATGTTTTGTCTTTTAATTATGAAAATAATAAATTTTCTAAAATTTACTTATTCAACATATTGCGGTTGATTTCATCTACTAATTTATAAATATATTTTACGTCGTAATTTATTATTTAGACACAAAAGTTAACAGGATATTTTCTTTATATGCATTCGAATCGTATAAAATATGACTCAAATAATAGACATTGTTTCCAATATTTTATTTTTGTGTTTATCATGTATTGGATGTATTGAGTAAATAAAACTTTCGGCGGGAATTTAATCTACGATTTCGCTTTACTTGATCTTACTGAAAATATTATGACTCCATAAAATTACGGGTAGTTTTCAACAATATAGTTTTTCATTATAAAAAATTCACTTTCAATTCAACAAGTAATATAATTTATTTATACTCCACTATAAACAATTATAATTTACTTTTAATAGTATTATTTCTAAGAATTATTATCGCAAATTATATTTTAGAAAAAAAATTTTTTAATCCTAATTACGTTTGGATGAATCTTGGAGGCGTGTATTTTATATTTTTTTGTTACACATCTATTTTTGTAAGCCTGTTACAGTCACCATGAATTTAATATAAATGTGAAAATATGATAAACACCACTAAATCTACTAAAATCCCTTATGGGTCTACAAGACTCATCGCATACGTTAACGTAAGTATATTGACCCAACGTAATGATGGTTAAATCTAATTTGCAGTATTTTTTGAGTTACTCAACGTTTTCCCTAATTGTTTTTAATAACTTCTTTTTCAATTGTTTTAAGTTTAACCTAATTTATAAAAGCAACTGTGGTATTAATCATATTCATTTGCAAGTTGAATCAACTATTTTTTTAAACTTTCATTTATATAACCACAACAAATTTAAAAGGTTTACTGCTTCTTGACAGGCTGCTGTCACATTTGTCAAAATTGATGGGTTTAATTTTTGTAGTAAAATGATTGATGTCGGAAACAAAATTTTAATTGATAATCTAAATTTAGTAATTATAATGCTTAAGGACTTTAAAATATTTTAAATGATTTTATTTGACTTTTCATTTGCCAAACACTCATAATGTTTGTTTTAAAATATCGATTTTTCAAATCTATCAATTGTAGTTTGGTTTAGTTTTAAGGTATTCTTAATTTTTTAATCATCACTTTCATGTGTTATGCCAGTAGAGGAAAACCTTGAAGTTGGTTTAAACTTATCAGAAAAACGACAACATTATCGCAAGAAATTAACCTAAAATTATATAGAAAACACCATATAAACACGTAAAAAATCATAAGAATATACAAACAAAATGTACTGTTGGGTTATTATTTTTATAAGTACATGATTATTAAATTGCCAATTACAGTTCTTACTTGAACGTGTCTTATTAAAACTATATCGACGTAAATTTTTATTGATTATCACAATTGATTACAACGATGATATCAATTTCAATTCTTTCGATTGAAATAAAAGTATTTGTCGTTTTTAAAAAAAACTACAAAATACTCCAGAGTCTGCAATATCGTTTGCGAATGAAGAAATAAACTACCTACGTACAACATACTTGCCGTGTGCAATTACCATGATCGCTACAAAAATCAGGAAAGAAAATGCCTTAAATGTTGTATGTATTCAACCAACAATAATAAAAGGAACAACAAAAAAACATTTAGAGCCTTCGCTTTAAGCGACAGAAGTTGACGGCAACCAAATTTCTTATCTCTCTTCTTCCTTTTTACTTTCCGTTTTCTTTCCTTCTTTTGACAATTCTTTTTCAACTCTTAACTCCTGAAAATTCCTCATTGATACTTATTCATGTTTTTCTTTACTACCAACTAATTTCAACCCACAAAAACATACTAAAATTCAGTAAAATTCCCTAATTAATCGTTATGTAGCTGTAAAAACAACATAACTGGGTGTTGTGTGGTGTCTTTGATCATTAGCAATAATTTCAGCTTTTTCATGTTGAAATACACCAACGCATGAGTAACTTTCAAAAATTCTGTATTTTCTCCAAAAATGTTTGAAAATTCAAGTTTAAATCAAAATTATCCCATTCAAAAACGTTCGATACCCAAAATTCAAATTCAAAATAAAACATACCAAAAAATATATTGATTCACACAAATAAAACATTTTACATTAAAAACTCGTCAATTAAAAATTAAACAATTCAAAGCGTTTTCGAATAACATAATTTACCGTTGCTTCGCGTCTGTGTGTGCTCCAAAAACAAAATTCAAAAGAAACTACTATGACAAATGAAATTGACCATCGTAAATTAACATTGTCTCAATTCTTTCTATTTTCTTCTCATTGATTTCTTGAACCAACCATTTATTCATATTTATTTAGTTTCTTTAATTCTTTGACTTTCACGACTCCATGTTCGGCCAATTTTTTACTAAATTTTCTTCAATAATTGTAGTACTATCAGATTTAATTTCACTCATATGTTCATCTACTTATTCGTTTAATGTAGCATTTATTTCTTCATAATTTGAAATGTCAACGAATTTGGAATTTTCAGCTATTTCATCAGTAATGTTTCTGGATATGACATTTTCATTCATTTTATTTCCATCATTTTTTTTTATTTAAAGCGCTATTACTCTGTTCTTATATTGTTTGTTATATATTGTTTGTTTTAACCGTTGTTCAGTATCTGATGGGGAAAAAACTATTGACGCATCCACTTTCAAGAAGGTTCCCAACAGATATGTGAATAAGAAAAAATTACCGTTAAGAGAGCTATATTACCATGATTACTAATATCCTGCGACATAATCTAGTCACGAGCTACCACAGAAGGTCTCTGGCTCTTTTAATCTTAAGGTTTCGTTTGACATATAAATCATTTAATTGAAATAATATCAATAACTTCAAGAACAAAAAATACATATTAAATACAATTTACTATTGACACATAAAATCACAAACTGTACATTCTTTTATAGTCAATTGATACTGAGATTCTCCTGGATTTATTACTTTGCGAATAAAACCAATCAAGCGTGCTGCCTTCACTTTTCTGATATGCTCCATCTGATATGCTTCCGCTGATTTCTTGTGATTATCATACTTTTTTGGAGCACTTCTCCGCGTTGAACTAATCTTGATTGAATCACATTTTTAAGTCTTATTTGACAGTAAAAATTTTTTTTAGTCTGAATTAGTTGGCGTGAATGAATACCCTGAGAACCGTGAATACAAGCAATTAACACCAGTAAGTGTGTTTTTGAACACGACAATTCTCAGTGAGTATATGAGATCAGACTGTTATTTATTTTATTGAAGTCATGAAAATTTGTGATGACAATATGAATATACGATTTGTAATACAAAGAAAATAGTAGATGGTTATGGCACCGCTACACCATGTCACCACTGGACCACATACTCTCCCGGGGTAAAAAAAATTTCTAATTCTAAAGGTACAAAACATTTTCTAAGACAAAGACTCATACAACAAAATTTCAAGATCATTTAAACAAGCACAATGACTCATTCAAGGTCATTTAAAATTTTCAAAGTCATTGGATGAGTCATCATATTTTTTCAATGTCATTTAAAAGTAGGTCAAGGTCATTCAAAATTTTCAAGGTCATGTTACTTTTAAACATTTTTAAACTTAAATTTAATACTTATTTTTATAAGTAGTGTATTAATATTTTTTAATTTTTATTCTATTATTGTTATTTTTACTATTATTATTATTATTATTATTATTATTAATATTATTATTATTATTAGTATTATTATTACAAGTTTTTATTATTTTATATAAATTTTCAACAAAATATATAAAAGTTATAAAATTATTTCAATAAAAAAATTTTGTACAATGTAATAATAAAATCGATATACAATATATTTGAATAAATATGATATTCATGTTATGTCTCAAAATATGAGAAAAGTTTTATATATGTGCTATTTTAATAATAAAAATCACATTAATAAAAAATTACAACCATAAAATAAATCGTTAAAAATATATTCACATAAATAAATCACTCTGACAAAATTAAATCGTCAATGTTTCGACTGAAACCACTGTAGGAGCTGTCATAGCTTGGGCTGTGAGTACTTTGATAGCTGGGGCTGTGCGATACTTGGTAATCATCAATGGAATCTATTCCTAAATAATGTCCAAATGCGAGACTAGAATTTCTACTCACCCAATTACGCTTATCGTATTTATTGGTAAGCCAATTTTATTGTTCTTAAATGTAAACAATTGGTGGTTCCGCGTCCTTATCCTAATTTGAGGCACCGTGAATATTGTGTCATTATTAAAACAATCTAAATATGACTGGTGCTCAATCTCTGTCCCCAACAACTTCACCCCCTTAGCCTTCATTGTATCTTAAGTACCTAAAAGACTATAGCACTTGGGTCTTAAGAAAACCCACCCTTTAAACCCGAGACCTTTATTTTTGTCTTTAAATTTTCCTATCACTGAATCTAGTTTTCTCGGGTAAAAGGGATGTGTCGGGTCGTAATTTGAGGTATCTAAAAAGTTGTCTCTCATCATTGCCGGCAAAAGAGTGTCTAGCCTACAGTGCTTAACCTCAAGGAAAAATGAATCCGTGTCGCCGGCAACGATATTTATTTCGCAATTAAATTCATTACGGTATTTCGCTAATTCCTTATGTTGTAGTTCGTAAATTCTAAGTTTAGACAGGTCTAGAACTGATTGTCCGGTGTAACTAGGGCTGTTTAAACATATCAAATCCTTATTCAGATGAGCAGCAATCAGATTATCTTCAATTACGATAGATTTTCTGAAATTCGGCTTTGAGGCATATACAATCATCTTTTCATCAGAATTGCATAGCCTCAAATTCACCCGTTTTTTAAGGTTTTCGACAGACTTTCCATTCAAACTATTAGTATAAAGTTTAAAAAAGTCGCTATATAGCTTGCTAGAACTTTGAGCTCTTAATTTTGTGTTTTTGTCAATGTATGCATGAAATATAAGTGCTTGCTTAAATTTAATTGCGCGATGAATTTTAACAACCTTCACACCGAGAGAAAGATAAAGCTTGAGAAGCCGCCAATGAAGAACTTGGTTCTTCTTTGGCCAATGCGTGAGCATCAACTTCTCAACTTTAGAATTCGGTGGACACATCTTTTCCGGAACAGTCGGAAAATCATTCAAAAAATCATGCACACAATGAGGAATCTCGATATCAACCTCCATTGTATAACCATACGAAAGGGTTTCAATATCCTCAACATTCATGCACTCATTCAATATATCATCCAAACCGTCATACACCCAAACAAAATCTGCATACGGAAGATATTGGCTAATAGCCCAACCATACAAATTATTTATATCTAATGCTTGTTAACAAATGTTAACCCACCCCGTATTCCTCCCTCGTAGAAATTAAACATTTCCATGTCCTGCAGAAGTTCTATGGGTTCCTGCAATGTCATGAGAGCTGACGCCCATGACATACCAGGAATTCCATAGAAATTAAGAGGTTCTAGACTATTATAAGCAATTGCTTTTACGCGAAATTGTTGAAAATAATCTTCTACGTCTAATTTTAAGTAGATTAACATATAATCTAGCATTGTCTCGCAATTTTGCTTGGTCCAAATTTGTTGGGCTGTAGTGTATTCATCAGCACATACAGAACCCTAAATAGGAGGCAATTCAGTCGTCGATTCAAGAAACTCAAGAAATATCGCAAAGTCATAAAGGAAAATATCCTTGGCTCTAACAATTGCGCCATCAAAAACAGAATCAGTTAAAGACAAATCGGTAAGTGTCTTAACCGCTTTTGCTAAAGATGAATTAACAAATTGCATGCTGTCTATAAAACGAACAGGCAATTTATTAATGTATGCGATGAGGGAGATATATTTTTCAGAAGTGGTCGGAATAATATTTAATTCCCAAGAAGAAAAATTATTTAAACCATACTTTAAAATATGATGGAGATCATATCCCCTGAAATTGTGAAAAACCACAGGTAATTGTTTCTGGATTCGTCGAGAAACATTACACTTCTTACAAGCAGCCGCTAAATACTTACCTGAGAAATGACAATGATTCTTAACTTTATCCCTAATAAACTTTTTAAACAAATAACAAGTGCGACATTCTTTGAACTCCCGTTCCTCATTGAAAGATATATTTATAGTTTTTTTTGACCATGATCCTAGGTTTCATATATATTGCTAACCAATTTTCTCCACTGAGATGAGACGATTGAGTATTTGCGATTATGGCTTGATTATTACGTAAATATGGAAATTTATCTAGAGGAAAAACTCCTAAAAATTCATGTCCTAGTATTTTTTTTCCAATTCGATAGACCTAAACAGAACTACATCAATAATATTAATAATCATTTAAAAACTTACTCCATGACAAATTATCATAAATTATCTATACATTTATACCAACATTTTCAAACCAACAATGTTCGTTCAAACCAACATGGTTCTGTTTGCAATTATTTGAACCTCATTTTCAAATACTTCATATAATAAAACATGCACCGGTTCAGTTGTAGCTTTAGCAAACTTTATATCTAATCGTAAATTTCCATTTTTAGATAATTGACTCTGATTTAAATCAAAATCGTGTGCCAAAAAAATTTAAAGAATGGATATTTGTTTTTAAAATCATCAAGAGTTATGCCACAATTAAGGTTTATATCCAAATAACCCATATTTCTCACTATACTCTGCATATATGTAGCACAATAATTATCATTATCGAAATATTGAGTATATGTTTCTATATAATCACTATTGTTAGATAAAGTTAGCGATATTATTCCAAAATCTTTGAAAATTGAGCTCGATGCTAAGTATAATTCATTATATTGAGATTCACTTTGAAATGTTGCCAATATAAAGTTGGGCATTCTTCTATCTCCAAATATTTGTTCCTTATAGAAAGAAGCTGAACCTTTAGCAATAGCAAATTGAACAATTTACTTTGTTTTCAATGGATATATTGCATGCTTAGAATTAAGGCGCTCATTCGTTTGTTTATATGTTTATGATGTCTTTTACGTTTTTGAGCCGGTGCTGGTGCTGGTTCCTGTTTTTGAAACATACCTGCAACACTAGGTAGAACTTTCATTAACTCTAATAATGAATTTGATTTCAGAGATGGTAATATTTTCTGCTCATTCATTATCACATCTTTAGCGGTTTTCATACCAAAACTACCAAGGCGTTTAAGAATAGGAAGTGCAAATCTACCAATTGTTCTCAACCATCCTGATCCATACTCTTTACCAATAAAATATGGTAACTCGCCACGACATTTGCTACCACTATACATACTAATAATATAGTTATTGGCCATCTAATTTACGAAAATGTAATCTCAAATGAGTTTTTGTATCTTTACTAGATTCAATAAATTTACAGCTATCATCACGAATATTTATTTCTATATTGTTTATACATGATGTTGATACCGGTAAGTACATGGGATTATCGATATTTATATTGACAACTTCATCCTGGTCATATTTATCAACTCAAACAGATTTCAATAGAGGAACCAAAGAATCACCAACAATTATAGGATCAATGATGTTAGTATATATGAACATTTGTCTATGAAGCTTTATTATTTTTGGTTTGCGTACACCAAAAGCACTTGCCCGATATGTTTGCTTATCTAATCCCAATGTAATAGCCAAATTTTTATCAAATGTAACTTCACAAATCTTCAGACTGAATTTACATAATCCATCTTTAACAAATTCAATAGTTTTAAATATATGTAAACAGTTGAATGAAATATATTTATGTAATTCTTCAAGTGTTTCAATATATAAATCATTAGTAAATGTAAATGTATCTTCCTTGGCATCCTCAATACTTTCAAACTTTATTGTAAGTGGACTAAAATCACAACTAACATTCAATCCATCTTTGAAAAACATGCCACTATTTTCATCTAAAATTTGATTCGGAATATGACAATATCGATCAATATTATTGATTGAGAAAATACCACTACATGTTTTGGGAACACGCTTCTTGTAACTTATTTTACAATGACTATAAAATGGGAATGTATTGTACACAAATGTAAAGTCTTGCAGAGCAACTTCCCAATTTCCATGTAAATAAATAGGATTTTGAAGATCAACCATAAATTTACTTGCTTGATTTTCCGGATGGATTAGTTGGCAACTGTTGCTCGGTAAAATAGTATAGAAACTCAATTTACTAGGTTTTTTGATGATATCCATGAGGGTTTTTGATATCCATGCCATTTGACATAGTATTGTTTATCCTTACCACCTTTTTAGTTTTCAATATTTTCTGAATTCTGAACACTGTAGGTTAGGAAATATCTTGTAATTCATGTTCATAGAATTTCCCCTGTATTACATTGATGTCACTGTCTTTAATAACATACATTACAGGACTCGTAATTTTAGTAATTCGAAATACCTCATCACTCCAATTACTATTGAAATTTTTGATGAAATGTGAAGCAGATATTTTACTAATTCTAACGTAATCACCAACTTTATATTTTGGTTTTGTAATTTTTACAACTATTTTAGATCGTACTGGTATTTTTGAGCTGATATCTATAGATCTCTAACCATTCAGACCTCGATGTGATGAATTATTATAACTAACAAGTATTTTCGGTAATACATTTATCCATATTTTATTACCTTGTTGCACGAAATATTTCTTCAATCTATCCCTCAATGTCCGGTTAAATCATTCAACATGAGCAGCTTTATATTGAGGATGTACAGAGTAATGATTTATTTTTAGACGATCCAAGATTTGCTTAACATTACTATTGTAAAACTCCTTGCGAATAATAATAATATTAATTATATTAATAATAACAATAATAATAATATCAATAATAATAATAACAACAATAATAATAACAATAATAATAATAATGAACGAAATAATACATCGAGACATAATAATACAACGAAATACATCGAAATAATACAACGACCTGCTGCAAATATTCAGTGCGTTCCCTTTAAAATTAAAAGGGTTGAAATCATCATTAGCGATGATGATGATGATGATAATAATTAAATAGGAGGTTCAATTAATGTTGATAATGAACTTGAAATAAGGTTAGATTTAAATCGAACATATAAAAGTATTAGATTCGATGTTGAACACGAAAATCTAATTCAAATCTCCTTAAAAAATAAAATAATTAACAAATTAAAATCTGAAATAAACAAAATAGGGTCAGTTAAAATACAATTCACCATTCTTATACAATTTGAAAAAGATGGTGAAAATAAAGATAACTTTTTTAGTAATAAGGCAGAACTTTTTTCTGATAATTTTCTGCTTGATGGGTGTGAGGCGTTTTGTAATTTGTATTTAAATAATGGTATGATGTTGGGCATGTTTGATTGTATGTTGAAATCCTTACTTATTCATTAATTATTATTTTTTAGAAATTCCTCAAACAAATTAACGATATAATTTGTTTTAATAATATTTGTGTTTGGATATATTTGTGTTTTGATAATAAACGTGTTTTAGTTATGGATTCTATTAATACCCGTAGCTCTATGGCTAATATGGCGACCACGATTGCAAATTTTATCAAGCCACCAGAAACATATGACATGGATTCAGACGTGGAAGATTTTATCTTAGAAACGGAACGATTCTTCGAGATGACAAATATTGTCGATGAATACAGAAGCAAATTCGTCAAAGCTTTTCTATCAATCAATTCAACGAAGAAATATGAGTTGACTAATGAAACTCTGCATTATACAGAAAGATTAAGAAACGCTTTTTCTAAGAACAGAAGTCTTATCGATGATCTCAACGAAGCGCTAAATTATCGTCAAGGAAATGAGGCTGCCGAAGAATTCTGCTCAAAAATTGAGAAACTTGCAAAAAATATTTTGAAGCATAAACTTGATGAAGAAGAACTAAAGAAATTTTTGCTATTCAATTCGCTTGAAGATAAAGAAGTAAAAAAAGATCTCAAAATGCAAGATTTAAAATCATTTGATGAAATGAAAGAAAGATTAAAGAGACACGATCAAGTTTCAAAAGAAATTAATGTATTTCATGCTGATGTAGCTTCAATGAATAAAACACAACGCTATGCTGATGCTGTTAAGAAGAGCTTACCAAGATATAATTATGATAACAGACCAATTCGAGAACGAGAAGCTAATCCCAGATTCAAAGATGAATATACAAGAGAACCTCAACATAATCCAAGATTCAAAGGCGATCTTACCAGAGAACATCGATATGCTATTTCAAATGGATGGAGACCTATGAATAGGAGTAAGCCTTATAATACCAGGGAATTTCATTCGCGAGATCATGTCCGAACAAATCAAATTTTGCGATGTTGGGCGTGCCACGAAGAAGGTCATAGAAGATCTGAATGCTCCAATATTCAATGTGCCCATTGTAAAAGATCTGGACATTTCAAACATCAGTGCCATGAGTTATTTCCAGGCAGACGTCGAAAATTCCATAAATCAGTGGCTGCATTCGGTGACGAGGATCCAGAGGCTGATTTTGAGTACCCAAATGGGAATGCTCCACCACACGAGGAGGTGATCGGAGCAATAAATTAAAGGTAATTAATGATATGAGTAAGGGTTGTATGATTTTGAATGATTGTGATAGTTTGAATGATTGTGATAGTTTGAATGATAACTGTTGTGATGGTATTTTTGATTATAGAAATTATATTAATATATACATTAATAAATTTTGTATGGATGAAGTTTTTAAAGACCCACCCCTAACGTCTAATGAACTAAATGTTCTTAATCGTGATAAACGGAATGATATAATAGTATACGATAAAATGCAGGGAAGGCCCAGTGTTACCGTAATGATTAATAATGTAAAATTAGTATGCCTATTAGATACTGGAGCTAAAATAAGTGTGATTGATTATAATATTTTTAAAAAACTTGGAAATTTGAATATGACTACAAGTAATTTAAAATTAAGATGTGCGAATGATAGCCCGATTGAAATTTGCGGTAAAACTTTATTAAATGTAAAAGTTGATAAAATTTCTGATATTAAAAAAGTAGAATTCGTTGTAGCCAAAGATATAAACCCAAAGTTAATAGGAGGTATAGATTTTCTCGAAAGATTTGGAATGCAATTGCAAATAGAAAACCGTACAGACGAAATAAATACAATTATGGAAGATTCATTTAAGAACCACATAAGTGAAGATAAGATTATAAATAATTTAACTTCCACGTTTGACGATATTTTTATGAAACATAAATGGGATGTTGGGAAAACCGAACTATTAAAGCATGAAATACTTACTAAAGGTAGTCCGATTGTAATAAACCCAAGACGACAACCTATACATTTAATAGAAAAAATTGAAGAAAATATTCAAGAAATGTTGAAATATGGCATTATATCAGAATGTACATCTCCTTGGAATTCTCCATTAGTATGTGTTAAAAAGAAAAACAGTAGTGATATAAGAATATGCTTGGACTACCGTGCATTAAATAATATAACCGAAAGACCGATTTTTCCCATTCCAAATACTGATGAATTATTAGATATTCTTGACGGAGCAAAGTTTTTCTCGACAATTGATTTAGGCAATGCTTATTATCAAGTAGAACTCGATGATGCATCAAAATTGAAAACAGCATTTTCGACAAAAAGCAAGCAATATTACTTTAACAGAATGCCATTTGGAATAGCAGCCGCACCAGCTACATTTCAAAGACTTATGAATTTGGTTCTTGGAGAATTAAATTGGAATGGAACAATTGTATATCTGGATGATATCCTTATATTTTCAAAGACATTGAATGAACATTATAGTACCATTGAAAAGGTTTTTCAAAAGATTAAATTAGCAAATCTTAAAATAAGTCCAGCAAAATGTCAATTCAAAAGGAAAGAAGTAAAATTTTTGGGTCATATCATTGGTGAAGATGGAATACGTACGGATGAAAGCAAGATTGAAACTATTAAAAATTTTGAAAGACCTAAATGCGTAAAAAGTTTGAGAGGATTTTTAGGCTTGGCAAATTACTATCGCAAATTTATAGAAAATTACACCAAAGATTCCAAAGTATTAGAAGCGTTATGTGGAAGTAAACAAAAGAAGCTTATGTGGACTGATGAGTGTGAAACTTCATTTAAAAATTTAAAACTGAAATTGACGTCTACACCTGTATTGAAGTTCCCAGATTTTTCTAAGCCATTCATTTTGGATACAGATGCAAGTTTTGACCGCATTGGTGCTGTTCTGTCTCAAAAAGATGGAGGTAAAGAAAGAGTAATCGCATATGGATCCCGAGCTATGAATAAACACGAGTTGGGTTATTGTATAACAAGAAAGGAATTACTATCTATATTTTATTTTACTGGTCATTTTAAGCATTATCTATATGGTAAAAAGTTTATTTGAGGACGGATCACAAAGCCATTACATTTATGATGAAGACAAAGAAAGCTATTACCCCACAATTTCAAACTTGGATTAACCATCTTAGTGGTCTGGACATGGAGATTCAATACAGAAAAGGTGATAACCACAATAATGCCGACGCTTTATCTAGAAAAGAATGTGAAACATGTGTTCAATGTCAAATGATTCATGAAAATCCTAAAATGGGTAAATTAAAAACAAGATTGTTGACACTGATGACTGATAATATTGAAAATATATGGCAAAAGAACTCGAAAGAAATTGAAAATATAAAAGAAAATATTAGTTTGATGCCAGATAAAACATTTTATAAATATGTCAACGGAGTGATTATGACAAATAATAATAAAATTTGGATTCCAGAAGAAAACAAGTCTGAATTCATCATAGAATATCATAAAAAGCTCTGTCACGCGGGTGCTAATAAAGTAAAAATGTATGTATCAAACAATTTTGATATGAAAGATTTGGAGCAATCTATTCGTAATGTTGTACAATCCTGTGAAAACTGTCAGAAAAGAAAGGTTGATACAACTAAAACAAAAGAAGAAATAATTTGCAAAAGTGATTCGAAATTATTTGAAATAATATATGTAGATTTTTGTGGTCCATTACAACTTGCAATGAAAGGAGAAAGATATATTCTTGGGATTATAGATCATCATAGTAAGTTTATTTCTTTACATGCAGTGAAATCACAAGATGAAAAAACAGTGGTAAGATTACTGAAAGAAGAGTGGATAATGAAGTATGGAGCACCAAGGATAATAAACTGTGACAGAGGTAAATCATTTGAATCAAAGCTAATGAAAGATTTTGCAGAATTCCACAATATCGAAATTAATTATTCAAGTCCATATCATCACTCAGCAAATGGACAGATTGAGAGACAATTCCGTACAATCAGAGATGCAATACAGATAACACTCAAAGATAAAAGACATAAATCATGGGTAGATATTCTTCCCGAAGTTCAGTTTATGTTGAATTCAACTTTTCAAAAAACTATTAGGAAGACTCCAGCTGAAATGGTGTTTGGGAAAAAGATTTATAGTGAATGGTTCTCAGAGATTGTGGAAGAAGAAAAAATCAATCAGCCGACAAATCGCGAATTTCAAATTGGAGATTGCGTATTGATCAAAGTAAATGTTCGAAATAAGGTGATAACAGATACATGGGTCCAGGTGTGATTACTAAAAAGATTCATGATCGAAGTTATGAAATAAAATTGGAAAATGGAAGTTCCGTCACGAGAAATATTGAGTGGTTAAAGGTTTTCAAAAAGGGGGGGATGTGAGGCGTTTTGTAATTTGTATTTAAATAATGGTATGATGTTGGGCATGTTTGATTGTATGTTGAAATCCTTACTTATTCATTAATTATTATTTTTTAGAAATTCCTCAAACAAATTAACGATATAATTTGTTTTAATAATATTTGTGTTTGGATATATTTGTGTTTTGATAATAAACGTGTTTTAGTTATGGATTCTATTAATACCCGTAGCTCTATGGCTAATAATGGGATTAATAAAATAATAAAATAGAACGTTTCACATATTTAGCGAGTGGATAGCGGGTTGTTAAAATCAAAGAAATTGATTTTATATTAACTAAATATTATCCCATAAATAGACTAGCTGGTCATAGTTATATCCCCACACCAATGACCATCATTGTTTTACATATAGTATATTAGTCCTTTTAAAACGTAATGTAGATCGCACCCATAGAAACAGAGTTACTTCTTACGAAAATTATTTGGATGAATTGAATTTTTACCCCATTGACGATTGTCCTATTAGACGCTGTAATATTCCTTGCTATAACTGTTTTGACGTATAACGTAAAACAGTCTAAAATTCCACAAAATGGTGATATAAATTATATCCCCTATCATCCGCATTTAGATATCATTCACTGCTCCTATTTATTTAGTTCTTTTGAAGGACGGTGATAATTATCACTATACGGCTGATTTTGATTTGGATAAATTAATGAACTGCCATGCGAATACTTCTTGCAATATCCAAATCTCTGTACATTGGTATCCCCATTGTCTTAATGGCTTTAGATTAAAACCTGCATTTGACACCCATGTTTCCTTGTGCATTAAAAATCAAACAGGCACTACCCTTTACACGTTGCCTAAAAATAAATATTTTAAATTTTCTAATTATGCAAAATTTATTACGCCGCCATTCGTAATTTATGCATTTTTTGAATAAATTTTACCTCTGGATATAAGGCATCATCAAATACACATGCCGATAGCAGCAGGTCTACTATTAATTAATAACTATACAAATACAAAACAATATTATAATTTCATTGGCGAAGATTGCGTTTTGGCGTTTTTGAAAAAGATTGAAGAAATCGTTATTTCGATTGTCTTGCCATATTACGAGGATCATGGTCAAAAAAACTATAAATATATCTTTCAATGAGGAACGGGAGTTCAAAGAATGTCGCACTTGTTATTTGTTTAAAAAGTTTATTAGGGATAAAGTTAAGAATCATTGTCATTTCTCAGGTAAGTATTTAGCGGCTGCTTGTAAGAAGTGTAATGTTTCTCGACGAATCCAGAAACAATTACCTGTGGTTTTTCACAATTTCAGGGGATATGATCTCCATCATATTTTAAAGTATGGTTTAAATAATTTTTCTTCTTGGGAATTAAATATTATTCCGACCACTTCTGAAAAATATATCTCCCTCATCGCATACATTAATAAATTGCCTGTTCGTTTTATAGACAGCATGCAATTTGTTAATTCATCTTTAGCAAAAGCGGTTAAGACACTTACCGATTTGTCTTTAACTGATTCTGTTTTTGATGGCGCAATTGTTAGAGCCAAGGATATTTTCCCTTATGACTTTGCGATATTTCTTGAGTTTCTTGAATCGACGACTGAATTGCCTCCTATTTAGGGTTCTGTATGTGCTGATGAATACACTACAGCCCAACAAATTTGGACAAAGCAAAATTGCGAGACAATGCTAGATTATATGTTAATCTACTTAAAATTAGACGTAGAAGATTATTTTCAACAATTTCGCGTAAAAGCAATTGCTTATAATAGTCTAGAACCTCTTAATTTCTATGGAATTCCTGGTATGTCATGGGCGTCAGCTCTCATGACATTGCAGGAACCCATAGAACTTCTGCAGGACATGGAAATGTTTAATTTCTACGAGGGAGGAATACGGGGTGGGTTAACATTTGTTAACAAGCATTAGATATAAATAATTTGTATGGTTGGGCTATTAGCCAATATCTTCCGTATGCAGATTTTGTTTGGGTGTATGACGGTTTGGATGATATATTGAATGAGTGCATGAATGTTGAGGATATTGAAACCCTTTCGTATGGTTATACAATGGAGGTTGATATCGAGATTCCTCATTGTGTGCATGATTTTTTGAATGATTTTCCGACTGTTCCGGAAAAGATGTGTCCACCGAATTCTAAAGTTGAGAAGTTGATGCTCACGCATTGGCCAAAGAAGAACCAAGTTCTTCATTGGCGGCTTCTCAAGCTTTATCTTTCTCTCGGTGTGAAGGTTGTTAAAATTCATCGCGCAATTAAATTTAAGCAAGCACTTATATTTCATGCATACATTGACAAAAACACAAAATTAAGAGCTCAAAGTTCTAGCGAGCTATATAGCGACTTTTTTAAACTTTATACTAATAGTTTGAATGGAAAGTCTGTCGAAAACCTTAAAAAACGGGTGAATTTGAGGCTATGCAATTCTGATGAAAAGATGATTGTATATGCCTCAAAGCCGAATTTCAGAAAATCTATCGTAATTGAAGATAATCTGATTGCTGCTCATCTGAATAAGGATTTGATATGTTTAAACAGCCCTAGTTACACCGGACAATCAGTTCTAGACCTGTCTAAACTTAGAATTTACGAACTACAACATAAGGAATTAGCGAAATACCGTAATGAATTTAATTGCGAAATAAATATCGTTGCCGGCGACACGGATTCATTTTTCCTTGAGGTTAAGCACTGTAGGCTAGACACTCTTTTGCCGGCAATGATGAGAGACAACTTTTTAGATACCTCAAATTACGACCCGACACATCCCTTTTACCCGAGAAAACTAGATTCAGTGATAGGAAAATTTAAAGACAAAAATAAAGGTCTCGGGTTTAAAGGGTGGGTTTTCTTAAGACCCAAGTGCTATAGTCTTTTAGGTACTTAAGATACAATGAAGGCTAAGGGGTGAAGTTGTTGGGACAGAGATTGAGCACCAGTCATATTTAGATTGTTTTAATAATGACACAATATTCACGGTGCCTCAAATTAGGATAAGGACGCGGAACCACCAATTGTTTACATTTAAGAACAATAAAATTGGCTTACCAATAAATACGATAAGCGTAATTGGGTGAGTAGAAATTCTAGTCTCGCATTTGGACATTATTTAGGAATAGATTCCATTGATGATTACCAAGTATCGCACAGCCCCAGCTATCAAAGTACTCACAGCCCAAGCTATGACAGCTCCTACAGTGGTTTCAGTCGAAACATTGACGATTTAATTTTGTCAGAGTGATTTATTTATGTGAATATATTTTTAACGATTTATTTTATGGTTGTAATTTTTTATTAATGTGATTTTTATTATTAAAATAGCACATATATAAAACTTTTCTCATATTTTGAGACATAACATGAATATCATATTTATTCAAATATATTGTATATCGATTTTATTATTACATTGTACAAAATTTTTTTATTGAAATAATTTTATAACTTTTATATATTTTGTTGAAAATTTATATAAAATAATAAAAACTTGTAATAATAATACTAATAATAATAATAATATTAATAATAATAATAATAATAATAATAATAATAGTAAAAATAACAATAATAGAATAAAAATTAAAAAATATTAATACACTACTTATAAAAATAAGTATTAAATTTAAGTTTAAAAATGTTTAAAAGTAACATGACCTTGAAAATTTTGAATGACCTTGACCTACTTTTAAATGACATTGAAAAAATATGATGACTCATCCAATGACTTTGAAAATTTTAAATGACCTTGAATGAGTCATTGTGCTTGTTTAAATGATCTTGAAATTTTGTTGTATGAGTCTTTGTCTTAGAAAATATTTTGTACCTTTAGAATTAGAAATTTTTTTTACCCCGGGAGAGTATGTGGTCCAGTGGTGACATGGTGTAGCGGTGCCATAACCATCTACTATTTTCTTTGTATTACAAATCGTATATTCATATTGTCATCACAAATTTTCATGACTTCAATAAAATAAATAACAGTCTGATCTCATATACTCACTGAGAATTGTCGTGTTCAAAACCACACTTACTGGTGTTAATTGCTTGTATTCACGGTTCTCAGGGTATTCATTCACGCCAACTAATTCAGACTAAAAAAAATTTTTACTGTCAAATAAGACTTAAAAATGTGATTCAATCAAGATTAGTTCAACGCGGAGAAGTGCTCCAAAAAAAGTATGATAATCACAAGAAATCAGCGGAAGCATATCAGATGGAGCATATCAGAAAAGTGAAGGCAGCACGCTTGATTGGTTTTATTCGCAAAGTAATAAAATCCAGGAGAATCTCAGTATCAATTGACTATAAAAGAATTTACAGTTTGTGATTTGGCTCTGGCTCTTTTAATCTTAAGGTTTCGTTTGACATATAAATTATTTAATTGACATAATATCGTTTCGTTTGACATATAAATTATTTAATTGAAATAATATCGATAACTTCAAGAACAAAAAATACATATTAAATACAATTTACTATTGACACATAAGATCACAAATTTATCTCTAGGGTTTTTCTAATATTAGGCTTCCCTCATAGTATTTTACTTCTAGCGTTTCTTACTACTTGGAAATTTTTTCTTACGGTAATTTATTTCCATCGTTTCTTACAAATTTTAGGTTTTCATTATAGCAATTTATCGCTAGTGATTATTACTAAGTTTAGGCCTTCAGTGTAATAATTTATCTTTAGCATTTCTTATTAATTTTCAAGTTCACATTATAATAATTTATCTCTATCTTTTCTTATTGAGTTTAAGTTGAATTTTGAGCAGCGTTCCGCCCTTATTTTACGGTCTTATCCTGATATCCATTCAATTATTGAGCCGTATTCTACTTTTACTTTGCTATTTTTGATAAGTATTTTAATTGATTCGGAAAATTTGCGCAGCGTTCCGCTCTTATTTTCCGTCTCAATTCAACATGATCTATTTAAATTCTTATATATTATTTAAAACATTATTTTTCATGATTTTAGTCGTTCGGATTAATCTTTTTCCGATGGCTATTCATTTTAACTGTTGCAACGATTTCGCTATTTTCCCCGCTACCCATTCCCTCTCTTTGTCCTTATGATCTATTTATGTTCATATTATAGTTAATGAGTGCCCACTGGACTACTCGGTGTTAGTGATTTTGAGCCGATTGTTGTTTAAAATGTTTATGTCGATTTTATCGAAATTGAGTGCAAGAAAGTTGAGCCAAAAGACCCACCCTCGAGCTACCCCCTTTAGCTATTTGTTTCAATGATTTGACGTTCGAGTCCGTCGTTACGCACGACGAAACTCTCACGTGCACACAGTATAGGCGTAGAGACCGCACTTACACAGCGTGACTACTTATGTCTTATTTTAATATCTTGCATATTGTGTGGCTGTGGGACAGAAAAGATGAATAAATAAATGTTACCATACCAATTGGGTAGAAGCCTCGATGCAATAAAATATTTATTCATATAATCGTCAGAAATTCGTCAGTATACATTGGTAATTTTGCAGTAGCATAATTCATAACATTTTCAATTCATAGCATTAGTTATCAATTAATAAGTTCATAGTCACCCATGCGTTTAGCTGTAACGCACACTACTAAAATAAAATTGCTCAAAATAAGTCTAAAAGTGAGACTGAAAATCTATAGTGAAAAAAACAAGATTGTACACATAAGACTAAAACATAAGATTAAAAATTTGTCAAAACGCATCAGTATATATACCTATAATTTGACCTTAACCTTGCATGTTATTTTTATTGCGATTAAACAAATTTGACCTTGAAATTATTTGTGTTATCTAAATAAATTTTTATTAATTTATTAATTTAAATTGGTAATTTATTTTTAAGATTTTTAATTAAATTTATTCAGCCAAAAATATTTCATTTTTATTCATTTAATTTATTAATTTTTACTTTTATATAAATTGTCATTTTACAGTCAAATTTTCTTGTTATTATGTTATTTTTATGTAAGTTTCGTGCGGTTCTTGATGCATTTTGTATTTATTTTATTTTACTTTTATATTTTTTGATTTTATATTTATTTATATTCTTTCAGATTTTAAAGTGTTTAGTTGATGTTGTATGTTGTATTTTAAGTTATCGTGGTGCTGGGTTTTCGTGCTGTATTACTGATGCATTTAAACAATTTTCAAGGCCGTTTGTGTTCTGGCCCAACAGTTCAAAGATTTTATAACCTTTAATTTTTTGGATGAGTCATTGTCTTTGTTTAAATGACCTTGAAAAATAATGATGAGTCATCCAATGACATTGAAAATTTGTTATAACTCATCCAATGACCTTGAATGAGTCATTTTCTTTGTTTAAATGACCTTGAAAAATATGATGACTCGTCTAATACCCTTGAATGAGTCATTGTCTTTGTTTAAATGACCTTGAATGAGTCATTGTCTTTGTCTTAGAAAATGTTTTGTACTTTTAGGCTTAGATTTTTTTTTACCGGGGAGGGTTGTGTGGTCCATCTGTGACATGGTCTAGCGGTGACATAACCATCTACTGAAAATATTTTGTGGAGCGACTGCAACTTTTGTGCTTCGAAATTTTTCTCTGCTAAAATCTTTATGAGCAGCACCTTTTGACTAGATCAAAATGATAACCCAAAACCTGTAGGAAAACCAATTAATATGGTTGATTCTACAGCTTTAAAACATAATATTGATTATCGAAAAGAATATATACATTTAAAAGAAAAGTTTACATTGATTTAATACAAGACCTTAATGAAATAAATGACCCAACTTTTGGTGAAAATTTTTCAGGAAAAACCGCAAAAACTGCAATGAAAGCAATCATTGCTTTACGCGGACGGCTTGAAGTAGCTTCGCATGATGAAAATGTGATAATCCCACATAATGAAAATGAAACTCTCGCCTCAACATAAAGAAAATAAAAATAATAAAAAGTATTTAAAATAAAAAATTTTAATTTGATTGAAATAGTGAACTATAAAAATAATTAAAATTATAATTAAATTCTAACTATTATTGATTTGTATACTCGATATGCTTGGTTATTCCATTAAAAAATAAACAAGTCGAAACAATTAGTGATGCATTTGAAAAATTATTCGAGTCAGCCCATATAAAATCCCAGATAAATTATATGTTGATAACGATAAAAAATTCTATAATAAAATATTTCAAGATTTTTTACATGAAAATAAGATTAAAATAAATTCAACTTTTAATCAACCCAGTAATGAAACTTCAAAATTTAGGCTTCCCGAAAAACAATTTTTTTAAATTAAAAAAAAATGTTACACATTAAATAGATATTTATTTCACAGATCATCTTTCGAAAAAAACCCTAGATTTGTTTATAATATTTTTAATCATAGTTTTTTTTGTGGGTTCACTATAACTGCAGAAAAGAGTTTCAGAGTAAACAATTTTTTGAAATTATAATTTCTCAATATGACGGCCGCTTTTAACTGCTAGCCCTCCTCCGCAACGCAGGGTCCTTCGTCTACTAGTTACACCGCTGAATCAACCATATGAAAGATCACAAGGTTCAGTACATAATCCATTTATAGAACGATTCAATAGAACACTTATAAATTTAATGTATAAAAAATTTACAGAACAGGCGTCTCACAGGACGTTTATAAATTTTTAGCAGGGTTTTGAGAGGGCGTTGTGTGACAGTTCGGAGTTTGACAGCGCCACGTCAAATGAAAGAAACAACACGTCTGCTCAACACGCAAAAGCAAATATTATTACAGTGTCGTGTCGTGTGAAGGAGCAAAGCGATTTTATTGAGTACTACGGATTAGTCATCTCTTGTCAGTCTGTTGCGTATTGAAATTATTTCTTTATAAATTAGCGCTTATTTTAAGATGTCAACCAAACAGAAAGTGTCGACAATATTCTATTGACTATTTAAAATTTGGTTTTATTCCATCTTCTACAAATCAACAATTCCCGATGTGTCTTCTCTATCAACACGTATTTTCTAACGAGGCCATGAAGCCATCGCGGTTAAATGAACATTTTTAAAAAAACATTCCGACAATAATAATAAAGACATATAATACTTTCAAGAACTTATGAAAACATTTGAAAGTCGTAATACTCTTAGCGATGTTTTAATGAAATCAAGTCAGAATGAAAAAGGACTAATGCTATCTTAATTATTGCAAAGTGTGGTGCACCACATATCTAGTGAGAAAAATTAATATTCCCAGCTATACGGGTATTCATTAATTATATGATCGGGCAGAATCAGTAACAGATTCTTTCTTCGATCCCATTGAGCAATGATACAATTTCAAGAAGAATTGATGAGATGGCAAGCGATATTGAAATGCAACTATGTTATGAACTACAGTCCAACGAATTTTTCATTACAATTGGATAAGAGTACTCTGCATGATAATGAATCTCTACTACTTGCTTATGCTCAATTTGTTGGTCGTGAGAATTAGATTCGCTGCATTTAAATCTGATGAATAGCTCACAGTACTAACGACCTTGTACTTGAAAACTAATGGTGCAAAATGATCAATTGCATTTGATAGAGCTGGAGAAATCCTCAACTTGTATTCGGTTAATATGATCACAAAAACATGAACAGAAGATGTGTTTTGTTGAGTTCGCGTAATTTTATCGGAGCATCTTTGGAATCGATAAATAAATGATAAAGCATAGAAACCATTTCAAAAATTTCCATTGAGTTAAAATTGCTGTATTTAAATTATATATATACCAAACATCAACTAGAAAGTTCAAAGTATAATGTTATATTTTAAAAGCCACAACTTTACATACCTTATTTAAACAAGCCAAATTAAAACATACAAGTAAAATTTTTACAAAACCCTATATAAATTTGTCTTATTACTCATTTAATTACACGATTAGAAATCAGATAATTTTAAACGATAACATTGAATAAGTTATAAATCAAATAAATTATGTTTTTTCTGTATTTTCGTAACAGATCTGATCACCAATCGACCAAATAGTTTGTTCAGTTTATAATTTACTATCAGATTCTGAATTGGATAAAACAAGCATATGTGTTGGTTGTGATTGCCAGTGACTTGAACTGGTTTGATTTTTTTTTTATCTTTGAGCCCAATGAATTCAGTTGGATGAGACACTGGAGCTATAGAAGTTGATTTGGGACAAATACTTTCCTACTTCAACATCAAGTCATTTGTTGTTTTCTGATTTTACATTAAATTAGGTTTTCTCGGCGAAACGACGGAACAAATTTCAGTTGTTGATTTGGTGCTGAAAGATTGCCTTGATAGAATATTTATCTAGATTTCATTGAGGCCGTTGATTAGTTCATCACACACGATTTGTGAAGAATGATAAAAATATCGAAGAAATGCTATTTGCAAAGTTACTTACTACTAACACGACTGGTGCATTAGTGTTTGAAACTCTTGAAAACTTTTTCGTCGAAAAACATTTCTTTCACTGATGTGATTGCTTTTGTGCTACTGATGGAGCACCGGCTATGGTTGGTCGATATCGTGGTTTTGTATCAAGAACGAAAAATGTGCCACCAAATGTTCTAACGATTTACTGCATCATTCACCGTCAACACTTAGTCGCAAAACATCTTAGTGGAAGACTTCACAAATCGATGAGTATTAATGTAAATGTTATTAATAAAATAAAGTCACATCCCTTGAATAATAGGTATTTTCATCAACTGTGTATAGAAAATTATGAATAATTCATAAGGCTTACCTTACATACGGAAGTAAGATAGCAATCGAACGTAAATTGTTTAAAATGATTATATGCACTGGTGGGTTACTGGGTATTATTGTTTGTTTGAATCTTTCTATGGTTGCCCAGGTAACGCCATATAAATATTTCTTGCTACCACTCGACACCCGTTGCTGAGCAACGTTGGAACTGTGTTCGAGTGGGTGGATCGTCCGCAAAAAGTGAGCGTTATTACTAATGCTGTAATTGCTCGAACAATCCCTGGGTCCAACGAGCTGTCGTTAGAAGACTTATGCTCGCTTTCGGTTGTTAGGTCCCCTTTATGTCGTATGTTTATCGTTAAGTTCGTCAGAGAATAATAGTAATCCGATAATGGCCAAGAACGAGCGACTATCACTAGTGATGGTACACCTTAGCGTGTTGATTGCGGGTTTCGCGGATACTTGTTAGAGATGTTATAGGAAGACATACATAATATTTTAAAATTAACACACATATAATTTTTCAATAAGCACATTTCTAAGAGTTAATTAACGTTGAGTAAGCAATCGAGCGGCTCGACGTTTAGCCCGCTCCTTCCGTCCGGGTCGGTAACTGTTCGAAGTTGGGGTTGTTGTTGAGGTCGTTGTGGGGGATGCTATCGCCTCCCGATAAGCCAATTGAGCGGGAGCAAATACGAGGGGATAGGTTACAGCTGCCCCTTCCTGACAGGCAGACAGTGCAACCTCCAGCCCCTTTATTTGTGTTCGCAGACCTTGCACCAACTGTCTTTCTTCTGCCCATCCCTTTTGAGCTGCTGTAAGCCGCTGGTAAAGCAATTTTACCTTTTTGGGCTCCATCCAAACGTCCTTTGTTTGTTGCACTTCCATAGTCAGCTGGACAATTTGATCATGGAGATCTTTATTGATTTTTCGGGCGCGTTCCAACTCCGTCTGCAATATTTGTAAGGGCTCCATCTCTGTAATGACGAACATCAAATCGTTTTTATTAATAAATCCAGAAAATCTCTACACGTGTAGTTACTTCAAACATACGTTATAAGATTGTTTTAAGAATGGGGAGAAAACTAAGAACGAATTTTTTCAACAATTATTTATTGCATATAACACCTAAAACGTAATTTACGGATTTACGAGGTCACGAATCCTTGAAGAACTTCTTTACTCCTTCCTCCGCGGGGGTAGTCCGGAATCACGAACACGGGCCGTTTTGTATTACGGGCCGGTCTTGGACTGGGTGGATAGACATCCGCGATTCGCCCGGCCGCGAGGTCGTCCTCCACGTTGGCCAGGTAATTACTGGCCCAGTCTACCAAGGAGTTGACCCGGCGCTGGTGGTCCTTGAGGTGAGTCAGTAGCGCCCGGGCCCGATCATGGATATCTTGGGCCGGACTTGGGTCACTTGGTTGTCCTTTCTTCCTGAATTGTCTCATGGTATCTTCCACTATGAGCATATCATCGCGCCTTCCTTCCCGATGTGTCTCCATATTTGTCGCCACTGGTCCACGACGCGTACGGGAACATAGACGAGGGATCCCGATTTTTCTACAACAACAAAAAACTTAAACCGTGTTAAAATTTGAAGGGTTCGTCTGATTCGGGACATGCTTAAACAACTCTAACCCCTAGATCTTTATTAATGGAGTGAACATCAGGATTCCATGGTTAAGCAATGGTTCTAATAATGGGTAATCAACTTAGTATAGCGTCCCTCTTTAATGGTATCAGCTTCAATTGAACAAAAAATGGGCCGCGTTGTGATGGTGATTTTACTGACCGTATCCATGAAAAAAAAACAACTACAAAAAAAATATAATATTAACGATATATGCCCAAGGTCCTAAACGGGAAGTAAAACGAGATCTCTAAACATAATTTGGAATGGTCGTATTATCCAAGGGTTCGTCAATTTCTGTAAACAACTTATAAGGTATGTTCAATTTATATGTAATAAATCCTTCGACAATCCGGTGGGATGATTCAAATGATCACCATACCCAAAGGTTTTGTGAAGCATAATACTTAGAAAGATAATTCGAATATAGCAATAATATCCAACAACCCAGAAAATGATTCATTCTCATGTAATAACCTACAGGATTTGGGACGTCTATTTGTTTCCAAAATCCTCGAGATAAGTTGGAGTTTTCTATGCGGATCAAAATTTCACCAGGTAATTCAAATGATTATAATGATTTCCAATGCTTAAGAATAAACCCTCATTCCCTGATTTAACCCATTGGGTCCTTTTCAGAAATCGAATTAAGTAATAAAAGGAAATAAGGAATTTTCCGATGTCACTACTAATAATTGTATTAATTATGGTCAGGTAAGTATAACATCCTAAATCGATTTCAATTCGAATTGAAAAAATAGTTATAATTTCATTTATTGATTAAGATAGTTATTACCCGATGGTTATAATATCTTAAGTTTACTTTGATTTTCAAAAAGGAAATTGATTATAGTTTCTTGCATTAACTTAAGATAGTCGCGATCAGCTAATTATAATATCTTAGGATGTTTGATTTAATTACGAAAATGGATAAAATTTCTTACATTAATTTAAAATAGTTGCGATCAGATAATTATAATGTCCTATTGTATTTTTATCCACGAAAATCATGATTTATTATATTGATTGAAAACAGTCACGATTGGATAATTATAATATCCAAATATGAAAAGAAAAAAAAAGAAAAAGAAAACTTGTTTATAATAATTACGGGAAAATTCATGAATTACTGTAAATCTAGATGTTTTAAATTACTCGAAATTAGTTGTGGTGGGTTACAGGGTTTCAAATCTTGCTTATCCTTCGGGTGGCCCTAGTAACGCCATACAAAAAGTTGCTGATTGCCACTTGGCACCCGTTGCTAGGCAACGTTGGTAATGTGTTCAAGTGGTGGAATGCCCGCAAAAATTGAGTACCATGTGCTAGTACTATAGTTGCTCGGACAATCCTCGGGTTCACGAGCTGTCGATAGAAGACCTATGCTCGCTTTACTTGGTCCCCTACGTGGAAATGCGAACTAAATTTAGACTGATTGGTGTAGGTGATTTCGAGTCTACCCCTCTATGACTGAATACGTGAGAGATGATTTATTTAATGAACAAAGGACATGCATAATAAGTTAAGTGGATCGACTTGACGCTTGTGCGGCTCGGCGTCGGGCCCGTTCCTTGCGTCCCGACCGGCGAATGGTTGGTTGAATAGCTGTCGATTTTTGGCCTGGTGCGGCTTCATCAATGACGCGTTGACTTGATAGTTGGGAAGGGGCGAAGATGAGCGGATACGTTACCGCTTCCCCTTCCCGACAGGCTGCTAGGGCAACTTCTAAGCCCCTGATCTGTGTGCGCAGACTCCGATTGAGCTGGCGTTCTTCGGCCCAGCCCTTTTGAGCTGCGGTGAGTCGTTGGTAGAGAATCTTCGTCCGTTTGGGGTCTAAACAGGTCGCCTTGACCTGTTGCACTTCGCGAGTTAACTGCAGTACCTGGCTGAGTAGCTCCGCGTTCGCCTGCCTAGCGCGGGCTAACTCGTTCTGCATTAATTTCAGGGCCGACATCTCTATAAAGAAAACATATCAATTTGGTCTAATAAGGGGAACTCTAATTAATTCAAACATGATTATAGCGGAAATCTCATTTAAAACAAAATTCTAAGAGGTCAATTCATTATAATTTATCATTAATAACATCACTAAAGTAAAACGTCAGAATGATTATGCCTGGTGATTCAGGACTCTGCGAGGAACTTCCTGACACCTTCTTCCGGGAAGTAGCCGGGAATAATGGGCACTGGTCGTCGGAGGTTGCGTGCCGGTCGAGCTGGGTACGTTTCCGCGATACGTCCGACGAGGATGTCCTCTTCAACGTTGGCGAGGTACATCCTCGCCTTCACAACCTGTAGGTCGACCTCTTCTTGGATCTTCTCCCACTGAGCCAGCAGGCTTCGAGCATGGTCGACAATCTCCTCGGCAGGATACTGTTCCTCCTCTGGTCGATGTGGGTCATTTCCTCTGCCCAGTACTTGCCATAGTGACGGGCACGATCGTTTCGGGCGTGGCTCGTCGAGAGTCATCGATGGGCGCGCTCGTTTCCAGGCTCGGCGCCATTCATCGGCCTCTTGTTTCGAAATCAAATTCGGCAACATGAAGTTTTCTGAAATAAGTAAACGTCATATATTCTCTCACTAATTTATAGGGACATTAAATCAACAATCTCGAGTTCATGCAATCTTAGATCATCGGTTAATTCTAGGGGGTACATTGACTGGTTAAATTAGCTTTCAGTGAACTTGATAGTTGAGCTGGAATTGTAAGGATTATTGTGATGAAATGTCTGGGTTCATGTTCTGGTGATTTCCATAGTTCTTTTATGCTGAAGAAAGGTGAGGGGGACAGAATATGTAATGTATGTCTATGTGACTTAGTTATTTGAGATCCACTTCATTTAGCGCTACTGCTGTTAGGGGAAAACATACTCGCGTCGGTTTTATGCGTTAACGTAATTAATAACGGTTGTTGCAATTATTAATGCTCATCGTGACTACCAACAATTATTGTAATTATGAATGCTTATCGAAATTACCAACAGTTATCGTAATTATTAATGCTTAACGTAATTACCAACAGTTATCGTAATTATTATTGGTTATCCATCCGTATTTGACTCGTCTAATTATTACTCCAACGGAAGTGATTATTTATATATTTCATCCTTTCTCGCGATGGTAAATTGTCGGAACGGATGTGTCGGATCGGATGTGTGGGAAACCATTGACTCTTATCCGGTCACGATATCCGTTCAATTATTGATAGTTCGTCGCAATTCAAATATGCGAATCTACTAGTCGAAATTCACTTTGTCTATTGCTCTAACAGTTGACGTTGGCATTAATCTGGGTCTAGCTTTGTGCGTTCATTTCAGTCGTCGGTGCTGTCCTATCGGGGGTTTGTGGTTAGGTAATCTGTTTTATTTTCTTACTGATTAGTTTAATTTTCTATGGTTTTGAGGAACTACGCTGCGTGAAGGGTTGCTGGTGACAATTATTCGGATGGGGTCGATCGTTGATGGTTCTCGATGTTACTCATAAATTAAATCGTATCGGGAAAATTGACCGTTGGAATTCATGTTGGGGGTTGGCTAGAATGAAATCACGGAATTATAAAACTATAGTCTTGTGTTAGTCGGTCGATTTAATGGTTGGAAAAAATTCTCTTCAGTTCAATACAATAAATGTTCTCCGTTTTGTTGTTGATTTTTAAAAACTTTTCATTTTTATTGGAGCAATTCATGCTGGAACTTATCGATGTTTGGTGATATTTGTATCTTATTTAGGTGGAGATTTAAAAGGTATTATTATTATTTCAATTAGAAGTAAAAAACAGATTTCATTGTTTTAATTCTTTAACTTAAACTACTAAACGTTTGACTAACGGAGCATCTCATTAATTCAGCCAACATCTTAGTTTAAAACGTGAATTCCTCTTACTTTCCCCTAATCTATTTTGATTCTTATTGGTGGATTACTTTACTATTCAGTGGGAATTAGTTTAATTTTCTCGAAATTTATTGGATCAAATTTTTCGATTGATCAACCTGAGTTTTCCTTACTAATCACCTTAGGGTTTCTCCTTATCGTTAACTTAGGTTAATCAATAGATAGGTTAATCAATTTTAATAAACTATTTCCAACGTTTGACTTAATAACTCTAAGTTTTACTTTCCTTTTACACCAGAGTTATGAGAGTTTTATCAAAGTTTATTTTATTACTACACAAGCTGCATTAATTTTTTCAAGGACTTGATCTAAGTTAAACCCGTGAGCCACATAAATTCTTTAACCATCATTTTATTTAAATCCAATTGAATTAAGAAAGTATTTACTTTTAATGAAAACCGTTTAACTTGATAGATAAAATCAGTTTAAGGGACTCACTGAGTTGCTTACAATATTGCTATTTTTATTTTCAAGTGCAATTTAACGTACTACTAATTAAATTATTTTCCAATATTAGTTCAAATCACCGAATGATATATTTATAAGTAGTTTACCTTTACTATATTGTTTAATTTAATCGAAAAAATTTTTTGTAACTAATTTTAAATTTTATCCGCAAATTAATCTAATTTACTCTATGAGATGATTACTCTAATTTTCTAAATCCATAATTTAATTTATTTCTAATCAATCCATAAGGTAATTTAAGTTAATGATAATTGTTTCGAAAATGACTTCAATTTAGTACACCAATGATTAAATTAATTTCAACTTGTCAATCCAGGTTCATTCTATCAACGATTTTAGTTTAGTTTATTCCCCGTACCTTTTCCCTTTAATAGATCCTAGGCGCATTTGTGTTTACATTATATTTATTGAGTGCCCACTGGACTACTCGGTGTGATAAGTTTAAGCCGTGTGTAATGTGATTTTAGGTCGATTTTTCTGGATTGAGAAACGAGGAAGCAGCCAGAGACTTCTTCCTTATTTCTCGCTTCAGCTATAGGGATAGATATTTACGTTACGACCGCTGCGTTGCGCACGCTGAGTCTTCACGGGTGCATATCATTGGCGATTGTCCACGCTCTTACATGCATCTGCACTGTGTAGATTTTGCTTTCTTGCGTGATGTGTCGGCTGTGGGCCGGAAAAATTTCGACAGATTTATTTAACAAATTATATATATGAAACAATTTATGCATAATAATGTTTATTAATTATAAAACAAAAATAACAGGTTACCATTCCTTGCCATTCCATAAAATCATAATTCATATACCATAAAATAAAACCAAAAATACCGCTCTCCCCACGTCGACGCCGAGCAGAGCTCTACTGAGATGCAATGAACGTGACGTGGAAAGAGGGTTCCACCATAAATATTTCTCACCTAAATAATAATTGAAAATAACTGTAACTTCGAAGATAGTTCAAAAACGTTTAAGATTCTCAACAAAATTTTAACAATTTTTTAAAAATGGTTTTGTTTCGAAAAACGGTGTTTCAAAATTGGTTAACTTTAATGTGAAAATGGATCAGTATTTATACCTATTTGTATGACGTGTGAAATTTGATGCAGTAAAACAAAATTCGACCTTGTTATTTTCTAGCAAATTCTATTATTTATTTTTATTATTTTTCGATTTATTTTTATAATTTTTTATTTAGAATTTTTATTGAATTATTGCTAATTCAATTTTTCGATTTAAATTTCACTTTAATGAACTTTAATTGATTTTTTCCATTTCGTCGAATTTGTCGTGTTTTCTTGTTGTGTTTGTGTAGATATCGTGCGGATCTTGGTGCATTTTGTTATTAGTTTATTTTATTTTTATGTTTATTATTTTATATTTAATTCTTTTATTTCTCAGATTTTATATGGTTTAATTGGTGTTTTTCAGGTTTATTTTAAATTGCGTGTTGTATCTGCGTGTGTGTTTCTGATCCATTTAAACATTTTCAAGGCCATTTACGTTCTGGCCCAACAGTTGCAAGAAAAATTTCTACCTTACTTCGGACATTTATAATGACCTGATCGCAAGATTAAATTATTCCAAAAATCAAAAAAACAATTATGAGAATCATAATCTTGCAAATTGAATAGTCAAAATCCTGCTTCGTTAAACGGTAATCGTGGTTGCTCCGCTAGTGTTATACCGTCCTATCCGGGTGTAGGTTTGGGATGAAGAGTCTCCTTATAGGGTGCGCCGCATAAATGATAACATAATAAGGTAATAAAAATAAAATATTTACTCAATGGTCGTTCTTCCACCACTACGTCGTCTGCTACGATCTTGGCCGTGGTATCCATTTTCGGTGAATTCATTCTAAAAATTTATTATATCCACGATTCCAAATGCCGGGTTGAACCATTTTGATTGTTCATATAGTTCGGGTGGTTAAAGACAGGTTCGATGATGGAGTGTGCATGTCTGTCAGCATTGGAAAGGTCACGACTACGGTATTTAGTGAATAAATTTCCTACCAAACGTGAGTGGGTGTATTCTGGGTGTGCCTGTCGTATTCAATCTTACTGTGTCAGGTTGCGATATTATTGATTCAGTAAAGGTTGAGTAAAGGTCATGATAGCTGTGTGCGATAAGTAATCGATCTTCTGGATTTTATCTTATTAATTGTTTTTCATTTCAGTTTATTCGCATTTCATCCCGGTGCATAGTCATCCCTATGGTATTATTTATAAGAAAAAATTTCTCAGTATCTATGCTTCGTATCGCGTTGGTCCTGTGAACTCGTATTCGCAAATGTGAAATGGATTTCATTTTAGTTCTTTACATTAATTGAATGTGAGTTGTATTTGGTCATGTTGGGTGAATTTTTATTTATGATTTTTTAGATAATTAATTGGAAAGGTACGGTAATCGATATGGGTATGAAGTAAACTGGAGGTTCACATGATGGAGGAAGGTCATGTCTATGTCATCAGGGAGGGGGTGTCTCTCGAAATACTTACTGAAATGATTTCCGGTTGGTCAAGCTGGATTACGGGGGTCATGATGTTGTGCGAATCGACACCTACCTTCTAGAACCTTCCACACACCTACCAACTTCCACACACCTACCTTCTAGAACCTTCCACACACCTACCTTCTAGAACCTTCCACACACCTACCTTCTAGAACCTTCCACATACCTATCTTCTAGAACCTTTGGTTCTTAAACATTTCACACACACACAGATCCGCACCCATCCGTACCCATCCGCACAAATCCGCACCCATACGTACCCATCCGTATCCATCCATACCAATCCATACAAAATCCATACCAATCCATACAAAATCCATACCAATCCGTACCAATCCGTACCAATCAGCACCCAACACGCCTACGACTAAGTCGTATACTTAGCAAAATCACTCACTAGTACTATTGGTATTATTATTATACTTTTTACTTCATATAAATGTAAGAGTTTCGTTTACCTCATAGATTCACGTTACTTGCATGTGATATATTAAAAAATTATATTTACATGAAATTTTTAATTGTTAATTATATTTTTACATAAAAAATTATAAAATAATCATTAAACATAATAAATTAACATCAATCTCGTCTTAAAATAAATATTCAATCCTAAATTATTTAGCTTACGGACTATTTTGTTAGTAGTATATTACATAACAATTTTATCAAAATAATCATAAAACTTTAATAATTAATAAAAAATTATATTTACATGAAATTTTTAATTGTTAATTATATTTTTACAAAAAAAATTATAAAATAATCATTAAACATAATAAATTAACATCAAACTCGTCTTAAAATAAATATTCAATCCTAAATTATTTAGCTTACTGACTATTTTGTTAGTAGTATATTACATAACAATTTTATCAAAATAATCATAAAACTTTAATAATTTTCATGAAAATTTAAGTTTAAAACCACTATAGTATATTGATAGTTTATTTAATTAAAATCAAGTCACTCAAAACTTAAATTTGAACACTGGATTTACAATATTTTAAGAAAATAATTCAACAAGTTTAAAATTTCAACTTAACTAAATGTAAAAAAAATTATACAAGATTTACTTTACCAATTTCTATAAAATTTTAAATTTACATCAAATAAAATATACAGATTTATATTCTATTAAAAAATTTAATTTTGAAAATAAAAAATAATTCGCCCACGATAGGAGTTGAACCCCCAAACGAATTATTACCGACACCACTAATGTAAGAATTTTGAAAATAACTCATTCAAGATTGGATTTAAACATTGGATTAGTTTATGAAAATAATTAATAGGATTATTTACATGTAAATACTTAACCAAATTCTATAAATTTATAGCAAATATACTGTTTCTAATGAAAATTCAATATTTTGATAATAATTCACCAAGTTAGTCGGATACTAATTTACAAGTTCATTCGACTCTATAAATTATTAGCGATACCATCAACTAAATTCGTTGTGTTTTTAGTGTTTTTATGAAAATAAGTCACTGGGTTTACAAATGAAAGTAACCGATAATTTCGGACATTAAAGCTTTATGTAGCCAAAACTGATTAAATAACCATTAAAAATTCATCAGGTGATACCTATTAAATATTTCAATAATTTATGATTCAAACTAGGTATATTATAATACTTTTCGATAAATTAATGGATAAATTATTACATGGTTTGTTATAAAGTTATTTAAAAGGTTAATAATTCTAACCCTAAATAACGAAAGATAACTTTTAACACTAAAAGATGAAATATAACTTTGAACCCTATGTGATTAAAATGTTATAACATTATGTAAACCAATAACTACTAAATACCAAGTAAACACATGTCTTTAATAAAGAGTAGTTGGTAAAAAACATAAATATGTTTAAAAATCGTTGACAATTTTTAAGTACCTGTTAAAAATGGTTTGAAAATATGAATAAATATTTGAATTTAAGAATATTAAATTGAAAATATCTATTGAAATTCAAAAGTATATAAATTTGTTAATCGTCAATTAAAATAAACTCGTAAAATTATTGATTGATTAAATGCAATTGTTAATTAGAAATATTATTGACTGAACTTATTTTTTAATAGAAAGTTATTCTTGAAACAACATAAAAATCATATTTCAATAACTTTTCTTTAAATTAATTTTGAAAAAGTAGAAACCACATACTTTATTTTGATTGGCTGTTACTATTGACAACGACATTATTTTGCGATAAATTTAATCGCTAAACTCAAAATACTAATAAATTTATTAAAATTATTACAGTTTTCTTGAAAATAATTTGAAAAAGTAGAAACAAAATACTTGATTTTGATTGGCTGCTACAATTGCTATTGATAACGACATTATTTTTCGATAAATTTAATCGCTAAACTCAAAATACTAATAAATATATTAAAATTATTACAGTTTTCTTGAAAATAATTTGAAAACATACAAACTATTTTTCAATAAACTTATTATTATTTAACTAAAACCGGTTGTTGAAAATACTAATAAATTTATCAATTAAAATAATTAAAATTTTAATGAAAATAATAATTTGAAAATGAAATTATAGAATACTTGATTTTGATTGGTTAATTCTATTTATTACCAATGACTACGACTCAAATTAATTCAAATTTTAATGTTCAAATTATTTTCTAAATATTATTGGTACCGCATTGATAGGAAATCATACTATTCAATCGAACATAATTTCATTAATCTTTTTAAATAAATCAACAAAAGTCATTTAAAATTATTATAATGTTGAACTTGTTGCTAATCACCGACTTATTTAACACTTATCCGAATCTAATTATATTCATTGTAAAACGCTACCGCAATTCATTACTCTAAAGTTTCCTTATAAAGAATACCTCACCAATGTTTCCAAATCTAAAACAGTTGTAATTATAACGATTCAAGCAAATAGATTGACTAGAAAATTTCCATGTACAACAAATATTGGTTAAATTGACTATCAAATGTCGTAATTTATGGTTACCATTCAATAAGAATTTGCCTCTATAAAAATATACTAATTATCCCTATTAAAAGTTTAACAATTTATTGAACTACACATACTTTTCTTCAATACAAAATGAATTTAACAGTATAAGAAAAACAATATTTGTTAGCATATTGATCAAAATTGATATACTTTAATGTCCAAATGGATATCCAACCACCTTAAAATTTTCGATAAAATTTTAATGAATTTCTATTATAGTATCAATAAATACCACAAATCATCGACAAAAAGGATAAATCTACTCAATCCTTGAATTTATCTTCGATTCACCTAAAATCTATCATGTTACCAGTAAAGATTGCATTAATAAGCTACAATTTACTGACAATAATTCTACATATAAAGCTAATTATTGATTTCTCTACTTTACATTGGATTTAACCCCTAAAGTTACTGTAATTTAATGAATTACCACATTGAAATTTGTTTACATAAATCCTGCAATAGCTAGATTTATTAAAATGCAGTAAGAATCTTTAATGAATTTCTCTTACATGCAATAGTAAGACCCTAATATCCCAACAAATATTTCATTAAGACTCCTCAATCGTAACCAATTATTAAACTTATCACATTTATTTGGTAAATTACCGATCAACTTTTAATATTCGATTAAATATTTTTTATCGTTAAATTGGCTTCAATATGGAAATTGTGTTTAATTAGACTAAAACTTGAAATAATGTATTGAATAATAGCTAGTATATTAATTTATCATATATGTCCACTTAGTATAATATAGAGCCTGTTAAATAATTTAGTTTAAATTTAGGATTTTCGATATAGTTTTCATGAATTTTATATCTAATCGAAGTTCAATTGATATTACTAAAGAATTTATTGAGAATTTGACGTAAACTTTTAAGAGAACTGCATCAATTTTAGAGAGAGTATTCCAACATATGAATATTTCAGAGTTTTAGATATAATTGAAAGGTTAGATTTATCACAATGGATTGGGATTTTGATCAATTCTAGTATGTTTTTACAAGTTTAAATATCGAGTATTATAGAATTTCATGTAAATCCAAAAATCTAAATGCAGAATTTTGGTCGGATGAGCAGGTAAACGGTTATCGATTCGATTTGGCTTAAATAAATGATTTTATCAATTTCCTTCGACTTATTCTATTTTAAAATTAATCAGGATAAAGTTTTAATTACTTTTAGAACTTTCGTTTACTATGCTATTAGAGCCAAAGTTGAATTGATCGCGATATCAATTCAAAAAATAACAAATTGAATTTACCACGTATCGAGATTTATTATTTGTAAGTCGACAGATTTGCTAATTAGTTATTTGGGATTGATGGAACATGGGTGCGAATAGAGGTTTCGATCGTGTTATTTGGGTTCGGCTGTGAGGGTGGATTAGGACTAAGTGGGTATAAGATGAATGCACTTCATTTGCCCTACATGGGAATTATTTCGATGAAACTCTTACTGTAGTCGATGATATGTGTCTCGGTTTACCCAAAATTATGCCGATTTTAACTAAGACTAATTTTTGGTGATTATCCTATCAATGGAATTTAATTATTTACATTATTGTGGAATTTTCTTTGGTTTATGAGTCGCGCTCCTTATTCTATCGTTTTCTCAATTCTATTCGGAGGTCGTATTGGGTTGATCAGGGTTTCGGTAAATTAATCTTAATTTATCTCTCACAGAAAATCTTGATAATTAGGAATTAATTAATGCAAGCTCTATGTTCTTCCCCGTTTGGATTGAATTAAGATTAGCACACATTTTTTTTTCTCGTGGTTTTTACCAATACATCATCGAGACTTCGGTTAAACTTTCGTTACTATCTTTTATCTTATCTAGGAGCGTACCTATTTACGTCTCTGAATCTGATTTGTTTAAATTCGTGACCCCAATTACTAATTGTTATACGTTTAAGGGGATTGCTTAATAATCATAATGAATTTAAATTCTCATCCGTAGTTTAAATCTAGTGGTTAAAATAATAGTTTGATTTAATTTCATAGCAATGATTTCATTTTTTTTTATTTTTCCATTTCCCGGTCACCTTTCCCCTGGTTGACCTTAGGCGCGATTGTGTTTACATTATAATTAATGAGTGCCCACTGGACTACTCGGTGTGGTGATTTTGAGCAGTGTGTAGAATAATTTAGGTCGAATTTAAAGAAAAACGAGAAACGAGGAAGTAGCCAAAAGACCACTTCCTTATTCCTCCTTTCTTCTATACGGGATAATATTGACGTTCCGATCCCTGCGTTCCGAACGCCGGGGTCTTCACGGGCACAGATCATTGGCGATATTCCACGCACTTACACGAATCTGAATAACATTTCTGATTTTAATTACTTGTGATGTGTCTTTGGCTGTGGGCCGGAAAAATTTCGACAAAAATTTTTAAAACAAAAACATAATTTGTATATTATAAAATAATTTATTAAAATCAAAATTAAGTTACCGATACAATCCAATTCACAAATTCAAAAGAAAACATTAAAAATATATCGCTCTCCCCACACCGACATCCAAGCAGAGCTCTATCGAGGTTGCGAGGATGTGACGTGGAGAGAGTATTCAAATAAAAACTCTTACTCACATTGAAAATAGATTTTTAAGAAAACTGTTTTTTCAGTAAAAACGATTAAAATTGTGAAAAATGAATCGGTATATATACCTATTTTTTGGCCCTAACCTTGCGTGTTCTTTTTTATTTAGTAAAACAAAATTCGACCTTGGAATTTTCTAGTGTATTCTAATTTTAATTTTTATTATTTTGCAATTTTATTTGATAGTTTTCCTTTTAAAATTTTTATTGAATTTTTTCTAATTCAAATTCTTTGAATTTTATTTCATTTTCATGAAATTTCACATTTTTGTTAAATTATCAAATTTCGGTCGAATTTGTTAGGTTTTCGTGTTATGTTTATATTTATATCGTGCGGATCTTGTTGCTTTTTGTTATTATTTTAATTTATTTTTATGTTTATTATTTTATATGTAATTGTCTTCTTTCTCATATTTTGATAGGGTTTAATTGGTGTTTTAATAGGTTTGAATTTAAATCTGCATGTTATATTGCATGTGTGTTACCGATTCATGTAAACATTTACAAGGCCGTTTGTGTTCTGGCCCAACAGCACTATTTGATACAATTGTGGAGTTTTTGGACAATGAAAACATAACAATTGAATTAGAATCACTATGAAATGATATGGCCTATCTTTTTGATATATTCGAGAAGATGAATGAATACTTTCTGAAACTTCAAAGAGACAATATAAACCTTATTAAAGCCAAAGATATTGTACTGAGCTTTATCAATAAACTCAAATTATATAAAAATAATCTTTGTCGGCGAAAATACCATCAGTTTTCTTCTTTACAACAATTAAAGGAATATATGCTCAAGGATTCGGATTTGGAAACTTACTGTAGCCATATTGAATTATTTGATTTTTCATTTAAATAATATTATAATGTTGTATGTAATGTTAATTTGACATAAAACGACCATTTAGTAAGTTCTTGCTAATTTTACTAATATTACATAATATATTTAATTTACCATTTTGTAAATGAATTCGAAAGCATCATAGAAAAATATATAAAATATTTGGATGAAAATAACACAAAAATAACATTATAAATACACGCATAATAAAGCACCATAATAATAACAGATATATTGGACAAAGTCGCTTTAAAAACAATAATATAACAGTTTAACGGAATTTTTCTTTGTGTTATAAGTTTCGTCTATGAAACCAATTTAAATAGATTTTTAAAGGTTTTGGCGGGAAAATATTTGCAAAAGAAATTGACTAAGCCTGTATGACTTCCAATTTGGTAACAAATACTGAACTGTCTAATTAATATTAGTAAAATTAGTAAGAACTTACTAAATGGTTATGTATTAACTAATATACATATATATGATTCGCTCAATGTTGTATGACCATGTTGTATGATCAAATTGTATGACCATGTTGTATAATCAAATTGTGTGACCATATTTTCATTAACTAAATATCAACATTACCATCGATATTTTATCATGAATATCACTGAATAACAAAGGTTTATATATTATTAAACATTTATTAAACATTCATTAATAAATTACTTTAGATTTTATTTTCATAAATGGAGATAAAGGATACAGAGGTTTGATTTGATATTTATTGAATAAACTAATCATTTAAATTAAGGTTACAAATTAGGTGTTATATGGGGTCGGAACCTTTCAATAATTGATATGCTTTTGACATCAAATTTGATGATATATTTCTAGCAAAATTGGAAAAATACTTTAAACATGAAGTAGTTGAATTTTTTGTAAACTTGTTTGGATTCAACAAATCACAGATGAAATTATCAATCTGGATAATATTTTTAAATGATATTGTTCCTACGGAATTTAATATACTCAGTGTTTTCTGGTCATGCATGGATTTTAGATTTGGAGAATATCACAACCTTATTCGCTTTTTCCCGGATAATGTCGATAAAATAGAAATAAAAATAATCGAAAAACTGTCCGATGCAAGAAGAGTTTTTGACATGTTCAATTTGCCAGATTAACAAAGTATCCAATATATATTTACATTGTGGACACATAATTATTCGTTCTTCTTGTTTCAAAACCACTACTCGTAAATGTGAAATTTTTAAAATTTAAATATTGAAGAATACTATTTTGTATATATCTAATGTAGTAAAAATATATTTTTCTGTTTTACCAATTGAATTTGATGGAAGTTACGACAGTTTTTTTATAAAATAAAGTTCAACCTCCAATAATTCTAAAATAAGAGTTTTGATGGTTTATGTTTAACTTAATATAATTCTCAACAATGACTGATATATTTCAATGAAACACCCCAAATATACCAATGTTTTCATAACAAACATATTAAGACTGTTAAATTGTATCAAATAGGTTAGATTTTATATGTGATAAATATCTCACATTGACTAAAATTGATAACCTCAATGTATGATTATTGTGTTTTAAATGTGATTTGCCCATTTCTGTTATTTGATCGATTTTATTACTCATTTGCAACCCAAATGCAATTATAATGCATGATTTTGATTGGTATATGTGTGAATGTTACATCATGTGAATGCAGATATGTCAACTTTGTATGTGAATATATATCAACTTTGTATCGATACCTTTATCAACCTTTTAAAATAATTTTGTTCCCGATTTATTTAATACCCCAATGACGTGTAACCCATTCATCCAACAGTGAGTACATCTTTTAATGTATGTTTCTTGGTAATTAGATTCAAAATCTACGACAAATCAATGGATATTCTATTGAATCAGATGTTTAAAACGAGCTATGATATCTTTATTGTACGGGATTAATTTGATAATAATTGACTCATTTTCAAGTATTTTTACATAAAAAGCCGTGAATCGTCATATAATTTTGACAAGTAATGTAATTATTATTATTATTATTATTAAACTATTTTGTTGAAATTTTTTTGCAGTATTTGCAAGTTGTGTTATTTTATGATTTTCTAATAATTTACTTAAAACATTTATTTTGAATGACCTTGTGAAAATATGATAACTCATCCAATGATCTTGAAAAATTTTGAAAGACCTTGGGAAAAATATGATGAGTCACGTCCTTTGTTCAAATGACCTTCAAATATCTTCAATAACTGAATTAGGGAGTTGTTGGATTATTAGAAGAATAACAAAAATTTACTTTACTTTAACCAAAATAAGTAATATAAGTAGATTGAGCGGTAGAAGCTACATAAAAACTCCAGAACAAATGGCTAACAAAAAGTGTTTAATAAATTTCAAAAATACCGATAATCTATGATTCATTTACAGGGTGTTTTCAATAATTAAAAAAGATGAAATTACCAGTGGAAATAGAAATGTTAGTTATAGTTATACTAAATATCTAAATGATTTAAATTATGACCCGAATAATATGCCCATGAAATTAAATGGTATTAGGAAATTTGAAGCAAACAATGAAGGACTTATAATAAACAAATTTAGTTATGACGAAACGGAAAAACCTGAACACGACGACTTTGTTTTAAAACATCCGTTTTTAAACATAATTCACAGGTCCAAAGTTGCAGAAGAAACAATTATTAATTTATTACTATTATTAATAATTTAATACTATGCTTAAATATCCTCACAATTACTACAGATGAAACATTTATTAAAATATTAGAAAATCTTGAAAAACAAGAAATAGAAATTTGGGTAACAAATGGAAATGGAATATTTCTAAATCCTTATTATAAAAATAATTGATAATAAAATGTTTGAAACCTTTCCAATTTGGAATAACAACCTAAAAAAGTTTAATCATAATGAGCTATTACCAAATTCTTTTAAAATGTTGATTATTGGTGATTCATGTTGTGGTAAAAGTGTTTTACTATTAAAAATGTTATTATATCCCAAGTTTGTAAATTATGATAATTTAATAATTTTTGGTAAAACAATACATCAAGCTATAAATGTAACAACGAATAATAAATTTACAGACGTAATACCGTGTGAAAATTTTGATAAAACTAAAAATAATTTAATTGTATTTGATTATTGTGTGAATGATAGAAACCAAGAAATTATGAAATCTAATTTTACACGTGGTGTACACATTTATTTGTCTCAGAATTATTTTGATTTACAACAAAGATCCATTAGAAGAAATTCTAATTTATACATATTTTTTGAATTAAATAAGAGATCGAGATAATATTTATAATGATTTATTTTCAACTATAATGGAAACAAGCAATCACAACCGAATTCTATCAAAAAATAGATTAATCTAAGATTTTCATTTTCGTTTAAAAGAGCATGGATTTGAAGACGATGATAGAAATTCAAATAATAAAGAGCAAAGAAATACGGAAAACTCATTTATAGAACACACACGTTCCTCTATGACCACAAAACCTGTACTTCAAAAAGGATTACATTTGCCAACCAAAATTAACAACCCGGTAATTATTCTTCTCTGCGCTTATTTCACGCACGTGTTTGTTTATATAAATCTATCTAGTGTGTCTATATTATGGCTTCTAAAAAATCACGAATGTGATTTCTGTTAAAATAAAACATTTAATAGTTAGAAGGAGTGAATGTGTGGGTGAAAGAGTGTGAGCTGGTCAAAACGTTTAGTCTTAGCAAAACCACCATTGGCACCAATTTGCCCAAGAAAGATGTCATCAAGTCAGTCATGGTTGCTAACGGAGTGTCACATTTTTTCTTTTATGGAGACATGACATTCCTGAAGTTCTAGAAAGAGAATTCTGATATTCTTTGGTAATCAACACTTGTTCCTTATTAGACCCAGGAAGAAGCAGTTGAGGACACTGAAGTGTTGAAGTAAATCATTACGGTGACCCGAAAGTTTGGATCGGAGGTTGAGTAGGAGAGTGTGGAAGAGCTTTGTGAAGAGCACTATGAAAAGCTGACAACTAAAGAGCTATAAGCACTTCTGGTCCAGCATCATGAAGAAGCTCAAATGAAAGCTTCATCTGACAACGAGGAGGAGCAATCCAATCGACAAATTTCAACTGCTGCCATCAGGAACATCGTGGTAAAATAGAGTGAGGAATGGGAGTTCACCAACACTCATTATCCAAAGTCAGCTAAGGTCAACGGGATAAACTATCTCTACAATGACACCTTTGCTCGTTATTTCCGACAGTTGTTGGAGAAGAGGGAGAAACAGACAACCTTGGAAAGGTTTTTCAAGAATCCGGCAGCCAAGAAACAAAGGATTAAACATGACGATTTTACCTTGCAAGCCTCAGCAAACTCTTCTAAATCTGAGTCGAACTAAAAAATAAAAAACGTGAGACATAATATTTATTATCTTAAAACAAGTGAGTAACTTCCAAGAAGAAATTATTATATTGCAAGTATCTTCAGCAAGATACACACATGCATACATGAATCACATAAATCAATCCTTTGACATTCATACATAGGTTACATAATCTTCAGTCATGCAATTCAATATACGCACATACATATATATTAAATAATTTAGGATATCTATTATTTACAATTATCCTACAACCAACATATTTTTTATGACAGATCGAATTTAAATTTTTAAAATGTATTGTTATGGGAAAACTCGTTTCACGTAACGAGCTTTTAGCATAACGAACTTGCTCCTGAAACGAATTAAGTACGTTAAGTTAAATATTAATTAAATTAAGTAAATATAAAAATATATATTTGTTTATTTATTCGCATTTAAAATTTACTTTCACTTTTCCAAAGTTTCAATTTCGTCATTTATTTCGCCATACTAAATAAAACATACAAAGAAATATATTGCAACAATTCCAAAAGAGCGAAAACATTCAACTGAAGTCAACCAAATTGAATAAGCTACTGATGCCAAAAATGTTACTAATTAGGATTTCTTAATAAATTTATTTGTGAAAATTTTTCTTTATCATATAGTTTTACTTGAAAATAAATTTGTTCTTTTAAATAATCCGAATAGCTGCAATGCTTGGAAATACTAAAAACCCAATAATAAATAGTTAGTGGGTATTTTGATTTAAATCATTCGTCTAATACAGTGGTTCCCAACCTGTGGGCTATTTTGGATATTTTGGGGGGCAATAAATTCATCGCCAACACTTAGCTGGTAAAATATTTAGTGGTGTCTTGCATGAAACCCTACAACTAGTTATTACTAGTGCCAACAAGATCAGAGCTAATTCCCTTAATGACCGTCTGTTCCGACAAGTTTGCAATGAAAATGATGAGAAGTTCAAACGCTTGCTTCTACATACTGCCGCAAGGTGGCTTTCTAAAGGAAACTGTTTGCACCGTTTATTTAAAATTATTTGACAAGGTTACTGAGTTGTTCGATTTGCATTATCCTATTTTAAGTGAGAATTTGAAACAACATAAGTTGTAGCTTGCTTATCTTACAAATATTTTTGAAAAAATGAACGAAGTCAATAAAAGGCTTCGAGGAAACAGGATGAACCTTATCAAGGCTAAAGGAATTATTTCATCTTTCATCACCAAGTTTGATATTTATAAGGCAAATATTGGCCGGAAAGAGCCGATTCATTTTCCAATCATTAAAAGGATTTCAGTGTCAGATAATTAGACACCTGAACTCACTCAAGACAAAATCCTAATTTTTAAAGATCACCCTGAACAGTTTAAAACCGATATGTTATCAAAATTTGACAAAGTTACAAATTCCGGATTGGATTCTAGATCCAATCTCGTTTGAAGCTGTGGATAAGCTTGATAACTCATTGCAGAAGGAATTTCTAGATCTTAAGTATGATTGTGAGGTGAAAATCATTTTTAAACAGAGCGGTAAGAGTTAGTCTGGGTGAGGCTTATGAATACTTATCCACAATTATGGGGAAAAGCCGAACCACTTCTCACCTCGTTCCCGTCAACATATTTAGACAACAATTTTAGTTCTGTTGTCCAGCTTCTCACAAAACAAAGAAATAAGTCAGATATTTGCCTCAAAGTAGGCTTGCGTTTGAACTTGATTAACATAAAACCTGCTTTAACTGAAATCCATCAAGCACAAGGCAGCCTTTGAAAAGATAAAATAAAACTATAACAAAATTTTCAAACTTTCATTTATTTATTCAAATTTTAACTGTTAATTTTCTTAATTTTTCTAGGTTCCAACACAAAAATGAAAGCATTTAGGTATTCCTGTTTTATAAATCTACGTAGCAATCTTAATTAATTATTTTACTTTTTTGTTCTTCAACAATCTGTAAAAATGTAAATTTTAACATTTTTTACACTTTACTTCAAATCAAATTATGGCACACAATGAAAATTAAAAGGGGGCGATGGGTAACAGTCAACCTTCAGAAAGGGTCGATGGGTAACAGTCAACCTTCAGAAAGAGGTGATGGGTAACAGTCAACCTTCAGAAATGGTCGATGGGTAACAGTAAACCTTCAGAAAGAGGCGATGGGTAACTATCAACCTTCAGAAAGAGGCGATGGGTAACAGTCAACCTTCAGAAAGGGGCGATGGGTAATAGTCATCCTTCAGAAAGAGGCGATGGTTAACTATCAACCTTCAGAAAGGGGCGATGGATAAAATTCAACCTTCAGAAAGAGGCGATGGGTAACAGTAAACCTTCAGAAAGGGTCGATGGGTAACAGTAAACCTTCAGAAAGAGGCGATGGATAACTATCAACCTTCAGAAAGGGTCGATTGGTAACAGTCAACCTTCAGAAAGAGGCGATGGGTAACTATCAACCTTCAGAAAGGGGCGATGGATAAAAGTCAACCTTCAGAAAGAGGCGATGGGTAACTATCAACCTTCAGAAAGGGGCGATAGATAATAGTCAACCTTCAGAAAGGAGCGATGACCCAACAAAGTTTGGGAACCACTGGTCTAATATAAGAAACAAGAATGATAATTTGGTTATAAAATTTATTTTTAATTATAGGAATTTGGGTCTATCCGTGAATTATAAAACATAAGCTCTACAGATTTTAGCAATAAAACAATATATAGATTAATCATAATAAAAGTACAACAGAAATACATTTTACCGTACTACTCTTGCTAACATTTTTTATATATAAATTTCTGATAGCAGTACCAATTCTTCTCAACATATATTTTGATGATGATCTTTCCTATTTTTCGTTTTATTTATCGTTTTCACTGACTCTCGTTCTCTCTACTCATTCACATTTTTTCTGTCTGGTATCTATTTGAATATCTTTCTTTGTTTTTATATATTATTTATTCCTTTCTCAGAACCACATTCGCACTCTACAGAGGATGTGACGATAAAGAAGACCTAGGCTGTTCGGACTGCCGTTAAACAGCTGCCCAACCTGCAATCATCGGTTTAATCCGTGGATAAAAGTTAATTTTAATGATTTGAATGCATGTGAATATTTTGAAATTAAATAAAAAGTAATTTAGTTACTCTCCGATGGAGTTTCGGACCAAACTGTTTTTAGACCCATTGCGTCAAAAAACCGGGTTGGATAAAAATTTTAAAAAAATGATATTTATTGAAATTTTAACAGAGCAATATACTTATTAATTAATTTTTTAATCCCCTTGAAATAGATCTCGATAGAATAATTAAAATGAATGAAGAAGAACTCATATATTTTATGAAAGACAATGACATGCTAGCGAATGAATTCAAATGTGTTGGAGATGCCGATTATCTGAGTGTAGGAAACGAGATTATTATGTTTCGGTTAGAGAAAATAGTCTTTTTTGAGAAGATGAGGATACCTCTCAAAGAAATTTTAAAATTTCTATTTTATTGGTCGAAAGGGTTGCAAAGTGCTGAAATTTTGAAGTTTGTGAAAATTAAAGAAGATTCAATAATATAAGTTATAACTTATTTATAAAAAAAATTTCTGGGTCTAAAAATCAGGATGATCCGAAGTTTCCGATCATGGATATCCAAAACTTGTTATATTAAAAATCTAGAAAATCTTGAAAATATATATAAATTTAAAAGTTCAACACCCGCTGAATTTTAACATTTATTGATACTAATAAGCATATTACACTAAATTGATACCATAATAATAAAAAAAAAATACTAGCTACCTGATAATAATAAAATGTAAGGGTTCAACAAAGATCTGGTAAAAAGAGAGGGTAAAATTTAATCAAATTAATACTCACTAAAAAGTGATTTTTGCCTGTTTAACATGGTTTTTTATAGTGTGATGCATTAAAACAAAGTTTTGAGCTATATTATTAAATTTATATTTTATATTAATATTCGATTTCTTTTAGATTCTTTTTTTTATTTTATACATGAATTTCAGTTCTAAATATAATTATCTTAATTTTCTTTAATTTTTTTGTATTTTTTCCTAAATTTGATAGTTTTCACACTTTTTTCTAACAATTTGACAAATTTCAAATTTTTCAAAGTGAATTAAATTAAGAAATGTTTTAATTTATATTTTTTATAAAATTATTTTTGTAGAGATAAATTTTTTATCAAATAATTTTGCTAAAAACTGCAATTTAATGTATTACTCAGTTTGATGGGGTTGATTAAAAAAAGGTATGTAATTCTTTCCATAAATCTAATGTTAATGAAATTGATATCAATTGCCTTTATTTTATTTTTGTAAATTTATTTTGTTTTGCATCCTTTTTCCTCATCTCATTTTTGTGAGTTATCCTTTGGGTTTTATTTTATTTTTTCCGCTAGTTTTTGATTTTTAATTACCGTGCTGATCAAACAGAAGTATATATAATTAGATTTTACCCAACATTATAATCAGAAAAAAGTGCCTATGACTATAGTCAGAAAAAAAATCACAAAAACATATGATATTATTTTTAAAAAATCTGGAGCAAAAACGCTTATGACTATAGTAAAAAACACGGAAAAATAGAAAAAAATGTCATATATTAAAAAAAAAATTCACACTAAAAATTCCACTACCTCAACAGGGCGGTCCAGAGTGCTAACATCCTACTACTTATTTTATTAAAATAAAAGTTATTTAAAAGAAGTATTATAATATTTGAAATTACACATTAAAACCTTTACCTCACATTTAAGTGAGCTGGCCAACGGATAATAAGTGGGGCAAGAAATTTACACAAGTGGGAGCAAACGTTTACCCTTACACTATAGTCAACAAGCCGACTGAACCTTTTACAAATACAGCCATTACTTAAATTGAAATGATATATTAAAATAAAAACCATTAACCTCATACTGTAGTCATAATGACGCGAGATAACTGATAAATGAAGCTATTTAATAATATTGTCATTTCTTAATGTGTATTGTATTTTATAATTATGTTGGTAGTCTGTTTAGGCAAAAATGAAGCCTTTGTTTTACTATTTAATAATTATTTATTGTTTTAAACCGACAAAATTAGTTAGTTTAAAAATTTAAAATGTTATACAAATAATGTGAAGTGCTGATAAGAAAATATTTATCGATTGAAAAATTCAGTGCTAACTTGAAATTTGCAATAAATATTTATCAAACTAGAATTAATCATTTATTTTATTTTCCAATTAAATAGCAAGTAATTGTTAAAATCTGTTTTAGAGCTTTCTTAAAATAAATATTTCAAAATTGTTTCTTTTTGATGATTTATAATAAATATTTGTCATTATTATAATTACTAATTATTAATAAGTAAAATAAATATAGGATTTTTTTCACTATTAGCATGACCTTGAATTTTAATAATATTAATTGTTTATTTAATTGTAATATATTAGCTATATTTTTTAATTTTATATTCAATTTTAATGTTTTGTTTTAATTTTATAATTTTGTCATAGGAAAATCATGAAATATTAATTAGCATATAATTAATAATTAATAAAAATTTTTATTAAATATATTATAATAATAGAAATATATAAATTAACAATCAAAATGGAATAAAAAATCATTCTTAAATTAAAGATTAACACCATTAAATTCCAAGAACACTGTAATAAATGGACAATTAAATTAGCACCCAAGTGAAATATTTTGATTTTAGGGAAAAACTGAATTAAACAAAATTTGTCTGTCAGCCAAAATAAAAATCTCAAAAATAATAAAATATAAATTTAAAAATATATTTAAATATGAACTTAAATATGAGTATTAATTATTATAACAAGAAACATTTTCATTTAAATATTTATTGGAGAAATGAGTTATTTGAAATATTAACTTTGTAAAAATCTAAATAAAAATATTAACTTTTTTGTACACGCTTGGTTCAAGATTGCCAAAAATGTTTTATTTTTCAGTGATTGCAAAAGTCATATGGGTAATAAAGACATAAGAAATTATGAATTATTTGAGACAGATAATTCTGTCAGTATTATCCAAGAATTTGGAGTGTCCTTTTTATGTAAAAGGAAGCTGTGTTGCGTTATTCGTGATGTCACATATCTTGAATATAGTACAAGTCTCTGTAAAATTATGGGGATTTTTAAGGATTTTTGTGTTAGTCCAAAGATAAAAAATTAGAAATTTTCTTGAACTCGTAAATACGAAAAGGTAAAAATTTTCGATCTAAAGACCAATGAAAAGATAATTGGAAGGTAAAATGACTGGAGCGATGCAAAAATACGGAAGCGGGTTCTAATAAAAATTATGTACAATTATTTTAAATAAATAAAAAAATATTATATTTATATATATATATATATATATATATATACAGGCCTGGATCGTGGTTTTTTTTGTGTGTGCGAGGAATGTTTGGCGCCTTTGATTTGAAAGAACCGAAAGCAAATTTCAATGCCTGAAAATAGGTATAAATACAAAAAAATCGTTATAAATCAATTGTCTTGGAGGTGCTTTTTCATTTGAAAAATAAAAAAAACTTGAGTTTAAAAACTTTAAAAAATTTTATTTGTCAATACTTTTTGTTAAAATTAAAATTTCATATTGTCTTGTAGGCGCCTTTTACTTTTTTACGCCTGTGTGCATTGCACACTTCGAACACGCTACGAGCCCGGCCTGCATATTTATATATATATAAAGAAAACTGAGGTAATCTTTCCTGATAAGCTTGTTGTTGCAGTTCGTGCACCATTATAATAAATGAAAATAACTTTAATAATTTTTAATTTTTTCAACACAGCTTTTTTCAAGTGACTAGGATTATATTATCTATTAATTTTATAAAACAGGAAAATAATTATTTATTTTATATTTTTTATTTATTAAATTTAATTTTAATTAAAATTAAGTTTTTAATTAAAAAAAAGCTGTATTTAAGTTTAATTATTTTGAAACTATGAAACCGAGAACAAACAAAATGTTGTTTAAATATTCAATGAAGCAGAGATTTTCAGATTTTAAAGTAATATTTATCCCAGAACAACTCTTTCGAAAATCAGAAGTTTAATAGATTATTTCGTATAAATAATTGTAGAAAAAACTCCATTATACATTTCTTTTGTTTTGGAATATTTGGGAACGAAAGTTCTCAAATTAGCAGAAAACTCAGCATTAAAATAAGAATCCCTTCGCAAACCATTTAGATTGGTGATTTAATTAATAAATTATTCTCAATTACTTCACAATGTAATTATTTTAATTAAATAATTATAATGACCGTCTTTTTTCAAAATTAAATCAATTTTATCTTTATAATTTTTGTCATTATAGACTGTTACATATAATAAAGTACAATAGAAATTATTTTTTATTCAGTTTACCGATTTTCTGTATTTCAAGTTGAAACGTTTCAATCTTGTTACATATGTTTCCGATGAACTTCATGCCAATTGTCAATAATCACAAACTTTGCTTTCTATAGGCTGGACACAACTAGATTATTATGCCGTTTCATGTTTTGGTAAAGACTGTTAAAATATCACACAATAACTCATCAAAACGGCATACTGAAAGCCACCATCCGGACAAAAAATTCGGAAAAATATGCCGATGAAAATACTTTAATAATAAATTGATAAATGACATTAGATAAAAGCTGTGCCGAAAATTATCAGTTCAACAACACTTATTTTCCTCCAATAATTAAAATTATAAATTTTACTGCCATATATAATTTATATTTGTAATTTCATCCGGATAATAATGCGATTTAATGAAAAAACTCATTTAACCTTTGAATTATTTCAGAAAAACAATTCAGTTTTAGCATTCACACACAATTTGTGTTCTAGTACCATTTTATGAATGATTTTGTATAAAATGTGTATGAAAAATATCAAGTTGAAACTAGAATAATCATCATTAAACTTTCTCACGATTATTTTTATTCATTTTAAAAATTAAATAATTTTTGACCAGTGATTTTTTCATTTACAATTTCATCTATTTTCATTTGCTTTTGGACTAGAAATCAATGTGTTTCTTTTAAAAAAAATGGAAATAACACTTGAAAAAGTCAGTGCGGAAATCTTGTGTTAACCTTTAAATGCTTTAATTTTTTTATTGCAATTGATTAAAGAAGCAATATATACATCTGGAAAAATAGCTGAAAAGAAATATTACATACACTTATTTATTGCAAAACAACTTTTATGTTGCCAAATGGCTACATTGAATGTTTACATGTACTTAAACAATATGTGATTAATAATATTGTTAAATATTGTTATGTTGTCAGATGGCATCACTATGCATTTAAGGGTTAAAACAAAAACATTGATTTATAAAATTAACTAAATACACATTAAATCCTTTATTTTCATTTCTTTTGATTTGTATTTTGTTTTATGTTTTACTAGAATTTTTGGCTTTGATTTTTTCCCAAAAATTCATGCTAAATATTATTAAAATAATGATAAAGATAAAAGAAATCAGGTTTTGACTTATCTGTTTTCCTGTTCATCTGGAAGATCTTTAATTGTGGGCTCCAGTAATCAGAAGTTTCAGTTGACAAGTTTTTTACTAAGACTTTGTTCTTACGTAACGTCGTTATGTAATCTATTATTAAGGTGACCAACTATTTTTTGTTCAAAAAGAGTACACTTTGCTAGTATTTCATAGGTGAAAAAAAGAAGAAAAAACAATAAAAACTTTATTTCTTTTAAAAACATATTTTCTTCGGAGTGGATTTTTTTTGCTAAATGAGGATGTTCGTCTAATAATGTAGCTACAACCGAACAACTTTCATTTTGCATATTAAATTTGACTGTTAAGACGGCAGATAATGTTTTTATTATAAAATAATCTAAAAAAATGTTATAGAAATACAAATGAGTATAAAATTATACAAATGAGGCATTCATAGTACGGGATTTGAAAAGAGTACGGTTTGCGAAAAAAGAGTACAAAACTCAGTAAATGAGTATAGTTGGTCACCTTACTATTATGTATCCTAGCATAATCCCTATTTAGTTTTCAATTAATTATCTCTGGTCTTGTAAATAGTAATGGCTTTTAGACAGCTTCGGAAAACATTTAACCAACTATTAGTAGCTATTTTCTTATTTGTCAAAACGCTTTGTTTAAGACTAAGAAGCAGTTTGATTTGTTTTGAAGCTCCAAGACTACAAAAATACCCACCAGCACAAGATTAAGTTAAAATCAATAAAAATTTCATTTAAAACAAAATAATCAAGAGACTAATAAAATTGAAAGCACTAGAGGTTGTAGGTATGAACATAAATCATAAATTTAATGAATAAAAAATGTTGGCAATAAAACATGCCACATATAGAAAAAAATATTAAATAATTATGGTAATGATCAAAAATAAGTAATGAAAATAAAAGCTGATAATTAAAATATAAATGACGGAAATTGTGAAAAAATATTTGTTTAAGTAAATATATGTGAACACACATGCTATGTAAAAAGAATTGTTGGAAACTTAAAATAAAATTAAATAAAATTAAGTGATATATCAGAAAATGTATGTGACAAGAACTCCTCATAAACGATGAACAGTAGAGAGGTGAAACTTATACATGTTATTATGTCTGTAATTTTTAATTCAACTGTGTTATTTTTAACATTAAAATTTGTTCACTCAAAGTTACAGGCTTATGTTTATCAGAGGAGTGCTTTTCGCATGGGCAGCAGCATGCGAGAATATCAAAGGCAAAGTATCCCTCATTATTGTTCATCATTGCCAATGATCATCAAGAGACTAAAAATATTGTATATAGCTAAACATTGAAAAAAACATTTAATAACAGGATGAATCATATTAATTATAATAAATAAAGAATCTATTCAGAGTGAAGTCGGGTAATGAATTTGATAAAATAAAAACCCTAAAAAAAATTTTTTTTGACATTATGAAAAGAAGTTCTAATACTGAATATGTTTTTATTTTATGTCAAAAAGTTAAGTAGAAATGTGATATACTTTGGGAGCTTACAATGTAGCTTAAAAGTATTAGAACACAGGTTGTTCTTTATCGTTTGGCTCGATATACTTTTACATTCTACTTATCATTCTTACATTCTTATCATATACCTTAAAAATACCCTCATAATGAAAAGATCAAATACCGCAGAGACAAAAGCAGCATATTTATAATAAATAGTACTTGAATATTGAGTTACATAATTCAATAGTTCAAAAATTGGAACACTTCTTTTAATATCACATTGGCCACCTTTGCAGTGTGAAAGAGTAGCCAAGAAATGAAGAACATAATGTACATACTTTATTGTCTCTTCATGTGAAAAATTTAAAGCCTTGTTACTCAACAGCACGTCGGAGTTCTTATAAACATTTTTGTCTCAGAGAATCTTAATTTTAACCGTACGTTTCCTATGAGAGATAGGTCTAGACTTTGTGAAGGCCATTCCTGGATCCTAATTTCTTCCTTGGGATAACTTATTCTTTACGAACTTTCCAGTTTGTAAAGGTTCTTGTCCTGTTGAAGAATGAAATCGTAACCTATGAGTCGCTTTTCCTCCGAAATGCACACCTCTTCAAGAATTTATTTGTATACAGTAACATTAACCCTGCTTTCTAAGTGCACTTGATCACGAATTCTCTTAGACGACATACCCCCCCCCAAAATATTACCACATAATTATCACTTCCCAGTGTTTGTGCACAGCATTCATAAGATAATTTCTCGCCCATTTGACACCAAACAAACATTTTTACACTGCTGAACCACATTCTAATCATAGATTCATAGGTCGAAAGTATTCAATTCCTGAAAAAAATAGGCTGTAGAACATGAAATTCATAAAATTACCCTTAATCTATGAATTTACCAAAAAACCTTGGATGACAGCAAAAACATTTGGGAAATATATTGTAAAACTCAATAGCAAACTTTTAAAAGAGAAATGAAATATATTTTTGTGTTGATAATACATAATTGCATTTCGATACACTTTTTCAAATATAAGGATGTTTCTTCCTCCAAATACAACAAACATACTTCAACTGTTTGATGTAAAGATTATTCAAATATTGACGCCCAGCGTTGGTAATACATGATGTTGGTGTAAGCACATATTGAGGTAATCTCACGAAGTGATACTCCACAATGTATTCCCTGTTTCTTACTAGTTGTCGATAGAACTACTTAGGATTTCACTTTGACCTAAACTATTTTTTCACCTAGCGTATGTGTTTAACCTTAAGATCATTTCTAGTATACTGGGTGGAATGGAATTAATTAATCTCTCAATATATTTTTTTAAAATTCTTTTTATAATTTCTAATAGTGTTGCTAGCTATATTTTGGAGGCCCCCCAAATCCGTAGGCCCATATCAAACGACCCTATTGACCCTCCATCTCTTCCAATGCCTATAAGCACACACACTTACACACACACACACACACACATATATATATATATATATATATATATATATATATATATATATGCATATCTAATGCTTCAAAGGAAAACATATTCTCAGATGTTTTGTGCTTTCGGGAAAGAGTTATTCAGTGTGACTCGTGTTAAAATCGGCAGGAAACCTTCACATGAGTTTGATTGTGGATTGGTTTCTGAAGCTTTTCATTTGCAGCAGGTTGCTATTTCGAAGATAAAGATAGAATCATTGAACTTGGGTCAAGAGTCTTTATGGTGAAGTTCACTGACAGATTTGTTTTAGATTTAAGGATGGATAAATTCAGGGATTCGATTAGTGCTAGATCAATGCTGTTCAGATTTATCGGCGCCTTTCAGCTAACCTATTTCATTTCTTCCTCTTATATCTACCGGGTTTCGATTTGGTGATTCTTCTTTTCTGTCCGACGGTTGTTACGGGTTCTGAATTTTAGATCTATACTGTGATTTTCAGATGACATCATAGAAAATAGTGTCATAATCTCTCATTACCAGTTCCTAAACCACCTTGTAATTGTTTTCGAGTGGATGGTTGTCTACAAAAATTGAATCTTGTTACGAATACAGTAATTGCTTGAACAAGCATTTTGTTCAACACGCTACTGATGGAAAGTATATGCTCAATTTTTAGCTTTGCTCCTATCATAGCATAAATCGTTTTATTATTTGTCTAGTGATTATAAAAATATAATTCATCACAAAATTAATCTTTTATTATCAAATAAAACATAGCACATAACACTTAGATAACTATATAAAGTCATTGTCCGGTGTCCGAAATGTACACTCTAAAGTAAATTTGTAGCAATCGATCCAATGTGTACGAACAACTCGTCTGGCGCATACAATTTTCCGTTTATTTTTGTCCCTTTTGCACTTGAACGACCCAGGACCAATTAGTATGTCTCGTGATTCATAATTTGGTTCGTTATTATCATTTCAAAGACGTTTATTTGTATTTTCTGAGTTCGAAGGTTGATATTGTCATGCTACGAAAGCCCTTTCAACCTCCTGATTGTTAATTTTGCATTTTTCCAAGTGAAACCACACCGCTTATAATTTGTCGTAACGGCGCTTAAACCTTTCTGCCTTACACTTCTTGATTTCACTCTCTTTTTTGAATTCCTTTAATTCAGATCAAAAGTTTTCAATCAATCTGTTCACTTTTATCAATTATAAAATTAATTAAATAAACATAAAATAATTTTTAATTGACGTATATGTATTTTATTAAATTAATAATTTTTTTATATCTTTGCTTATATCATAGAAAAATCAAAATTTAACAAGATGATAGTTTCAAAATGAGTTGATTTTCTAAACGAATCACCGGTAAAAAAAGTACCAAACTGCAATGATTATTGAGAGACGGTATAAGTTAAGAACGGTTGATTTGATTTAGATTTGCCATTTTTTATCGAAGACAAATGCAGTGAATGTCATTTTTATTTGAAGAAACCAAAGCTAAGCGGAAATTATTTAAGTAAAGATATAAGAAAAATTTTTCGAGAATACTAATAAGAAAAATTGTGGCCTACTAATTTGATTAAAATCAAAGGTAATCAAGACACGGAAGTTTAAGTATATTGTATCAAGATAACTGATAATCTTGTATTTGAAGAAATTGAATGACCAGGAAAATGTAAAATTTGGGTTTAAAAATAAAATTTCAACATTTATGGGTTTGAAATGTCCAATAGTGAACACGAAGTCGGAATTCAAATGTATTTCTACTAATAAACCCAACAAAATTTTGAAAATGTTAATGTCACTTAGATGTATTAAAGTTTTCAAAAAAAATTTTTGAAATTTTAGTTTAATAAAAACTATTTTCTTCTGACAAAACTTTAAATCAAATATCGAAATAAATTAATATATTTTGAGTTATTTTTACTTAAAAAATTAAAAACTTAAATTATTTTCTTTTAGTTGTTACCATATTTTAATTTTTTGAATCAAATGTATAATTTTATTTAAAAATAATTTCTATCAATATATAAAATTTAAATATAATTACGTTTTTTACTAGTTTAAAAATTTTTACATTAATTTAATTCTTATTATACTATTAATTAAAAAAAAACTTCACTTTATTTTCAAGGTCAATGAATTATTAAGCTAAAGTATGTATATATAATATAACGACTTGCTATTTAGCCTTTTTCTGAAAATTGGCCGCCATATTGAATTTAAATTATTTTATATGATTTTTTTATTAATCAAATTTTATTGTCATATCTTCATTAAATTGTATTTCAAATGGATTTTTAAATATAATGTGATTAAAATTATCTATTAATTTAATAGTTCAATGCGTAAATGTGGATTTTCAATTTTCTATATATGCTGTATTAATTGCTTTTGGCATTTTAGTTTGATACCTTAACAAAGCAAATCCAAAAATGAATAAGGTATTTATCAGAACTCGCCAGATCGATAATAATAAGCAATTGCCAATTTTACTGAGGGAAAACGATGATTTAACAGATTTAAATGAATATTCTAATATCAGTAAAAGTTCTCAGATTTTATCTGGAATGGATAAAGGAGAAGAATCTGTAAGTATAAATTTGCAAATTTTGATTATTTTTATCCATTTTCACGTTGAAAATAATTGTACTATATAGGCCAATTTCTATTTTTAGAATGTGACTAATTTTCTTTTGAATAATGCTGTTTTGCATGATAAATTGAAAATAATATTTAAAATAAATAAGCATTCATTTAATATGTAATCAACATGTTTTTTTTAAAAAACACGTGTTTTTGGTACAATTGATTGTTATTCAAAATATCAATTTTTAAATTTGTAAAAATAGGAACATCATCTTCAAGAAGTTCTAAGGGAATTACAGTATGAAAAAACAGTTTTTAATAAGGCCATACCAATTCCAGAATTCATCGATGAGTCTAGTTATGAAAATTTATATAAAACAGATTTCAAATTACCAAAGCATTATATCAGATTAAAAAGTATACTCATTTTTAATTATTTTAAATTAGTTTTATATATTAAAATTAGCTTTAGACTTTGAAGACGAGCTTCCAGAGTATGACATGGATGAAGAAGATAAAGAATGGTTAGAAAATTCAGGGTTAAACGTAACACCATTAAAATTTGAACAAATAATTGAACAATTCGAAAAAGCTTGTTGTCAGAAGGTGATAAATGTGTAATGTGTAATAATGTTAACTAAACCCACATGCTAGGCTTTGTTACTCGATGAAGCTAAATCACTGTTACGTCATGAAGCTGTTCATTTAGTAATAGCGATTTACGACTATTGGTTAACGAAGCGTGTAAACACCGGTCAAACGCTAATTCTTTCAGTCAAAGTCGAGAAGGCTGAACGATGTAACAATACGCCGATCGATCCTTACATTGCATTTAGAAAGCGTAGCGAGAAAATGACAACTCGAAAAAATCGGCGAGTAGATGAAGCTTCGTACGAAAAAATGTTTCGACTTCGGTACCAAATGGAGAAATTGAGGTGAATAATAATAATTATCTGTTAATTGATAACTAATGAGTAATGATATTATGCCACTGGATTGCGCAATTGGCAATGTTATATGTTGACATTGATAACGCATACATGCTAGCTCTCGCCATTCCACTCTTTCACTCTCGACGCAATTCTCACTGTAATTTACCTATTCCAATCACTTTACAATTACATATAATATAGCTGAATCAACTTCCCCATTTTCACACTCAATACGACTCCTATCAATCACAATTTCATTACTACATTGACATCAATGATGATGACAATGTTATTAAATAACAATTATAAGAAATAATTAAAAAAAAATTAAAATTAGTATGCCAACATTTTGTACATTTTCTTTGTATATTTTCTTTGATTGCACCACAATCTTACCAACATAATTGTTTGAATCCCTTATTTCAACTTAATAAATATTTATTTATAAAATAATTCAATTACCATTTCATGAATCCAAATATTATTCATTTATTGGTCTCATATCAGTGTTAATTCCAGTTTACGCGATGATATTTTAAATACCTCTGCAAACTGGGTGCTACAATAGAGATGTCTCTATGACTTGGTTTCTTAGCTAAACGATTTTCATCCATTCACACCAAAATAAATAAAATATATAAATTTAATGACAGAACAATTCCACTATTTTTAAAATTTATTGATTTTTTTCTTTCCAGGTTTTCTTAACATTTTTATACCCTACTATACTACTAATATTGTTAGTAATACAAAATAAGTCTAATTAGTGGCAGCTGCAATATATCTTTACTGAAGTTACCATACGATTTCATATGGACAATTTGCTTTTCTATCTCTAGTTTTCTATTCTGTTATTAAACTACTTTCTATTGATAATGAGAAAATTTCCATTCAGTTTATTGAGGTTATGGAATCACCTAGATAATTAATTAATTGCTTTCAAAAATCTTCTTACAATCGATAGAATCTAGTGTAATTTACATAATTTAATCTAGTGATGTATGATCATTCAGTACTTGACCTATAATCATCAATGGCACAGTCAGCAGTGTGTGATTTCTAAATTTTGATTGTTTTAAATTGCAAAACAAAACCCGTGAATGAATCTTTCATAGTACTATAAGAGTTGAATCATTTCTGGATTAGGAACATCTTAAAGGAAACCTTAAAATGTCCAGCATTATATTATCAGTAAACATTAATTGTATTCGACATAATGCATTGATTTGGCATAGCTAACTCTAATACCACAACAGGATGTATCTAGCTGTTGTCTGTATTCTATATCATGTCCAGTATTTCAATCCTGAATCTCTTATAATGATAATTCAATTATTCGTGCCGATAATGCTGTTGTATTTCTCAACATTTTATACTTTCAATATCTGACCAGTGGAATAAATGAATAGGAAATTTTTAATTATCTTAACGTAAAGTTTTCTATGTTTCATTAAACCGGGTTTGTTAGCATAAATATTCATTTTAATACATTTTCTGTCCGCTAGCGTTCCAACCGGCACTAATAAAATACAAAAATTGTTATTAAATTCAAATTATTATCACAGAAATAATTGAAAATATAACGAATAAATATTCACTGCAGAATTTCTCAACATTAAAATCACAAAACTCGTGGCCATGGCAGACGGTGAATTTACGATTTACAATACATAATACATACATAGGTTATGTGCAAGTAATGTTGAGGCCCTCTATGGATATGTTACGTTCTACTGCCATGTATCGTCTCATCGCGGATCAATTAGTTCAATATAAGGAGTCGTTCATAAATGATGTCACAAATAGCCGTACCAACTCAAATATTACGTCATAAAGCTCTGTATCACTTTCTCAAACACTAAAAAATAAACAAATAGTCCCGCTTAATATGCTGCACGATTATAAAACCTGGAATATGATGAGCAACATAAAAAAATGTAAGTAATCAAAAATTTAAAAACGTGTTAATAAGACCCGAGTATCTCATATGGCTAACAATACTGCTTCAGCAAGGGTCCACTGAATATCGAGACCCCTCGATTGTGAGAGCTATATTAGTACATCTCTGAATTTTCACCAGATTAAGATAAACTAATTAAAAAAACAAAGTATTGATCCTGAATATAGAACATTTAGCTTGCAATCATTTTATAACTAAACAAAGCACATAATTAATTTTGTCACTTTATTTATCCATAAGAATTTATAATAATATAATTTTTCTTTTTTTTAAATATTCAAGGTTTTTATTTAGTTTTTCTACGAATACTAATTGATATATTAAATTTATTTAGTTTAGTGTTTTTATATTATAAAAATAATTCATACAGAAAGTTATTTTTTTCACCTAACTCCACCTATAACTATAAATCTTGTCCAACTACTGAAGAATTGTCACAGATTTTATAAAACATTCTTGAATATAACTCTCATTCTTGCCTTCACCGTTTTCATAGATACTTAAGTTAACAAGAATATCTTTGTAATAAAATAACGCTGCAATTTTTCTTTACTCCATTTGAGATCGGTGTTTGATTGGCTTACTTTCCAGTGAAATTATCCAATTGGTATCAAAACGAGAGGCAACGAAAAGTCAAATCACACAGAATGAACGAGATATATTTGTAAAACGTTACGAAGCTCGTGATTATGATAAATTACAGTTAAAGGAATCAGAAATCACCATTAAGCGACAGTCGATCAAATTAGGTGATAATTTCAAATCAGCTCAAAGATCTAGGGTAATCATTGATATCAAATTTATTGAAAGTGAAATCATAATTTTTCAATAGGAAGAAAATCAAAAAGAAACAAGACGAAAACGGACACATTCAAAAAGTCTTGAAACCAATCAGAGCTCGTTAGAGCACCAGTCGGAAGATATTGATTTTACGTTTAAACCAATGGCAAAATGTAAATATTTACCCTCTAGGTATAATATTTATATAAACATTTATTGATATTTCATTATGATTTTTGTAGGTTTTCAATTGTTGACAATATTAATACTAATAATAATAATTCTAATTTCACAAAAACTGGTACATTAAATGACATTGATAATTATCACGATCAAACAAACGATTCATTTGATGATCCTAAATCATTTCACATCTCTAAATTGTCTTATTTATCTGAACCCCTTCAGAAGCTAAATGCTCCAATTAGATTCAGAATGAATAGTAATAATCAGTTGTCAATTGATGTCCAGATAACGAATCCAACAAATCAGAGGCTTCAGCCACCACCTTCATCATCATCATCACATCCTCATTCCAGTTCATCACATGCTGTCAACTCGTTACCGTTTACCGGTATACCAGTAAAGCGATCTAAAATCACCGATCAGATGATAGAGAAACTGAAAAGCTTGTATTATCGTAACATATTCTGTGGTTTGCCACCGATTAGTTATCCAACACAGAATAGTGATTCTAGTGCCAACTATAAACATATCTCATTACCACATCAGACTACTAGTGATTCGACAAATCCTGAATACTCTAACACACCAATAAAGCCTCCAATCAATATAGTGACAACATCCAACCACTCACTGAGCTTCGGGAATCATTTAAACTACTCAAACATTTCCAGCTTGAAATCAGTCGAATGTACCGGTGGTAGTAGGTCATCATCGACATCAGCGTCATATTCAATAGTAAATCCTTCATTGTCTTCTATAGAAACCAACAAAACATCAATTCCCATGATTTTCGACCCTGTAGCAAATCCTCCTCCTTAAATCATAATCACAATAAGAACATTTCCATCCTTTCCAACGATCACATCTCATTCTCAGTATCTACCACCACTGCTACAACCAATTCAAAACCGTCATCTATGTCAAACTCTAAATCCTATCTTTCAAATCATCAAAATGGAAATATTTGTACATATCAGAATTCATATTTGAACAACAACAACAACAACTCAGACACTGCTGGAAATAAAAACTGCGCATTTAACAAAGAGTCGTCTGATCATCACCGCAATCATCATAACCAACAACAACAACAACAGCATCGGCAAGCCAATGGAAATCATCGAAAAACGGTAAGAATTATAAACCGTACTTACTTAACTTTGATTGATTTAAGATTCTGTGATTATTTTTTTCTTAATATATACGATCCTGGTTTTGCGATTTTTAAAATCTTTTTTACTTGTTTTTTATACCTTGACTAAAAGCAAATTTGTTGAGATAATTTAAAATGAAAATTACACTATATTAATCATTGTATTTGCAATATATTCATATTTATAATCTTATACATTATGTATTCCAGAACAGTATTTCTCAAACTGGGTAACTCTTTATAAGGGGCCGCTATTTTAATACTAAAAATAAGGAAAAAACGTATTAAAACTGTTGAAATTATATGATAAGGTTGTTTGATACAAAATTTAAGAAATCAATATATAATACATTAGGGAGCTCTTGGAAATCCGACTGAGTAGTTATCAATTCCATTTCTAGCTACCGATATCAGATAGGTGAGTGAGCATCTAAGTACCAGATATCATTAACAACTTTATTGTCTGGTTATGATTGGAATGGAACTTTTATGATTTGATTGGCAATTTTCGTATTTCCGATCGTAGATATACACTAAATGGTCAACTGGCTCATACGGGTGTCACTTATGACACAAAATTTAATGACAATCGATTAGGAAATAATGAATTATTAATTATAGATTATAATGATCAGCTCGCAGATATAGCATTTGAAATTAGTAACAGTCGTCCACTATAAATTATCGAAGTTACCCACTTACAAAATGGTTACATATAGGACTCAGTCAGAAAGGGTGTAGGATTATTGACCTTTTTGGTGCTTAAAGCCCATAGAATATAGAAATAGCGTGAATTTTCATTGCTTAAGATTTCTTACCTTAATCGCACGTCGATGGAACAAAACTAAACATTTCGTATTAAACACCAGAAATACATTAAAAGAAAAATTGGATTGAAATATTTGTCATATTCTATGTAACTTATTATTTTCCCATAAATAATAAAATAACAAAAGTATGTATTCAATGAAGTACTCCATTTCCAACATTTAGTTACCGTTACCATGACTATTAAAAGCAAGAATTCATACAAATAAGTCAAATTGAATGAAGGAGTGTCGATCGATAGCAAAACATGAAATGTTAAATTAATCACTAAATGATTATGCAATCAATATAGAGAAAAATAGTTTGAGAATCACTGTTATAATTTATATTATACATTTATGTAAACATATCCTTTACTATTTTCCTGATAGATTAAGATGAGTCTTATAAACAGCGATTTGAATATTTCTGGTGAAAGAATTTTGCTGTTTAAATAAAATTGATTTTGCTAATATTAGACGGCCACCAAAGATCTGGTTGAGTCGCAGACGAATCACTCGTTAAACGGTGGTTTCAAAAACAAATTATCAAAAGTAGGTTTGAATTGTTTTAAAACCCTGACGAATAAACGCGTGATCCCTCGGAAGGATATTAACGAAATCGCCAGTTTTTATTCCAAATCCAATGGTCATCAACATACTTGGTTAAAGCAGAACACACCTGACAACTGTTTGACACCAAATTTGGTTATGCCATTATGGAAATCCGAACCACATGTCATGACTAGTGTTAATAAAATGACGTGATTTTTCGTTTTATTTTTATCTTCACATAATGTCAGTCTACTTTTTTGTTGTTATTATTACTCTATGATCATATAATGATGATTACTAAAAAGTAGCATTTATACTTGCGGTTGCCAAATAGCATTTATGTATCATTAATTTTGTAAATAAATCAAATTCAATGAAGATTCGCTCAGATCAGTTTTATTTAATGTAGATAAGTTAATTTATTTAGTGTTGTGATCCTTGAATGATAAAAGTGACTTCAGTTGGTGCTTTGACCATTCATAATTGAAAGTTCGCTTGTTATCAACGGATTCCATCGAGTTTGCATTGCAGTTTGTCATAGCATAATATCTGTACAGTGTTACACAATCTATATTTTTTTATTTGCTTTTGTTATAAATGTTAATTTGATCTGATTTTATAAGAAAAATACGTGCTGTATAATAAATAATAAATTCACATTTGTGAAAACTAGCAAATGGTTTGAGTTTCCTTTTTTTTGATATTCAATTATGCACTAAGTTTGATTTCTTTTTCTTGTAATTTTGAATGTCAATTCAACAAAATTTAGAAAAGATTATTAATAATAAAGTAATTTGTGACGTGATTTTTGGAAAATAATGGAGGTTCATAAAGTTGTGTGTATGTGCGTGTGTGTTGTGTAGTCCTTATTGTATTTAGAATTTTGTAAGAAATAAAATTGAATGTCTCCATCAATTATATTGAAATTTTATGTCATTTATAATATTGATAATTTTCTATTATTTTCAATGGCAACTATTTTAATATTTCGGATCATAATAAGTTGGCAAATTTCATGCAAATTAATTTATTCATTCTATAGTTGAATTAATGCTTTCTATGAAATAGCAAAAATGACATTTATATAAACAATATAAATATTTAATAATTTTGTCTTTTGTATTGAGTGAGAAATTTAATAAAACAAATTTAGTATTTACTCTAATTTTTTTAAGGATGATAAAGGTTTTGGAGGTTAAATGAAGATCTTAATGAAAATTATCAGCATTTATGTGGAAGATTTCAAGATTAAATATATTTTAAGATGTTTTATTTTTCTATTAACTTGAATGCTACTTTTTGTTAAGACCAAATTGTAAGGCAATTGATATGTGATTCTAATTTATCTCTTACTTTACTAGTGTTTGAAAGCAATTGTAATGGCGAGATGATTCCTGTATATAGATTGTGCTAGATTCTTTTCTCATTTTTATCGAATAAAGGAATTTTACAGAATACATTTTTAATAAAATGCAAATCATATGAAAATTTAGTCTATTTCAAGCATGATTTGTATTTTGCTACATGAGAACCTAGTTTTCAAAATTTTTAATCTCAGCCATTTAAAAACTCCTGAACTCAATGATTTCTATATTAGATTGTAAATTTCTTGTTTTAAATGTAAAAGCTTAGTAACTAATGTTAAATTTAATAGTTTTGGAATGTTAAGAACTATAAAATTTATGCAGAAAGAGTAATCATTATTTCCATATGAGGAATAGAATATGAAAATTAACCTTTCGCCATCACAAAAAAGCTTAATTCTTCATGTAAACCAAAATTATTTTATTTTAAGCAAATATGTTCTCCGCAAGAAATTTTCAGTATTTTTACACTACGTAAACGCTATCTAACAATTTTAATGCGCAAAACTTTGTTTTAATTAATAAATTTTTCTGAATTCGAAAAGGTTAAAGAATTGACACAAATATTATTTTTTTAAATTGAAACTAAAATTATTAGTTTTAAATCAACTAATAGAATAAAAACTAACTGCGGTTATAATACTGTGAGGATATTTAAGCATAATTATCAACGGACATAAAATTAAGTTTTAAATGATTAAAATTAAAAATAAGATTTAAAACCCATTGACGAAAACCCGTTTATTTATCGACCCGGAAATATTTCTCACAAATACAAAGCGGAATTAAATATCCAAAACTAAAATTGGTTTTTGATTAGAATTATCTAACAATAACTTTTGATGTTAATTTCCATACACAAGCAAGAGCTGTGCATACCTTTGATAAAAAATGCTAAATTTAAAATTCCATTATACAATCCAAAAAATTTTCAACGCCACTAACATATCTTTTATCTACTTGTTTTCATTTAAATAAACACTTTAAAAAGATTTATTTACAATTAGTAATGGTGGGTTTCTGGGTTTTGATATTTTGAAACTATATGGTTGTTACCCAGACAACCCCATACAAATATTCTTCGCTTACCACTCGGCACCAGTTGCTAAGCAACGTTGGAACTGTGTTCAAGTAGGTAGATCGTCTGCAAAAAGTGAGCGTTATTGCTAATGCTATAATTGACCGAACGATCTCTGGGTCCAACGAGCTGTCGATAGAAGATCTGTGCTCGCTTTTGATTCTTAGGTCCCATTATTCTCCTATCTCTTTCAAATGTTAACCTATACTCTCATATCATTTATCTTTATGTCCATTCGCTTAGTCCTTCTTATTATTGTCCGTATAGATGATTGTTCTATGGCATGTACACCCTTTGTTAGGTTAAATATTCTCACATTATCTCTCTTACTCTTATCCCTACTATAACTACAATGTTCCCTATTATTATTACTAGTATTATCATTGTTGCTATTATATGTATTACCTTTATTAATTGTTACTACTATTACCTTTATTATTATTTTTATTACTATAACTACCATTATATTTATTGTTATTACTACTATGATTACTAGCACTATTATCATAATTATTATCATCATTACTGCAAATACCGTGATTATCATTATTATTATCACCATTATTATTATTATTATTATTATTATTATTATTATTATTATTATTATTATTATTATTATTATTATTATTATTATTATTATTATTATTATTATAATTACCATTATCCTTATTTTACGGTTTTATCCTTATTCTGTAGTTTTCGATAAAGTATTTTCGGAAAATTTGAGCAGCGATCCGCCCTTATTTTACAGTTTCATTTTTACTTTACTATTTTTGTTAAGTATTTGAGTTAATTCGGAAAATTTGAGCAGCATTCTGCCCTTATTTTTCAGTTTCATGATAATCTTATACCAACCGTTGAGTCGCATTTCACTTTTATTTTTCTATTTTTTATAAGTATTTTAGTTGATTCGGAAAATTTGAGCAGCGTTCCGCCCTTATTTTACAGTTTTTTAGGATAAGTGTTTTAACTATTTTCAAAAACTTGCGCAGCGTTTTGCCCATATTTTCCGTTTCAATTTAACATAATTTATTTAATTCTTATTTAAAAACATTATTTTCATGATTTTGGTCGTTCAGATTAATCTTTTTCCGATGGCTATTCATTTTAAGTGTTGCAACGATTTCGCAATTTTCCCCGCTACCCATTCCCTCTTTTTGTCCTTAAGATCTATGTATGTTCATTTCATAGTTAGTGAGTGCCCACTGGACTACTCGGTGTTAGAGATTTTGAGCCGATTGTAGAATCTTTTAGGTCGATTTTAAAGAAATCGAGAAACGAGGAAGTAACCAAAAGACCACTTCCTTACTCCTCCTTTCTTCTATACGGAATAATATTGACGTTCCGATCCCTGCGTTCCGCACGCCGGGTCTTCATGGGCACAGATCATCGGCGGTATTCCACGCACTTACACGAATCTGAGTACTGTATATGATTTTATTAACTTGTGATGTGTCTTTGGCTGTGGGCCGGAAAATTTTCGACAATTAGAAAATAATTTAAGCATCATAATAATTTATTAAAACCAAAGCTAAATTACCGGCTACTTTCATTAAAATTCATAAATTCAACCATCCAAATTAAAAACATTGAAATAAACTTCCTAAATAAATCGAATGCATCCATAAATCCATATCCACAAAATTCATAATTATCCATAAAAATCCATAAATCCATATCCTTCCTAAATAAATCGAATACATCCATAAAATTCATAATTATCCATAAATCCATATCCTTCCTAAATAAATCGAATGCATCCATAAAAATTCATTAAAAACATCGAATTAAATAATCCAAAGTGAAACTGCTGACAACCAGTGTCAAAATACGATTTAAAATCAATACTGAAAATTAAGATTAGATATTTGTCAAATCATATCAGTATATATACCTATAATTTGGCCTTAACCTTGCATGTTAGTTTTATTGCGATTAAACAAAATTCGACTTTGAAATTATTTATATTATCTAAGTTAAATTTTTATTTATTTCTTAATTTAAATTGGTAATTTATTTTTAACATTTTTAATTAAATTTATTCATCCAAAAATATTTTATTTTTATTCATTTAATTCATTAATTTTTAATTTTAAATAAATGGTCATTTTACGGTCGAATTTTCTTGTTATTATGTTATTTTTTATGTAAATTTCGTGCGGTTCTTGATGCATTTTGTATTTATTTTATTTTACTTTTATGTTTTTGATTTTATATTTATTTATATTCTCTCAGATTTTAAAGTGTTTAGTTGGTGTTGTATATTGTATTTTAAGTTATCTTGGTGCTGGGTTTTCGTGGTGTATTACTGATACATTTAAACAATTCTCAAGGCTATTGGTGTGCTGGCCCAACAGTAGCTAAACACTAAGTCAGGGATGCACAAACTTTTCGGTATTGCCGGCCGCATTACAGACTTGTACTTTAATAACGAACTAGTAACTATTGGAGGCTATACATGTTGAGGTCTCGATTTTAGTGAGTCTCAACTTGCACTGGTTTCTTATATAAATCAAAAGACAAGTCGGATATATATAAAAATTTATTAATAAAAATTTACCAAGTATACACTTTCAGTTTCAACTTCTTTCGATAAACACAATTTATTTAAATCCAAATAACAATTGAAAATTGGGTGCTTGTTGTGTAAGTGTTAAAATGTGTGTAGGTGCGTGTTATATGAGTGCGTGCAAAAAAATCGTGTGGAACTTTATCTGTTCGAGTTTAAGGTCTTAAAAAGATTTCCTTTTTCAGACCGCTTCTTTTTTGGTTAAAATTTTAAGGGCAATTGAACTGAAAAATACTCCAGTATTTATACTGAAATATTTTACCATCAAAAAGGTTTTTATTTATTTAATAATTAATTTTATTTATTTAATGGTTAAGAAATTTAAAAATTTTAGTCTTATTTAATATTAGAAAAAATTCCTTCTTATTTATTTAGCTAAAATACGCAATTGATATTTCAATTTTTATTTTATTTACTCTATTCGGGAATATTTGTTTATTTATTTATTTGATTTTCTTTTTAGGCTTTTAATTGATTTTTTTCGTTTAAAAATATCAAGGAAAATAATAATAAATATATTAGCTACCAATTAAATAATCCACATCAAATTGTTACTAAATAATACTGTTTTTTAAAAGTTATTTACAAATATAAAATAAATATCAACACCAATAAATAATTATTGTTCATCAATAATACTGTTTAAAAATTATTTACAAATATAAAATAAATATCAATACCAATAAATAATTGTTGTTCATCAATTAAATAATAATAATTGTTCACGATATTGTTTAAACGAATACTGATTGTTCGACACACAGGGAATGGATTTGATTGTTCGAATAGGGATTTGATTGTTCTATTGGGATTCTGTATATTGGGTATTGACATTGATTTGGGATTCTGCATATTGAGGATTTATTTATTTTATGCCCGTTCCTCGGCGTATATGTTCACTCTGTACTTGCTAGGCCCTGCTTTGTAGTATTTGTTCAGGATAAATGTGGTGATGGGTCTACCTTCATCATCCAACATACATATATAGAAATATCTTTATTGGTTCCTTATTGACCTATGCATGTATGTTGCTATGATGCTATAATGCGAGACCTTCCACCAATCCAAAAATACCCACCAACTTAGCTTCGTGTATTTTTGCTCAAGGTCGCCATCGCATACAATTTAATATATATGGACATCCGCAGGTTCCGCAAAACTGCCACAGATAGTGGATTTCTAAATAATTTTAGAATTGTAACTTGCTTATATATTCTGCTGATAGATCATAACTAAAATATTAAGTAAAATTTGTTTTTTGCTAATACATATGATTTATTTAAATCGCGGGTGTGCAACTCATTTGGTCGTCTTAGCCATTTCGAAAACCTTTAGAATCACCATGAGCCAGCAAAAAAAATAATGAAATATATCTTTAATTTTAACTCGGTACAGATAACTAACAAAAATACATAACAAACATAAAAAGAAAAAAATCATGTTATATATTTAAATAACAGGCAAAAATTATAATTTTAAATATTTATAGTATAAAAATTAACAACTTCCATTAAAATCTATTTAAAATCATATCAATAAATGTGAATAAAATTTTTCATGATATTATTTTATAAAATCTTTAAAAAAGTTTGATTTTATCTATAAAAACCATTTAGAAACCAACCTTCAAAGACAAAGTTTTAAGTCCTATTCATCCTTTAGTAGGACAGGATGCAAATATTCGAAGATCTGACAGTTCACTGACCAAAGTGCTTTTTTAATATTTATAGACTACATGATTATTTTACAAATACGCTTGGAATCAAAAATATCTGGAGAGATGATTGTTATGAGAATTATTTAAATTCACATTTCAGGATTTATAATTAAGTTTTCTTGATTTTCAACCCTGATAAAATATAAATAGAATTATATATATTGCATTTTCGAGCGTATAAAATGACGCGGATCTAACCAGCACCCTAAAATAAACAGCTAATTTCAAACAATCAAGAAAAAGATTAGTAGATTATTTAATATATATATATATATATATATATCGTGATCAGATTATTGCTCACACGAAAAATGCACACAAGAAAAATGCCCACATAGAAAAATGCACACATAGAAAATAAATAGAGAAAAATGCACTACGAATTAAAAAATTCTTAAGTATAATTTATTTCAAACCCGATTCGTGAAAAAAAACAATAACAATTATTATTATTATTGGTGGGTTTCTGGGTGTTGATATTTTGAAACTATATGGTTGTTACCCAGACAACCTCATACAAATATCTTTTGCTTACCACTCGGCACCCGTTGCTAAGCAAAGTTGGAACTGTGTTCGAGTTGGTGGATCATCCGCAAAAAGTGAGCGCTATTGCTAATGCTATAATTGACCGAACGATCCCTGGGTCCAACGAGCTGCCGATAGAAGGCCTATGCTCGCTTTCGATTTTTAGGTCCCATTATTCTCCTATCTCCTTCAAATGTTAACATATACTGTTATATCATTTATCATTACGCCTATTCCCATAGTCCTTCTTATCGTTGTCCTTGTTGATGATTTTGCTATGGCCTGTAAACCCTTTGTTATGTAAGTATCCACACAGTATATCTCTTACCCTTATCCCTGTTATAACTACAATGTTCCCTATTATTATTACTAGCATTATCATTGTTACTATTATATGTATTACCTTTATTAATTGTTACTACTATTACCTTTATTATTATTCTTATTACTATAATTACCATTATATTTATTATTATCACTACTATTATTATTATTACTATTATTATTATCATAATTCTTATCATTATCATTATAAGTACCGTGATCATTATTATTATTATTATTATTATTATTATTATTATTATTATTATAATAATTATAATTACCATTATCCTTACCATTATCATTATTATTATCAGATTTTTGTGTAGGGATTCGTCCTTATTCCTCGGCTTAAAAAATATACTTTGGTTATTTAAAAATTTAGCCGTAATCCATCCTTATTTTTCAGTTTTCGACAAAGTATTTTCCTTGAGTCGAAAAATTTTAGCACCGTACCGCCCTTATTTTACAGTTTTATAAGGATATTATACTAACAATTGAACAACATTCCACTTTTACTTTACTATTTTCGATAAGTATTTTAATTAATTCAGAAATTTGACCAGCGTTCCGACCTTATTTTACGGTCTTATCCGGACATTCTATCAATTATTGAGCCGCATTCTACTTTTATTTTGCTATTTTTGATAAGTATTTTAATTCTTATATATTTTTAAAACATTATTTTTCATGATTTTGGTCGTTTGGATTAATCTTTTTCCGATGGCTATTCATTTTAAATGTTGCAACGATTTCGCAATTTTTCCCACTACCATTTCCCTCTCTTTGTCCTTAAGATCTATGTATGTTCATGTTATATTTGATGAGTGCCCACTGAACTACTGAACTATTTTTAGCCGATTGTTGTTAAAGATTTTATGTCGATTTTATCGAAATTAAGTGCAAGAAAGTTGAGCCAAAAGACCCGCTCTCAAGCTACTCTCTTTCGCTATTTAGGTCAGTGATTCGACGTTTGGGCTCCTGCGTCTCAAGCCGGAACCTTCACGGGCAAGAACTATTGGCGGACTTACACCGCACTTACACAGTTCGATAGCTATGTGTAATTTTACTTCCTTGCTTTATGTTTGGCTTTGGGCCGAAAAAGGAAAAAAATAAATTTTACCATTTCAGTTGAGTAAAAGTTTTGAGCATAGTACAGTTTATTCGACATGACATATTTCACATAGTAATCGGACGTTTATTGGCATCATCATTGTTCATCGGTTCATTACAATACCTTTAATCAAATTGGTCAATAAGTTCATAAACACTCGTGCATATAGTTTCACAATTGGTAAAAAAATTCATTAAGCATTCATCTATTTCGCTTCCTACGGCAATGTACAGCAACTGAAAGTTGTCGTGTTCAGACAAAACACTTACTAATGTTAATTGCCTGAAAGCACGGCTCTCAGTTGCATCGCACACCAACTCAATTTAGGCTACAATTTCTTTTGAAAAATAAGACTGAAAAATAAGCTAAGTTTGCAACAAATTTTAGTTGATAATTTGTCAAAACACATCAGCATATGTACCTATAATTTGACCTTAATCTTGCGTGTTATTTTTATTGCGATTAAACAAATTTGACCTTGAAATTATTTGTGTTATCTAAATTAAATTTTTTATTATTTTTTTAATTTAAATTGGTTATTTATTTTTAACATTTTTAATTAAATTTATTCAGCCAAAAATATTTTATTTTTATTCATTTAATTCATTAATTTTTACTTTTATATAAATGGTCATTTTACGGTCGAATTTTCTTGTTATTATGTTATTTTTTATGTAAATTTCGTGCGGTTCTTGATGCATTTTGTATTTATTTTATTTTCATTTATGTTCTCTCAGATTTTAAAGTGTTTAGTTGGTGTTGTATATTATATTTTACGTTATTTTGGTGCTGGGTTTTCGTGTTGTATTACTGATGCATTTAAACAATTTTCAAGGCCGTTTGTGTCCTAGCCCAACATTGTTATTATTGTTACTGTTATTATTATTATTACTACTACTACTATTATTATTATTATTATTATTATTATTATTATTATTATTATAGTTATTATTATTATCATTATTTCTGTGTGCTTTTTTCTATGTGAGGATTATTCGCGTGAGCAATACTGTCTGTGCATTTTTCGTGTGGGAATTTATCACCGAATCATATATATATATAGATGGTATATAAGTGGAAGAAGGGAAAATATATGGTTATAGCTCGCGCGTTATATGCTAGAAAATATGGTATAGTTATTATACATCATTTATTATACACATGAAATATATAAATTGATAGACTAAATAGTTCAACAAGCAAAATATATTGAAATTGACCTTTAGACACAATACTATTAAAAATTAGTTAAAAGTCCATCATTATTAGCACTCACCCAAATACCTTTGTTTTAATACTGATAATAACAGTAAAATATGCAACAGACAGCTTTTTTTACCACAAAACCTAATATTATAACAAATCGAAGTGTTTTTAATAATGAATATTTAATCATATACAAAACAATATATTTATCTTTCCAAAATAATTTATTCATGGTTTGAAAAGACAACTGACAATGAGAAAAAAGCAAAATTTTGTGAAGAATGGGGTAATTATGGTACGAATAATGTCTCAGTTGATAAAAGACAATCAAAATATTTTTATGCGTTAACGAGATACACCCGACTTCTCGGTTGCACTAGGTAAACCTTATGGTGATATAATACTATGTTATTATAATATTGTGTAAACGTTTCAACAATAACAACGTTTCAACAAAAAACTAGAAAACAAATTTATATTTTTTGTTAATAAATTTTTTATAAATACAAAACATAAAATTGAATTAAACACCTACACTAGCAGATATCTAACACGCGAGTGTGGCCATCCCGTTCAAAGCAATTCGCCGAGATTTGGCATGTTATGTTAAATTATTTAAGTAAGTCCGGTGCTAAACAATATATAACATAGTAAAGATCAAACGAGGCGATATGTATGTCATATCGACATTTGGTTTATGTAGCAGTTGACGCGCATGTCAAACAATCATGGGCGTAGCTACCAAATAGCAAGAGTAGGCACCACCTAGGGACCCATCTAGACAGTGGCCCTTTAATAGGGGTGCGCTCGTTGTAGCCTATTAATTTAAATAAACTTTATTACTTTAATTTATTCAAATAAAATAATGCAAAATTGGATTTCGTTTAGTAAATATTATTGAATTTCTAAAGGAAATAGATTATTATAACGTAGTCGCATCAAAAATTAAGTTATGAATAAATTATTTTTTATGACAAGTTATTTTGTTAAATAAAGTAGACCAATTAGTGACTGGAGTCATGGCAAGGGGTCCATCACTGAATGTTGCCTATGAGCCCAAAATTCTAGCTACACCACTGCAACACAAGTGGTTAATATTATTCCTATAAGTATTTAATTCCCGAATAATTATTAAATGGGTGTAAAATCAAGTTTTTCATAAATGACGTCACGTTGTAATTGATTTGAGAAATAGTGATGTAATACTAATAAAAATAGTTTTTGCCTGTTAGTTTAATTTTTTAAATAGGATAGGCCGGAAACGTTTTTGGCGCACCGCGCATGTAAACATATTTAATCTACTTAAATGAATTTGTTATTAAAAATATAGTTTTTACGAATCATTAAAAACCTGTAATATTTTATGTACAAAATGAATGTAGTTAATCTTAGAAATAGTATATGAAAATTAATAATGTACCGTGTTTTTCCTATTATAAGTTAATATTATTTTCTAACGAAAAAAGAGAACATCTCTTATAATTGGAGGACTGCTTATATTTTTTACCGAATACTTAAAAAATCATAATATATTTTAATATTTCAAATGTTTAAAAATGATACATTCATTTTAATCAAACACAGCAACAGCATTATATTCATTTAAAAGCCTTTGAAAATTGGAAAGATTGATTTAATAAATTCTTTAGTGATATGTATTCATGCATAATAATTACATATTTATAGTTTATATTTATATGGTATTTATATTTACTTCCGCTTATATTCGGAGGGTGACTTATTTTTTTACAAGAAAAAATTCACGCTACACCTTGTAGTTCGGGATACCGCTTATAATAGGAAAAACACGGTATAAGATTCCGACATAAAAATAAATTAAGTATTTCATCCAGAAAAGCGTTCTCATTCCGTTTCATAATATTACATCATGCACTATTTATGATAAACTACATAATCAATGACTCAGAGCTTAATTGCATTCAAATTAATTAAAAAAATAATAATAGTTGTTATTTATTTTGGCAAAACTTGAAAAGTTTACGCTCATAAGACCTAAGCTAAAGGTAAAAAAATAACCAGCCATTTCTATCTTTCTTTATAAATTCTAAATTATTCATTTAGCTTTCCGTGAAATTTTAAAGCTAATTCTTGCCTTTCTAAATAAATTACGATAAAAATTTTAATAAATAATTATTATTCATTTGAAAATATTGAAAAAATTTCAGATGTATTTTATTTAAACAAATTTTATTTATACTTTACTTACCCGTTAAAAGTAGATTATTTTCACCTCATAAAAAAATATTGCTTATAAAATTCAATTTTTCTGGAATTTTTTTAAATGAATAGTAAATTTTAATAATAAATTTTAAATAGAGTTTGCAAACTATCCGCTGTTTCAGTATCCGCGAATACCGATTTTCATGTTTTGAAAACTCCCTTTAACCGTCGGATAAGGATATTTTAAAAATAGTTAAATAAAATAGAAAATAAAATATTATACTTCAAAAATTTTGGTTTAAGTTGAAAATGTTTTATTCATTTTCTTTCATTTATATAAAAAATATTTTAGAAAAACTAAGTGATTTAATGAATAATCCGATAAACGGGTTCGAAGTTTACTACAAAAGTTGGAAAAAATAGATCATACTTACAGCTTCAGTTGATTATGGTTTTATTGTTGCCAACGTTTTTTCTGGCCTTTGACCTATTTTCTTAAATATTATAAAAACATCTTTGATGTTTAAGTTGGATATATTAATATTTTCACAACATTATTAATTGCAGCATATAGTTCTGCTTCCAACATAGTTTGTGTATCTGCATTCAAATATACATGCTCCGACAAAGATGAAGCCAAAAAAGATGAAGAAGATTTAAAATGTCTACCACACAGCGCAAATAAAAATTTCAAAACAACTTTTGATGGTTTTATAGAGGTATTGGTAAGACATGACAGTGTATCGATAATGGTAGTGTTTTCCCGTTTTTTCACCCGTCGTTCAATATTTGATTTTAATTTAGTACTAATCTCATCATTACATTCATTTTATTTGCTTTACAGAAAATTCGTCGCTCATTTTGCTGTTAATAAATTGGCGTCCTGTTTCCCAAATGTTTCAACAGGTAAGGGTTAATCGTTTTATTGGATTCACTAAGCTAGATAGTTTGTTGAAATCCATTCTAGATACTAGATGAATTGCATTTAATTCAATGAGCGCGTTTTGAATCGGAACTCGAACTCTGATTAGTTTTTCTAACATAAAGTGAATTGAGTTCCATCTGTGTTTTACAATCAGTTGAAGTTAAAGTTCGTGTTCAATTTCATCCACAATTTTCTTTTTAAAATTGAATTTCTAAAACTAGATTTTTTAAAAAACTTGATTTTTGTATGTCCACATCATCACCATTTACGAATTCGTCTTCTTCATTCAAATCTAAGAAAAATTCACCCTCTTGGTAGTCGTCATCATCATCGTCGTCAGTAATACCAGAATCATGATTTCTCGATTTATAAAAAGTTTCAACTACTGCCAATTACAGTCCGTGGCACAAACATAATAGTGATTCGGAAGGACTATCTCTTCCATACTTAAACATCATTTGTGGTACAAACAATGTCGGTTTGGAAAAACAAATTAAAGATTTCTAAATGTTTGATCACAATTTCTAAGATAACAGTTGAACCTTTGCGGTATAACGAATTTCATTATAGTTTTTACGTTGATTTTTTGAAGCTTGGTTTCCAAAAAATAGATTCATTAGTATCCCGTTTACAATTGATTTGCTTACCAGTTTCAGATGGTTTAACATTGTAATAGTGCTTCCATCACTATTTGAAATAAAAACCAGACACTTTAAATACTACACCATAGCAATATTTCTATTGGTTGACGGGAATTTTTTTAATATTCCAAAACAGGAGCTAACAGTGTCATGGTCTAAATTTACGGAAAAATAATACATTTTTTAACGAAAAAAATACTGGAATAAATTTACTGATCAATTGCCTTTTACATTGTTCAATTTCCTGACTTGAAGGTTAAATAACAAGAATTAATACGTATTATATTATATAAGTACAAATTACTAAATTTTTTACAAAATAATGATTACAGATTTTTAATAAATAATGCTGATGAAATCTGTTAAGTTAAATATATAAACTCTTCTCGGCATAAAAATAAATTAAGCAATGAACTTAAATTGAACATCAAATATTTTACTGTTTATTTAGAATTTTCAAAGAAAAAATCATTTTTTCTAAACCTACTTAGAATGTTTTTTCTTATGAGTAAGAAAATTTTATTTTATTTTTAAATTCGATAACCGCTAGTATTTTTGAGCTGATACCGAATACGGATATGAGTTCGGATATTCGCAGATATCAGATACTGATAATCCGAACCGTCAAACTCTAATTTTAAACTAAAACATTTGTTTGATTCTTTCTTATAATTATTAATTTTGAGTAATTTATTTTATGAATATTACATATGATAATTACAGGTAAATGATATAGGCCAAAGATAAAAATCCTAAGCTACTTAATATATTAAACATGAACAGAGTGCTACGATATACAATAATTTTACTTAAAGGGAAAGAAAAAAAATATCCCAAGTGCAAATTTTCTTTATATAATTACTCAACGATTAATACTAGTAATAATAATAATAATAATAATAATAATAATAATAATAATAATAATAATAATAATAATAATAAGGAGGTAAATACCAAGAGTTAATTTTAATTTTAAAAATAAATCGTTATTTACAAATTATCAAAACTTAAACAGTAGTAGGATGTGAGCCCGTATTGGTATTATTTTATTTTAGAACAAATAATAATAATAATAATAATAATAATAATAATAATAATAATAATAATAATAATAATAAGGAGGTAAATACCAAGAGTTAATTTTAATTTTAAAAATAAATCGTTATTTACAAATTATCAAAACTTAAACAGTAGTAGGATGTGAGCCCGTATTGGTATTATTTTATTTTAGAACAAATTTATTAAAATTTGACAGACGTTTAACACTAGAAACTTTATTTTAAAGTAGATTTTTAAGTCTTGACAATTAAATAATAACTTTTGAAAATGAAATTAAATCAATGACTTCTAAATTTGAGATTTTTTTAATCAGAGTTTTAAGTATTAAAAATTAGGTAATAGATATAGAGTCAACAAATATAAATCTGATTTACTTAAGTCGTAAATTATTATTATTTATTGAAGCCATTAAGTGAACAAATACATGAATTATAGGGCAAAATTAAGAAATTTGATTGACATTGTGAAAGAATGTATCAGATTAAAATTAAACAGACATTTTCATGTAAACATAATTCTACACAATGAACCAGTGTTTAACTTAAATAATTCTGTTAAGATTCTTAATAAAATTACCTAAAATTTACAATTAAAATAATTATTGTATATGATTGAAAATTAGAATTCTCGTAGTTGTACATAAGTGATTTATTTATTTCAATCAGATGAATTTATCTTATTTTATTGTCAATGAAGAACTTTCTCAAATTAAAATATTTTCATAAGCAATTACGTAAGTAATATATTTACATTAGTACTTGTACTTTCGAATTTTATTCTGTGAATAATAAGATTATTTTTACATAAGGTAATTATTCAAAATTATTTTCATTATAAATTGAAATATCAAATATAGTTATTTGACAGGATAAAATTATTAATTCTTTTTATAATAATATAGTAATTAAACTTCAAAATGATAATTGTTTATTTTACTTTTAGCTTCTTTGTAACACAATGTTTAATTATTATTATTTTTCAAAGAAAATTTCAATTTATTTTATCAATTAATTTTTAGTGGTGACACAAATTATTAATATAATACTTAATTAAATATAAATTATAAATTCTTTACACAAAACTAATAGACAATAATTATATTTTTCATTTTGTAACTTACTCAAACTAATTTATTAAAAAAAAAAATAATAATAATAATAATAATAACTTTTATGATGTGACTATCATATTTTATTGATTTAACTTGATATGAATCTTTTCCACGTAACTATAGCAACCTATGTTATTAAATTTGATTTTAAAAATTTAGTTTTCAAATATCTTAGTTACATGTTATTCAATTAATTTCTTTGTAGGGAATCAACAAATAACTTATTGCATAAGTATGTATTTTTGAAAAATTAATCGATGAGAAATAAATCAATAAGTATTTTCATTTTGTACTTTACTCAAAATAATTTATTAAAAAGTTAATTTCCCGATGTGACCATCATATATCATTGATTTATCTCGATATTAATCTTTTCCATGTAACTATAGCAACCTGTGTTATTAAATTTGATTTTAAAAATTTGGTTTTCAAACCTATTAATTATATTTTATTTATTTTATTTCTCTGTGGGGAATCAACTAATAATTTATTGCATAAGCACATATTTGTTTTTTGAAAAATTAATCGATGTGATATAAATCAATAAGTATTTTTCATTTTGTACTTTTCTCAATCTTGATATTAATAATTTTCATGAAACTATAGCAACCTATGTTATTAAATTTGATTTTCAAACATCATATTTATAATTTATTCAATTTAAATTGATTAAAAATTTCAATTTGGATGTAATTTTTAGTATAAACAATCGATTTTAATTAGTATAAACGAATGATTTTGAGGTATAAACAATCAATTATTAATTAAATTATTATTAAAATATTATCATAAGTAAGTTTACTTTTTATGTATATTTAATTTACTATTTGTTTTTTAGTGAATTATTGCTATACATATAAATTTTGCGTAGCTATCAGTCACGAAGATGTTCACTACTGTGAACTTGTTATATCATCATATTTCAAGATAAATGATGCTGGTTTCCCTGGTTATGTGTGTCCAGAATGTCTCACAATAACATCTGGTAGATAGTCAATGTTTTTACAACAACACGGGCATCACCTCAGACAATTCGGAGAATCGAAAAGTAGTATAGTTACCAAAAGTACGTGTATGTATAATATAACTAACTATTAACCTTTTTTAGTATTGTCAAAAAGGACAACCATTCAAGACACTTTGCATATTGATAAATATGATACAAGTAATCTGTTGATAATTTTTAATGATTTTTAAATTATTAACTGTTAGATACTTTTAATATTCAAGATTCAAGATCGAGTAATGAAAGAAATGAATATAAAAATGGTAATTTTTTACTTTTATTTAAATTATTAATTATTTTTAATTTAGATGATTTAAATGTTCACATTGAAAACATAGATGATAGAATATTTTATGAAACAAATTATGACGAACTTGAAAATATCTCTACTGTAAATGTTAAATGTGAGTTTTTAGTTATTACAATCAGAATTATTTAACTTTTTTCATGTTTCAGGTAATCTTTATCCGAAGTATTTTCAATCTACAAGCCATGATAACAACTGCCACAATAAAATGAATCGATATTATCAAGTGAATAATTATTATATATGCCCTGTATGCCAGACCCAAACCTCTGACTCGTACCTTAAATTTTATAATGACCATAAAAATCACTTGACTTAATTTTATACGGATAAAAAATCATTGTTTAAACACAGTTTGAAACGAAAAAGCACCATAAAATCTGAAATAATTGAAAAAATATTTATTAAAGATGATTTACAAATTGGACTAGAGTTAAGTGACATTATTGTTGAACCAGAAACTGAAATCGAATTATAAAAGTGAACATAGGAAGATATAATGTTAAGGAAATAGTTCTTCCATCTTCTCTTTTGGAAAAATTAAAAATTACATTAAATGAAATGAAACATTCAAAAGTTCAATTTGGAGTCCAAGTAGAATTTGAAAAAGATGGGGAACTCAAAGTAGTTAGTATATCAAATCGCGCTGCTTCAATGACTACAACTTTTCTTGATGAGGGTATAAAGAAAATAAATGAAAAGATTGTTGAACTAACAGAATTAGGAAGTAGTTGGAAAATAAACCAAATAATAGAAGTAAATTTCAAGGTAACCAAAGTTTCGAATATATCTAGGTTATCTGGACACAGTTATATTTCAACACCTAAAGCTCTAATAGGTAAAAAGGCAATAGTTAACGTACAAAATACCGATAATTTATGTTTCATATATAGTGTTTTGGTTGTATTGAAATCTGATAAAATCAAGAAACATAGAGATAGACCAAGAAAATATTTACCGTATATGAATGACTTGGTATACGATCCTAACGATATGCCAATGAAACTGTGTGATATTCCAACTTTTGAAAAGAAAAATCCTGGTTTAGCAATTAATGTAATGATTTATAATAACGAAAATTTTGAGGATAGAGAAGAACTTATAATGAAGCATCCATATTTAAATATAATTCATCGAACAAAAGTAACTGGAGTGGATCCAATTTATTTATTATTGATAAAGGAGGGTGAAAAATATCATTATACAGCAGTAACTAATTTACAATCCTTGATGAATTGTCATAAAAACAATAATTGTAATGTTCGAATTCGTTGCAAATGGTGTGAAAATTGTTTAAATGGATTTCGTAAGCCAAAATCCTTTGAAAAACACCAAGAGTTATGTAAGAAAAATCAGTTGGGTACTACACTATATACATTACCAAAAGATAAAGATAAATATTTAGAGTTCAAAAACTGGTCAAAAACGATAACACCTCCTTTCGTTATCTATGTAGATTTTGAATCTATTTTACCAAAAGATGACATTTATTTTCAAAAACATTTGCCAATTTCTGCTGGACTTTTATTAATCAACAACTTCACTGGTATGACAAGTTACTATCATTTCATTGGTCAAAACTGCGTTTATGAATTTTTGAAGAAGGTTTCAGATATAGGAACAAACATTGTGCTACCATATTATAAAGAAAATGGGTAAAAGCTAATGTTACCACTTACTTTTGACGAAGAATATTCATTTGATAATTGTGAATAATGTTATTTGTGTAATAAGAACATAGTAGATAAGGTTAGAGACCATGACCATTTTACAGGAAAACATATTGGTCCAGCATGTAAAAGTTGTAATGTTAATAGGAGCATCAAAGAATTATTACCTGTAGTGTTTCATAATTTACGTGGGTATGACTTACATCATATCCTTAAGTATGGAATAAATCAATTTCCAAATTGGAACTTATCATGTATTCCAATTAGTAGTGAAAAGTTCTTATCCCTTATGATATATGTTGGTAAGCTTAGAATACGTTTTATCGACTCTTACCAGTTTGTTAATGACTCATTAGCTAGGGCTGTGAAAACTTTGACTAGTTTACCATTAACAAAATCTGTTTTTACTGGTACCATTGTTAATGAAAAAGGTATTTTTCCGTACAACTTTGCCACTAGTTTAGAGGTCCTTGAAAATACTTATGAACTGCCTCCAATCTGGGAAGGAGTGAGTGAAGTTGAATATGAGAAAGCTCAATTAATTCGGACTGAAACTAAATGTGTAAATTTACTTGACTATATGATGATATACTTGAAACTCGATTGCTTTCTTTTAGCTGACTTTTTCCAACAATTTCGGGCGAAATCTATAGCTCATAATAGTTTAGAGCCTTTAAATTATTTTGATTTTCCTGGAATGTCTTGGAGCTCTGCGTTAATAACTTTAGATAAACCCATTGAACTATTGCAAGACATGAAAATTTATAATTTCTATGATGGTGGTATTCGTGGAGGTCTTACTTTTGTTAATAAACACTTTGTAAAAACTGATGAAACCACTGAGTTGCTTTATATAGATACTAATAATTTTTACGGTTGGGCTTTAAGTCAACCTTTACCTTGTGGCAAATTCAGTTGGATACATGATGGTTTTGATTCAACATTGTTAAATTGTTTTTCTTTAAATCTTGAATCTTTGTCGTATGGGCATACTCTTGAAGTAAATTTTGAAATTCGTTCTGATCTTCACGATAAGTTAGACAATTTTCCTATTGCTACTGAGAAAATGAAACCTGAGGGATCTAAGGTTGAAAAATTGTTATTGACTCATTACCCAAAAAAGAATTATGTGATTCATTGGCGTTTACTAAAATTATACTTGTCTCTTGGTGTTAAGGTTACTCATGTGAATCGAGCTGTAAGATTCAAACAGTCTCCTATTTTTAAAACCTACATTGATACCAATACAAAGTTAAGAGCAAAAAGTACAAACACGCTAGATAAAAATTATTATAAGCTCCTAAATAATAGTTTGTATGGTAAAACTGTCGAAAACCTGAAAAAAAGAATGAATTTAAGATTATGTAATACAGAAAAGAAGATGATTACATATGCTTATAAACCAACTTTTCAAAGAAGTATCAAAATTGCTGATGATCTAATTGCTGCTTTGTTAAATCCAGACTCGGTATGCTTAAATCGACCGAGTTATATTGGACCATCGGTACTTGATTTGTTCAAACTTCGAATGTACGAGCTACAGTATAACGACTTGGAAAAATATCGACAACAATTTAATTGTGAGATTAATATAGTCGCTGGTGATACAGACTCTTTCTTCTTGGAGATTAAAAATTGTAAACTAGATATTCTTTTGTCTGAAATGGTTAAGGATAATCTTTTGGATACATCTAATTATCCATCTACTCATCCACTTTATTATAAAAAACTTGATTCGGTTATTGGAAAATTTAAGGATGAAGCAAGGGAGAAGGTTATGATGAATTGGTATTCCTTAGACCCAAATGCTATAGTTTACTAGGAAAATCAAAATGCTTAAAAGCTAAGAGAGTTACATTGAAGGACACAACGTTAACTCATAAATCTTATAAGGACTGTTACGAGAAAAACTCCACCTTTTCTGTACCTCAATTTTGTATTGGTACAAATAGTCACCAACTTTATAGTTTTAAAACTTCAAAGGTTGCACTAACAAACAAAGATGATAAAAGGGTTTGGGTAGAAAAGAATGTAAGACTGGCATACGGTCATTATATGATTGAGACTGACAATGAATAAAAATAATAATTTTCCACATGATTATTCAACAGCACATCCAACCGTACATCCAACAGCCTATCAAACAGATCATCCAACAGCTCAGCCAACTGTTCATTGAATTAATAAATGTATACCTATATACATTCTTGTTCTTATTCATTATTTTGTAATTTTTTGTGTTTACATTATATTTTAGTTTGTTTTGTTTTTGTTAGGGGGGTACCAAAAAGTGGGATAGGTGGGACACATCTACCTACTATAATAATAATAATAATAATAATAATAATAATAATAATAATAATAATAATTATAATAATAATAAAAAAACGCCAACTATATATTCTATATAACATTTCACTATAGATTTCAACCGTTTATCATACTTCTTCAGACTAGAAATCAATTTAACAAAATCTAAATGAAAATAAAAAAATATTTAAAGAAATTAACCAATTATTATTGTAATCAAATCCTATCACAAAATATAAAATTATTTTAATTTAAAAAAAATAAACATCAAATTAATTCTAAAACATACAAAATTATCATTCATTTTAAATAAAATTTAAAATTATTTTTACATAGCATTCCAAACAAATTACATCAAATTTATCAATTTATAAAGCTTCACCATCTCTCAAATTTCTCTCCAGTATCCTTCAAATTAATTTAAATATTTTTCGTCTGCTGATGAACATTCTCGATTTTCATTCCAAACCTTTCCTGGTTTCTCAATCTGGTGAAAAGGTTCTTCTTTGATGACACCGAAATCATTTCATTTCTAAAACCACCTTTTCCCTTACTTATTAATGCAATTAATCCACATTTGAAACTGCACTGTTATTGGTTGGTTTATGGTTTCCCGTATCAATAATAATTAAAATGTTATCAGAAGTAGTATATTGCCAGTAGTACTTTTCTTGTTATACAATAAGTTTTGTTTGTTTTTAAAAATATAAATTAAGAAAAATGAACAGAAATTTATTATAATTTTATTACAAATTTACTGAAAAATAAATAAATTAAATAATAATAATAACAATAATAATAATAAATGTTATCAAAGCTAGATATTTCCTATGCACCAGTGCCTGAATATTCTCCGCTAATCTTGATTAGTTTGTTCTTCATTGTTGTCACATTTGTAGATTTGTCTCTCACAATAACTTTTTTAAAAGTCTACAAAATTTAATTTAAATTCCAATACCGTTGTCAAGGTTTCTTTTTGTATGTTATTGTTTCTAGAGGTTATGGTCATATGAATGATTTTTGCTATTGTAAAATTTTGCTTTAAATACATATTTATTGACTGGTTTCTCATATGAATCTTCTCATATTAATTGTATGTACTTTAAAAATAAACAATTAAATTAAGTCTATTTTGGTATGCGGCCATATGAGTTAATCAAAAATTATAATATACGACATTCAATAACGTGGTGAGCCAACTGGCTAGCCCACTAAGTACTGCTAGAATACTGCTAAAATACTACTGGAATACTGCTGAAATACTGCTGGAATACTGCTGAAATACTACTGCAATACTGCTGAAATACTGCTGGAATACTGCTGAAATACTACTGGAATACTGCTGAAATACTACTGGAATACCGCTGAAATACTGCTAGAATACTGCTGAAATACTGCTAGAATACTGCTAAAATACTACTGGAATACTGCTGAAATACTGCTGGAATACTACTAAAATACTACTGGAATACCGCTGAAATACTGCTGGAATACTGCTAAAATACTACTGGAATACTGTTGAAATACTGCTGGAATACTACTAAAATACTACTGGAATACTGTTGAAATACTACTGGAATACTGTTGAAATTTTACTGGAATACCGCTGGAATACCGCTGAAATACTACTGGAATACCGCTGGAATACTACTTGAATACCGCTGGAATACCGCTGGAATACCGCTGAAATACTGCTAGAATACTGCTGAAATACTGCTAGAATACTGCTAAAATACTACTGGAATACTGCTGAAATACTGCTGGAATACTACTAAAATACTACTGAAATACCGCTGAAATACTGCTGGAATACTGCTGAAATACTGCTAGAATACTGCTAAAATACTACTGGAATACTGCTGAAATACTGCTGGAATACTACTAAAATACTACTGGAATACTGTTGAAATACTACTGGAATACTGTTGAAATTTTACTGGAATACCGCTGGAATACCGCTGAAATACTACTGGAATACCGCTGGAATACTACTTGAATACCGCTGGAATACCGCTGGAATACTGCTGGAATACTGCTAAAATATTTCTGGAATACTGCTAGAATACTACTGCAATACTACTGAAAGGCTATGAAAAAAAGTCATTTTATTTACCACAAAAATGATGTGACCATATTTTAAAAGTCAATATTAAATTGCTAAAGAGATTTTATTAATTTTATTGTGTAATAAAAAAATTCTGCAATTGTCTTTTAAAATATTAGTTTAATCAAATAAAAAAAGTTTCCGATAATTTTAAATTTCTAATTCTTTAATAATGCATTTGTATTTTTATCTGTTTGTTTTATCAATTTCTTTGGACAGAATTTGTTTTAATTGTGTTTTATTAAAAGTAAATCATTTCCACAATTCAATTGTTTTAATTTTCTAACAGTTTTAGTTCGAATTTATTGATAAATTTTATAAATTAAAAAAATAGTTTTCAAAAATTGTAAAAAAATTATTATTATAAAAACGAGACCTAAAAAATGTGCGTCAAATTTTCTAACAAATTTGAAATTTCAGAAAATTTTCACATAAATTTTTGTTGAATTAAAATTGATAAAATATGCCGGAGATTACATGAATTTCAATTACGAAAAAATTAAATCACTCACATATGGATGTACAGAAAGCACAAATTTTCGTAAATGTCAAATTTTACGTTGATTAGGAAAAATAAAATAGAACTTAGACATTTAATATTATTTTTTTAGCATCTAATTTCCATTTTTGAAAATTGAAACTTTTTTTGACATTCAACAAATTAAAAAACACACAAAATGTTATCTAATGACTCTCAAAAAATGGGAGGGCATATACCACCATATGTCTTCAATATCTGACAAACCTTATGATATAGACCGGCAAGGTCAGAATTTAGAATACAATTGATGGACCAGTTGATAAAAGATTACTATTTCGAGATCGCATAAAACCATATTGATACAACAAAGTAATGGGGACTAAATAGGAATAATTACAACACATTTATTTTTAAACAATCATAAAAGAATAATACAGATATAACATCATTTAAAACACACATTGTTAAAACATAAGTACATTATTAACGGTTTGAAACGAGACCTACATTTTATTATCTGAATTCTGTTAAAATCTAACCGTAAACGTCCATTTAAAAAAGTTCTTTTAATGGTAACAAACCATCTCATACAAGCTCAAAATGTAAAAAATACGCAATGTATTTTTTAAAAAAATTTCTAGATGAAATATGTTCTAAATTTAATTAATCCTGCTACCGTAGATCATCAATCACAAATTTTCACATTAATTAATTGAAATTTTATTATCTCAACAACAAAACCCGAAAAATATTACAAAAAATATTTTCATTTTAATATTAACTTATTAAACTATTCGTTTTGTTTTCCATGTTACGTATGGAAATTAAATTTTTTAATTTTTAATTTTTAGTCATGAAATAAATTTAAATGTTCTGTTTATTGACATCTTGATTCTTATTCTTTTCAATAAAAATCTTTATTTATACAAAAGCATTATTTTGTTTTTCATTTTGATAATTTTTTAATAATTTAATATAAAAAATTAATATAAAATTTAAAAATACTTTTATAATTTGTACATTATATGAGCTGCACAGGATCAACCTACATCTCAAAAGTTAAACTGAATAAATTTAATAATGCAAGAATAATAGGAAAATATAAACTGCCGTGTAAAAAGAAAATTGTCTTAATAATTACTCTAAAAGCAAAATAAAAAAACGATTGGATGCTTTTTAAAATAATATTAAATAACCCTAACATTTCAGTGAAATTATTTCATAGAAAATAAGACAAAAGGGCCATTTTAGTATTTTATCAAAATTACTTTCTGTGCGCACACAGACGCGAGTTTTTTTTATTTATTATTTTGTTATTGCTGGTAGTTGTATTTCTCGTCGAATTGTATGTCGAATTTTGGAATTTATGATTGTCAAATTTTGAGGATTTTTATTTTGAAATTTTTGTTTTAACAAGTTCAGTTTTTGAAATTTTGAATTGATCGAAATACATTTTTTCTGATTTGAAATATTTTGATTTTGTTTAATAAAAATATTAATCATGCCTCAGTCTCAAGTTATTGGACGCGTTAAATGGTTTAACTCAAAGATGGATACGGAGTCATTAGAGTTGGCAGTGAGCAAAAGGATAAAGATGTCTTTGTTCAATTTAAATCTATGGTTGTAACAAGCGCAACTTTGTTAGCTGATGGTGAAGAAATGCTCTTTGATAGTAAGAATGTGTCTTCATGACAGATACAATTCAACAATTCAACAATTATTATTATTATAATTATTTTAATTATTATTATTATTATTATTATTATTATTATTATACTTATGATCACTATAACGGGTAATTATTTCAAATAACAAGTTTATTTAAAATGAAATTACAATAAATTATATTAAAATAAATATTGCAATTAATCAATGAAAATTTATATTATTCAGTTGTTTTAAATTTATCACAGTTTTAGAGAGTTAGGAAAATGTCAGTTATAATTACAGAAAGAATATTCAGTAGATGACTTTTGCCATAGTTTATTTCGGTAAAAGTTTATTTGACTCCCTATCTTATCCCAGTTCCCTAAGAGGCTCATGCATATACAAAAATTTACAAAAATAAAATTATTTACTATTTTAAACCGAAAAAAATATTTTAAATATACATTTTTATGAAAGCAATTTAATGTAATGAAGATTTTGTAATTTTAAAAATTCTCACGTGATAATAAAACTAACAAAAATAAATAAATGTATGAAAATGTATTTGTAATATCCATGTTTGACAGTGTAAAAAATGATATCTGACACACGAGCAAGCTCGACTATTAGACAATTCTATTAATTTCACGAAATCATTCATGAAACCGTTCCAATTTGGAGTGAGCATCATCAATGATAAATTGCCCCCTCTAGATTTTATTTTTCGCCTTTCATTGCCAGAATGATATGTGAACAATTAATAATTTGGGAAACAATTCAGCAAACAAATGTGAGTTGTTCAACTATTTCATGAAATCAGTTACCTGCAGGATATGTAACTTTTCAGTTAAATTATCTAAAACGTTATCTGAAAATATTTCTAATATTTAATATTTTCTTCGCGTTTTGGAAATCCCAATTTTTGACTTTTAAATTTCAATAAATAATATTCCAACATAATCATAAAAATTAATATTTGAAAAGGAAATATTAAAATTACCTAGTATAATTAAAACATTTGGAATTGAATTTCGTATATATTAATTTTTAATATAAAAATTAAAACAACGACAACAATAATAATAATAATATTAATAATAATAATAATAATAATAATAATAATAATAATAATAATAATAATAATAATAATAATAATAATAATAATAATAACAATAATAATATTAAATTTTTTTAAATTCAACAATTATATGGGTCAATAAATTTCTTATAATTTTCCCTCATTCAAGATTTGGCTTTGAAGCCATTGACAAATATTGGCTTTGATTGTATGGCAAATAATTCCCATTTCTCAATTAATACAGTCAACAAGAATCCAACTAAATTTCTTTAGATTAGAAGAATTATTAAATTAGCAAAAATAATTTCAAATTAAAATCCGCAAAAAAATGATTCGCGTTAACGTGTTGCCAACGTATGGATAATCTCATTCTTATCAATCCGTTGAATACGTATGAATATATCAGATTTACCATTCTGTCTATATTGACCAGTTCCGATATTTCAAATGCTCGGAATAAAATAAAAGCGACCTAAAATATTAATTAAAATTACTTTTGATGTAATTAGTTTATTAACTTTTCCCGGAAGCGAATCAAAAATGAGATAATATTGTGGTTTTCCATCAGGATTCAAATGACAAACGTCGACAATGATAATTCCTTTGGAATTTATCTTAAATTTTAATGGTGGAATTTCAGATTTCTTAGATAAATGTAATATAATTATTAATTCTAAAATTGGTTTTAATTAATAAAAATAATGATAAAAAAATCACTTTCATGAAATTCTAGAAAAATCTTTTAAATGTTTTAAATGTTGATCAATGAGCTGTCGAAATCAGAATTCACTTCAAAATATTTGGAAGTAATACATTATTATTATTATTATTATTATTATTATTATTATTATTATTATTATTATTATTATTATTATTATTAATAATAATATTGTTGGGGTATCACGAAAAAGCACAGCAAAATCGATAAAACACAAAAATGATAAAAGTGCAATATTAATTAAAAAATTTATAAAAATTCGAAAGTAATATTGATCGGGGGAAATTGGTATGGTTGAACGCCAAATTGAGAGACGAGTCCAGAAATAATCATAAAAATTTAGTGAGGGGTCCCTAGAAAATAATATAAGATAAAAAAGGAAATTAATTAGGAAAAATTAATTACTAATGGGAAGCCCGAGTCAATGGGAAGCCCGAGGCAATGGGAAACCCGAGAGATGTGGAAAATCCGACAGCTGAGGAAAACCCGAGAAATGAGGAAAACCCGGCGCATAGACGGAATAATATAGTAGAATAAATTAGCCTAAACAACATTAAATGGGCGCCACTGAGTAACGGAGAGGTAATTATGTTGCAATTAGTAATTTGGTAATGGACCAAACGTTGTTGACAAATGTCGGTCTGGAAAGTAATTATTATTAATAATTTAATAATGTAGAAAATATTGTTGACAATCGTCGGAAAACAGTCTGAGCAGGAGTATAAAAGAAAGAGGGAAAAATACGAAAGACAGTCATTAGTAACCAGATACGAAAGACAGACATTAATAACCAGACATGAAGAGCAGATATTATTAACTAGAGTGAATCGACGTGAACGAGCAGTAACTAGGTTAGTAGAAGAATCCAAATTCAAGTAAAAAGTCGAAGTTATCTATCAGAAAGGGTGGTTCTCCCTTGGACAACCTACCCTAAGATAATCAGAGTCATACAGTAGTTAAAAGGTGCAAATTAATTAGTGAAATTGTGATTACAAACATTGAAATAAAACGGATTGATCTGTCATTGTGATAAAGTGCAAATAAAATTATTCTGTGTTGGGTTGGCTTATTTGATCGAAAAAGGACACGAGGAGTCAGAGGGAACCGACTTTCAATAATAATAACCCAACATTATTATTATTATAATTATTATTATTATTATTATTATTATTATTATTATTATTATTATTATTAATATTATTATTATTAATAACAATATTATTCTTATTGTTATTATTATTATCAATATTATTATTATTATTATTTTTGTTATTATTATTTTTATTATTATTATTTTTATTATTTTTATTATTATTATTATTATTATTATTATTATTATTATTATTATTATTATTATTATTATTATTATTATCCTCAAACAATGTAAATCAAATGTTTCATCTGAATTCGTTATTTCACCACTAAACGAACATATATCAATTATTTTCTTTTTCAAATGACTACCCCCTCCCCTTAACCCCTTCTTCTACCCCCACACTACACAAACACATTCAATGTTGCACCGTTATTTTTAAAATAAAGATTTCCATTTTATTTGACATACGTAGCTATTAATTTATAAATAAACCCTCAGCCTTATGTGGATTTAGTCCATGTTTCTGTAAATTTACAGCAACATTTTCGTACCTTTACACAATAAAATCATCGAGAATGAAAGCGTTTTAATGACTTTAGAATTCTCTGGGTGTATCACCTATAAAGTGTGTTTAAATCAAAAATAAAAATTACCGAAAATATATGCGACTACATAAAACTGAATTTAGAATATTTGATCAAATATCATAGAAATTATTTCAGCTATTAAAACAAAATGATATTATATATTTAATACGAATTATGCAAATGATTTTGTATAAAGAATTAGTTTTATGTATAAATAATAAATTATTTCTGAATGTTTCTAGTTAAAAGCCGGGAATAAAAAAATTATGGTAAAAATAAAGAAATATAGCATTGTAACTTTACATATCTTAGATACAATTACATGCAATTTATATGATAAATAATAGTCAAAATTTAGTGCAATTATTTTATTCTTCTGTAACTGTTGACGAAGAAAATCTTACAGATGAAAAAATGTTAACTTTGGTTAGACACATTTCTTTTGCAACCACCAAAAAGTAGAATTTGATAAATTTAAATTAAATAGTTTTTGTAAATATTATAATCCAATCATATTAATTAAACGACAAAATTGTTGTTTTCAACAGACTTAAAGTTAAAACAAAAAAGTAACTTTTTAAGTTATATACTTTTAATGTTATTTATTGAAAGTTCTTATATAAAACATAAAAAAAATTATAAATTATTAAAATCTCTTTTCTTAAACCATTTCTAGAAATTAAAATAATTTACTTATATATTTTTAATAAAATAAAAAAAAATAAAATAAAAATTAATTGACTAATAAAATGATAAAACTTGATGAATACTTGATATTGGCTAATGAAAATTGATAATAAAATATTTATTAATATCTTATAAAAATCATCCGAAATAAATTTATGATTTTCTGTTGTTTGTTATGATAAATATTAGCATTTTAACCAGTGCAATTTGATGAAAATAAAAATTAAAAAACTGTAGAATTTAAACAAATGGATGCAGTAAAAAGTTACAAGAATAAATTTTGTTTGATTTTTGTTTTTCACCATTATTTGATAATAATAAATTTATTATAAAATAACTAGGACAATTCGTCGCAGAAATCATTTGCTTAAATTTGTTTGAATGAATATAAAAAAGAACAGTTGCTTCTAGTTTACGGAAAAATAATTATTGTAAATTCTTATAAAATTAAATTTGAATGAAAACAGAAAATAAATCATATATAGGATTATAATTATTAAATAAATTTAAAAATAAAAGTACAATTTTTAGGCAAGGTAAATTTTACTTCTAAGTATTGGTAAAAAAACATTCCAAAAGAAGCAAAATACGAATTTTTCTTAAGATTCGCTTATTTTATTTTTGCTAATTAATTTTGTTATGCTAATACAATTTTACATTTTTAAGTACAAACATTTTAGAAGAGAGGCTATGGTTATTGGAGTGACATTTTGTACATAATACTGCTTTGGTAGTAATCACATCAAATATTTTTATAACTTTGAAGATGTCATGCCATGTTCCTTCCAGACAAGAATCTTTCTTCCAAAGTAAATTGTTGGGGTTGTCGGTGAATTTAAATAGAATGTATTGTCAATCTGAACCAAGCTCGCTTTTAAACAACAGTAATGAACTCCAAACTATATAAACTTTTTTGATTAATACACTTTATCTCCACTTTATAATGACACAAAGAATTATCCTTTACAGTCACAACTTAGTGCTTATTACGACCCTTCGGGAAGAATAGCACTTTTCGGATCAATTGGACTTCACAATCACTTGACTACTGTGACGGGTTTCTGAGATCGGTAAATCTGATTTAGTTACTTTGCTTTGACTTCATTTTATTTCCTTTTTACAATTTCGGCTTTGTCTCTTTTCAACTTTGTTTATTATTTTTTTCGCTTAATTTCTGTTTCAAATTTCTATTTTCCTTGATTATAACTTCTAGTTTTCTCCAAATTTCTCTTTAATACCTTTCTTCAGTAATTTTCTGTAATTTTCTCATTTTAATTCTTATTCAAAGTTTTTATCTCTCATCTTTTTTTCTCCCTTTGATTTCATTTGCGCTTCCTTTTTATACTCCGTCAACCAATAATACTTACTGATATATAATAGAATTTTAATATCTTTTACCGCTAATTGCATTTAGGCCTATATAATCACTGACATTTGCCCAGATATTTAATTTTTAGAAACGCCCTTTCCCGGATTCCCAAACAATATTCCTTCAATTATCTTGAAAGAGCTTTTGAAATAACGTACAAATTTTGCTTTTGTTTTTGTTTTCCTAAATTTGCACTCGTTAATTATAAATGACCTTCTTTTATTCAATTGTCTGTTTTTATTGATTTTCTCTTATTCCTTTCTCGTTATTCGACATTTCTCTTTCATTCCTTTTTATTAAGCTCCAGAACCACATCTTAATCACTTATCATTGTTTCCCAGAATCATTTTACATGACTTAATTATCTTATTCTATTATTTAGGTATCCTCAACAAAATTAAAACCTTAAATTTAACAAAGGTCTCTTTAAAGATCATGAATACTAGCGAGATGTTACAAATTAAATTTTTTCAAAATACACAAGATACGAAATAAAGTTTTACGATTTATTTTGACAGTTTTCCTGTTATCATCAGATAGTGTAAAAAACTATAGATATTTTATAAAAAGTTAAATACTTTTAATTTCTATTTAGAAATAATTTTTAAATTTACAGATAGTTCGTTTAAATTTAAATTTAAAAAATTAAAAAAATATAATAAAATATTTTAAAATATTTTTAGTCAAAATTAAAAAATATTTGATTATTTAAATTAAATTAATAAAATTTGTATGATTTGTTTATAAAATCTATAGTTTTCTCTATCTTACCTGATGATGACAGAAAAATTGTTGAAATATATTTCAAGTAAAACAAGTAACTGAATTACGCTTTCTTATAATAATGTCAATGACTAAAAATCAATATTTTGTTTTAGAATCTTAAAAAAATGAAGATTTAGAAAGTTGAAAATAAAAATAAACCAACAGTGGAAATAAAAAAAGATTTTACTAACAACTATTTTAATAACTTCATAAAAGTGTAGAAAAAACAAAGCAAAGAATAAAAAAAATTACAACCACTAAATAAAATCATCGATAAAATAAAAAATAAAACCAAATTCAATGACAATATTTTATTTTCTTTTCTTAAACCAACGTAGACGAATATTCAAATGATAAAAAAATTGAAAATATAAACAGGAAAACTGATTTATGTTTTAATTGATGAAGTCCAATGATGCAAAGATTTTGTTTGAATCGAGAATGCAACTGACTTCGATTTAAAAAGGAAATTATTCAAAAAACTTTGAACAATTGAAGAAAACATTACAGTGAAATTTATTGAAAATGTCAAATTTGTTTTGGATTGTCGCGTTTCAACAATTTCACTTTCTATTCACATTCTTAGCAAAGAATAATCACAATTATATTAATTGTCCGTCTCTCAAAACGCAAATTTCAAAAAATCTTTTCTCATGGAACTTCAATAAATTTTAATTTATTGTTGAATGAATAGAGTTTTAAATTCTGATGAAAATACATCGTAAATTTATTGTAATTTTCTCGGTTAAAAATCATTTAATTTGTTATTAGATAATAACAATAAATCAGTGAAAATTAAAACAAAAATTATTTAATTATGATCGCAAAATATCGAATAAAAAAATAACTAACCAAGGTCAAAGAAAATCAAACTGACTGATCGCATCATTAAATTATTATACTAAATTATAATTAATCAAATATGGCAACGATTTAAAATCTTCTAGATATTTTCTAAAATAATAATAACAATAAGAAACTAAACAGGATTATTTAATAATCGAAACTTTTTTCAATAATATAATTTTTACTTTGCAGCAAGGGCTTATTTTATTATTTACTTATCTGATATATTAATTTATGCTGCTACCAATGAATCACCGTTTTATACTTATAATAACAATAATAAAATGACTTGATAATGACTTGAAAATGACTTGTTGATGATTATTAATTCATATAGTTATAATCATCGAACATTAATATTAATAGAAACTCTGAAAATATCTTGTATATGTATTATTTATATAAAGCTTATATCAATTTGGTTTGACCTATATAAATGATTCAAAGTATTTAAAGACTTAGAAAACAATTTAAATTTTGAGAAAATGTTTAGTTAAATAATAAAAAAATTATTAAGTGAAAATGCTATTAATGGTAAAATTGATTATAAAAGGAATAAAATAAATAAAATTCAAAGAAAGATCATTTAAACAAAGACCATTACTCATTCAAGGTCATTGGATGGCTCATCATATTTTCAAGGTCATTTAAACAAAAACCACGACTCATTCAAGGTCATTGGATGAGTCATAATAATTTCTCAAGGTAATTTAAACAAAGAACATGACTCATCATATTTCTCAAGGTCATTTAAACAAAGACCATTACTCATTCAAGGTTATTGGATGAGTCATAATAATTTATCAAGGCCATTTAAACAAAGACCACGACTCATAATAATTTTTCAAGGTCATTTAAACAAAGAACATGACTCATTCAAGGTCACTGGATGACTCATGAAATTTTTAAAGGTCATTCAAAATTTCTCAAGGTCATATTCTTTTTAAAATTAAAATTACTACTTATTTTTATAAGTAGTGTTTTAATTATTAATATTTTTCATTTTAATTTTTATTCTATTACTTATTTTTTATAAGTAGTGTTTTAACTATTAACATTTTTTAAAATTTTTTATTAATATTATTATTATTAAAAGTTTTATTATAACTTTTATTATTATACTATAATTAATATATAATAAAAACAAAGTCACTAACAACAAAAAACTTTTATTAAAAAGAAATAATTCGACTATAGTAATATTGTCGAAGAGCTTTATTCAAAACCCATTCCACATACTTCCGATATTGGACAGAGCAGCAATGACATCCATCACCACATGAATATTCGGGTTCCATATCTTTTAACATTTTGTTTTGCTTGACGTCACATAGGAACTCATAGATTACGGAAAATATCCATATAAATGTACAATTAAAGACCAAGTCTGGAAAATATTGATGTTGGCTTATCCTTCAATATTTCATGTATATCATGATAATAGAAGTCCAGACGTTCTTTAATAACTTTAAAATAATCATCTACAAAACAAGTAAAAGAAAATAAAAATAATAATAATAAATTAACATAATGTTCAATTTCGTTCACTGATTGAACTGCGCTCGGTACAATAACATCCATTATAATGATAAAAAATTGAAATAACAATTAATTTTATACTAATTTAAACCAACGAGAAGTTAAACACACAAACCTTTAGCTATAAACAATTAATATTAATTTAAATAGATTTGAAAATGATTAAAGAAATTTTAATAATAATATTAATTTTAGTGTTTTTAAAATGGCTAACTCAATTGTTGTAACCGTTCAAGGTAAAAATTCAACAAGACGCGTATGTCCTGATACAGCCGTGTTGATGAATATTTTTTATATGATAGATAGGCCTAGATATTTGAAAATTCCAGTCAAAAGATTATCTGAAAGAATGAGTAATTTAGAAATCCGATTTGAACTCACATGTAAGACTTTAAAAAGAGCTCGGAACGCAATATATGATGAACTTCTATATCTAAATCAGACCATAGGTATTATCAAAAATGAATTAAGAAAATCAATATTCGAATTGAATGAAAATCGCAAACCTAATGAAAAAATGATAAATCAAGTTCAATATAGTATAAAAGTTTATTCTAATAAAACAACTGATCAGTTCAATCGTATAATAAAAGAAGTTCAACAGCCAATATAACCAGTTAACAGTGGCAACAAATCATCAATATTCACATTTCCACTATACATTTTTACATATTTTCTTAAATAAAGACCTTGCAGCTTCCCAATATTCACGCATGATTTTGATTGGTCGAATATAGTATAAATAAGCTTACACTTCCAAATATTTTTATAAAATGCAAGAAACTAAATTTTTTATAGCTTTGTTGAATGAGCTGGTTGCTAATAATGGAGATGATGATGATATCATTAAAAACATAAAATTCATGGTCAACCGCACCGAGAAAATTGTAGAAGACATTCCATTTGAGCCCATTCTCAATTTGCCAACATTGGATAGAAAGAAAACTTCATTCCAATCAATATTTAGTTATATGTTTAATGAAAATAATAAATGAATGCGAATAATAGTAGGATTAATGTATATGAAACATATGATATTAAAATCCGGATCCGACTATGAAAATTATTTCCAATGGTCTATAAAGGTATATTACTTTATATTATTATTTTATTTTTATCATTATTTAGGTAATAGAAACAAAAATTGATCCATGGGTAGAAGCAAACGGTGGATGGACAGCGATTATTCAAGTTGTCGCAGAATCCAAACGTTCAGATAGTTATATTTCAAATTGCAAATTTTTATTAAAACTATTAACTGGAGCATCGGTCATATATATCTGTAATAAAGTTTACCATAAATTTTAATAAATATATTATTCTTTGTTATTTACTGAATTATTAATAAAAACTACATTTTTAAAGATTTATTGATTATAACATGTATATGCTTCATCACCACAATGTTCTATCATTATATTTTCCATGATATGGTCAACACAAGTCTTAAATTTCAATCCAGATCCTCTATTAAGCCTAGATCCTACATTAATCTCAGATTATCAACAAAATTTTCCAGATGGAGACTTTTAATAAAATTTGTTAAAAAATATTGTTTTTGATTTTTATTTTTCAGTAAATTTATGTTGTTCATTTTTTAAAAATTAAATAATTAATTTTTTATAAAAAAATTATTCAAAATATTATTATTTCATGATTAAAATTGTAACAATCTCAACATTAGTGATTACTGTTTATTTGTTGACCACTGGAGTTCATGAAAATAACATGTAATTTACTTCTTTTGTTTACATAAACAAAATATAAATATCAAACTTGAACTTTTTTTAAAATTAAAAAAATCATTTAATTAATAGCATTAAATAAAACAAAAAATGTAAATGATACTCGGATGTTATTTGCTCTATAATATTTTTTAGCTAGTAGTTCAGGAAAAAATAAATAAATTTTGATTTTCATATTGCAGTTTGATGAATTGTTTACACCAAGGGTGTTTAACATTTTGTAGCATCTGGGCCACATGTTGAATGTTTTGAAGACAGACCGCATAAAGAGTCAACTACATTTAAAAGTTTGGTTTTATTATGGAAATGAAAAATGCATTGTATGTGTAACGTATATAATATTATAATTTTGGTATGTAATGCGTTGAGGTAATTTTGAACAAACTCGAGCCTAATGCAATTTTTAAAATTGGTACTTCTTTAATACATCTGATATTTTTGGTTGTATGAATAGTGAAATAAAACATCAACATTAGAATGATTTATATTTGTTATATCATGCGTGGGCCGCAAAATATAGTGTGTCGGGCTGCATATTAAACACCCTTGGTCTACAAATTATTATGGACAATGATATAAATAAAACTTTAAATTAATTAATTAATAATTTAATTTTGCCTTTTAAAAAGTATAATATTTTAAAAACCCCGAATAAATTTAAAATAATTACATTCGTATTTATCATTTCATTTTCTACCGGTTTTCACTTTTATACTCGATTATATATTTTAATAATTATACTAATTACATTGATAACTTGATCTTTAGTCTGAAATGAAGATAAAGAAAATTGATATTGATAATAGAAGCTCAATGATGAATAAAATTAACATTTTTACTGATAATTGGATGCGTAATAGAGAAACATTTGAGATTGTTTTTGAAATAAAAACAGATTGTAAACCAAAGTTTCAAAAACTAACAGTTGTTTTTACATATTATGCAATATTTTATAATATCAAAATAAATACAGTTATAATGAATCTAAAATTATTAATTAATTAATTACTATCTAAGGTCGGAGTTCTTAACCGCAAATTTACGTTGTAAAAAAATTGATGACGTACCGGTTGATCAAAAATTCTGAAATGGGGTGAACAAAATGCTGACATGTGCCAAATCTTTATGGGGCGGTCATAGATAAAACACACAGATATAGACGGCATTTTTGAGACGCGGTAAATCCCAACATAGTATTACAACACAATGAATTAGAAATTGCAAACTAAAATATTAAAATGTCTGGGTTATTTAGTCCTTTCTTTCACGTTTTCGTAATAAGGATTTACAATAGATTTTCGTTTTAAATTGTAAAGTCATTCACGCACCGGTAACTACTTGTACACATACCGATACTGGTACGTGTACACAAAATTGTAAATCTTTGATATGATTAATATTAAATTGTATGTGTTATCTTTGAGACAGTCCTATAAAAATTTGACACATGCCTGCATTTTATTCCCCCATTTCGAAAATTGTGCTCAACCTGTACGTCATCAAATTGTTTACAACGTACAGGCGCGGTTGGGAACCCCTATCTTAGATAATAATTAATTGAATAATAATTTTAGATTCATTATAATCGTTTTTAATTTTGGATAGTTGAAAAAATTTGAATATTAGATAAATAAATTTAAAATTATTTTCGAAAATTTCTCAATCACCGCAAACAAAAGTTTGTTTTAAACATTATAAAATTAATATAAATAATAACTTAAAAGTATAAAAATTATTTACGTTTTTTATTAACCCCAAATTTAGCCGTTCTTATTTAAAATAGAATAAATGCTATCAAAGAATTTACAAATGCAAATAATAGTGAACCGAATAGATAAAGAAGAACAAAACCCTATAAGAATACAATCAAGATTAAATTTAGAATTTCATGAACACTTTATTTACCTACTAATTTACACAAAAATGAAATCATTGGAAACATAATTACAAAAAAACAAAACTCTATGGACCTGCTTTTCAAAATGAAGGACAATTGAAACTAATAAATGGTTGAAGAACACAATGAATAAGTTTTGAGCAACCATATGAAAAGAGCGTTTCGAACACTTCAAAATGTAAACCTCATAAATAGAAAACAAAATGAACGGGACCGAAGGACAGAAACTGAAGACACCCAACATAAATTAAACAAGGGAAGCAACTTTAAGAACAAAAATATATAAAGTGATGATAGCGAGAAAACTTATAATACAGTAAATATTGCTGTTTTATACATAATACAAATTAAAATTAATTTTTTTTCTATAATATTTTTTACACTAGTTTATTTATTTACTTGTTTAAATCTTCAAAATTTAATAAACTTTTAATGAGTTAAATTCTCTTTATAAATTGAATTGTCAAATTTGGCAGAAAAATACACCAAAAAAGTCCATGACAGAACTGAAATTTGATTTACTTATCTAAGCCGAGTTAAGTAAAAAAAGGTAAACAAATGTTTCATATAAATTGTTTACGTCGTAAATAAATTTTGAGAAAGAAGTAATGTAATATCTTTTGAAAGAATAGTTTTTATTCTCGATAACTTGTTGAAGTTATGAAATATGTAGGAAACATATAAAAGATAAAGCTAATAGAAAAAAAATCAAAACGTTGACGGACATGTTAATATCTTTTTCTCTGCAATAGTGATGTTGTAAATTTGGTTGCAACAGTTCACGCTACATTTGATAAATAGTGTATAAACAGTATCCAGTTTGTAAGGAATGTTTGTTATTTAACCTTCCTTTTCTATGAGACAAGTCATTTCATTGACATAACTGATAAATACTCATTGAAAAATGTGGCTAGTTAATATTATTTTTTAATAACTTTGGTTGAGAGTACAGAAGTATTCATATTATTCAACGTCAAATGTTCTATTTTAGGATTTATAGTACTTTTAATTGTCAGTAGTTAATTAATAAAATAAGATTTTATTTCAATAACAATTTTACAGAAAGATATACAATAAAGATCAGTATGTTTATAAAAAATTAAAATAATATTTACTAATTATTATGATTTTTATTAGGAATTAATATTTTTAATTTGAATTACATTAAATTAAAAATCTTAAAATAAAACTTAATAAAACTTAAAAAAAACCTTATTAAATTGAAACAAGAATTTTAATTTGTACTTATCAATTATAAAATCGTTTTGATAAAATTTTAAATGGTTTTATACTTAAAATATTCATTCATCAATTTTATGTATGAATTAAAGAATGTAGTCTCGACCTAAATTAACTGAAGAATTCCAGATATATTTCAAACGGAATATTAGTAATTTTTATTATTTATTTAAATTAAAAAAAAGAAAAGTTACAGAATTTCTATATGATAAATGAAAAGTTAATCTTAACAAGAATTTTATGGATAAATGAAAATTTGATTCTCATGGAAGGTTTTATGCTTCCACAATATCTATGACTACGTACAAGGGATCTTGTTAATATTAATTATTAAAATTGTTCGGGTTTAAACAAATATATTAATGAATTAAATTACTTATCCCCTGATTATTGAAAGAGTAAATTTGATTTAAATATAATAAATAAATAAAAAAATTAAAATTAATGAGAAGCCTTAAACATTATCCTATAAATTTAAATCTCAACGAAAGTAACACATAAAGATAGAAATTAATTAAAAATAGCACTTATGGAATTGTTTTCTAAATTTTGGAGATCCAAATTGCTTTCATAATCATTTCATGAATGCTGAGAGACGAACATAGAAAAAATGAATTTTGGATTAATGTGTAAAATCGAGTAAAAAAATGTGACGAGAAAAATTGCTTTAAAAATATTGTAAAAGATCTTAGTTGCTGACGTGACACGGTTGGTATGTGCGATATAATAATGTAACTATTGAAATTATTAAAAATATTGGAGCTCAATATTATATTTTGTGATGTAAATGTTTGTATGAAAAAATCTACATTTTGTTGATTTGATATCTAAGAAAACGAGTGCAATCCGATTGTTAAAACTTATCATTATTGTTTTAATTAAAAACTTAACACAATAATTTTCCCATATTCACCTTAAGCAGTAAAGTGACAACAAAACATTTAATTAATTTATCTTAATTTATTTTTTAATTAAATATTTTGTTTGAAAAAAAATCGAGGTAATGAATTTAAATAATTGTAATCATAAAAATAAATCTCTGAATCAAAGTATCCTAAAATAGAAAATTAATTAAATTGTCTATTAATTTTTAAAAGAAATTTAAAAATTTAATCAATATAAACAAAACATGTATTTTTATCTGTTTTTTTATATATATTTTTAAATATTTCTTTAAATGTCAACATTATCGTGATTTTCATTGCAAGACATTTGTTTATCTTTGATATTTATTTAGACAGACCAGTTAGATTTTTATTGATGACAATATTTTTGAATAAAATTTGTTTATTTAATATATATATATATTGTTGTCAAATAATATTTTTAACATTATAACTCAAAATTAGAAAACTTTTCTATTTAGTCAAAAGATTTAGAAAACTTCTGGTATTTTGAATAATTAATTAAATTAAATGTAGTATTTTTTAATTGTTGTCATTAACATTTTTTTAAAATAGTAAACTTCTTTTACTTTATTCAAAAGGTCACAATAACCTTTTATCAACATGAGTTAGCCAAGTTGATTGGACGTAGGAATTGTTTTCTTTGAAAGTGACTTCTATATTTTGAATAGTATGTTTAATTTTGAACTCGTACTTTCTAGTCTAGGGAATCCTAAATATACCATTGAAATAAAAAATCCGGTTACTTTGTTTATTTCATTTATCTTAAAAAACCTTCGTGACCAAGGGTAAAATGTTTAATAAAAGATAATAAATTTTAAGTTTAAATAAATAAAAAATATATATTATTTCACATAAATATTTTATCCATTTTCATAAGAACGCAAGTTTAAGTTAATTGATAAAATAAATTGAAAATATAGTTTACATAATTTAAATTTATAGCTTGCAGAAAATTTGTAATTATCATTAAGAATTTTATTGGTCTACTGCCATCCAATAGCATATAAGCTTATTAATAAATTTATAACTTGCAAAATAACAATTCAGTACACACCCACGTAATTAAGTCTTTTGAATATTTTAGCTTCGACCTTTTATGTTCGAATTTTGGTATATCTCACAATCTCATTTAGCAATCGACAATACTATCATAGAGAAAATTTAAAGTGAAAACAAAAGAAAAGAAAAAACAACTAAAAAGAGGCTATTTTGTTTTCTCTATTATTTTATCTCTCAGTAATAGGTCAATTTCAAACTAAATTGTGATCTATCCAAATTGAAAGTTCAGTATTTTACTGTATTGTTTAACTTTTTAAACAAGTAATTAAAATTCGAGAGGTTCCTTTTGTTAGGATTAGCCGAGATAGCCACAAAGTCTTGAGGCACTCGCAAACCTTTGTTTCCATTTACATATGGCCAATGCTGTGGTAACCAAGTAGTCTTTGGCTCTCAATTTTCTGAGGACGATTAATACAACTGATTTCTACCTTTTAATAATCGCGTTATTTTCGGGTGTTGGTTTCAGAAATCACAGTGCTACTTTGCAAAAGTTTTATTTCTCAATTCTTAAATAAATTTTATTGAATAAACATCATATTTACTTATTTAAAATCACTAAATTAATCTAATTACACACACTTCAATTCGGAAAACCTGTTGGGGTCAGGTTCTGCACCTTTTGTGTTAGGTGTTGAATCTGAGAGTTATTTTTGATTTTTTCTTTCTTTCATTGTTGAGAGGTTTGTATGCTGAGAATATTTCAGAGAATCTATAAGTTCTTCATTTCTTTGTTATAGGTTACTGAGTGTACTTCAAATATATACTTCTTTGCATACATTGCACATAAAGCAGTAGACAATGGTTTTCAAAAGCATACTTTTTCTGATGTCTAGAAGTTTTCCATTTTGTGCAAATGTCTCAGTGTCCAAGACCTATGCAATATAAAACTTGGAAGGCCAGCGTATTTGCGGTCTCTAAGGCATCTTGAAGTTTAGTATGTCACTGATAAATGGAATGTTTAAGTATATCCATTTCTTAATTTTTGTGTATTATTCCTAGGTTCTTTTCGGATTTGAATTTATTCTTCAAATGTAACCCATTTTTGCATTTTGACAACATCCAGACTAATTTAAATGAAAACAAACTTTTTCCATCCAGAAATCTAATTAATTTAATATTTATAAACACGAAAAATCCAAATACAAGAAATATATTTTGTTGGGGTATTACGAAAAAGCATGGTAAAATCAATAAAACACCAAAATGGTAAAAGTGCAACATTAATTAAAAAATTTACATAAATTCGAAAGTAGTATTGATCGGGGAAAATTGATATGGTTGAACACAAAATTGAGAGAATAGTCCAGAAATAATAATAAAAATTTAGTGAGGGGTCCCTAGAAAATAAAATAAGACAAAAAACAAATTAATTAAAAAATTAATTACTAATGGGAAGCCCGAGTCAATGGGAAGCCCGAGGCAATGGGAAACACGAGAGATGAGAAAAACCCGGCATATATACAAAACAAAAGGAAAGAGTAAATTGGCCTAAACAATATTAAATGGGTGCCACTGATCTATGGAGAAGTAATTATTTTCTAATAATAATAATTTCTAATTATAATCCATAATTTAGTAAGGCAGCAAAAGTTGTTGACAAATGTCGGCTGAGGTGATCTGTGGGGAAGAATTATTTTTAATAATTTAGTATGGCAGTCTACACAGGAGTATAAAAGGAAAAGGAAAAAGACGAAAGGGCCAGTAGTTGAAGCAAACGAGTAATCTAGTCACGTCAGTAAAAGAATCTAAAACCAAGTAAAGTCAAATATTATCTATCAAAAAAGATGATTATCCATTGGATAACCTACCTTAAGATAATCAAATATTAATAACCCAACAATTTCGAGAAATTATCAATCTACTATAATAATCTTTATCAGATGTTATATACAGAAACAATAATTATGAAATAGTTACGATGTAATCATTTAATCAACAAAGCCTCACTTAAAATGCTTTTCCACTTATTAATAAAGTTTTAATATAAAATTTTAAAATCTTTAAAATCAGTTGTTCGTTTGCACATTTGTCTATGCTCAATAATATTACTCACGCCTCTCAATCGGCTATGTTCCTGAACCCGTGTGCAAAGATGACAGGAAGTCTTTCCAATGTATGTAGCATTGCACCCATTGCATGAAAATTTATACACTAGACCAGAAACTAAACCTATTGTGGTTTGAGATTTATTACTAAACAGATTTATTAATTTTAACGATTTTGATACTATTTTAAATAAATTTCGAATTGCCTAATGATTAAAACATGGATAAAATTTCAAATTAAGAATATAAGAATTAAAAATTTTAGTGAAATGTTAAAAATAATGACTTAATCGATGATGTTAAAAGATTTTTAAAGTTATGTCATCTGTGATTAAAATTAAAAAAACTGGGGAGGGGTATTACAAAAATGATTTCTAAAACATTTTATGAAAAGGCTAGGGTTCACCATACACAATAATATCTACTATTGTCCTTAAAAAATAATTTTCATAATGAATTGGTTTTAAAAATAATTATCAATTAAAATAAAAGATTTTAGTTATTTGCAAAATTTTCAGTAGATTTATCTAATATACTAAATTTATTTGTTTAAATATAATTGTTAAAAATAATAAAAAACAAAATTTCTAAATGAAATTTAAAGTCAAAACTATGAAACAAAATATAAATCTTTTATTCTCTGCTTTAGAATTTAAATCATTATTTATATTTAGCAATTATATTATATTACAATATAAACAAAAATCAGAAAAAAAATTAAGAATAAAACGATTTATTAAATAAATTTTACAATACAAAAAATATGCTCTAAGTTTTATTTTTAGAATTTTTTGTATTTTTTTTTCAATGTTAGTAAATTTAATTCGTCCCGAAATGTTTTCCTTTGTTATTGTTCTCCCAAATCCAATAAATCACACCATATGCTGCAGCATAATAGCGCAAATCAATATTTTAATTAAATTAGAGGAATTTTCAAGTTCTAATTTAGTGCGATTCTATGAAAGAAATGAGATTTCTACCACTGGCTGTGGATAATGGAATAATTTCAATTAATGAGTTGAACCGCAATAGAAAATACATTTGTCAAGAATCCTTATTTATTGATTTTTTTTCTCCGAAAGTAATTTCAAGTGCTCCAAAAAAAATCTATAATTTATCAGCCAATTAGAAAAACCATATTTTTAGAAGTGCTTGACTAACACTTGATAAAGACTATGCCGAAAATGTATGGCTATACCAGGTGTCATATATTCTGTAAATGTTATAAGTAGTTGATAATTTAAAATTTATATTTTTCATTAAATTTACATTATATTAAAGTTTTTCAAAGTATTTTAAATTGTTTTAATATTAATAATATTTTTATAAATTATAAATTTTTATAAATTTTTTGTTTTCAAAAAGGCAGAGATTTATTAAACATTTACCTTTGAAATTAATATTTCAATTATTAATTACGTTTTCCGATGCTTTTATTCTTTAGTATTTTAATGTGTTTGTATTTTAATTTTCTCAAAAAAATTATTTTTCTACTTTTTTATATTAAATTTATGACCTTTTTTCAAGTGGTTGTTTAGATTTTATTTCTGTAAATAAATTAACAATATATAATATTAGACCTTAATTTGTAACTAATCGTCCAGTAATTTATGTGGTTAAGGATTTTACTATTAAAACAATAAAAACTATTTTCGATTCTTCTTTGTTTGATAAACATTAAAATTATAATAAATAGTGACCTAAATTTAATAAAGTTAAATTTCTTCCTTCAAACCTTCCCATTCTCTCCTCTTCACCCTTTAGGAAAATTCATCTTCCAAAGTAAAATTAAGAATTCTATATAAAATATTTGGTTTGAAACTATATAATTCATGTTGGCATTTTTATTATATTTCAATATTTTACACTCAGAGAAGCAGGGAAAAAGTTTTCCCTACAAATAGAGCCCTCCCCTACGCAGCTCCAGTTGAATAGAATCGAGATCTAAATTCTGATAATAGAATTATCTCAGTTATTTCTCAACAATTTCCATTGAAAAAATCTCTTATGATTGGACAGGAAACAAGATAAAATATTCCGAATAAACCGAAAAAATGTTCAGTATTTATTGTTTAAATTTGATTATTGGCTTTTCTTTGCAAATTTGTTTTTATTTTGTTTGGAAAAATCAGCATACAAATTAGCTGTTGAATTACTGAAGATCAACAAAAATTTGTTTACCCATAGTTAAGAAACAATTAATTGAATAATGACATAATTATTTATAATTCCTGTTGATTTAAGAATTGTTTGCCTATCAACACATTTGGTAAATATCTGCAAAGAATTTATTAGAAGTAGTTCCATATTTCTTGTCAAAATAAAAAAAAATCACAAATAAATAACTTAAAATTATATTTTCAGATATTTATTATTATTATTATTATTATTATTATTACTAATAAATAATTAAATAAATTTGGCAATGATTTAATTTAAAGATAACGCCAATAAAAAACTCTTCGTACGATATATTTCGACAGCATAACTGTAATCTTCAGGTACACAAAACCAACTCAAAATATTATGAATTAACTATAATTTAAACAAATTATTTTTTTTATATTAATTTAATTTTGTAATTAATAAACATTTAGAAAATATTAAAAAATATTGTAATTTATAAATTAAATTATTTTAATAATATTAAAAAAGATTTTTTTAAAAAATCAATACATTAAAAAAAAATTTAAAACAAACAATTTAAAAACAAAAATTTCAAAACCTTCGTAGTCACAGCACTTTGTACAATAATCTTTGGATCCAATGACCTTATCAGCAATGCTTCTCATATCACGCGTTTCCAATAATTATTAAAACTTTTCAACAAAATTCTATAATCAGACATTTCTATTTCACTTTTACAGCCTCTATTGTGCTCACTAATATTGGTCAAACCCTTCAATCGACAATGCTCTAGAACTCGAGTACAGAGATGACGGAAAGTCTCTCCAATGTATGTGGCATTACACCCATTACATGTAAATTGATAAACGAAATCAGAACACAATCCAACCGGAGTTTTTGATTTATTAATAAACATATTGGATGAGTCATAATAATTTCTCAAGGACATTGAAACAAAGACCATGACTAATTAAAAATTTCATACAATTTCAAACATCATACCTTGCAAGGTCATTGAAGCAAAGATCATGACTCATTCAAGATCATTGTATGAGTCATAATAATTTCTCAAGGACATTGAAACAAAGACCATGACTCATCAAAATTTTCTCAAGGCCATTCAAAAATTTCCAAGGTCATTCAAACAAAGACCATAATTATAATTATTATAAATAATAATTGTTTTTCTACTTAAATGAGTCATATACCGTAGCCGGCCTTTAGGTCGCATGTTGGTCATGCTTGCTCATAATCCAAAAATGCCCTCAATATCTACTTGAAAGTTAAAAAAGTTTTTATCTATATAATTCGCGGAGAAAATTAAAAGTAAATCTAAATTCATAAAATACAAATCAAATTTTTATTAATATTATTTAAAAACATTTTTATAATAAAAATAAATTTCTAAAATAAAGTAGCACTGTTTTCAAATATTTTATAAATATTATCAAAAATTTTATAAATTTTAATTCTTTTGAATATATTTTATAATCAACTTGATCTTTGTCTATCAAATTAATCCGTTGTAATTACGCATTGATTATCAGATTAATACTATAATTACATGGAAATAATAATAATGGTAAAAATAATAATTAATATTTAATTAAAATAATTATTTAATAAAAATTATAATAATTAATTAACATTTAATTGACAGCATAATTGATTTTTGCTTAGCTGCCAAAAAGTCTGAAAGCTCTCACAGGCATACAATTTTAAGGTTAGATGCGCCATTTCTTACTTTTAACTGCAATAAGCACAATATTTACAATATAAAACAAAAATCAATAATCTTATAACACATATACACACCAACTTAGTAGTGGGATGTGATACCGTCAAATCATGTCACCGCTGGATCACCCCCCAGGAGGGTAAAACGTTTTTTCTAAGTCTAAAAGTACAAAAAATTTTAAGACAAAGACCATGACTCATTCAAGGTCATTGGATGACTCATCATATTTTCCAAGGTGATTGAAACAAAGACTATGACTCATCAAAAATTATCAAGGTCATTCAAAAATTTTTCTAGGTCATTGGATGAGTCATAATAATTTTTCAAGGTAATTGAAACAAAGACCATGATTCATAACAAAAATTTCGAGGTCATTCAAACAAAAATTATGACTCATCAAGTACCTAGGCTTCATAGCACAAATTAAGCCTAACTTGGCGGGTAGTTACAGATTACACAACTTTTAGTCGCAGACATTATAAAGCATCATAGACACTAAAATAATTAATGTTTATTAATACCAAAATAACTATTTGCAGACTATCTAGATTAAAGCCACCAATGTCGATGAAATGTAAGAAAGGGTAAAGAAATTAATATATTTAAAAATACACACAAATAATTCATCCATTTAAACTTATCGAAATCGAATGATGGGAGTCAAAATCATATCATTATTAAGTCAAAACTTGAAATATTAAATGCACACGGGTATACTTTTAATTAACATGATTGTAAAGTTTTTTTCATAACGATATTTCTACAATCAATTAATAAACCATAGTTTTTAATATATATTCTTTAGTCAAATCTTTGTTAAACATGCACTTGTATTGCATCAAAATTGTGGACTAACACAATCCGTGTATGTTGAAAATTTGCTATATTCATAAATACGTTTAAATTAATGTGAAAAAAAGATGCTCATAAAATATAATTGTTCTAAGTTATTTTGTGTTTATCAAATAGAATAACATAATTATATTTCATAATTATATTTTATAAGTGATATAACAAATTTAAAATAAAATCTGTAATATTCACCAAATTATTATTATTAGTATTATTATTATCAATTATTATTATTATTATTATTATTATTATTATTATTATTATTAACCAAAAAAGAATTTACTAATAAGAAGGGTCAATGCAAATAAAAGTGTAGATTAAAACAATGGACAAGAGATGTAATTTTATTTTGACTAATTATTTTAATAATGAAAAAATTAACATATTCTCGCTTATATTCCTTGATTTTTACTCATATATATTTTTTACATAAGGATATTATGTTATTTGGAAATTTTCACTCATGTTGTTGAAATGGAAATTTATATTAATAAGTGTCAGTTGCACTAACATTGCAATTATTCATTTCAAAAGTCATTATTATTTATTCCAAATCAAGATATATTTCAATACAGACATTATCAATCTTTAATATTCAAACAAATGACCAGACAATGCTGTGATAAAAACTATACATAAATAAAATTAAGTAAATTATTTTTGAAAATACTTAAAATGTTTTTAAAATTTGTTATTTTTCATGCAGCTTTTATTTATCTCTCAAATGTATGAGGTTAACAGAAAAACAAAAAACTTGATTTAATTTATTTTTTACACTCCCACATAAACTTTAACACTAGATTTACGGACAAATTGCATACCTATTTTTTGCGAAATATGTCATATTGAAAATATTAAAATAATTATTATTACAAAAATCTTTTAATTTTAAACAAGCATTAACTTTTTCATATTTTATTTTATTTTTCAAACGTATTTGTTTTGAAGAACTATGGCAAATGTTGAACAGTCAAGCGAAAAGATTGAAAAATTGTTTATTTTAAATTTTAATTACAATAATAAAGTAACAAATTAGTGCCATTAAACTTATTAAAATGAAAGGACAATGTTTCATGAAAGAAATATCATTTTTGACATTGTTAATCAGTTTGAGAATAGTTGTTGTAGGATAATTCATTCTTGACATTTCCTAATTATCACTGTTTCGTTTCGTGCTTTTAAAAAATATATATTTTTTATATTTTATTCTAATGTAAACAAATATTTCTTTGATTAAACAGTTGGTTTATGGGAAATGTTGTTTATAAAATAATAACATTTTTTGAATAGCTTCAAAATTCACATTTTTGTTGGGTAAGTGACATTTATCCGAAACAGAAAATCTGCTATTAGTTCTAAGGAAAAGTTATGTTATTAAAATTATGATAATAATAATAATAATAATAATAATAATAATAATAATAATAATAATAATAATAATAATAATAATAATAATAATAATAATAATAATAATAATAATAATAGTAATAATAATAATAATAGTAATAATAATAATAATTATAATAATAATAATAATAATAATAATAATAATAATAATAATAATAATAATAATAATAATAATAATAATAATAATAATAATAATAATAATAATAATAATAATAATAGTAATAATAATAATAATAGTAATAATAATAATTATAATAATAATAATAATAATAATAATTATTATTATTATTATTATTATTATTATTATTATTATTATTATTATTATTATTATTATTATCAATGTCATATATTATTAAACGGTCAGCAAATAAAATTAAACTCAAATAAATATTGAAAATTACAGTAGAAAATTACAATAGTCTTAGGAAAAGTTATGTTGTTAGGTTTTCAAACATATTTCTTTTGAATATATCGTTTTGCTTTATTTAATTGTAATAACAACTCGCATTATAAAAAGCCTTTAAATTTAGAATATTTACCATGAAAATCCTTGTTGTAAAATGTAAAGAATAGAATAAATATTATAATTATTATTATTATTATTATTATTATTATTATTATTATTAATGCCATATATTATTAAACGGTCAACAAATAAAAATAAACTCAAATAAATATTGAAAATTACAGTAGAAAATGCTATTTACCAAAGCACCCAACTATTGACATCTAGGCAATTAAGTTCCCAATCATCAAGTCTCTGAACGTTTATTTATCAAATTAGTTTCCTTCTAACCGGCGAGTTTCAACTGCTCAAATGACATTTCAGTCATTGTAGCTTTTATCGCAAATATGAACTTTGTTCGTTTCTTAAAATATGAGCTTTATCGAAAGATATAAAATGAAATTTTGCCATTGAGACAAGAGTAATTCCGTTCTATTTATTGGTATTAATGCCAATTTCTGCAATAACATATATATTATTAAAAGAGTTTTCCTTTTAGCTTAAAAATGTTTTAGGTCCACGCATAATTTTATATTTACTTAACTATCGCAGAGTTGAAATAAAGTCTCACCCAAAGTTTCTTTTTAATTAGATTTTAATCTAATTTAACTCTAAGTTATTTCTTAACTCCCCGAAATAAACAACCAAAATTTGCTTACCGATGCTCCTTTCTCTTCTCTAGATTCGAAATATTCTTCGACAATAGTTTGCTTTACAATTTTATGTTTTGCTTTTCTTTTTATTTCTTTTCTTCTTCTTTTCTTTTTCTTTGTCCTTTTCTCGCTTTTGAAATTCAACAATTCACTTTCGCTTTTGTTTTCTTTTTTTCCTCTCGCTCTTGATCTAATGAGCTATTTATACAATCCAAATTGTCAACTTTGATTTTGTTATTGTAAATTACGATTGATCTTTGTACAACCTTAGATATTCAGATCAGCAATAATAATCCAATTTGTGATTCGTTCTCCCGCTCTAAACTTACCTAAACTTACCTTTGTCTTATAATGTTTTGTCCTCTAATTTTTGTCGTCATCTAGATATTTATACTAGCATAAAAACCTATTCCAAAAAAAATAACTAAATAATTGATATTTTTAACTTAACATATAAAACTATTACTATTTATATTTACATTTTTGCCCAAGTTGCTACTTATATTTTTACCTACAAATTAATTATTAATTATATTTTCTATTTCCTTTTGTAACTAAACATAGATAATATATATATATATATATATATATATATATATATATCCCAGGAAACTTTGATTGAAATTATATTTTTGTTTAAATGAAGTATTTTTTTGGATAATCTTTTTTCAAATGATAAACTTAATTACCTTTCTAACATTTATTCTAGTAATTAAAACATTCTTTTTCAGGTTGAATTGATCTAGCTCGGGTGAGTTCTGTGTTAACCTTACTCTATAGACAATCAAATTTTTTTTTAATGCTTAAACAACAAATTCTAAAGACCTTTTAACTTGTTCTAAATCATACACTTACCGGACTTTTTGGTGTAATTAAGTCTTATTAGCATTTGTTCAAATATCTCATGAAATATATGTTTTTTGTCACTGAATTATTTTTATTTTCAAATTTATTTCTCGTCATTTCTATTCATTTCTATATTTTATATTTAGCATCAATTTTCGGCAGCACTGTCTTTTTCAAGTGATTTTCAAAAAAAATGATTTATAATTAATGAAATTAAATTTCACTTAAAGTTTCAAGAATTATGACATTTGATCAACCGCTAGCTCATATTTTATTTAGAATCGAAAAGTAATAAATAGATAATTAATTTGTTAATAGAGAATAGTGAGATATTAGCAGTTACTCCTCCTATGTCTGAGGCTACATTCCTCCCATTCTCATATAAATCAAACCCGTTCAACTGTAGAAACAGCCGATTAGATTAGATATTCATTTATAATCTTATCAAAACACTTTTGGAAAATGATTAATTAATTTAATAACTGGAAAGGAAGCAGAAAACCTATTTCTATATATAGTTTCTACAGCATTTTTGATTAATTTGTTAAACATTTATGCAGACTTTAATTTTATCATTTAAATTTATTATGTTAAAATGCTTCTCAAACTGGAGACCGTGCCCCCCCCCCCCCCCCAAAAGAACTATTAAAAAGGACCGCAGTATGAAACGTCAGAAACACTGATTTACTACATTAGTCTGTATTTTATTAATGTTTGTAAGGTAATGTAATAATAATTTATAACAGGAATATTATATAACTAGGTCATTATGACCTTCGTGTTTGATAACTAATGCGGTAATGTTTGTTTGTAAGTAAACGCAGAAAGTGCGCATTAACAATATTGCTTGAATTAACAATACTTCCTTTTCTAAATTATAAAATTTTTAGTATTATAAATAGAATTCAAACTATGCATTTCTATTTGGATTATTTTGAATAAATATTGTGGAATAATGTCTTCTTCTAACAATTTTGATTTTGGATTTGTCTTTATTTGTTTTAATGAAAGAAATACAAAAATAAAAATCATTGAAACAATTTTATTGTCACTTCAAAGCAATGAAAGCCTTTAAAAAATATTCAATTTAACCTTTTCAATATTGTCTTGGATTTGTTAAAAATATTTCTTGCTTTATTTATGTCAGTGGTTAGAAAGATATTGAAAAAATATGAAAATAAAATAATTCTAAAATTTGAAAAAAAACTCAAAGCAAATTGGAATAGAAAAATAGAATTGACTCTCGATAATATTCTCGGCGGTTATTTTTAGCAAATGTTACTTGATAAATTTTGATATAAATCTTTTTATTTATGTAAAAAATTGTTGAATTAAATATTTCATAGTGATACTGATTTAAAGTTTATCAACCAATGCGCTGTAAGCATTTGATTAATGCACCTCGAATTTTATTGGCTAAACAACAAATTATAATCAGGAAATTTTTTGCAGAATGTTGCAATAACATTTTATACTAAAAGCTTTCAAAAACTCATAAAATTTGAATATTTTTTGAAAAAATGAAGGAAAAATATCAGAAAGAAAATTAGTTATAGAAATTTTTATTATTTTAAACAGACTATTGCATTTTTGATATAATATAGTTTCTCTCTGAAAGTGGTCAAGCATTGTTTTGGTCTCTTGTGCATTTTTAATATACATTTTGCTCTATTGTTTACGTATTGCTATTTTTTTGTTTTCAGAATTCCATCATCTATTTTAAATTTTATATTATCAGATCATGTTTTTAATTTGTGTTTTTTAATTTATCAATTTGGCAATTGTACTTTTGTTATTCTTTACCCTGTGCCCAAACATCTTTCACATTTGTCTCTTGACATTGCATATTAATATTCAAATGTGTTTTTGCACACACAAAAATCTAAAAAGAAAACAATTTGTAAATTTTGAAACATTTGTGGAAAGTTTCAAAATTACTAATGTACTTTTAAAATTATACAAATTACTAATAGAAATAAAATTAGTACATAAATAAAATTTTTAATTCCATTTTTGTTTAATCAAACTAAAAAATCAAAACTTTTTATAATTTTTAAAATAAATTATATTAAGAAAATAAACTAATCGAGATATGCGACACCGAGATGTCCGACAATTTTTAGAAATCTCAAATTTGGAGTCATTTGCAAGTATTTTTAATTTAAAATAAAAGATAAATATGTGAAACTTTTTAAAGAAATAACAAAGAAATCTCATTAAATATTTCTATGCCTTGTTGATTTTTTAAATAATAAATTTATTGGTTATAAAAATTTTTTTCAACTGATTTTTCAATTTTAAAATTGTAATAAATATTAGTGTTTTTTAATTAAAATAAATAAATTATATAAATAAATTTATAAAATATTTCCTATCACCATCATTTAAGATAGAAAAAGTGATAGATATAATAGATTTAATATTTTGTAAACATAGTAATTTTATTAATTTTAAAAATAAATAATTAAATAAAAATGACAATGAATTAACTACAAGAATACGCTATTCGTGCACACATTATATTTCGACAGATTTATTGTCATTATCAAGTAAAAACAAATACATAACTTTAAATTTACATATTGAAAACAAATTATCAATTATCTTCAATATCAGTCTGTCATCATAGTCTGGATTAAATGCATTATCTGGAAGCAACAATGATTTAATAGTTATGATTTAACGAGTTAATTAAATGATGGAAATAAATTCGTTGCTGATTTGATGTTAATTGTAGGGGACAGTGATTTAATTAATAATGCCTCACATAAAATTATTTCCCAGTTATCTTAACAAAACCCTTAGGATATCCATTTTTCTTTAAAGGAGAAAGGACCTTGCGTATGCTTTTGCTGGATTTTTCAAACGTTGAAGATAATGACCAAGATTTAACAATCAAACACTTAATCATATTTTAATAATATATAAAGTTATAAGGCTATTAGAAGTAGAGTATAGGCCTGTATCTGTTTTATTTTAATATATTTCTATTTCAAAACACTTAATGGTTCTTCTTACTTACAAATGTAAAACTAAAATACGAGAATTAACTTCTTCTTACACTGTAAACTTAATATTGGAATGAATTCCATACAAAAAATTTAAAAGAACATAATCAGAACTAGAAAATACTACACTCCTCTTTGATTTAACAAGAAAACTCGTAGTAAGTCTAAAAGGCAATGAGCACATTTTGAATTTTCTTAATGAAAACAATGGAATTTATATTCCACCTAATGATGGAGAATCTATAAACTTTCATGTTTCAGTAAAATAACATTTAGAAAAACTTAAAAGTTTCAGTTTTTTAGGCAATTCTAATATATTTAAAATATGGTTGAAATCATTAAAATCGATAAATAATATTAATAATAATAATAATAATAATAATAATAATAATAATAATAATAATAATAATAATAATAATAATAATAATAATAATAATAATAATAATAATAATAATAATAATAATAATAATAATAATAATAATAATAATAATAATAATAATAATAATAATAATAATAATAATAATAATAATAATAATAATAATAATAATAATAATAATAATAATAATAATAATAATAATAATAATAATAATAATAATAATCATAATAATAATAATAATAATAATGTTAGGGCTAAGCCCCTGGGCTTTAAAATAAAAACAAAAGAAGCTAAATATAGTAATTTAAAATTACTATGTTTAGTTACAAAAGGAAATAGAAAATATAATTAATAATTAATTTGTAGGTAAAATTATATATATATGTAATTATAAGTATTTTTTCTTATTTTACATTAAACCTCTATAACATATTTAATTTAAAATATTTTGTTTTAAATTTAAAATTTAAACTAACAATTATTATTATTTTAATTCATTTTTGAACAAATCAATAGAATGTAAAATTTATATTTTGACAGAAAATTAAATTTTATAAACTAAAAATTTTAAATAAAAAGGATAAATTATTTAATGGGTATAAAAATTCATTATTGTTGTCATAATTCTAGTATTCCAAGTTCCCAAGTGGTTTAATTTGTCTGAATAGATTTGGAATTTTTCATTAACTATTTAATGTGACAGCATCACTTGTCAAAGAAATCTATAAAAGTTGACAATATAAAAAGGAAACTCGAGAAGTAGAAAAGATTTCTGGAAATATGTATATTTTTTTTTTGAATTCAAAACAAAATTTATAATAATATTAAATTTTATCATAATAGTTGAAATACACTTTTTATAGTCTAATTATCAATTGATTAAAACTAAAAATAAATTCTTTATTTAAAATTCAGTGTCAGAAACCAAATTAAAATGGGCATTTTTGATAAAAAAATGATTTTCAACATGTTTGTAAACAGAGAAAATTATAATCAAAGCAAAAAAGAAAAAGTAAACATATAAAAGGACAGAACCATTCAAAAAAATCTAAAAATATTTTCTTTTATAATAAACGGTTGAGCGGAGAAAATATATATATATATATATATATTCTACAAAATTTGACTATGAATCAGATTTATTTCACTTGAAAAAGGCTGTGCTGAAAATTAGTGAATACCTTAAATAAATCTGATTCATAGTCAAATTTTGTAGAAAATATTATGTCACTTATAAAGATATATATATATATATATAATAAACAAAACGAAAGAACAATAATGAATAGTCATGTTAAATTGATATTAAGGTTTGAAGAACAGAAAGAGCTGCACGTGGATTACTTGAGACGTATAGAGTAAAACAAAATTGGCAAAAGCAACAAATAAAAGACAAATAAAATACTGTTAAATTGATCATAGGTATATAGAAGGGTCAGGAGCACAAAAACAAACAAATTAATTAATTATATTATTTGCCGATGAACCCTTTAATCAAGGACCATCAATCATTTCTCTTTATATGACAATATTTCCGCTCTAAGTTATATTTATTATTATCATTAAAATCACCATTTAATTTGATATTCAACAGAATAAATTTCTTGAAATCAACTTAAACGATCATAGATTCATCACTTGACCAATCATTTCCCTTTAAAATAACAAAATTCAATTGCTTAGTTAACTGGTTGCTGTCAAGAAACTATTAATAAAATTCATTGAAGCCCAATCAATTGTTGTATTTTCTGTGAATAAAAATTTATTGCTTTGTTTACAGTCTTGTATGTGATTTATTGAAATTATTTTGTAAAACTTAATAGTTTAATAAATTTTGTTAGTCTTTGAATAAAACCTTTAAAAAAAAAGTTTCAACATAGTAGCAAATTGTAAAGAAAATCTCAATCAAAAAATTAAATTAATTAACTAAGTTGTAAAATAATTGAAAAAATTTATTAGATCATTTTTTAAATTTTATAAGATTGTTGGGTAATTGTTCTAGGTATTTGTTGAATGAAAATTAATATAGGTTATCGACTGCTCATAGTATTTAATTGTACAATTTCTCTTCATTCCTGGAAATAATAATAAATATTTAAATTATTCAGAAAATTGTCAATAACAACATAAGTAATGGGTAACATAAATTTTTTAAATATACTAGTCAATTTTAGTTTTTTAATTGAATTAAATTACAAATATAATAATAAAATCAAATAAATACTTGAATACATGAATCAAACATTTTCTTAGAACCGAACACGTATTATGTTGTCAATAGTTACAATTGACTAAATTATTTAGATATGAAATTAATTTTACATTTGGATAATAATTATTTATAACCATAAATCTATAAAGCTATTATTCAAAATATTTTTAATTTGTCAAAAAGTTTTATTTGAGTATAAATTTTAAACTAAATCAAATATTCTATTTACTAATCAATAAAAAATTGCTATCTAAATATTATCTAAATGAGGATTTTTATGAAAAATAATGAATTAAAATGGAAGAAATATTGTAATGTAAAGAGAAACGATTGGTTAAGATGTGTATTTATAATATTTTAAGGGGAAATGATCAATATAGAACAGGTTTGTTGATATTTTTAAGGGGTTGAGCGAGTTGAATTTTGTTTTTTTAAAGGGAAATGATTGGCCAAGGGATGAATTTATGATCGTTTAAGTGGATTTCAAGAAATTTATTCCGTTGAATATTAAAATAAGTCGGTGATTTTTTTGAAAATAATGAATATAGCTAAGAGTGGAAATATTGTCATTTAAAATGAAACGATTTGTTGAGTGTAAATTTTATAATATTTTAGGTGGGCTGAAACGATAGGTTAAGAGGGGAATTTATGATATTTTTAGGGGGATTTATTCGATTGAATATCGATGTTAAAGGATGGATACTTAGTAAAATCGATACATTTTCATTGGTTTAAGGGTTATCAAAATATATCAATAAGATTTTGGTTAATTTTAATGATATTATTGGAATCTGAATAAAATATATGATACGTGTTCGGTTCTAAGAAAATGTTTGATTCATGTATTCAAGTATTTATTTGATTTTATTATTATATTTGTAATTTAATTCAATTAAAAAACTAAAATTGACTAGTATATTTAAAAAATTTATGTTACCCATTACTTATGTTGTTATTGACAATTTTCTGAATAATTTAAATATTTATTATTATTTCCAGGAATGAAGAGAAATTGTACAATTAAATACTATGAGCAGTCGATAACCTATATTAATTTTCATTCAACAAATACCTAGAACAATTACCCAACAATCTTATAAAATTTAAAAAATGATCTAATAAATTTTTTCAATTATTTTACAACTTAGTTAATTAATTTAATTTTTTGATTGAGATTTTCTTTACAATTTGCTACTATGTTGAAACTTTTTTTTTAAAGGTTTTATTCAAAGACTAACAAAATTTATTAAACTATTAAGTTTTACAAAATAATTTCAATAAATCACATACAAGACTGTAAACAAAGCAATAAATTTTTATTCACAGAAAATACAACAATTGATTGGGCTTCAATGAATTTTATTAATAGTTTCTTGACAGCAACCAGTTAACTAAGCAACTAATCAATTTGGAGACATCAAGGATCGATAAAAGAGTAAATTGAAATTGTATTTCTTTTGATTGTTCAAATTTTTATCTGCTTTTATTTAAAGATTTCTTGGTCTGTAAACAATTTTTGATAATGATTTGTTCAGTAACTAGTTATTGATAACATATTGTGAGTGTGTTAACCAAGTATTTTAAGGGGAAATTATTAAGAGAAAATATTTTTTTGTTTTTAAGTGGGTTAAGTCGATTGAATCTCGGTGTTTAAAGGGTAAATATTATTTAAATAGGGAATTTTAAGGAATAAGATCCTCAATTATTCAATGCCTAGTATTTATATAGTGAGTTGTACAGTACTCAGTCATACAGTATACAGTACCTAGTGATTGTTGATCAGTTATTAATCAGTGGATTGTTCAGTGTGTATTGGTTATCAGTATTCAGAAGCTGATACCATGTAAATTAACTTTTTCTTAGATGGTTGATGAATTTATTATTATTATTATTATTTTGAAAATTTCATAGTAAATTATTTTATCACATTTTACTTTGAAAATTTTTTGTTGTTATTAACATGTATACAAGAAAATACAGGAACTTTATCCAAGAATTAAAAATACGTTGGATTATTGCGCACCAAAGTTTCTCGCAACAAAAAATTTACGATTTCACAGGGATTAACATTGAAGAACTTCTCGAAATTCACTATGACAACGTTCAGGGATCTGGTGACCGATGTGTTGCCAATTGCATTGTTTGTAAAGATAGTATAAGAGTAACATGTTCAAATAGATATCCACGTTGCCACGATTTCAAACGTGACCAAACAATCCATACTTTGTTGGCCGAAATGTGTAAAGCATATTACTCGGATATTTTTGATTAAAAATAAAAATTAATCTTTTTTATTTAATCTTTAATGTCAATAAAAATATTTGTATGGATTGAAAGTTTGTTATCAATGATTTATCAATCTTTTTTACATTGAAAAATTATTCTTAGACTGACAATTAAATTTAATTTAATAATAATATAATTAAAAAAAATTTACCAATAATAATAAATAAATAAATAATTTATTAAATAAAAATAAAAATAATATTAAATAATTAAATGAAAATAAAATAAAAAAAATTATTATATATCCACTTCATTAAAACAAACAATTTAATTTAATAATAATATAATTTAAAAAATTAAAATAAAATATAAATAAAATAATTGACTTGATTAAAACAAACAATTAAATTTAATAATAATATAATTAAAAAATAAATAAATAAAATTATTGACATGATTAAAACAAATAATTAATGTAATGAAAATAAAAATTAAAAAAATCTGTAGATTTTAAATCGAGCAAATATATTTTAGGCTTTTTAGCCGACAGGCGATTTGAGCCAATTTTATCTTTATGGGTTTTTAAGTATGAAAAATACTTAGGCTTTTTATTCGAGGAAATATTTTTAGGTTTTTAATCAGTAGGTGATTTGAGCCAATTTTATTCGAAAATAACCCTCACTGTAGTACGACCAATCGTAGGAGATTTAAGCCAATTTTTATTTTTAGGCTTTTTAATATATAAAAAATGCTTAGGCTTTTTTATCGTGAATTAAAAAATTTGAAAATTTAATCAAAAAATTAAATTAAATAATAATTCATTCATTAAAACAAATAATACAAAACGTTTTTTAAACACTCCCCCCCTCCTCCAAAAAATGTTTTTTTAGGGGGGTTGTCTCAACTTTTTTTTAAAGCCAAATATCCACGGGGCATAGTCTTCATTATACACTACTATTATTTATTTTTTTGTTCTGATTTTTGATGATATTTAATTTATTTTCATTATGACAAAAGATCAAATATTTTTATTATTCATTGGAGATTTTCGGTTAAGCAATAATTAAAACTATTTGATCTTTTGTCAAAATGAAAATAAATGAAATGCTATTACAAATTTGTGCGCAAAATCACTTTGTATAATAATACTTATTAAAATCAATAAATAAATTTCACCTCAAAGCACTTAAGACAATCAAAATAAGTTTTATGAGGAAAATGTAGATTCAAGTTAAATACTTCATTAAAACAACAGGAGAAATAAATTATAAAATGACTTAAATGTTACAATGAGATCTAGTATTTAATGACAAAATAATTTATTACTGTTAAATTGCTTTAGCTTTTTGTAATAAAATTTTTGTGAGAAGATAAAATAGGTTTTTTTATGAAATTTATGAAAAATATAATTTGTCTTGAGATAAAATCTAATCAATAAAAAATGGCTAATATCACTGTTAATTTTAATATTATTTTATATTTCATATTTAAAATATAATTTAAATGATCTTTACAAAAGTATTTATTTAAAAATATAAAATGTTTATCAATAACTTTAAACAAATAGAATATTTAAAACGCAACTATTTGAAATCACGATTTTTATGCCAATTACTTAATTTAAATTTATTAGATTTTATTGTAAAAATAATCATAATATCTTTTGATTTTAAAATGGAAAGTTAAATGCAATATTAAGTCATTTCTTACATTATTATTAAAACTTTTACAAAATATTTCCAATTAATACATTCAAAATTTGTCATCTACTCTATAAATTAAACCAACAAAATTAATCAAAATTAAAAAGTAAATTAGAAATACTAATGAACGAAATAAAATTCCAAAACGAAAATAATCTCTAATAACTGATACAAGTCCACTTAACAAATCCATTAACATATAACTATGAAATAAAAAGACTTGAAGTAATCCTAAATTTGAAGGTTTCAAAAGTTAAGAGAATTTACTAAAGAAAAGCAATTTAGGTGAGAAAAATAGAATGCAAACACACCTAGGCTATACAGCTAAAATAAAAAATAAACACATTTATTATGGAAATTTAGAATTATATATACAATTTCAAGCTTTCTACGAGTACTAGAGGAGCAATGAGAAACATTGTAGATTATAATTTATTTAAAATAATTCCAATTAAAAAATTTTTTAGAAATTTGAAAAATGATGAAAGATTACCTGAAATTAAAAAAAATCCAGAAAAAATCCATCGAAAAATTAAATTTATATTTGGAAAATTTAATTTAAAGTTAAGTATTCAGAAATTGATAAAAATAGTTATCAAAGTCATGGAACAGCGAGAAAAATTACTGTAATTTATCGAAATTATTTGTGAATAATAAAATTTTTAAATCAAATTTAAGAAGATAAATCTTTTACACAATTTATATACTTGTTTCAAATGAATAACAACTATTATAATAAAATGAAAAAATCAATAACCTTATATTATAGAACATACTTACTCGTGTGATGATGTAATTTGTTTGAATACCAACCTTGACTATAGAAAGTAGACGAAAATAAATGTGACACACAAATACAATAAAATGTAAAAAATGCATACAAACTTTCAAAATTCAGAAATATTCAGATAAATAACAACTCTACATACTACCATATATTATAATTATATATTTTAAATTCAAGTTTAAAATTAATCTGACTAAATATATAGAAATAAATACAAAAAGTCTTAAATATCTATTCCTAAAATGCTTTATAGTCATTAAAATGACTGATGCAAAAATTTCACTGAATTTTTATTAGTTTGCAATATTCTTTATGTTATCAAGTTTGATTTACGCAAAGTCTTGTATTTTAAGATTTTATATTCCGCTGAAGCATGCTCAGATTTCAATAAAAATCAAAATATTTTTGAGAGAAATTAGAATATTAATTATAATGGGTTTGCATAAAAATGTGAAACGAAAATTTGGTGTTCCAAGCTTTTAAAATTAAAAATTAAAAATTGCTCTTGTTAAATTTTTGTCATTGATATTTTGTGATTGTTATAAAGAAAGTATAGTGTTGTGTATTTTTAATCAAGTGAATGTGCGGAATCAAAGTAAAGTTATATCCTAATAGAGTTATTTATAAACAAAACAATTTTAAAATACTAAATAAAACATTTTTTTAACTTCAAAAAATAAATACGGAAAAAATAATATTATGATTCATAAAATTTCTAAAAACTCTAAACTATATATTTTGAATTTAAGTATTGTCAGAAGTTGAACGGTCAAGATTTCATCACAAAATTAACATAATTAATAAAAAAGATATATAATTTATTATTTTTAATTGATACTTCAGAAAATGATATTTGATTGCAAAATAGCATTGTAATTTAATTAATTAATAATAATAATAATAATAATAATAATAATAATAATAATAATAATAATGACAATAATAATAATAATAATAATAATAATAATAATAATAATAATAATAATAATAATAATAATAATAATAATAATAATAATAATAATAAATATTATGTTAATAATAATAATAAATCAATTAATTAAGAAAGTGAAAAAAATTGCGAATAAAAATAATAAATGCTATCTAGAATCAATTTGATTAATACATCATAGGCAAATTATTACTGAGCCGAAAAATTGACAAGTAACCTATGAAGAATAAATAATTTTCATTTATATTTATTAAAAAGTTTCGTTATTGTCTAATTTGCCTTTGAACTAAGTGCAAATATGTTTTAATAAAAAAACGACAGTTTCAATTTGACACAAATCTTTATTGTGATTAAATGTTGAATTCCCGCTCGAAAACATTTTATGAATATATTAGGGATTATAAGATGAAGATAAATTTAATCTTTATGTTTTTTTACGATTTAATAGTTAATTAATATTTGATTGTTTTGTTTACAAGTACTATTATTATTTTTCTGCTACTTTAAATGATTTTTATAAATAGATATCAAAAAAATCAGAATTTCTTTTCTAAGTAGCGACAATTTATTTTTTTTGACATAGATTTTATTGAGTGTTAGTCAATCAATCTTATTAAATTTGTAAATATTAGTCCAATTATATGTTAGATAAATCATATTAATTAACTTTTTAAAAAATTCAAGGAGAATTATTTAAAAACTAATTCTTTCTAATTTAAAAACGTATGTATTTTTATTTCAAATACAGAGACTAGATTTTTGTTACGAAAAAATTTTATATTAAAGTTTTTTATTGGATATTCAATGCTATTTCTATTGGAACACAAGCTTTCAGCTTATTTGGATCTGATTGGAATCATGTAAGAAACTTGATTCTATTCGAAAAGAAACCCATTGGCTTTGCAACCAGACTCTGTAATCTGACGCTTCCGTGACTAGGTATAATAGATTTTGAACAATAATAGTAAATTCAAAAACTATTAAGGTCAAAATTAATTAATTAAATTTAAATACAGTAAAACCCCGCTTAACTCTGATCCGCTTAGCTCTGTTTAGGGTGCCATAGGGTTATTCCCCAAAATGCCACTCAGCGTTGGGCTTCCCCAAAATGCATTGCTTCTTCCCTGCGGTGTTACACAAACGTATTTTTATTGTTTCAAACATTTGTTGTCGTTATTGTAAGTAATACAGTAAGTAATACAGTATTTAACTATATAATTAAAAATTTAATATACTGCCAAATATTAGATTCATTATTGAACTAAAATTATAAATTCTTCAACTTTTCTCTGAGTGACATTTTTACCTTTTGTAGATAGAATGCTTGTAATTAATCAATAACTTATCTTTGAGTCCACACGGTTTGAAAGGGTAAATATTAAAACTAAAAATTATAAATAATTAATTTTGAATAATCTAATAATAGTAAAGAATTCTCAAACTAAAATGTTTTAAAAACTTAAGTATTTTTAAAAACATTTTAATTTGTTTTACTAATAAACATTATCTACTAATGGACGTTTGAACTTGATCTAATATTGTTGTTTTTCAGTAACTTTATCTGATTAATGTTTCAAAGTATCTCAATTGCATACTTTACATCACATATTGCTGAAGAATTATTTTAATATTTTTTACTATAAACTGCCTGTTGTGGTTGTTATTTGAAAATTATTTGAAAAAGTAAAAAATACCTTGAAAATAGTCGATAAAAATGAAGTGACTAGAATTGAACGGTGTAAAATGCAAAATTAATAAAAATCAATAAACTATTAAATTCGAGGACGTTTTTTGTTTTTCACCTCCGATTTCTTTTTATTTATAAAAGACATTGAATTTTCTACAAACTTTGACTATAAATCAGATTTATTTATGGTATTCATAGAGGTGAAAAACAAAAAAAGTCCTTATAATATTATTATGGCTGACGCCCATCACCGAATATTAAATTTAAATTTAAAAATCGGATCAGATATATATAAGACAAATGGAAAGATCTTGGTCACAACGAATTTACCATAATACGTTTAGAAAGAGTCTAAAAGCAAAGAAATGAATTTAGGAAAGAGATTATCGTAACAGCATGATTAATGGGAAGAAGTGGAAGAATTTTATCATTAAAAAGCGCATGCTAGAATAATTCATTATTTTTTAACGACGAGATCATGAAATAAAAACGCAATTTGGTTTTGGAAATTATTTTTACTATGTAAGGCAAGTGAAAATTAAAAACCCTTGTCATTCTGTCACAGGTAGTGAAACTGCAACCAAGAATATGTTCTGGGAAATAAAATTAAATAACTATTTGAAATAAGGTTAACAGAAGAACTAGAGAGAACAAAGAATCAAATTAAATCGAAACAAAATTGGAATGCCAGAAATGTGATTGTTATAAAGAAGTGCCTTGAATCAAGACAGTCAGGTTAAATATTAATTTGAATGGTGGAAAATCTGCGTTAAACTATTTTGAACATCGTATGTTGATTTCGTCCATGGATAGTAAAGCATTCTCTTCATTCTCTTTCATATTGTCTTTGCTGTTCTAAATAAGTTTTCATCTAAACCGTCACTTTTGGTTAATATATAGCTGTAGAGATTTCTATATTCCCATTCTATTACGGAATTCTGAAAAAAACTTTAATTAAAATTAGTACAGCAATCAAAATAATTTTTTTTTCTTGCATTCAGAATTTTAGACATCATTAAGTGAATAATTCTCTTGCTGACTGTCTTTACTTTTGTTATTCTTATCAGTATTAGGCATTAATAATTCCAAATATACACTTAAATCATTTTTTCGATGTTGAGTGGTCTCTATATATCTATACCAATTATACGATAGACCTTAGTAGCCATTATATGACAGTTGCCAATGAAATGTGGTATCATATTTTAATTTACCCCTTAGTCTAACCTTATTACTTTCAAATCTTGATTTTTAAAGTATTTCAATGTGAAAAATCCAAATATTTTTATACTTTTTAAGTCATTCTAAGAAACCCAATCACCAATTACTTGCATTCATTTTTCAGCCTCTTTAGTTTTTATGTCGACAGATCTTCATATTCAAGAGTCTTTAAGCCCATTTTAGTAATCATTTCTTGTTGATCTTTTCTCATCTCTTTGAGCCGCCACTATGTGAACTTTTTTTATGAGTCCATCAAAAGATTTATTATTTCAATAACACAATTATTTAACTCATTAAATATTTCAGTTGCAGATTACGCAATGTGCAATAAAATCTATTTCGCACATTTTATGCAATATTCTAAACACTATTGTAGACTTTAACTTTTGATTTAATCTGTTATTCAATACCACTTTTCGCAAATTTTTCAAATAATTATTATTTACATAATTTTCATTTTACATCGACCTTTGATAACCCCTGGCTCACCAAATATTTTTTGTTATTAAGCCGTTTCAGAAGAAATCAAACTGTAATTTGACTCCTCGTTTTCTTATATTAAAACAACAAACTTGATTCAACTCTTTATTACATTTGGTAAGCAATAATTGGAACTAGGAGCAGATTTTCAAAGAAAAAATGCTTCCAACTATTTTCTTTCGAATGTAATTTTTAAGTAAATAACTAAATAAATTTGGCAACGATTTAAATAAAAGATAACGCCAATAAAAAACACTTCATACGATATATTTCGACATTTTAAATTAGTTAAAAGTATTTGAATATTTTTTAAATGTTTATTTATTAGAAAATTAAATTAATATAAAAAAATAATTTGTTTAAATTAAAAGTTAATTCATAATATTTTTAGTTGGTTTTGTGTACCTGAAGATGACAGTTATACTGTCGAAATATATCGTACGAAGAGTTTTTTATTGGCTTTATCTTTTAATATGATTTTTATTTATTAATTAACTAGCTGGCATTTTGTAACTAAATTTTCTAAGGACCCCATCAATTTATAATTACTAAATAAGTATATCACATTTAATTTAACACTTGCTTTTATATTTCTCTGAAAAATGTAGATTTTTAGAATTTTCAATTATTATTCATTTAAAGTTGTTTTTAGAATTTTTAATTGTTATAGAATGTTATAAGAAAACAGATCAATGGTGAACAAAAAATAAGCGATTATACTACAACACAAATTGCAATTTCATTTTTTTGTTAAAACTTAATTATCGTTAATCTGTTATGTGTAACAAATAATGTTTTCAATAACACTTTTTATTTAATGATTTAATTAAATTTTTTATTAATTTTTGTGTCTTAAACCAATAGCATGTCGACCACCTTTACTTCATTACTTTTTTATTCAATTTATTTTATTATCAACATTTATTCAAATAATTTTAATATGAAATCTATTGATTTTTTTTCTATCATGTAATTTTATAATTATAATTAATCAATTTTGTTTTAATCCTTATGATATAATTTAAAAATATATTTAAACAAGATCAGTAAAGAAATTTAATTAATTCTAAAGTTTCAAATAAAAACAAATGGAAGAAATCTTATCAATTTCTCTAGGATTGAATTTTGATATAATTTCACGAAAATTAAAACAAATTAAAATTATAAAAAATCAATGACTGTTTTAAAACAAATCAATGATCTTTAGAATTTGAGATGTGCTCCAAAGCAGCTGTTAAGCTGATATTTAATTGATATATTTGCTAAGAAAATCAGGATTTAAATTAACTCATATGATTAAAATTATTTTTAATACAAAAATAAAAAAAATAACAAAAACCGTTGTACATTTTTTAATTACATTTTTCTGATAAATCCCTTTGAAATAAAATCAATCTCATCGTTATTATATTTTACAAAGGTATCTACAAAGGGCATTATTTTGTTTAAACCCACAATTGACCTAGAGGATTACTTATGCATATTCCCAGACAGCCATAGTGGAATATGAATCTGAACAGAGTTTGTTTCGACTTCAAAGTAAATAAACATAATGAAAAATATTTATTGAATGCATTTTAAAAATTAGTGCAATTCATATTATAACATAATTTTTTTAAATTTAATTACAAATATTTAAACAAATTACTCAATAATTTCAAAATAAATATTAAATTAAATTAACATAAATCAAATAACATTTTCATTCTATACATTAAAAAAAGAATGATATATTTTAAATAAAAACACTAGAACATCACATAAATGAAATATATTTCCAGGAAATTATCCTCATCGTCAGTATGCCATCATAAAATGTGTCAAATTTTATATATTCGAAAACAGTAATTATTTATTATTCATCAGTTAATGAATAAATTAAATAATCTTAATATATGATTAGGAGGTTCAAGGAGGTTTAATATAAAGATTTGTCTTATTGTATTCTCTTAAAACCAAACTTTGCAAACTTATTTAATGTCCAATGCAACAGGATAAGTGTATAACAGTGTTAATTTGACACTTTTTTTACACTTACCTGGTACTCAGAGAAATCTGAGCGCCTCCCACATAGTACTGATGAGAGCTATTAGCTCAAAACTAGTATACTATAGGGAAATGTACTGGATATCACTTAATTAATCGTATATTCCTTGAATATAATCAGACATAGTGATCAATGAAACTAAGTTAAAACTTTTTCTAAGTCTAAAAGTACCAATTTTTCTGAGACAAAGACAATCACTCATTCAAGGTCATTGGATGAGTCATAATAATTTTTCAGGGTAATTTAAAAATTTTTTACCTTGAACGGTTACAACAATTGAGTTAGCCATTTTAAAAACACTAAAAACTAATATTATTATTAAAATTTCTTTAATCATTTTCAAATCTATATAAATTAATATTTATTGTTTATAGCTAAAAGTTTATGTGTGTATGTGTTTAACTTCCCATTTGTTTAAATTAGTATAAAACTTGCTGATATTTACAATTTAATTATTATAATGGATGTCATTTTACCGAGCGCAGTTCAAGTTATAAACGAAATTAAACATTGTGGTAATTAATTATTATTATTATTATTTTACTTGTTTTGTGGATGATTATTTTAAAGTTATCAAAAAACGTATTATCCAGATATACATGAAATATTGAAGGATAAGCCAGCATCAATGATTCCAGACTTGGTCTTTAATCATACATCTATATGGATATTTTCCGTAATCGATGAGTTCCTATAGGACGTCAAACCAAACAAAATTTTAAAGGATATGGAACCTGAATATCCATGTGGTGATGGATGTCATTGCTGCGCTGCCCGATATCGGAAGTATGTGGAATGAGCTTTGAATAAAGCTCTTCGACAATATTACTATAGTCAAATTATTTCTTTTAATAAAAGTTTTTGTTGTTAATAACCTTGTTTTTATATAATAATAATAATAATAATAATAATAATAGTTAGTACTAATAATAATAGAAATAATAATAAATAGTAATAATAATAAGTAATAGAATAATAATAATAAAAAACATTAATAAGTATAACACTACTTATAACATTAAGTAGTAAATTATATTTAAAAATTATTATGACTTATCCAATGACCTTGAATGAGTCATGGTCTTTGTCTCAGAAAAAATTTGTACTTTTAGACTTAGAAAAATTTTTACCCTGGGGAGTTTCCAGCGGTGACATAACCATCTACTGCTATGTTTCTCAATCTGTAATATCATCAAATATGTTTAGTAATAAATTTCAAACCCTAATACATTTAGTACCTGATCTAGTTGTATGTTTTCATGTAATAGGTGTAATGCCATATACATTGGAGTCCATGAATATAATGTTTATTGCCTTTCATATCATGTGCATGTGGAATTTTATTATAAATTCCAAATCAATAATTAAACATAATTATTAATAATTTAAGAAAGCTAAATGAAATTTTATAATATTATATAAATACACGAAAAGAAATATTGTTAGCAAAAATAATATTATGGAAGGATATTATTCCATGGATTTGCTATGCTTGGAAGGATATTAATTTTCTAATATTGTTTTCGGAATACTAAATTTTTGTAAAGTTAATATGTTATTGTTGTCTTGTTATTATAATATGATTTAATTGTATACAAACACATTGACGCATTCAGTAAAATTAACCCCAGTGGTTTAGATACACATTTTACAGGTGACTCGACTGAGCTCTTCAGCTATTTCCACAACAAAGGAACATAGCCTATCGAAAGATCTTAGTAATATTATTGAACATTGGAAAATTTATAAAAAAATAAACAACTAATTTAAAAGATTTAATATTTTTAATAAAAACTTTAATAATGTATGGTAAAGTAATTTAAGTGAGCCATTGACAATTACATCACATTCCTTTACAATCAATATTTAATCAGCAAAGAATTTATTGAGATTATTTAATTTATCTATTTAATCATAACTATTACATAATTAATGTTTCTATATATAAGACTTTGATGGGAGATTGATGATGAGGATAATTTCCTGGAAATATACTGTTCCATTTTAAAACATCTTCAAATTAATAAAGAACAAAAAGAATTATTTATTTTATAAACAAGCACTGACATTTAAAAAAAAATTTAATTTGCTGAATTGATACAACGCCATAATTTGTGTTTTAATTTTATAATAAAATAAAAGAATACAGTAATAAAATAAAAAATTGTTTCAAAAATAAAGATCTTACACAAAGTTTTATAAAAAGAATTCTCATGCTTTTGTTAAAGAGAACTATCAACGATTTCCTCATTATGCAATACTATGATTGGCAACTACTGTGCCGCGGCCAATGGAAGATCCATGACAGTGATCTCCTTTTTAATTGTTAAACTATTTATAATTATTATGTATATACATTACATTTTAATAGAATTATTGTGTTGGGGTTAACAAAATGCGCAAAAGTAAAATGGAAAATCAATAAAAACATTGATATTAGAAATAATTATTAAAAAGGCAAAATCAATTAAAATTTTAAAATAAATATTTATACGGGGAAACGGGTATAGGCTGATACCAAATGACGAGACAAATCCAAATATAATAAAATTAAATCGATTGGGTGTCCCCCAGAAGGAAATATTTAATAAAAATAGAAATTAATGTAAAATTAATGGGCTAATGGGAAGTCCGACCCAACAGAAAACCCGAATAGTGTGAGAAACCCGGAACGTCAACAAATTTTCTAATTACGGAAAACGAAATTGGTTGACGAAGGAAACCCGGGATAAAAGATGAACCCGTCGCCAAAATAATTATTGTAAACAAATGGAAATCCCGGGACCCCAGAAATAACTAATTTGGTATTGAACAGAGAGATGTCAAAAACACCAAAATCATTTTAGTTTGCGGGTGACTTGGTTAGCGAGATGAGTATAAAAGGAAAAGGCAGATAAACAAAATTGCCAGTTGGTCGAAGAGAATATTTCAGAGAGCGGAGCAAAGGAGGTAATAAGCTTAAAGATAAATCAATCAGCCAAACAAATTAAATCGATTTTTGTGAAAGTTGTGAATAAAGTTGTGATATATAAATTGGAAATAAATCTTATTGTGTTGGGTTAATTGAATTGATTAAAGAAGGACACCAAGGAGTCAGACCTAAGCACCAACTTTCTATATAAAAGCCCAACAATTATACGAGCAGTCTTAATTACAATACAACTTCATATGACACTTAATAAACTGTCACATTAATGGATAAATAAAAGCATTTAGTGAATGTAAAAAAAGATTGAATGAAGGCAATAGGTCAATAAAACCAAATGACGAAGAATTGTCTTTTAAAGGAGAGTTTAATGATGAATTTTTCCTGAAAATGGACGTAAAATTCCACAAAAGTTATGTAGAACTTTATCGTCAAAAATGTATATTTTATTCAATTAATTTTAAATTAATTAATTTATAAATAATTAATTTATAAACGTGCTATCAGTATGACTTGTCTCCTTGATTTAATTGTATTTCATTTTATTATTAATTTCCAAAAAAGACATAATTTTTTCAGGTATTAAATTTCTGATTTTCATTTAGCACGGAAATACGATGCAAAACGTATATAAACAAATTAATTAAACGTCATAAAATTTTTGAAAATTCATATTTATTATAATAGACATTTTCTAAAATGAAAAATCTTATAATAAACATTTTATGTTGACATAAAATTTTTATAAGAATTTATTTCTGAATTTTAATTTTCTTGTTTTTGATATTCGAATCTTTAGATTTCTTTATAAATTAATTACAAATTAAATTCAAATGCAAAGTAGTGAAAAATAAGAATTTAAATATATAAATAAATAAATAATTAAATAAATTTGGCAACGATTAAATTAAAAGAAAACGCCAATAAAAAACTCTTCGTACGATATTTTTTGACAGTTTAACTGACATTTTCAAGCACAAAAAACCAACTAAAAATAATATGAATTAACTTAAAATTTAAACAAAATAATTTTTATATTAATTTAATATTCTAATAAATAAATACTTAAAAATATATATAAATACTTTCAGCTAATTTTTAGAAAAAATTTCTATATAATTATTATCTATATTATAATTTTAAAATAATAATGTAATATTTTATAAATTAAATAAAATTATTTTAATAATCTTAAAATTTAAATGTTTTTTAAAACAATACTTAAACATCAACTTATCACGATTTAACATACTCAAACTATTTAAAAACATTCAGAACATTCGTAGTCAGCACTTTGTACATTAATCTTTGGATCCAATGACCTTATCAGCAGTGCTTCACATATCACACGTTCCAAATAATTATTATAACTTTTCAACAAAATTCTAAAATCAGACATTCCTATTTCACTTTTACAGCCTCTATTGTGCTCACTAATATTGGTCAAACCCTTTAATCGACAATGCTCTAGAACTCGAGTACAGAGATGACGAGAAGTCTCTCGAATGTATGTGGCATTACACCCATTACATGTAAATTGATGAAGAGATCAGAACACAATCCAACCAGAGTTTTTGATTTATTAATAAACATATTGCGTACCTTAAACGAATTAGAGACGATCTTGTACTCTAAATTTCCCATCTGTTTACTTAACTTCCTCTTATAAATTGTAAAACCTTCCGAGTACGATAATACTAACACAAATTTAGGCTCATTCTTTTTATGTACATTTTTACTATTACTTAAATAAACATTCAATTCACATTCATTTTTCAAATTACTCTCAGACTCTCTGAAACAGAATTTATTTTGATTTTCACTACTGATTTCTTTTTTCATTTTCAAATGAATTTATTTTTCAAAAATATTTGACTAAGAATAAGTAAAGATATCGATATTTTTGGATATCTTTACTGATTCATTGTCAAATATTTTTTTTAAAATAATGTCATATATATATAATTTTTAATTATAAATAATACAGTTAACTTTGAATAAACCTGGCAAAATGTTCAAATATTTTCTTCCTCTTTTATAAAACGAGCCACGCTTATAGAAAGAAGAACAAAAATACTTTGAGAGATTAATATTATTTTATTGTTAAAATATTTTTGTAAATTTAATTTATTAATCCTACAATATTATCCAGTGGAGATTGAATAGTCTTAATCTCTTTTTTAGTTTCATTCTACGATTCTTAAAAACTCCTTAATTTTCCTAATCCGCTGCCACTTTTACCGTATTGAAACTACTTCGTGTTTCAATTTGTAAAACTATTTTCCCCATATTTAATTAATAATTTTCTTTCCAAAATAATTAATAAATCTTTTAAATTTTAATTATCGATTAAAATTTTTAAAATATCAATAAATATTTAGAATAAAAATTTCCTTTGTGTGCGTGTAAGTGTGTATATAAAAAATATATAATTTCCTTCAAATTAATATATAATTTCTGATAAAAATAAAACTAATGCCATAAATCACCAAAAAATAAAAACAATTTTTTTTCAAGTTCAGGATGGATGATTTTTCAGTAATTCCAGGACATTCTATCAAACCAGCGGGACATTTCTACAGATATCCTGTTTCACATGGACTTTGTACTTATAAATGATGATATTTCTTCTGGTCCGATGATTATATGCATGATAAAATATTCTCCTAATAGGTTACGGGAAAGATAATTATCTTTATAAAATATTTTAATTTAAATAAATATTTTTCTCCATGAAATATAAATTAGGGCAATCAAAAACTAATCCATATATAAATAAAAAAAAATTAGCCTCATCTCTAACATTGTCACTAAAATTTTTCTATTCTGATAGTATTTAATTTCCGATTTTTAGGAACCAAAAACGTAAGTTGAAGACAAATATTCGCAAAATAATAAACCGAAAACACGAGACAACATTGAATAAAAACATGTAAAACTCTCATTGTTCTCAAACTTGGGTTATAAAATTCTCTTGACATAAAATTTCGTGAACTGAATTCTTCTGACACTTTTTATGGTCAATTTGTTTGAAATCTGGTTTGTTGTTGATATTGGTATATTGGGACCTCCCCGTCCTATCGACAGTTGATCGCCATGTATTTTCATAGATCAAACTAAAATTTCTTGTTGTTATACAAATTCGACATTTTATTAAATCCAGCAGCTTTCTCCGAAAATATGGCAGGCTAGTGACATAGACAAAAAAATTGAACACCGAATCCAATATCACCAAAGTATTTCCAGCATTTGAAAGTATTTCAAGGGTTTCGCGTTTAGTGAAATCGTAATTGAGAAAATTGTTCAAGTTCATTATGAAGGAACTTATCAAATTTGGCAGTTCACATAGAGAAAAAATAATCGCCAACAATAGCACGGTCCGAATTGCCACTTTTTGGTTTCGTTGACTAACCGGGTTTGAAAGTAGCTGATCGGAATGAAATCGTCCAAGGACTATTATCATGATCACGGTGGAGGTTATGACGGACACCCAAGGAATACCGGTTTGTAAGATGAAATATATTATCAAAAACACACTCGTAGTTTTTGAACTGAAAAAGTTACTCTCCGTCACATAATATTGGGAACTGATGCAAATTGTCACCGCAAAATCTAAATGTCGTAAAATACTAAAGACTATAGCAACAAATGTCGTAAAAAAGTAAATAAAATAAATCATCGAATGCCGAAATAATCGACGACTCTTCAATGGATACAAAACGGCTTCGGTTCTTGACATTGAAATGATAAGATTGCACCAGTTTCGGGCGGAAATGAAAACGTGTAAAATGACCATTGTAGCGGCGGAAATTCTCGGCGCAATATATAAATGCCAATACGATGGAGTTTCGTTTAGGAAATATTTTGCTGACAAAAACTCAAGAGATATGAAATTCAATATGAGAAAACTGTGAAACAAAGTTTCCGAAATCGACAGCAGAATCAAAGTCACCCGCATCATTGAAAGTTTTGGTTGATGCCAGAATACGAACAGTGAAAACGAATTTAGAATCAGTGCAATTATGGATAAGCATAAAAAGTTTATCTGAATCGCATTCAGAACCGGTTTCTCTTGAGAGATTTGGGGTTTTGAACAATTCCTATCGGAATAAATCACAATGACTTCTTTGAGAGTGAAAATGTACTCAGTTAAATTGGTTTTCATTAAAATACTCTATGGACTATTCACCAAAAAAGAAATGCAAATTTGCCGATGAGTTTTTTGTGAAAATTTGGTAAAATATTTGAAAAGTTTCATGTTTTCTCCAGCAGCCAATCAGATTTATTGAAAGCAAATGAACGAATCAAAATGAAATAAAATTTATCTCGAAAGAATTTTTTTTTGTCGACTTTTGCAAATTCATGTGAAAACAAAATTATTTTTTATATGCATTTTAAAATGGTTTTTGCTATTTATTAATTTTTTTTCTTATTTTTAAAATATTGTAGTGAAAAATAAGATTTTATAAATGATTATTAAAACAGGCAGTAACTAAAACACGGAAAAGGCCAAACATCTTCCAAGGTACTCCAAAATTTAGGGAATTTAGCTAGCTTTCTGTCGTTTAATATATATTTATATTTTAAATAAAATCATGAGATCTTTATTTTCATTTATTTTCTGTTTTAATTTTCTTTTCATTCGCCATAGATCGTATATAAATTCAGTTATTTACTTTCTGATAAGTAGGTAGTTGTCTGCACTCCATATCCAATGTAAAATAATCGTTGCTCACAATTTTGAAGTCAAATGAACATGAAATCCTCAACTATAGCTAGATTTATTTTGGGAGACTCCTTAATTTTTTGCGATATAAGTACAGTTTTTTTCCCGTAACTTTTTAAATTTATTTTTAAATCGACAATTACGTAATTTTAAAAAATCTTTTAACAGATGGTTTTGTTATTAATTTTGATATTCTTTAGGAATTGTCTTTAGGAATAAAATATTTAGACTTACAAAATATTTTATTAATAAAGTTCATATTAAACCATCATTAATTTCAGGTAGTTTACTAAAATTGGTTTTGTTGCCATATGTTAAGAGTTTATGGAAAGAATTACAAAGGCTTATACGCTTTGTTTGTACCGTTTTTTAAATTTTTGAAAGTCTTGCCATGCAAAATGAGGAATGTCTGATTTTAGAATTTTGTTGAAAAGTTTTAATAATTATTGAGAACGTGTGATATGTGAAGCATTGCTGATAAGGTCATTGGATCCAAAGATTAATGTGCAGAGTGCTGTGACTACGAATGTTTTGAATGTTTTTAAATAGTTTACGTATGTTAAATCTTGTTTGTTTTTTTTAATATTATTAAAATAATTGAAAACTTTAAATTACATTAATTTTTTAAAAATTATAATATAAGTGAAAATTTAAAATTTAAAATTAATTAAAAGTGAATTGAATATATTTTATAAATATTTATTTATTACAAAATTAAATAAATAAAAAAATAATTTGTTTAAATTAAATGTTAATTCATAATATTTTTAGTTGGTTTTGAGTACCTGAAGATGATAGTTATGCTATCGAAATAATTCGTACGAAAAGTTTTTTATTGGCGTTATCTTTTAATTAAATCGTTGCCAAATTTATTTAATTATTTATTTATAAATCACACAAAATATTGTTGAAGTTATTTTTAGCAAGTGTATTTGTTAGTATGTTGGTACATATTTCCCGATAAACTTTAGTTACTTTTATCACAATATTTAAATTAAGTTGTAGAAATATCCAATAAATAAATAACATAGTTTCTTAACCTCGTCACTTTGTACCTATAGTTCATGCATCCTTTCAGTAAAAACTACAAAACCATCCAATTTCCACAGATATTTCTAAATCTACGTCAACACTGTAACTGAATATACAGCATATCTAAGTCAAGATTCACACAATCATAAAATGTAATTTAATTTTATCTTTTACCAATACAAAATCACCCTCTGTTATTTTTTGACTAAGGCTTGTTGATGTCGTAATACAAAAACTCTGTCTTTTTATCGAATTTAACATAATGCTTGATAACAAAAGAATGCCGCCGTTTAAAATAGTTAAATATCTCCATGTCTTGTAGTAACTCTATTGGTTTTTCTAGTGTCGTTAACGTTGGCTTCCAAGACATACCAAGGATACATAAAATGGTTCAGGTGTTCCAATCTATTGCGAGCAATTGATGCGGGAAATAATCAACAAGTAAAAAACGTCTAATTATAAATAAATCATGATGTAATTTAATTCAAATTATATTCAGTTTAAGATCATTGGAACTTTAAGATTAATGGAAAAAACATATGAGAATATCTCTTTATTATTGAAAATATCCTTTTTAAATTCAGAAATAATTAACGGTAATAAATTTATTATCCGCACTGATTTTTAAAGAATCATTAATAAATTGAGAAGAATCGATAAATTTCGTTGTTATTCCATCTATTCTTGTAAATAAACTTTAATATTCCATTTATATTCCATGATTTAAATTTACTTATACCAAATTTGTGAATATAGTAAATATCATATCCTCTCAAAGTATGAAAAATAAACAGTAAAACTGGTTTAATTATGCGAGAAAGATTACAAAATCAACAACCGCACCAGAAAATTTCCAAAAAATGGCCATGACCTCTTGCAGAATTTAATGTTGTTTTCTTACACTATTAGCAGTTTGATTTAGTAAATTTAATACGTCGATTAAAAACTAAATTATAATAAATTCCAAACTTTATTCAAAAACACCTACAAACAAAACAATATTAAAACAACGATTTAAAGTTGTTTTTAATCATAAATGTTTTTTAGTATTTCTTTTGAGGATATTTCGGCAAGCATGAATTAATAATTGAATAGGGAATATTAATACACAAACATTCAATAAATATTTGATATATTTAAATTACCAACATTCCTAAATATTAATTTTACAATCAAGCAATTTCATCATTCCATAATTTAACTTTTAAACTTACTTAAATTTATCATTATAATTTTATTAAAATTCGTTACATATTTTAATCCGAGAATTAACTCTTCGATTTAATTATCCTCACATACACAATTAACAATTTACTACTGAAGTAAAGGTTGTTTAATCAGCCATTAAAGATAACTTCCTTTTATAATTTATTATTAAAATATGAAACAACTGTTTGTTCACCAATTTATTCAATTAAAAACAATTATTATAAAACCTAAATCAGATGAGATTGGTAAATCTTTCTGAAAATAATTTATGTATTTATACAAAATTGTAATAAATTCAGCATAAATGACAATAGGAGGAGTGACAGTCTTTGACCAATCTTTAAAACTTAGAAATTTAACCTCAGGTAATGTATTGAGAAAAGTTTCTAACAGATTTTTGTAGAGCATATCCTTGTGTTTTGTTAAAGATTGTTTAAGATTTCGAAATCATTTAAACATATTAGACAAAGATTACTACAAATCCTAAAATCACTTACATTCAAATTGCTACAATTCTAAAGCCTATCAAGACTGTAAAACCTATGCAATGATACTGTCATCACCTTTTAGAAAATTTAAATTAAATTGTTGGGCTTCTATATAGAAAGTCGGTGCTTAGGTCTGACTCATTGGTGTCCTTCTTTAATCAATTCAATTAACCCAACACAATAAGATTTATTTCCAATTTATATATCACAACTTTATTCACAATTTTCACAAAAATCGATTCAATTCACAATACTCTACACAATTACTCTGCACGATTTCACAATATTTCAATGCGTAGGGATACGTCTTCCAAAGGGAGATACCCTGCCTGGTGCGCAAGAATTTAATTTGTTTGGCTGGTTTATTTATCTTTAAGCTTATTACCTCCTTTAATCCGCTCTCTGAAATACTCTTTTCGACCAACTGGCAATTTTGTTGATCTGCCTTTTCTTTTTATACTCATCTCGTAAATCAAGTCACCCGCTAACTAAATTGGTTTTGTAATTTTTGACATCTCTCTGTCCAAAACCAAATTAGTTATTTCTTGGCTCCCGGGGTTTCCATTTGTTTACAATAATTATTTTGGTAGCGGGTTCCTCTTTTATCCCGGGTATCCTTCGTCAACCAATTTCGTTTTCCATAATAAGAAAATTTGTTGACGTTCCGGGTTTCTCACACTGTTCTGGTTTTCTGTTGGCTCGGACTTTCCATTAGCTCGGGTTTCCCATTGGCCAATTAATTTTTAATTAATTTCTATTTTTATTAAATGTTTCTTCTGGAGACCCCCAATCGATTTAACTTTATTATATTTGGATTTGTCTCGTCATTTGTCATCCGCCCATACCCGTTTCCCCGTATAAATATTTATTTTAAAATCTTAATTGATTTTCCGTTTTAATTATTATTTCGAATATCAATGTTTTTATTGATTTTCCATTTTGCTTTTATGAATTTTGTTAACCCCAACAAAATGTTGTGTTCCAATTAACTTTAGATCTATAAATGATATCAGCATATGGATGTTTCATAACTTCTTCGGTAATTCTGACATTATTTTATTTATTCCAAACAAAATTAAAACATTTGTTATTAAACTGGTATTTTGGGCTTTAAATTGAGGAATATTATATAAACCCGTAGGAAGATCCGCTGTGTCAAATTTAGGTCGAAAGTATTAATATTATATAGTTTAGATCTATTGTTAATAATATCATTATATTGTAAAATGGATAAAATACAATGTAGGAAGTATTTATGCCTGTATTGCTTTTACATATAGGTGCAACTTTTATTTAATAAAGTTTGACGTACTGCATTATAACCATAGGTACTCAATCTGGTTATTTGTAAATATTTTATTATAATAAAACTTATATATTCAATTTTATTTATTGACCAGTTGTTCTGCTTTTCATTAATTTTAATTATTTTTTGTTTATTTAATAAAGTAATTGTAGTTTATCTTTTTAAATTTATTTTTTAAACAAAATTGAATTTTTGTTGAACCCATTTCGGATGCAACCTTTTCTCATTCATTTATTAGTTGAGTCGGGATCGAAACTGTTTTTAAATTTAAGCATGAAACATCAATTTTAATTATTGCATGTGTTTTATTTAAATCGAAATAAAATTATTATTAATTAGATATGAATTGATTATTAAAAGCATGTTCGAGATTTGATGTATTATTTTTTCATTTTTTATTTACAGTTTGAATATTATTAGTGAGAAGATTGTTAGTTGGAACATTTTATTTTTAAAAAAGTAAAAAAGGTATTTTTTAAGTAAATTATATTGATTAAAATGATTTGATGTTGTTCGTTAAACCAAATATATTTTACTGCCTCCAGGAAATGGGCATAGCTACCATATAGCAAGAATAGGGACCGTCTAGGGACCCATGTAGACAGGGTTCCTTTCCCAGGGCCCACTCTTTGTTCCAAAACCTATAAGCCTATTAATTTTAAATAAACTTTATTACTTTAAATTATTCATATAAAATTATACAAAATTGGATTTCGTTTTGTATATATTATTGAATTTCTAAAGGAAATAGATTAAAATAACGTAGTCGTAAACATGCATCAAAAATTAAATTATGAATAAATTATTTTTTATGACAAGTTATTTTGTTAAACAAAGTAGACCAATTAGGAACTGGGGGCTCAGAGCAGGTGGCCCATCACTGATTGTTGCTTCAGGGTCTTACACAAGTAAATGTTTCTATTTGTTAGTATTATATGTGTTAATAAATTTTATTTATGTACTCATTTGTTAAAACAGAGTAGTGAGTTTCAACTTCAGATACATTTTCTATTATCTATGATTAGTATAACCTATTGGGATTTCTCAAACGGCTATGCTTATATTGTTAAACCCAAATGCGTCCCTTTTAAGACTAAATCATGGACACCGCTCCATATAAATATTTCTTATGTGGTCAAGATATCGCAATTACCGCTCTGACATTTGGAGCATGATTACGATCAGTAAGTCTAAGAAATACGATTTTGACCCCTCAGTTTGTATCTAGAACTCAAGTACCAACCCGACTTCATATCAATGCGTTGATATTGATACTTTGCAATTTGCAGGTTACTGTTAGACTATGTATATTGTGAAAATGTAAAAAAGTACTGATTGTCTTTCAAAGAAAATTAAATTCATTAGTTGATTAACTAATTACAAATATCTATTGTCACATTTTTTACGCCATTTCCCACTGGAAAAAATAACTTTTGGATTTACTAAATTTTTAATAAATTCTTAATTCATTTTCGTACATCGTTACGTAAACACAAAAATGTTAATCAAACATTGAGGTTCTTACTGATGAAGTTATTTAATATCTAATTAACAATAACATAAATCTTTCCTTTTCGAATAAATTAATCTTAATTTGTAATTTGTTTTTCTTTAAAATTATTGTCACCGTTTTATTTGTCTCTGCTTAATATCAAACTTTTAATCACCACTTTACCGATAAGCATTCTTTTGTTTTAATGCCGACCCGCCATGCTAATCTTGAAATTCATTCAGTATAAATTTTTCAACAATCCTTCATAATTGAATTAAGTCTCCCATTTATTTTTTTGATTTAATTATTTTTTTGTTTTCTTTTTTTAGAAATTTTTAATTTAATTTTTTAAATATTTTTTAAATATATTTTTGATTATATGATATTTGAATTTCATTTAGATTAATTAATATTTGTCTAATTGATCAAAATATTAATTAATTATAATTAAAAAAATAAAATATTTTTCAACACCAACTAAATTACTAGTCTTTTGTTCGTTTGTAAAATCTGACAAAGTCCGTAAAATGTAAATATTTAGTTCTTTATGAAATTGCAACAGTATTTTCAAAACAAGACAATTGTAAGTTTTCAGATCTCGTATTGGACCTCTTGAAATGGTCGAAAGATTCCTTATAAAAATAAGAAATTTTACAGTTTATAGCCAATATTAGAGACTATCAAATTTTAAAATTTATTTAAAATTAAAAAATAATTCGTTGAAAGTTATTTTGATTATTTTTTTTCCATTGTCTGATTTATTACTATCTTGCCTCGTTGCTTTATTACATCTTATTAATTTAATATCGAATTTAAATAAACAAAAAAATAATAACTATAAATTTTAGTTTATGAAATTAACAAATCAACCCGTTATTGTTCAGATTTTTAATTTACCGCGTAACTGAATTTATATGTGATTTTTTATAAAATGAAACTTTGTTGTATGAGCATAACAAAAATCTGATATAGTAGTTAACCTGTTACAGTCTCTGATGCTTTTTGACAATTGCCGACAATAGCCCAAATAAAATTCCATTTTCACTTTAAGTGCTTGCTTTAAAATTTCCCACAAATAAAAATATGTTTTGTATTATTGGAGACTGGATATAAACAAAATAACACCCTTTTTCCTCTTCTGCCAAACACACACGTACACAAATGCACACAAACACAAAAATGAAAGTTCTGTTAGTAATAAAAGTCACTTAATAAAAGCCACGTACAATTTGACAATGTACTTCATGAATTTGTTTTTGACTTGTTTCTTTACACACTTCACACCAACGCTGAAGGTTTTCAATGTCGTTTGATTATAGTTTCCTGCGCTTTTCACACTTCGATTGAAACGAAAGAGTGAATCGGAGCATGTTGTAAAGAGGAAAAAAAATTTCCGAAGAACTAATATCCGTCTGAAAGTTTCACTTCACATAAACTCAACCAACGATTTCAATATCACAATTGTTTTCTGTGTAGCACACTACATCAACACGACCAGAAGCCAATGCCATTACTTCTTAAATAATAATAATAATAATAATAATAATAATAATAATAATAATAATAATAAATAATAATAATAATAATAATAATAATAATAATAATAATAATAATAATAATAATAATAATAATAATAATAATAATAAAAATAATAATAATAATAATAATAATAACAATATTAATAATAATAATAATAATAATAATATTAATAAAATAATAATAATAATAATAATAATAATTATAATAATAATAATAATAATAGTAATTACAATAATAATAATTATTATTACACGATGTCTTAATTGAAACACTAATTGTTATATACATTGTTCTTTATGCTTTGATGATAAAATTGCACAAAAAACAATGAAAACGAATATTTACTGAAATAATAAAGTAAAACAAAAATGAAAACAAAACAATGATCACATCCAAAATTAGATGTTTAATGACATTTCAAGCAACAGAAATCGTTATAAAAATGTTTCTTATCCCGAGAGAAAATTTGTCACTAACATTAAAACAATTGTTTACTATTCCATTATTGTTATTTATCATATAGTTACAGTGACTTGGAATTCCATTGTCCAAATGTTGTTCATTAATTATTTCAGACGAATAAATGGCTAATTAATTGATATGACTGTTAAATGTGAATATTAATTGTCCTAGGCTATCTCATGTCGGATTTCAGTGAAAATTTACAAATTTGCAATTTAAATATCATCAAAAGAAATTAATTTCATTTTTTAATGTTTACTTGAATTTTAGTTTTGTTGTCTTTATTTTGTTTCCTCATTCAAGCTTACCGGATATACTGTATAAGCTTAATACGGAAAATTTAGAGTCAAATATCAGATTGAAAATCCTAATTTCTCACATCTATCAACCAACAAAAGTTTTTTCTCGAGATAAATTAAAAGTTTTTATTCATGATTATAGTTTTTAACAATTATTATTGCAGATGTGTCACTAGTTTCTGAAAGATTTAAATTAACTCTTCCTGTGTTAAAATGGTTCTAGGACGTTTCATCGGGAGACTATTCATCGGAGGACGATTCATCGGGTGGACGGTTCATCGGAGGACGGTCCAGCAGTAAATGAAAGCCTCGGCATGTCAAGTAATTATCCAGGACTCTACCGCCCATGATATCACGTATAAAAACCACCGTTACTTACTGAATAGAAGTAGGACGACGAAAATGTATAAAAGACACGATACTGTAGCTTAACGTTGTAGTTAAATTTTCGGTAAGCATACCCTTTGGGTTCCCTCTTATAGGCGGGTTCGAATCTCAAAAAGGAATTTTTTAATTAAACGATTAAAATTTATATTCCATGAATCATAGAAAACTTTTTTGAAAATTTGTCATGGAAGGAAAGAAAATTTTTTAATTATAATATATTAACCCTAACTAACCTTACACTGATTTTTTTTGGGGGGGGGGTTACCTATACTACAATTAACTAAAATATTTAAATAATATAAATAAATTATATATTTTTCCTGTGAATCGTCCTAATTATGAAACGTCCGCCGATGAACAATCCACCGATGAACCGTCCACCCGATGAATCGTCCGGATAACGTTAAAATATGGTTTAGGAATACTATACTACTTGTGAAACTATTTGCATGGGATATTTGGCCTGAAAAATAGCATTTAATGGTTTTTAGGCTTTTTTATCTAGGATTAATTTTTAGGCTTTTTAACAGTAGTCGATTTAATGGAATTTTTATTTATGGCTTCTTTATCGAGAACAAAAAATACCTCCTGACTATAGTGTGAGAACAAAATTAATGTATTTATAAAAAAATAATAAAAATTAATATCAAACGACTTAATTTAAACAAAATTATTTTATTTTAAAAAATAATTCAATTCACTTAAACAAAATTTTAAAAAGATTTAACCCCCACCTCAAAAAATATTTTTAGGGTGGGGTCTACAAAACCGAACAAATCTGAATAAACCGTCAAGATAAAAAAATTCAATTTTGATTTTGTTTTTGGTTTTGTTTTCCTTTTTTTCATATGAACTTATTAATTAAAAATGACATTGTCGTATTTCTTTGTTTAGTTTTATTGAGTTATTATTCTTCTCATCGATTTTCATTTCTTGTTCCTCAATTATTTTATTAAATATTTAATTTTTATTATCTAGGAATCCTTTACAAATTGGTGAGTCCTGGTGAGTGTCCAATAAAAATGTTTTGGGACAGCTGGGGTGCTTTTACATTTGTGATTTTATATTCTTGTATTTCAAATACAACAAGAAATTTCATAAATAATAACTATTACCAAATAAAGTTTATTAATAAAAATATATGATTTACCTCAAGCAAATAAGCAGTACACAGAAATTTTCTTAGTTACTAAATTTCCTAAAAAATATTTTGCTTTGGATTATATTAAATTTTTTAAAATCAATTTTTAATTAATTGATTTCAATAGTAAACTGACGATTTACTATATAAAGTATTGATTAATAATTAAAATTATGATTTTTTTCAAGAGATTATTGTCTGTCCTTTTCCACTTGAATAAACCAACGAAATTTACAACAAGTAACTATTTTTTATTTACAAATTTGATTTACATTAGAAAAAACTAAATACAAATTCCAGAGAAATAAAATTATGAAGAGTTCTACAATTTCAAGATAGTAACAAACATTACAAAGGCTTGACAAGAAATCATCAATTGTCAACTTTTAAAATATTAAAAAATGGTTTTAAAAAAATTTAAGTCGAAAATATATTTTACTTATAATTGAACAAGACAATTAGATTCATAAATAAATAATGGAAATTAAATAAGTTTGACAATAAAATTGTTGTTATATTTTACAAGTCGGTTAATCTCTGACTATTTTTTCTCATTTTGTCTCAACCTCAACAATATTGTAAATGTTTGTCAACAATTTGTTTTGAATTTTTTTAATTTTAACATAAAGTAGATTTCCCATTATTAAGAGTCGCAATAATTTTGATCATCAGAGATTTTTAATAATTTTTTAAAACCCGTAAATTACAGTAAAACTAATTATTCATCCAATTATATAATATTATGTAAGTACTAGATCATAAAGCTCATAAAATTGTGAACAGCAAATTTCTAATATTCGCGAATAACCGAAGAAAATAAACTATTTTGCGATATTACTTTAAATAAAATAGTATTTTCTGTTTTCAAGTTTGGTATTTATTTTCGAAATTTTCTTTGAAATATTATTTTGGTCCTTATTTCTCCAATTCCTGGCAATTTATTGTCCATAGTCTAACAAGTAAAAACTTTTAACTATAAAAATCTTAAAATTAAAATAAATTTTTAAAAATATTTGTTATTAAAGTAGCAAAAATCATATTTTCTTTACAGATTTCAATTGATTTAAAATTTTACAAGAATGTTATAAAAGCACTTAAAAACAATCATTCAAAAGCACTCATTTATTTTAACCGTCAAAATATTTCCCGTTTGAAATAGTAATAAATCCTTATTTGAAAAAAAATAATAAAATTCATAATAGTTTCTTTGTTAATATATTATGATTATTAAAATATGAAAATATTTTTAAAAATAAATTAATCTTATTTCAAAAATTAATATTAAATAATAAACCTTATTAGGCTTTTTATTGGCTTTTGTCAGAAGTCCAAAATATTCCACTGAAAAAGATTACGATTCAAAAATGAAAACATCTAAGAACTTAAAGAAAGATAAATAAAAATAATAAACTATTACCTCTATAAAAACTTTAAGTAATTTAAAATAAAGTATTTATTTTATTTTTATTTTAAATTTTATTTAATGAAATTTAAACCAATTAAAAGACAATTAATATAAATAAGAAATCAAGCGAGTATTTGAACATTAGAACAAAGCTTTTTTCTGCTAGAGTGATTGAATTATTTTATAATCGAAAGGTTTTTCATTCAATGCATATTTCGCAAATAGTTTTAAAAAATCTTTTTATTGTTTTTATACACCTGGTCTCTAAAATTCTTTTTCAGCGTATAGACATCTTAGCATAAGGAATTTGCGTACCACATCAATACACAACTTAAATTCATTTAATAAATTATTTAACTATTATTTATTTAATTAATTAATTAAATTATATTCTCACACCTTATTTTACTCAAGAATGTGTGCCCCAGGCAAATGCTCATAAAATAATCATTTTCAATAATTTTAATTTTCTCAATAACTCATAATGATCCAAATGCTCTCTCTACCACACACACACACACGCGCGCACACACACACACACACACACACACACACACACATATATATATATATATACGGTTTTACCAAATGCAATGAATTTAGAAATGATAATAATTACAAAAAATACATTATTCATAAAATCTCACTAATTTCTATTTTATTGGATAGAAAGAATAATATTTGCAGAAATAAAATTTATATATAAAGTCGTTCCAATAACTAATAATGATAGCAACATAAAGCTATACCTGGGTTTCATCAAGGTTTCTGATTGAATTAGTCTTGAAATCTCTAGTGTTGTCAAAAGATAATAATCTTCGTACAGCAATAAATTATTATTGAAAGATAATTATTTTTGACATAAATGATGAGATCTCAATTCTCCCTAGACGTTGAAGATGAAATAAATAAATTTAATTATGTTCAATGTAATATTTATTTTACCCAATTTTTTTTCAGAATAGAATTATTGTATATTGCATTGAGAATTCAATTTAAACGTTATTTAGTAAAATAAATGGATTCGTTCAACAAATTGTTTTTCCTAATAGGGAACCCAATAGCAAATTTGGCTAGATTTACAAATTGTTAGTACATGTAATATTCATATTCTGACATTGGTAATAATTGTTTCCCTAATTGCATCTTCTCTTACCAATTATTTGCATTTAAATCTGATAAAATGATTGTTATTATTATTATTATTATTATTATTATTTTTATTATTATTATTATTATTTTTATTATTATTATTATTATTTTTATAATTATTGCTATTTTTAGTATTATTATTATTATAATTATTATTATTATTATTATTATTATTATTATTATTATTATTATTATTATTATTATTATTATTATTATTACTATAACTGAGGGATATAATGAGAATTGTAAATATTTGTAGTGTATATGTGTATCAAATAATATTTGGCATATTCTCTGAATGTGAAGTGAGAGTGATTGAATGCGAATGTTATAAGCCTTGAATAATGTTTAAAATCAAGAGTCATTTAATCTTTTTATAATTGTTAAAAAAAGTCCTATAATAACAATATAAAAATTAATATCCGTAATGGTAGCTGAAATTAAATTCGATTTGCAAAAGATTCAAAAACACACGTGACTTCACATTTAATAAAACAAGTTATTTAATCCAGATCTAATTTCTGCCAATGGGTTTATTGAAATTGCTGACGAATGTCATATCAGAGTGACTGAAAGCTAAATTCAATTTGCCTTTCTTATTTTTAAAGGTATATGAAATTTCGGTATGGAAACTGCTAGAGATGCAATAATGAAAAATACATAAATAATACCAGCTATACCTGAAATCAAAAACACATTACCTGATGTAATTCTTTCCATACCCAATGTTACATTTAATAAATAAAAGAAATTACAAATAATTAAATAATTTAATTATATTAAATTAAATTCTCTAAAATAACTCTACGATCTAAAGTAAAATTAAATAATGAATATAAGTCTTAACATATTGAATTTGATATTTCATTTCCTTTGTTATCAAAAAAATATATCTTGGTTTTAGGTTTCTGATTTCTTGGACTAGATATCCTCTAATTCTTTCTGGTTTGGTTTTCTTCCTTTGTTTTGATACTTTGCTCGCACATACAATTTTATTTGGGTAATCATTTTCTTTTACTACTTTCTTTTGGTTAAAATTTCTACAAATCGTTCTTACTAATTCATGTCGCTTTGCTCTTTATTTTCTTTATTCTTAGTGGCCCATCTGTTACTATTTGTTTTTCTCCTAATTTTACCTATGAATTACATTTATTTCTGTTATAAATTGTTTTTCAATACTCATTCTTTCTCTTGATCACACTGTTAGCTTTCTTATAAATTTCTTTAAGATTTTCTTGCAACCGTTTTAAGTAATTCATATCTGTTAACAAGATTAAATCTTAATGAGTTTTATAGACTAGCGGTAATCTTGACTTCTTTTCGAATACTAATTCAAATGGAGAATGTTTTAATGTACTCTGTTTTGAACCCCGGTACCGAGTTCCACCACCGGCAGTAATGAGTTTCATTCTTTTGATTTCCGTTTAAACATGAATGCATTCAGCAATAATTTAGCGATTCTAAATAATGTTTCATTTAATCCGTCATTTAAAGGATAATATTGGGATGTAACCCTTTTCTTCGTTCTCATTATCTTACATTATTGACAATCGTTTTAAAAATTTTCAACTCGTTTCTCCAAATACAGTATTGTGAAAAATTTAGATTATCCTGATTTAGTAGCCATTTATGCATGGTGATCGGTAAGTATTGAAATTCGTCATAGTTAGAGCACTTTTAATGATCAGTTTAATGAGCAGTTTGATGATTTTTCTGAAGATTTACTGCTATTCACTATGATATAATGCCCATATACCATACTTTCATTCTTTCCTACCCAAATGCGACTTTAGTTGTTTTGAAATTAAACAACTGGATTTTTTTATTACAAACAGATTTTAATTATTTTAAATGGGGGGTTTAAATATTTAAATATTGTTTAAATTAAGTGAATTTATTTGTTTTAATGAAGTATTATTTATTATTTGTTTAAATGAATTATCTGTAATTATGGTTTCAAATGATTTATTTAACTTATTTGTTTAAATGATCTATTTTAATTAAAATTATTTAATATTTTAATTAGTTATAAGAAAATATGGCAGTCTATTGTATTGAAATGATAATTTATTTAATCAAATTGCATCTAAGATAAAATATATTTCAATTAATTGTGTCAAAATGATAAAGTATTTCATCAAATTGTAATAAAATATTGTTGTCAATTGTATAAAAATTATAAATATTACAACAAATTGCAAAAACGTTCTTAAATATTACAACAATATTAATAAATGATTACATTAAATTGTAACAAAGTTATGAATATTGTTGTCAACTGCATTGAAATGATAAATTATTGATTCAATTGCATTCAATTTATAATATATTTTAATAAATTGCACTACAATGATTAATTATTTCATCAAGTTGTGACAAAATAAGAAAATATTTCAGTCAATTATATTGAAATGATAATTTATTTGATCAAATTGCATCCAAGATAAAAATATTTCAATTAATTGTGTAATAATGATAAAGTATTTCATCAAATTGTAATAAAATATTGCAGTAAATTGTATCAAAATTATGAATATTACAGCGAATCGAAACAATATTAATAAATTATTATATTAAGTTGTAACAAAGTTAAGAATATTGCTGTCAATTGCATTGAAATGATAAATTATTTCATCAAGTTGCAACAAACAATAAAATATTACAGTAATTTGCATCAAAAATAATTAAATATTGTAACAAACTAACAAAAAAATTACATGAACTTGCAAAAGATAATTTTAGTAATTTTAGCTGAATCTGGAATGTTTTATCTTTGACTTGATGTTGAAGACACAGCAATAAATAAATTAAGTTTGATATCTATAGGATGTTTTGGTTTGATGCACTTAATGTAGGTTAATAGTGCTTACATTTCATCACGATTTTGTCTTGAATTTATCAATAACATTTCTCATTCTGCTAGACGGTGGTTAAGATTAAATTCTCATTCTTTTCCCTCTGGTAAACCTCAACAAATTGTGGATCGAAGAGACAAATATCGGATTATATTTTCGGGTATGTGCCGGATAATGGGTTGAAAGGAATCTCTCAAGTTAGAAGATTTACCATTCAAAGTTCATAACCTAGAAATCCAATTAATTACAGTAACTGCAGATATCGTTTTCTTGTCAATTTGTGCAAATTATTCGAGAAAATTGATGGTGTTTATGAACCTGAAATATTTCCGGCTTTAAAGTATACAAAATATAATCCCATATGTGTCAACATATTTTCAAGTGTAAAGTAGTTATATTAGGGATAAAAAATGTCAATTATCATGACTTTGTCGATCAGATTATCTGTGAAATAAAATCAATAATCGAGGAAGAAAAGTTTTTGGAATTTTTTTTAACCCTGGATTGATTGCAAATCAGATGCATTGCAAATGCATAATTATGATTGGCTCATTTCCCACCCCTTTATTATTTCTGACTGGCTGCATAAACTCTTTAACTAGTATAAATTACAATATAACAAACAAACCAGTTCACAGACTAAAATAATCAATGAAGATAAGTCTGTAAAAAACAAAAGAAAGATATTGAAGTTAAACCTCCTCAGATATATTTCAATCATCTAATGTTTTTTTCTGTTCCATGAAATTGAACACTTGTTATCCAATCCAATCTAGCTGAGAATATGAAAATATTCAAATCTATTTGAGACTATCACTAAGGAAGATACAGCTTCAAACAATAAGATTCTATATAGAATCAACAAGAAATTAACTTGCAGTGAAAACATAATTATCAACAACCATCAAACAAGATTCTTCGATGTATTTGAAGATATTCAATTCAAAGATAATGAAAGCTGGTTTATTAGTATAACTATTCAAGGATATAAAATTGATTTGAATAATGTTATGAGCCCTATTTGGAAAGTTAGCAGTTCTAGAATTTCGCTAGGATTTTAGATGTTTTATTTAATAAATCTTTGTATACATATAGTTTTTCTTATTTATTTGTTTTATATGTGTATATTTAAATTAGAATGTAAAAGTTAAAGTAAAAGTTGAACTTAAAATTTATATTAGAAACCAATTTAGAAAATTAAATTCTTAGTATACATTAATTTAAATTAGAAACCAAAATAAATAAATTTAATAAAACAAATTTTTATTCAAATTAGAAATCATTAATTTTCATTAAATTATATTCTAAAGTGAAAATAAAATAAAATTAGCTAAATTAATAAATTATTTAAAGTAAAACGTTATGTTTTACGATTTCAATTTAATAATTTTTATTTTAGAAATATTTGAAATTATTACCATTATGTAAGTTATTTTAATTTGTAATTTAGTTAATATTTTTATTTAGGACTTTTAGAAATTTAGTGATTCGAAACGTATTTTAATTGTATTTAGATAATTTTTATTTAAATAATATTTAGATTCAATTATTTTAAAGATAAATTCCATTGTATGAATTACAGGTAATTTTTTATATTGTTAATTAATTTTTACAATTTTTTATATAGGAATTTTATTTATAAATAAAATTATTTTTTAGAAATATGTAAAAGGTAATTATCCTTTAGTAGTTTAATAACATTTTTAATGTTAAAAATTTTTTAAATTAAATTTAAGTATAAATATTATTAAAAATTTGATGTTAAAAGATTGTAACTAATAAATTTTTAAATAATTGTAAACAATTTAGTAATAAGTTTTAAATTATTAAATGTTTTATTTTTGAATTGATTTTAAATAATTGCCGCTTACGGTAAATTAAATATTTAAACAAAATAACTTTGTAAATAATTTTATAAATTTTGTAAATAAGTTAAATAAATTTTTATATTACTTAGTTTTATTTTTGAAGTATTAATTTAAAAAAAACAAATTTAATTAAATAATGTTTTTGTAAATAAATTTAAGTAATTTTTTAAAAAAAGTTTTAAATTAATTAATGTTTAATTTTTAAAGTAATTTTAAATAATTCCCGCTTACGGCAAATTAATTATTTTAACAAATTTAATTAATAAATGCTGTAAAATTAAATATATTTCAGAAAAATCAAGTGAATATGATGAAAAGTTCCAGAATCTATTTATGTTTTTATATGATAATATATTAGGGTGAGGGGTCTTTAACACTTGAATTTCGTTTGAATATTTTTATATAATTTTTTAATTAATAAATAGAGTTAGTATGCATGATATTGTGGTAGATGTCTGTAATCCAACCTAGTTTGAGGCCTCTACACAGTTCTATTATAAAAAAACACATAACAATAATCATAGAGCCTGTGACATAAAAATATGTCCAGTGCGCGTATACCATTGCATGTATGTGAGAGTAATTAACTTTTAAGTAAACTACCTGAAATGGGTCTTTTTCGAAGTAGGACCATGACGCGCCAGGTATAATTATTCACGTAACATCACATAGTTTAAATGACACCATGCTTCTATGGTGTAGCTATTGTGATATTACAATGAAAACTATGATTATACCAGACAATTTGACCTCATTTTGGGGTTGGCACAATCGTTATATCTTACGAATAAACGCTAGCTCTGCTCACCGCTCATCGTGTCTAGTAATAAATAAATGCATTTTTTATCTTGTCTCATCTTTTCTTCATATGAGTAATAATATTAATAATAATATTAAAAATCTTAATAATGTAACCAATCGTTAAATATACAAGGTTTTTTCAACCCATACCCATTTTTAAACCAGCCTCAAGATTTATCAAAAATTATCCCGCTAAGCCCAGTTGATTTAGTCATTGACATTAAAGTTGAGTTAAATTTATATGTTTGGTGTCATATTTTGTTCGAAATTCAATCCTGATCCCTCTTTTGATCATATAGGCTGACTAGACTGTTAATTCATAAATTTTGACACTTGAATCAACTTTTAATGTAAAATTAACCTTAATATGACTGAAATCTGACTTTTTGTTCAAAGTTCGACACCGTTCCAACAACAAAATTACAATGAAATCATGGGTTTTGAGCCCAGAATCGGCTTTTTTCACCCAAATTTACCAAAAATTGATAATATATAACTAAAATCAGACCGTGTAAACAAAAATATTTTAAAAAATGACGACCACTTCATTAAAATAAAAATTAGAAGTGGCGACTTTATTAAAACAAAAATGGAAACTTCATTTAAACAAAAATTATCAATGACGTCATTTGATCTTAAGTCCACGTGTCCTATAACGCAAGATTGCCTCGGCCTATGACATAATGATATATACGGTAATGATATGTACGTAACCATATATGTTACGTAAACCCTGATTGTTACATAACAGTGTTACCATTGCCCCCGTTAATTACATAACATACACACCCCAGTGGGCTTAACAGGACATGGTATACTACTAGCAATGACAACAAAGGAAGGAAATAAAAAGTATTTCAATCAAAATCTTAGCCAGTGACAAAATCCAAAAAATATCAGATTCAAAGAGGTAATTCTTATCTTAGATAAAGATCCAACAATAAATACTAAAGAAGAAATTTAATCTGTTGTTGACTTTGATTTTTATTATAAAGGTTAAGCAAATCTTAAAAAAATACATAAGGAAAAAATTAGATAAAATTTAAGTAATTATATATATAAAAAAATAGAAATAGAAAATGTTTTAAAAAACATTTAGGAATAAAAGTCAGATTAAAATTGTCTTGAACTGTTTATGAAAGGTTTTTGGATGGACTTTTCTTTCTTAAAGGAGGAAAGCTTTTAATATACCCTTCATAAGTTTTTGAAAAATTCTCAAACAGTATTTGTTGTTTTGCTTTGAATTTTATATTAAAATTTTAAAGAAAAGAAGTTATTTAAATTTTAAAATTCTATGAAAATGTAAGATATTTTATTTAAAAACTAGCTTACCCGTCGCACGTTGCTGCGATCTCAAAAGAAAAGAAATTTAAGAACAAAAAATTAAAACAACACATTGAAATTTATTTATTATAATAATATGTTGGGCATATATGTTGGGACCATTGTAATTCGTATAAACAGTACATCTTCCCACTTGAATTTACAATTCAAAATTGTGATTTCGATGACATATTTCATAATTTTCTTAACCGAAAGTCTCGTACCGTTACAAAGTTGTGGCAGATTTATAAATTATAGGCACTGCAATTTTCAATATTAAAATGTGCGGTGGAATACGTGGCAAATCCAGTGAATTCAAGAAATCCGTTGGGGTCGATGGACTTATATGTTGTCAATTCGCCTGGTACTATACTTTGAATTTTGATATTGATGGCATTCACATCATTGTTTGTAGCGGTTTATATAGCACGTGGACTGAGTCACTTTGATTTTTGTAATTTCGGGTGATATTTGGAAACACTTGTTGAATCAATTCGTCGATCAAATCTGTCGATTGCCATCTTACCATTTCCAATATTCAGCAATTGTTTTGCGAAACGTTTGGCGGATGCATCGTAATGTAGTTGAATACGCTTGATGGTTTTCAAAGTTAATTTCTTAACATTTCGCCATAAAACTGATGATTTGAGACATGCATTAAGTTCATCAGCCGGTGTTGAACGTGGAATAACTGACAGAGTTTGACGAACATCAACAGACAATAAAATATTTGCTCCACGGAGGAGCTGTTCATTTCCCCTCAACTCTTGCAGAGTACTATCAAGCGCTTTGAACGGTTGCATAAAATTTTTCAATTTAGTAAAATTAAAGTAAATATTAAAATAAAAAAATTTCCTTACTGCATTTCTTGTCAGTAGTGAGTAACATAATAATATTTTATAATTTTTAACTGTAACGACTCTAGGGGGGGGGTGATATTAAAAAAAATATTTATACTCTAAAACATCTCAATAGTGTACTCAATGTCTTCTTAAAGTTTCTTGGCAATTGGATGAACAGGGAAGGAATGCATACAGGACATACAAACATACATGCGTACATATATTGTATTTTATATATATAGATTTAAAAAGAAAATATAAAGTCAATCTAAAGAAATTATTTTAAAAAACCTTTAGAAATAAAAGTCAGAGTACAATTGTCTTGATCTGTTTATGGAAAGTTATTGGAGGTACTTTACTTTCTTAAAAAGGAAAGCTTTTAATATACCTTTCATAAGTTTTTAAAAATTCAGGGACAGTATTTGTTGTTTAGCTTTGAATTTTATATTAAAATTTTAAAAAAAGATATTTAAATTCTAAAATTTTAAATTCGATGTAAGATATTTTAGTTAAAAATTTAAAAAGAAAATATTAAGTCAATCATAATAACAGAATAGTTTAAGTCAGTAAGAAAACAAAAAATGAATTTTAAATAAAGACTAGAACGCTTACTTTATTATTTATTTGTGTGATATTTAATTTATGGTGCTACCAAGGAATCACAATTTTAATAATAATAATAATAATAATAATAATAATAATAATAATAATAATAATAATAATAACTACAAGAAATCACCATAATTACCAATCAAAATATTAGAAAAATTTTAAAACATTTAGTCGTTAAATGATCAAGAACTCGAGTACAGATTTATCGGAAAGTTTCTCAAATGTATGTGGCATTACACCCATTACATGTTAATTAGTATGCTAGACACGAGCACAATCTAACTGCAGTTTTAACTTATTAATGAACATATTGGGTACTTATACCAATTATAAACAATCTTATAATCTAATTTCCCCAACTGATTATTTATCTTCCACTTTTAAATTGTAAAACTTTCCGAGTACGTCAATACCAATACAACTTCAGTTTCATATTTTTTACACACATTGGTATTATTTTTCTCAATACACCCAAAGTCAAATTTAACTCAGTTCATTAGAATTCAATTTGTCAAACTATCTATTTTATCATCATTAATAAAATGATTTGTATGACCATTCTTTATCAACAACTCTACCAAATTAATAATACGCTTTACTGAATTTGCAAGATGAAGCCCATAAAAGATAGAAAAATCCTTTTATCATAATAATATTATTATAATAGTCAGAGCTGTGCCAATATTGTTAAAACTAAATTTAAAAATCGCTATATTTAATTGTATATTTATTTAAATAATTGTGTATAGACCAAAATGAATAGCTATAGGAAGGAAAGTGAATATACTTTTGTCTTTTTGTTTCATAGAGTTTCTGTAGCAGTATGTGGTTAGGATATGTCATGATAAAAGTTTACTTATTATCTATTGCCGAGGGCAAAACATTTCTATTTAATCTTCTATGTCTCACTGTATTTATTCTTCACATTAAACATTGGTAGGTACTGTTTTTTAGAGACAGCGACTCAAAATATATTGGTCCTCTGTCGGTCTTTTAGATAAGTAATTTATTGTTTTGGATGTGAAATACATGTTTAATGTACTTAAACTGTCAAAATAAGGATACTTTTTAAAAGTAAAAAAAGAATAATGACAAAATTCTCTATGAAAATTTATCTGTTGATATATTCATAGGGGAAAAATGTTTTGGATTTATGGGTTGCTAAACGAATGGAAGCTAGAAATGTAAAATACATCATTCAAACAATTTTAAAAAGTAAAATAGACATTTTAGGACACCCCAATTAATAAAAAAGCATATTTTACAAAATGCCTTCCTAATAGTATTTCATATAAGTTAAAAATGTTTTCTCGAGACACAGTTTTTAAAATCAACTTCCGTTCAAAGAGAAAGAATCCATTTAAACAAAATTTGATAATTTAGCGTTTTAAAATTAATTATTTTAAAGAAATATTGACATTTTAAATAAAATATTTTAAAGAAATTAAAAATTAAATTTCATTAAAATTCCTCTTAAAACCTTTACATTTTTCTTCAATTACTTATTGAAACAAATTAGAAAAATTTTTTTTGTTATGCAAATCGTGTATTTTTTTCAATTCAGTGAAAATGAATTGTCTTTTAGAAATTGTGAGGAAAATAAGAAAAACTTGAATTTTCGTAATTTTATAAAAAACTTTTAAATTTTTTTCAACACCTCTACAAATGTTCTATACTAAATTGTACTGTTCAATAACGAACTAAACTGATACGTATATTCGATGTCAATTGTTTTTAGTAATCATATTTGGTGTGATAAACACCAAAACATGGCGCTGCACATAGTGCTGTATCCCACTCCGGACAGTAGTATCGTGTCTGTTTACGAAATTTTCTTCCATCGGGACCAAGTCTGTTGCAACACACTTTACATCTCTTTGTTGGTGCTTGTTTTACAGCATTGTTGTAAAGAGCATAGGCGAATGTCGAGCAGCTAGTTCTAATCATAATAAAATCATAATAAAAAGTTTTTTGTTCTTGTCTACTTTCCACTTTCACTTTTGGCATCACGTGATGACCTAATTTTATCATCCGCTGTCAAACTGGTAGTTGGATTAGCTGCCCTAAACATTTCCTATGCTAGTTTTGTATTAACACGAGTTTACTCGGGATGCACGGCACACAGAAGACTTTTACATCTAATGACGAGTTAAATCGTGGTGCACGGTAAAGGAGTCAAATCAAATGAATGTTCAAGATTACTAATTATGATATCTGCCTTCATGATAAACAAATTAAGTTCTGAGAGAAACGTGCAAATAGCTTGTGAGTTTGTGTTAGAAATCTACAAAACTATTCTGTGTTGGGTTTTGGTTATTTGATTTATAAAAGACACAATAGAAAAAATAGACTTGTAAAATAATAACCCAACAATATTGTAGAGTCGGTAGATGATCAAGGTAACAATGTTTTCAACTCAATTTAATACAATGATTTATCATAATTCCATGTATTCAGTAGATTATACCTTACCAGACCAGGTAAAAGCACAACTTATTTACACCATTTAATTTAAAGAGTATCAAAATTACGGTGATGGTTTACTATACTCATCCCGAAAAATATAAATAAATAATAATATATTCGATAGTAATATAGCATTTTTAAGGTTTAAAATAAAATTATTTAATTATTTTTTTGGGATGTGTATAGTAAACCGTCGCCAAAATTACTTTCAATTTTATTGATTTTCAAACTAAATTCATTTTGATAATTTTGTAAATCAATATATTGCAACGATACAGCACAAGCTGGATAGATCTTATACGGATTGACCAATGTAACTAAGTCTATTGAAACACAGAGTAATTATTATTAATATTATTATAATTTCTTCAAAACTATTTAAAGAAACTTTTTATTTCCGTTTAATTTCTACAGTTTTAGAAAACTTAATTGATCAAAGCAAAAATCTTTTTATTATGAATGAAACTTTACGCATGAAATGCATATCTTCCGTTATATCAAGGATAAGTTTGTTCGTGCAAATAATCGACTTAAAAAGATGTTTATCCAAGAAATAAAATCAAGTCGGAGATCAAATCAAAGTTTTTTTAGTATTTTTATTTGCAGACTTAAATATTTTTTTATGTAGAACTTTATAATCTTTATATTTTTAAATAATACATATTCTTTATATTTTTTGATTTTTTTAATTGCAGAATAAAGTAATGTAAAATAACAATAATGATATTTTTCAAACATACATTAAGAATTAATAAAAGTTTTAAATTATTTTTTTAATAGAATTTGAAGATCAAAAAAATTGATAAGATTTTGATAAATGCAAAATAATAATTTAAGAAAATAATTTTTTTAAAAAATATGTCCAAAATATTTGAAAAGTAAACAAATACAGGGGTAGAGGCTATTGGTATTTTAACCATGTTTTAATATTTTCAGGTTGATTTGCTGGATTGTAAACTATTTACAAAATATTTTTCAGTATTTGAAAAATTTTCATATTTTTTTCATATTTTTTCAAAGAACTGGAAATTATTTTTTTCCAAATTGTTCGAAACAACGGACGAAAGTTCGAATAATAAAAAACTAAAAAAGATTCTATTCAATTGAAACATTATACAACTACTATTCAAACTTAATTTTAAATTTGAAAAACCATTAAACTCATATCGAATAAATGATAGCCAACTTTAATAGAAACAAAGAAATATATTTTGAGGAAATTATTCTCATCATCAGTATGTCATCAGAATATACGCCAAATGTTATATACGAAAACCGTAATGATGTAATTGTTATGAGTTAATAAGCTTATTAAATAATCTCAATAAATTGTAGGGAATTGTGATTTTATTACTAACGTCTAAAAAAATTCTTTCTCGATTATTTTAAAGTTTTTATATAAAATTTTTTAAATCAGTTAAATCTTTACAATCTCATAAATATTATTAATAACGTCAATCAACTAAGTTTTGAACCCGTTGCGAATATGAAGGAAAGTCTATTCAATGTATGGGACATTGTACGCATTATATGAAAGTTTATTCACTAGACCAATACTAAATATATTAAGGTTTGAAATTTATTACTAAACATATTTATTGATTTTAAAGATTTCGACACTATTTTTAAAATTTCGTTTAAAACTTTTCAAACCTTCAGAAAATAAATGAACTAAAATCTGAAACCTTTCACGTAAGTTCATTATCAATTCATGAATTATATATTTATTTTTAAAAGTAACTTTTTTGAGATTTAATTTAATGTAAAATACCTTTCTAGACCTGAGACTTCACCCTTCTATCATCATTTGTCAATCAGCACTTTTTTATGTCCAACGTTTTTTTATGGACTTTCAAACTCTTTTTGGTCTTTAGTCATCAATTGTAGATTGAACATTTTATTTCAATAAGAACTATTCTTCAAACACAAATGGCGAAAGTTTATCTTGTTAATTCAAACAAAGAACACCTCTCATTAAGTTAAATGTCATATAGCTATACAAATTTTTAAGGATCCTTGAAAAGGTTAAAATAAAGAGATGTTAATTATTATGGGAAGATTTTTAATTGACTTGCTATTTAGATTATGAAACAAGTTTTCCAGTGAAATCACAAAATTATCTAAATTCAGAGTAGATGTTCAAAAAGGTTGTGCCAAAAATTTGTGAATAGCAATAAAACATCGAAATCATTACTGATTCATTGTCGAGCAACAAAACATTCTTTATGTCACAGCAAAATGACAAAAAATTAGAGGTGAAAATCAGAAGAAGTTCCTTTAATCTTATTTATTATATTATATACACTATACATTTTTGTGATGGTTTTATATAGGTTTTTAAGGTTTAATAAAAATGTTTCCCTACAATTATTATAGCTATTTGTTATAAAATAATAAGTAAATGAAAAATAAGTTTTTCAAGACAAAAAGTGAAACGTTTCTTTATTGTATTAAGCTTTTTTTAAAATTTAAATGCAGACTCAATTTAACTTTTATATAATTAAATATTTTGTATTTAATAGAAATTATTTATCATTTAACAATTTATACAATGAAAATAAAATATATTTTTCTCAATGAAACTATTAACTACATAAAATAAAGAAAAGATATTTTTATCTGATAATAAAATGAGTTTGAACAATAAAAATATGAAAAATTATTTATACATATATATATATATATATATTCAAATAATCTTTGAGAGATCCAGGAGATCTTCATTTTCCGTTATTGCAGCCCAATTTTTGATAACATTATATAAAAAAAATGTTAATAAATTGAATTATCAATAATAATAAAATTATTCTTTGAGAGATAATTTGATGTTTTTCAAAACAAAATAATATTATTTTCATTATTGAATCATTGATCTATGCAAAAAATTTATGACAAAGATAATTTGAGATTTTATAATAATGTTTGACATGTTGGGTTACTTATACTAAATTTAAACAATCAGAATCATGCATTCATATTGACGTTGTTTTGTGTTCTTGTTCTGATGTATTTGTTAATCATAATAAGTAATAGAAATTTAAATATTGATGATTTGTTTGAAGAGTTTTGGGAATTTGAATTAGTTATTTATGAAAGTGGCACGGTATTACAATGTTTTAAAATATGTGTGTGCATTTGAGCCATTTTTGGTTTAAATAAAACTACATAAAATGTATTTGTTTGTCTATGACCTACTTATTTATTAAAGTGTCTTAGTATTATGATGTTTAAAAAATGTGTGCGTTTGTAATTAACCTACTGATTTATGAAATAAAACTATATAGAATGTGTAAATATTTGTGAAATACGTTTTCATTAAACTGGTTTGATAGTCCAATAAATAAGTAATATTTATTTTTAAAATTTTCGTGACCTGCATGAAAATGCTAGGAAAGGTTTAGCTTAAATCTTTTTCAACGGTCTGAATGAGATATACCATCTACTTTATATTAGTCTTGTAAGGTTTTTGATATCTTCAGATTGTTCTACTTTTAATTTTAATATATAAAGTATGAGGAACAGTTGTCACATCTTTGCACAAAAGTTAAAGAGCAGGTTGAATTGAATGGCAAAAGAAATAATATTGTTTACAAAAAGTAAAAATAGAATTGCAATATTCATGTGTATTTTGTAAATTTTACAGGTTTTACATAAAATATTTACATTATTGCATTATTCTATTTGTGCATGATATAATGATGATATCAATTGAATTTGTTTAGTGTTTGGAAAATTCAGCTGTGCTGCTGAAATATAATACAAAAATATTTTTTAGAAATTAGTATTTTTATTATTGTATATTGTAAACATTTTTAATAATATTTAATAATAATAATAATAATAATAATAATTAAATAAATAAATAAAAACGAAGCTTATATAAAGTTAAAATAATATTTAAAATTACAAACAATTATAAAAAATGAAATGCTTAAATTCTTTTGATTATTAATGAAGACTTTATGAACCTATTTCACGGTTCAGAGATCCATGGATAATTATTCATAATTTTTCCCTCGATTGATGACGAGATTTACAACGCAAAATTGTGGGGATGTCTAATCAGATTTTATTTCCTTTATCAAATGCAATTATTATTTACAAGCAATTGAATTTTCGGAGTCATTTAAAATTTTTTTTTGATTTTTATGAGATATTTTCCTTTAAATTAAATTACCGACATAACTTCTTAATTTTTAAAGAGCTTAAGTTGCAGAGAACTTGTCTTAAGAAAATACCTAAAAAATGTGACTTTAAATAAAATATACGTATTTTCTTTATTTAAGCAAAATCTCTTCAAAAATCTCTAAGCAAAACTTTCATTTCAACATAACCTATGTGAAATGTGTTGCCAAAAAAAAATAAAAAGCTTTATAACTATATATTTAAAAAATTAAATAATAATTGTAAACATTAATTATGTAAAATCTTATTAAAATAGATTTTTTCCAATTAATAAATATATAATAAAAAATGTAAAATGTTTTATAAATTTAAAATAATAAATTCGGCATGTTAATGTGAATGTATTAAAAATAAAATGTCCTTCTGGAAATATCAATATTATAGAGCAAAAATAATTCTTAAAAATCTGGTATGTTTGAAAAATTTTGAAAAACGATCAGTTTTTGAATTTGCTTGAAATAAATTATTTTGGAGAGTTTTACATATAGATGGTATAATAATAAATGGAAAAATTCTATATCTTTAGGATCATTGGACCTTCATTGGGTTTTTAAAAAGCGTGGCTTGAAAATGACCTTTTACTGACACATTTTGTTATTCACAGACCATATTTATTTATTATATTAAATATTTTCTTGAGTTTTTATAAATAAAGCTTTGGACTATTCGATGAAAATTATAAATCACTATTATGTCAAATTTAGCAAAAACGTTGCAGGTGTATGTTGTGTGAGAAAATCACTGTAGGTTAACTTTTAAAATTCATGAAGTTTATTTTAAATTATACTTAATGTGTATGACTGACAGCATGTTTGATTGCTTATCTTGATTGTCTGAGTCATCGGACTCTGTCATTGCTTGTGATTTATTCCTATGATGCATGTGCTGTAGACACACATATAGCATATAATGTATGCCGTTCATTAACAAACCTCTTTTTTATAATGTTATTTTATTCTTACTACAATAGCAAAAACGCAAATTTAATAAACAAAAGAATTTTCCAAAATATTCAAGAAATCCAAAAATAATAACAATCTATTAAAATATTTTAAGTGATAATAAATTGTTGGAAACGAAAAATTAATTTTGTAAAATATACAAAATCAAAAAATTAGTTATTTTAACATTGTGATAATCAAAATTAATTTTGGCATTATTACCTCAATTTGGAATGTGATGCATTTTAAACAATTTTTGAAATATTTTTCAAACGGAAAAAGAAAAATTAATTAAAAAAAAATTATTTTAACGCTAATTATTTAGAATGATTTTATTTAGAAAATTAATTTCAATTTTTTAAATGTTAAAATCGAGTTGGGGTAAGAAATGTAATTTGGTAAATATATATTTTTGCTTAATTTTTGAAATTGACAATATTACATTTTAAGCACTTTTATAAATACGGATAAAAAATAAAAACGTCATCTATTCAGGATTAAAGTATTTTTCAAGGACATAATTCATAACTTCAGCCTGTATTAAAATTAATTTTATATACACTAGAGTTCTGTTTATCCGAAATTTTTCGAAGATTTAAAAAAAAAATTTTAAATAGACAATATATTAATTTTGAAAAATTGAAGATATTTTGCAAGAAAATATAGTATCAGATCAAATATAGAAACGAAAGTTACTGAATAATTTATTAGAAAAATCAAATATTTGTTTTAATATTTAATTTGGTTATCACTTGTTTATTAAGATTATAGTATACATTTTCCAGTCTTGATTAGTCCGAAAAATGAGGCGTTTACTGTAATGAAATGTAAGGTAATAAAATAGAATTATGACATTAAAATTGACATGTTCAAAATAGCAAACTGTGATAAATATTCTTAATAAAAAACATGTTAATATCATATTTTGCTCAAGCCTGCTTTGAGTCTTTCACTGAGTGAAACACCCTTTCTAAATTGCATTTGAAATAAACAAAAAAATGTTTTCACTGCTCAATGCAAACACACATAATTATTAGTGACATGCAGTTAGAATCACGGAACAAATAAAAACGATTGACAAGACCTGTGTAGATAATAAATTCAGTGGTTTCAAAACTTCACATTATTTATTTAAGAACAAAAATCTTACAACGCCCTAAATTAAAATAATATATAGTATTTTTGGACAAAATTTTTAATAAACCTTATAAATTCGATAAAAATAAACTTCGAAATTTATTTATTTGATGATGATTTTCAGAGAATATAACTTATTTATTATCAAAGAAAGTTGTGATACAAATTTTATACATACAGGTTTAGTAAATTTATTTTAGAACAATTCTATACATTCTATTTTAAACATCGTATTACAATTTTACAATTTAAATCTTTACCAAACTTTTATCATTGTACATTTAATATTTGTTGCTGTAGTTTTGATGGTAAACTATCTTTTGAAATATTTGAAATATTAATATTGTTGGGCAAAAATAGCTGACGGTGCAATATGAAATTAATAATTATTGATTCGACTCCAATGCATGTGAATAATAACAACGAATTCCAGACAATATAAATTATCTCATTGGCCGAAAATTCTCGCCACTGAATTTTAGAGTCCTTGTTGTAATTTATTTACAAATTTCGGAGCTCAGTTGTTATATATTATATTATAAATTTTGGTATCAATAAATCTATATAGGGTTGGAAGTTTGTTGATTTGATTCCCGAGAATACGATTGGAGTCGAGAGTGAATCAATAAAAAACTTTTTATTATTGTCTTAATTAAAATTCAAAGATTTTATAATGATTTTCAGTGCAGTTTACAGTTTATCAAAATATTAATTTTTGATTCATTTGTTATGACCGTTTTTTACGCCTAATTTATAGGACTGTCGGGGTTCCGTGACCCATCAGTTATGAATCATTGATAATATTGGTATATTAGTAGGATTATTGTGTTTAGTGTGTGATGTAAATGCTAGTTTTGAACAAAACTAAAATAAAACTAATAATAATTAACTTATAACTTAAGTACTACAATTTAACAACAAAGCTAAACACAGCAATAATTATTAATAATAATAATTAAAATAATAATAATAATAATAATAATTAAAATAATAATAATAATAATAATAATAGTAATAATAATAATAATTAAAATAATAATAACAATAATAATAATAATAATAATAAAAATAATAATAATAATAATAATAATAATAATAATAATAATAATAATAATAATAATAATAATAATAATAATAATAATAATAATAATAACAATATCAACAACAATAAAACGCTCGCACATTGTCCACATCTCAGGAGAATACATAAACAAAATAAAAATTAGGTGACCCATTACAATTGTTAGGGGCATCACTGTTGTAAAGTACTTATAGATCAACTATATCCATAATAACATAGAGTTAACAAAGCCAAAGCAAATTATTGTCAATATTTTATTCAAAAATTATTTTTTTCAATAGAATTGACTTTTGTATAACCTTGTAGTAATTATTTATAAATTTATTTTAATTAATTAAGTGAAAAATCCCATGTCTAAATCTTTCAAATAAAAGCCGTCAGATGTCGCAAAAATGAAAATTAACAATCATACGAAATCAATTTTAATGGTGCCAATTATATGAAAAGAATTACAGATTTGGTATAAACAAAAATAAGATAAAAATTAAAAAAATAAATAAATAAATTCAATCAATCAAATACTTTCATTAAACTGCTTTATCATATATAATTAACGAGGATTTTTTTTATTAATAACTTTCAGTATTTTCTCATGAAATTCCAACAAAAAAATGTTTCGGTAAATAAACAAAATTATAAAGTCTTTAGAAATAGTTAGTAAATTAATTTAAAAATGTCTGGAAATGATGATTGACGTCCATTCATTCATAACGGAATTTTTCCTGTGGAAATCGGATTTATGACGGATTTTTTTTCAAAAGAATTTCCTTTTATTTATATATTACGTTTGACGTAATTGAAATGGTAAAATTCAATTTTCACGACATTTCCTATTTAATATTTATTTTTCGAATATTATCTTTATTATTACCTTACTAGATAATTGGAAACTATTCCATATTTGAATTAAATAATAATAATAACCATAACAATAATCACAGAAAATTGGCAATGAACTAAATACAAGAATAACAACACCAATCCAAAATATATATTTAGCTACAATATATTTCGACTGAATAACAGTCATCGTCAGGTAGTCTTGAACTTTAAACTATTTAGAATAAACCATTATTATTTAACCCTTTCGCAGCTGCTGGGATACATATGTCACAGCAGAAGTTTAAAAACAGCTGAATTTAAAAGTTTCCATATAATATGGGATATATGTATCTTAAATCGTCTTCTGTAATCTTATCTAACGGTATTTAACTTTGTGTGCATCTCTATAAAGTTATTCATGTTTAGTCTTGCATTTGAAATTGTGAACTGCAGTTGTAATTTATGATAAATGCTTGTTTTAGCAAAATAAATATTAAATTTTTAAAAATAAAGGTGTTTTATAATACACTTAGTGAAAGACGTAATTATTGGGAGTATTTTATATAAGGTAGGTACTATATTTATTATTTTATTTTACAGATTTTTTCAAAGTTTTAGGTCGCGGGTCATATTTGCCCCTCAAGTCTTGTCAAGTTTTTAATTTTTAATTTGTTTTTTTTATATATAGTATAAAAAAGGAATGCAAAAGAAATTGAAGAAAATTTGTTGGACTTATCAGATAGCTCAGCCAGTAATGATCTTTTCAGAAGCAGTGACAGCGTAATATATGACATATATGACCCATCATAAAAGACGAATGGGACATATTTGTCCCACCCCACCCCGCCTGGCCCTCCCCTTGATATTTTTTTAAAAAATAACATTTAATTATTAAATTTCATACTGTATTAAACATAATATACTTAAAAAATCTTTTAAAACCTAAAAAGGAAAGCCGCTGCGAAAGGTTTAAACAAAGTGTTGCTTTTAAATTCTCAAAACATTTTATTAATAATTAAAACTTTTGCTTTTTTATAAATTCAACAAAATGTTAAAAAAATTAATTTTTAAAATTTTACAAAACTAAGACTTTAACAAAATTTAAATAAAATTTTCAATAAAATATTTAAAGATTTTTACCAAAACTATTTTACACTTAGTTTCATCATGCATCAAAAAAATTGCGCTTACTAATATCAATCAATTTCATCAGTCAACAGTGATCGGAAACTTGAGAGCGGAAATGACGGACAGTCATTCCAATGTATGTAGTATTACACCCATGATGTATAAATTAAAAACCAAGATCCGAACAAAATCTAAGTAGAACTTGAAATCCACTTATAAACTCAAATTTCAGACAACAATCGTATTCACTAATATTAATCAATTCAGTCGACAGTTATCAAGAAATTGTAAACGGATATGACGGGTAGTCATTCCAATGTTTGTAGCATTACACCAATGACATAAATATTTATAACCAAGATCTGAATACCATCTAAGTAAGACTTGAAATCTATTAATAAACACGATGATGCTATTTATTATTAACAAATATATTTTATTTATAATATTTAAATATCTTATAAATAAAAATAAAATTTGTATGATAATTATTGTATTGTGACCGACACAAATTATAGTAATAATATAAATAATAATAATGGAAATATTGTTACTATTATTATTTTTATCTTAATTTAAACAAGGTAACTCATCTTTTATATAACAATATTTCATTTTCCTATATGTAACATAGATACTTGCTAAAGATATGCAAACTTTGTATATCAAAATATGCTGAAAATCGATGTCGGTTACCTAAATATTTATTAAATACACTAGAGCCTCAAGTTTCGTCGTTAATGCGTTACAATAAATCGCGACGCATCTCGAAACAGCACAATTCGAATTTTAATTTTGTATACATTTGTGCCTGTTTTTATATAATAGGTTCCGATAAAATCTGAAATCCATGTTTTTTAAAAAAAATTAGTTATATCGCTACATATTTAAATAAAAAATAGGTATGAATAGATTAACTATTATTTAATAAGTTTTATTAAACCAAAAACTAATGCAAACATTAATAGAATTTTAAAATAATGTAAAATAATGAAACAACATAAATTTATAGAATTTATTCAGATTCTAATTCATACGTTGGTTCAGGATTTGGCGTTTGTTTCTCTTTTGGTTGTTTTATTATAAAATTATACAGAGTTATTTGAACAACCTTTTGTTTTTTATCCAAGTAAATTTTTTTATTAAAGCTGATGGAGGCCTCTACAGCTTGAGTAACCTTTGCACTTTGATCAGCATCTGGATCTTCTGCAACAAATATTTCTAATACTTCAGATATTAATTTGATTGCTTTCCCCATACCCTTTGTTGTTAATTGTTTCACTTCTGGTACTTCTACGGAATTTTCATCATTCTCATAAATATTTTGAGCCATTTCAATTAAATCTGCGGTGCTGACATCAAAATCCTCTTCTACATTTCAAATTTCATCGAAATCGGCCTTGTCCAATCTTTCGAAATGAGCTTCTTGGACTAAGTTAACTATTTCTGTCCGAACTGATTGCACATCGTCAACTTCCGTAAAAGTTGCTGTACATTCTGGCCATATTTTTCGCCATACACCATTCATACAAGAGGATTTTACTTATGCCCAAGAATCACCAATATTTTTAACAGTTTTCAATATATTGTAGTTTTTCCAAAATACAGCCATAGATGTTTCTTCATCCGCATCGGCAGCATGCAGTAGCTGTTTAAATGTCCAGCGAATATAATGGTTTTAGTTTGAAGTCACCATTTGCATTGCCTCCAAAAAGTAAAGTTAGGCGATCTTTACTTACTTTAAAGCCAGGTGCAGAAGATTCTGTTTTTGAAATATAGGTTCTTTTCGGCAGACGTTTCCAAAACAAACGTGTTTCATCAATATTAAACCCCTGTTTAGAACTGAAGCCACCTTCTTGTATAACAGCCTTCAATATTTTATTAAAATCATTTGCTGCTGCGAAATCTGCACTAGCTGCCTCACCTTTAAAACAAATGTTGTGTAGATTTCCGCGAAATTTAAAACGCTCAAACCATCCACCACTAGCGTTAAATTGTTGATAAATTGCTTTATTCGATATTGTAAGTTTTCTTGCAGATCATCGTAAATAGATTTAGCTTTGGCTTGAATAACCATTTTGCTCAGCGGCATACTTTTTTGAGTTTGATGTTCAATCCAAATTAAAAGTAGTGATTCCATTTTAACTATTAATGCATTTCGATTTATAACAGTACTTTTTAATTGGGAATCTGTTACTGCTTCATATAATGTTTTGATTTGTTTTGCATCGCGATTGCAGATAGTTCTTACTGTTGTTGGAGCTAGCGCGAGAGCTCTACCAATGAAAACCGCTTTTTCTCGAGCTTGGAAACGTTGTAAAATATCATGTTTTACGTCCAAAGATATTACTTTTTTATTTCTTTTCGTAGATTTTTTACCATTTTCATCTGACGATCGTTTACGATTCATAACCCTATTCTACAATAGACCAATAAAAAACATTTCAAAAAATCAATTATAAGCCCAAAAAATAATAAAAAACAATAAACAAAATGTAATACCTTTAAGAAATGTATATATATTCTAATTGATTTTTTAAAATTTTAAAAAATTATTATTAAAAAACCAAGAAACACTTAAACGTTATAAGTTATACAAACAACTAAGAACTAAACTTTTATACTAATAAATACTGAATAAAAAATTATTTTATTTGCAGATGTATTTAAAAATAAATCATATGTTTCTAGTTTCGGTTTAAATTTTAATTTTTGAATATAGATGTTATGCTATTTTTTGATTAAATTTTATTTTAAAACTTTTTTTCGACACATTTCGAAAATTAGCAACGCAACTCAAAATTAGGCTATCAAAATTTTTGTGACTCTAGTGTATTTGTTGTAGATGAAATATTATTTTATTTCCTTACTTTTGATCTGCTTAGTTTTTTGATATTTCCTACTTTTCCTTCTGACAATTAATTCGATGTACAAATTGCTGACATTTTGTAGAAAAAAATAATACTTTATAAAAACAATCGAAAATGAGCTTTTTGATCTTTCGTTAGAATGAAAATAAATAAAATATAAATAAGTGTAAATGTTTGGAATAATATTTTTAACAAAAATATAACTATATCAAAAACCAAGATAAAAAAATTTACTATAAATGCTCCAATAATTCTAAATTATTTCAAAAAAATTATTTGTTTCAATATTTCTAAGTTTTAAAAATTGTTCAAATACAAAATAACGCTTGGCGGTTTTATTTAAAAATATTAATTGTGAACAAATTATTTTCAGAAATTATTTTTTTCATTTTAACTAAATATTTATTCTTATTTTAACAATTCTATATTTTTGTTCAAATAATAATAATAAAATAAAGTAAAAATTTATTTGACATTTTTGTTATTATTAGATGTTTCCTAGAGAGCTTTAAGTGACTACTTAAAAGTTTATTTTTGTACTCTTAATATCTGTATTTACATTTTATCTGACTGTATGTTTCGAAATTATTAAATTTTTGCAATTTATACAGAAACTGAATAAAACCAATTAAATTCAAGTGAAAACAAATGTTTAGTTCACTTAAGTAAATCTAATTTTGTATTCTCATGAAGGGTTTAGGGAGTGAGAGTAAATTAATACAATAATATTTGAGAGTTGCTTGATTTTTTGACGAGAAATCCGAAATCTTTGTACTACACAGTTAATGCTGTTGAACAAAGGGTCGTTCAGGATAATGTCACTAAGGGGTCACTAATGCACTTACCGTTTGACATCAGGCTTCTAGATTAATGAATTTGAATTTTTCTTGTATTTGTTTTAACAAGACTCAATTTATTATAGTTTGGAAGAATGTTTAATAATGTATTGTCTTATACTGTTTTTAGAAACCTTTCAACGCAATCAAGATCAATTATCCCTAAGCTTTTGAACTATGAAAAAAGTCCAACCAAATTTTGTAAATGCGTTTGGGGGTGTAGTTCATCTATAGGTAAAATAAATTGAAAAAGCGAGTCTATTACAAAATGAAAATGTATAGTGTTTGCTAACTTATTTCGCGTACAATGTGTGATGTCTTTCATGTAGGTTTTCTTTTAGCAATTCAATAACATTTTTAGTGATGTAATGACTAAGTAATGATAAATTTCTCATAGGTATAACAGTAGTAAATTCACTATTTTTCCTCTATTTTTTTTATCTGTTTAGGACCCAAATTGGGAGGTTTTACACTTTTTATTTGCTAGTTTATAACTAAATATATTTATTATCAATTCAGGATTGTTTGCTTGGAATTTCATAATATCATTTAATTTCATTGAATATCATTTAGGTTTTATTCCGATTTCTCAAATGTAATTATGTAATTAATCACAAAACTTTTAAAAAATTATGTTTTTTTAATGTGAAAAATTATCATTATGATATATTATTTTATTTATTTATATTGTTTAAATTTATTTTATATATTTAAAAAAAATTAACAAATGAAATAACAAAAACAAATCTATCACTTCTACCCCCATGTTTAAAAAAAAGTGTTTAAAAAAAGTCAAAAAGTTACTAAGTCAATTAAAATTATTAGAAAAACTTCCTGTAGACAAATAATAATTTTTGATTAAATTTTTATCTTTTTGTTTATTTAAAATTTTATTTTTCTTATCGAATTTGTGTTAAACTGAAAAAAAATGTTTAGTTTGAAAAAACAATCATAAATAATCAAAGAATTAAACAATTGTAAAACGAATGAAAATACATATTATTATTTAAATCATCTAAAAAACAAATATTTCAATGAAAATTAAATTTTTATTGAAAACCACAAACCCCATCAAGTGTCACTCAAAGTGTTGATCAAAAGTTCTATTAAATCCTCACTAAGACATTCGATTGGGCCAAGCCGTTTCATCTGTTTTTCAAGAAAAGACAAATTAAATGATATTCGTAGTTAAAAAGCAATTATAAATGAATCATTAAAATAATGTTTCTGACAATTTTATCTCTCAAATACTTTCTTGAAATATTTTTAAAATTCTCTATTATTATTAATTATTTTTATTATTATTATTATTATTATTATTAATTATTTTTACTATTATTATAAATATTATTATTATTATTATTATTAATATTATTATTATTATTATTATTATTATTATTATTATTATTATTATTATTATTATTATTATTATTATTATTATTATTATTATTATTATTATTATTATTATTATTATTATTATTTTTAAATGTATATTAAATTGAATGTATACGTGATTTATTTTACTTGATTAAAATTACACAACTTAATTATTTTATTTAATATAATAAATTTATATTATATGTGATTTTCAGCATTGCATCCAATATTAAATAAATTCCGATAAAGCACTTACATCTCAACTTTAAGAATTATAATTTAATAAAACAAAATCTAAACAATTTATCTTCAGCAAATATGGAAACGGCAATTAGTGTGAACTAATATTGAAATTAGCATAAAAGCGAATAAAATATTATTTATAAAATAAATCAAAAACGATAATTTATTTCTAATAAATGCAAATAATTCTTATCAAGTCCTTTCCATCCAATTTAAATTCAACAAAATTTATTTCACTATAAAATATTAATAATTTCGAGAAACATGTAAAATATTTCAGTTACCATTTATTACGATAAAAAATTTTTATAATTGATATATTTATAATTTTTTAAAAAATTATTATTTATTTATATCTTATGTATCTTTTTACCTTTACTCCGTATAACACAAAGCATGCGTTCGAAATTTCATAATAACGCATATTTCCGATTAGTGGGATAATATTGTATATATTTTTCACTAATAAGCTAAAGCAATTATGGTAATGAATATTGCCATATTTATTTATGAAAATAAAAATATATTAATTAGACTGATTTTATTCCATTTCAAAAACCATATCCAAATATATTAATATTTACGTATTAAAAAAATATATATAAATCATACCTCCAACAGATATTTATTAAAAAGTGTAAATTTTATAAAAAAAATATATAAATCTAACAATAATTACACTTAATTTAAACGATATGGTATTTTTATTTTACGTTTATCCGGAAATTGACATTTCTTTTTCGGATAAAAAAATCTTTCTATTAATTTTTCTAAGAATTTTATTTTTTATTTTATTTGCGTTCAAAATTACTAAATCCATAAGGTTAAACAACAGTTTTAGAACAAATATATTAACAATTTAATGAAATTATAATTTTATTTAAACATCATAGTAGTTAAATGAAACTCCACGGGATAATTGTTTTTAAAAGTACAAATTTTTAAAGAGGTTAAAGTTCAAGGTCATTGAAACAAAGGCAGTGCGTCATAAAATGAGTCATTGCTGTCGATGAAACACAGAATAAGTCATAGCACGAGTCATCGCAATTTTCAAGGTCATTTAAACAAAGACCATGACTCATTCAAGGTCAAGTATGAATCATAATTGTCATTTCTCAAAATCAGGACTCTGCTGGCTCAATATATAAAAATATTTTTAAAGTACATTGTCATTTCTCAAAATAATAATAATAATAATACTCATAATAAGTAATATAAAAAATAATAATAAAAACAAGTTATAACAATAAGTAATAAATTCTTTATTATTAATATTTTGAAAATTTTTAATGACCTTGAACTTTGGCCTTGAGAAAATAATGTGACCTTGAGGAAATTTAAAATGATCTTGACATTTTAACTTGAAAAATATTTGACCTTAAATGAGTTCAAACAATGTTTACTGCCGAGACTCTGCCACGCTTCGTTGACTTTGACGTGGACCAACAATATCTATCCCTACCTCTGATAGTCCTCTGTTGCAAGGCTATGATCCTACGAGAGACCGAAGTGGAGGCTGGTTGTTAAGTATTGTTTTGCCCTTCTAAGATTACACTTCCACTTGCCGTTGGCTGTTCTCCTTGTACCTAATCAATAAAAGCTTTTTCTGTATTGCTCTGAACGTCATGCTCACTTTCGTGGTCATCTACTTCACTGTCGGTATCCTTACCGGGAAGCTCGACATCATTTTGCATAAGATCGGCCAGGATATGGTCTTCGTCCAAGTTTCTACTCCCCATTGAATTATATTTTTTACCTAAATATATCTATAAAAAATATCTACAAAAAGAAAATTATAATATTAGTTATGTTATAAAATAGTTACATATACATAAAATAATAAAACTATCATTATAAATCAAAATCATCAAATTCACGTAAAAAATAATCATGCGTAATTTTGACTCACGCGTTCGTTATATTTCAAAATTGGTGACACTTTCCTTATCGACACGTACGCCACACGGTAGGGCCCAGCGACGAATGAGATGTCCTAAACGCACAGCTATGGATTCGCGCTATTTATAAAGAGAGAGCAATATTTCTCAAATACATGCGTAAATATTACGCAGACTATCTTTCTAGTGTTAAATAAGCTTGGGAAAATTTTAAATGACCTTGAACATTTAAAATGTACTTTTATATTGACTGAGCTAGTGGAGGCTCAATTTTAAGAAATGAAATTTTTTATCATGAACGTTTTATATTAAATGAGCCAGGAGTCCCGATTTTTAAATATGAAAATTGACTCATAATTTGACCTGGAAGGAGTCATGATCTTTGTTTAAATGACCTTGAAAATCGTGATGATTTATGGTCTTTGTTTCAACGACAGTGATGACTCATTTTATGACTCATTGTTTTTGTTTCGATGACCTTGAACTTTGACCTCTGAAAAAATGTACTTTTAAAAAATTTATCGCGGGGGATAGGTGAGCCAGCGACTCTTGATCTAGCCGAGTCCCATCTAACTACTAATCATAAAACACAAGTAAAGTTTTTCCTGCTAGGGATTACTTTGGAAGTGATAACCTCCAATGGCCATGATAACTATAAATGGCGTCAGAAGATTTGGACACCAAGAATACAGCAATAGTGTTATTTTATTTTGGTTTGAGGTTTGGTCACATTTTCTGCATTACGGCATAAAATCTAATTTCAGTAAAGTACTGTTATGTAAGCCAGAAATTGCACTTTATCTTCAAAGACTTCTTTGTATGATGATAGGCGTTATTTAATAGATTCAAAAGATCAGTATATATGTAATGAGACTCAGTCCTTTTGCACTATTAGAAGATGGTCGCAAAGCTATTTTAAGTATTCTATGTAATTTTAATAATGCTTCATAACAGTGGAAATGGTTAATTGCTTTTATTTAATTACATTAACAACTTTAAGAACAACAAGCGAAAATACATTTGTTTTAAAAAAACGTCATTTTGTAAGTGCTAAACAATTTAAAACAGATAATTTTACTATTGGATTTTATTGTTAAATGAATTCCGTTAAAATTTATTAATAAAACAAACGAACTGTAAACCACATTAAATCATGGGAGTGAACCCTCACCGAAAGAACTAATTGGAAAATCACTCAATTGAATTAATTATTTGTTTGAAATAACTGAATTTCCAAAATATTCTTTAGAAAAAACATGGGAAGTGATTAGTTTAATTTACATGACCTTTTCTATTGGTACCAATGGGAATTATATTATGTGGTGTTTTAATTAATAACGAGTTTCAATGATTTTGTTTTATTGATGCTGCGATTTATATTTATAAACCACTTACATTTATTTCATTTAGACCGCAAGCCTCAAAGAAACCAAGATAATAAATGTAAAAAAATCCTTTTTAATCTCAATTTGTTTTAATCTCAATCTTGCTATTTAACCTTTACTTTTTCCAGAAGCTATGAGGTTAGAGTGACCAAATCTAAAAGCGATTGAATTTTAAATTATGGGCCTTTGTTTTACCGTGTTTTTCCTATTATAAGAGGTAGCGTGTTTTTTTTGCTTGTAAAAAAATAAGCGACCCTCCGAATATAAGCGGTAGTAAATATAAATAACTTATAAAAAAACTATAAATATGCAATTATTATCCATGCATACATGTCATACATTTATTAGTAATGCTTGGGCTACAATTAATGATAACTGTGTCAAAAAAGCTTTGAAGGCTGCCTATTTTCACAAGTCGGCTTCATTTGAAAAAAGCTTCGTAGCAAAAATGAGAGATTAGGTCCACTTATCAAAGATAAACTTTATTCACAGGAATTAATTGAGAGTGTTCAAAGTCTTGTTTATTTTTGAAGATTAAACAAAAGAGGATGATTTAACTGTGTTTGATTAAAATGAATGTATCTTTTTTAAACATTTGAAATATGATAATATTAAAATATATTATGATTTTTTAAGTAATCGATAAAAAAAATTTAAGCGGTCCTCCAAATATAAGAGATGCCCCACTTTTTTCATCGGAAAATAATATTAGCGGCAGCTTATAATAGGAAAAACACGGTAGTTGTTTTATTAACTAAGTAAAAATTTTATATAGACTTAACACTGATCGCCTATAGGAGCATAAACTTTGCATTATTATTGAATCTGTATTTTGTATTTCTGTATCGTAGCATGTCTTACAAATATCAAACCATTTATATAATGAAAAATACCATATTTAAACATTGTTAAATATTAAAACATCATACAATTTAACTCAAAAGAAAATTAAAAAAATATTTTGTAAAGGTAAAACGTCAGAAAAATGTTTGCATATTTATATTTGAAGAACAAATATTTTGACACTAAAGTATGAGAAATATAAATCACTGATTTAAAATCATGACGTTAGCTTTCATAAATTACAGACAGTTTAACCACAAATTTATGTCTCTTATGAAAAATAATGAATGTATATACAAATAAAAATGACGACAAATATAATGGACATTGTCATAACTTTAGTGAATATAATAGAGTAGAAAAGTAATTTAGGTGAAAAAAATAAAATACAAACACACAAACACTGCATACAACAAACCTATACACCAAGCGAAGTTGAGATAAATCACCTATAATATAAAAGAAAATCAATAAATTTATAGCATATAAACACACCAACTCACCTTGAGGTTGCTTGGTAAAATAGTCAATGAGACAAACCCTACATTATAGAAACAGAAAAAGTGACAGAGAAATAAAATAATGCACATTAACACAACCCATAATAAAACATGCATGCAAACTTTTAACATGTAGCCATCTGAAGTTGAAAAAAACCCTATAATAAATAATTTTATAGACATTTTTGAGATAAATTTAGAAACAAAAATGGCAGAAAAAATTTTTAATTTAAATTTTGAGGTTTTTGCTAGGAAATTTCGAGTAAATGAGGATGTATCTTCATAATATTTACCCTTAAAACTAAAATTAATCTAATATTTCAGATATTTCTGTCGAAAAAAAGCAAAACCTGAAATCCGAAAAAAAACATAAATTTTTAAATTATATTGGTAAGTTTTAAAAAATAAACATAAACCAAATTATTTTGTGTACATAATCGATGATTTTTTACAAAATATCTATAAAAAATTTAATTATTTAATGCAAATAATAATTTTTATAACTTCAAAAATAATTTAACTCACATTTTTTGAATAATATGCGAAAAAAATACATATTTTTGGAGATTAGTTATTGTTACTTGATTTCCTAAATATTATTTATAATATATATGAAATAGTTGATCAAAGTTATATTTAAGAGCTTGAATTATGATCATATTTCCTTATGAAATCATAATTCAACTCTTAAAATTTAACTTTAAGTTATATAACTATATAAAAAATAACTTACTTAGCAGCCATTTAAAAAATGGCTGAAATGCATTTATTTTTTCACAAAATAAATTCCACCAAGTTGATTTATGTATCAACTTGAATTATAGCGGAATTTATCTCAATGGGGCTTGGTGTAATAAAATTTGCAAACATGAAGATACCAATTGCGGTCACAGTCAAGCATCTTATCACAACCCACTTTCCATGAGTATGTGAGGAGATATATAAATCAAAAATTATTTAATAAAATTCCAATTTTATACTTTTTTTCGAAATTTCGAAAATAATTAAAGATTTATCGGAAATAATAAAAAAGTAGGAAAAAAAATTAACAAAAAAAATTTAACAAAAATTTAATAAATTGTTGGAGACAAAAAATTCCGTGTCAAAATGCTAAGTACCTATTTTTATTTTAAAAATAAAAGTGACATGAAATAAAAGGTAGTCTGACATAGGACTGACCCGTCGAAACCGATTTTTATCGTACGTCGCCGACTGAGTGAATATTAATTTAATGATAAATAATGACACGATCTAATAAAATACAAAATTTCTTAAAAATATTTTATTGAAAAATTATTTTATTTATATTTTGCAAAATGTAAATTTTACATTTTATATAAACTATATCAGATAAATTATTAATATAAAATATTAATTTAAACAATTTATTTCATAATAATGTTTAATTTACTAGTGCAATTTATAATTAAAATTAAATAACTAAATAAATCTTTGCATTACCAAAAAATAAAACTTGTAAACATTGTAAAATTACTTCCGCAAATAAATAACTGCTTGACATGCTTGTCACTTTGGAGAAAAATGAAAATAATTTTTTCAATATAAAAAAATATATAATATAAAATAATATATAAAAAATATAAAATGGAATAAATTTGCACATTCAATTCTCTCTAACTAGAAAAAAAACAATCAAAATATGTCCCTTGTTGATATATCAGTTCAAATACAAAATCTACCTAGATTTATTTTGAGTATATATTTTATCTATTATAATACATAACCAGGCCCTGGAATAGATGGGGTAAAGATGGTCATTTGACATGAGCCTTCGAATTCGTAAGGTCTCTAAAATATAGCTAAAAACACTATTAGAAACTATAACAAAAGATAAAATATTTACTTTTATGTAGTCCCTACATTTTAGCACAACAAAATAAATACCTGTAATAAAATCGAATATAACTACGTTCGGAACCGTAATCAACAATGATCCAGGATTCGCGATCCTGGATCGCGTAAATGGTCTAGCGACACTCAACATTAATTGGGATATTCCAAGGGCTTTAGATTATTCCGAATTGAAAAGTTCTTTTGCAACCTTTAAGGCTCTAAAAGCACTTTTTAAATTTCATTATGAAATATATTTTTGGTTTTTTCATATTTTGAATTAAATTTTTTATTCGCCAAAATGATAAAAAACTTTTTCAGTGTTTAGGGCCATATTTATTACCAGACCTGGGCCTCTAAGTGCCTTTTACATACCCTGTAGATAATGTTGGATTAACTTTGCTTAGATGTGTGTTATGATGAGAATTGTTACACCAGAAAGTGCGTTTTACTGAGCTTTACTGATTGGTGAAAATCTGGTGAACATTTTTTAAAGTGGAGTTTTTGGTGATCTCATGAAAAATTCTGTAAAAGTATTCTAAACGTTAAAATCGTTTTTAATGGGCGGAATATTTTTATAAGCGGCATATAACTCAAACGTCCAAAATATTCAGCTAAATAAATAAACCAAAATAAATAATCAGCTATAATATGCTTGTCCCAACGGCCTTAATATCCTTCCTTCATTGTCCTGATAAAATATTTCTCCTCGATTTTCACTGTAATGGCCGAGTTTCTCAAGATATCTGCTCAAACGGCTGTCATGAAAGTGAACTTTTATGCTCATATTGCATCCAAGATTATTGTAGTGAGAGAGCAAGCATTTCACTAGTTCTGCGTAATTTCCAGGTCAATGGTTTCTCGAAACATTCTTCACGACTGGAACATAACTTTGCAAGCGAAAGTTTCAATAACATTTATGGAAGAGGATAAAAAAGGATCATGCAAATTCGAGGGCCATTGAATATTCCTACCTTCATGTTTTCATTATTTAGTTCTGGGAATGTGCTACATATATGGTAAAAGCAATCACCGTCCCTTTTCAACGCTTTCACAAAAATGCATTGCCCCCAATTGTCAACTATCATCGCATCGTTAAATCTCCTTCAACAATGTAAGGAATATTGGCACTAACTTTTTCTTATTTTTGCTATATATTCAACCTTCATCCATTGTATACTAATTTAGGAACACTTGTGTAATTTTTATTTATAAGATAATATAGAAAACAAAAGCTAGAGATTATCCTCAAAGTTTAGAGCTAATTCAGAAAAAAATGACATCATATTGTTGGCGAATAGAGTTGATTTTTATTTATTTTTTCTAGGGTTTTTGTGTATCTACCACCTAAACGCCATCAAGATTATTATTCTATCCCTCCTATGTACTCATGGTGATTGCCATGTTGGTATTGTACAAAGGGGTTGAAAATTCATGAGCAGGTGAGCTCCATTTCTAGAACTACTCCTCATGATATTTTCACTTTCGGGTTCTTGACTGCCGATGGAGTGTCTTACGTCTTTCTCTTTCTTTATCCTTGTTCTTACTCGTCTATTCCTACAATTCCCGTACTTATTTGTCATCTTTACCAATTATTTATAAAGGTATCCTTCAAAAATTTGAGCAGCGTTCCTCCCTTATTTTTTGATAAATTTCCTATTTCATTTGTTTAATCACGGTATCGACTACATTTTCGTCGACATTTTTCGCCTGCCCTCCGACAGCTATTACAAGACATGTATAAATAAGATTTTAAGGGGACTTGTCAATGGCACCAAAAGATTCCACGACCATCCAGAATAAAATTAAAATAACAAAACTTTAACTTTGAAATATATATTTATGCAAGATAACAATACTTACAATCGATAAGTTTGTCAGTCATGCAACCAGATTTGAAAAATTGTCATAAATTGGCATAAAAAGTTTCTAAACAATCGTGTCTAAAAATTTTGTGTCTGTCTGACTGTCTGAAATTATGAAAATGACTGCTGTATATATAATGTTTTCATGCCTGGGTGCGACCAATCAGAGAATTTTGAGCCTTTTTTTGGCTATTTTTCGGAGGGTTTTATGGATTTTATTTTATTTTAAATATTTTATTTTTCTCCATATTTTTCTCTATTTTGTTGATATTATTTTCTCAATATTTCGTAAATTTTTATTTATTATTTTTTTTTATTTAACCATTCTCTTTGATTGTTTCTCTTTTTACCCTTTGATATTTAAATTTTTGGTCGCCGCTTCCGCCTATGTATTTTCTAAACCTTCTTTTGCAAGGTTTTGGCGGTTTTATGTTTTGGTTTTGTATTTCTTTCTGCATCTGTAGGTTTTTCAATGATTTTAATTAATATTTATTTTATTTAATTTTGTTATGTTTTTATTTTGTTTTATTTGATATGTTTTATTTTATTTTTGATTTCTGCTTGCGGTGTATGCTTATGTTACAGCAGCCATATTGAAAATTTCCAAACGACATTAATTATTTTGTTTTAATTTACACAATTTTCTCTTTTTTGTTTAAATTTTGGCTTATAGCCCAACAATATTCAGAATCAGCAACATCAAAATACCCTTATTCCATGAAAAGTTCATTGGTAATGAAAAAAACTTTTTTTATAATCCTGTGTTATCATTGTTATAACAAGACTTATTGAAACAAAAAGATTACCTTACCTTCAACTTATTTCGACGACTTCAATGGTGAACTATTCATTAAAACACTTACATTAATTTCTGTTGATTAAAACACAAAAATATATGTTTTACCTGTTGATAAAAATGCGTAAAAATAAGTAAATATAAAATAGTTAATTCTTGATTTTTTAAAATCTTTATATCTTAATTCTATTTTAATCTTTTAACAGACTTGGATTAAATTTGAAATTAAATTAAATTTTACATCATAATTTCTAAATTTTATTTTTATTATTTTTTTAACAAAGACCAGCATTAAATTAGATATAAAATTTTATTTTTACACATTTCTTTCTAAATTTTCTAAATTTTAATCTTTAAACAGAGACCGGGAATAAATTTAAAATTGCATTGAAATTATCTTTTTATTTGCATTTATAAAAAAATATTTAAAACGTTAATTGCGTAAATAATGTTTATATGGTTAAATATTTTAAAATTTTAGTCAAAAATGTATTCATAGTTAATTTAATAAAATTCATTACTGTGTTGAATTTCGTAAGCGATATGTATTTACCCCCTCCCCTAGTATACTACTGATTTATTAAATATTTATTGACTGATTTATGAGTAGTTGTAAAATGTAAATATACATACATGCAACACATGATTTTGAATATACATTTAGGTATTACAGTGAGTATAAACTTATATTGACTTATGTGTAACAGTGTGCAAATGACGCTTACATGTATAATTGTTGAGACATTTGATGAAACGTAACGACTAAGGCATTACAGTTTTCATTTTTCTTTTTTCATAACATTCAACGCAAAATGTGTAACAAGCTAAATGTTTTGATTCAAAACATGCTACCTGACACTACCAAACAATAAAATTCTATTTACACTTACTTCTACTCAATCTGTTTTTTTCCAATTGAGTCATTGGAGTCTACTAAAACCCATCCTCATAATCTGGATCTTAAAGTTGATGTTCCCAATTATGCTGCTTTAAAATCAAGATCCTCCAAAATTGTATAAATATTCAAATATTTACAACAATAATATTTTAAAACATTTTATGTAATTAATTCATAATTTTCAGTTTGCACCATATATGTGAGAAAATAAATTCAATAAATTCATTTATAACTGAATAGCATATTTGGCAATTTATTCATTCCTACATATTATACAAAAAAGAATTTATTTTATAATTACACTGTAACTGTCCCATGTTCTCAAATAAAGCAAAATGAATAAGAAACACTAAAGAATTTGATATTGATGTACTATTTTAATCTAGATTATAATTTATTTCAAATTAATAATTAGTAAATGATTTGATAAGCTTTTGCTGCAAATTTCAAGTTTAATAAAAATAAAAAATGAGAATTTTCGACTCTGTAGTAGTCTTTTTAAATATGAAACTAGTATGAAAGTGAATTTGAAAATTTGATCTTTTATATTTGAATTATTTGCTTCTTGATTAGATTTTTATTAAATTTATAAATTAAAGTTAGTTTCTTATTTTTTAAAAAAACTTTAAATTTAAAAATAATTTTAATTGTTATTGACAATGATTTCTGTAACTTTTAAAATTTATTTAAATGAAATTTCTGCATTTATTATGTAAAATTTAAGTTAACTTATCTGTTACTATAACTTTTGCTAATTAATATTTTTGGTGACTTTATTCATCTACCAGAATTTAAAATTTCTTTACTAAATTAAGAAAAATTTTAAACAATTAATGTTTTAGATTTAAAATATATATATAATACACTCTTGTTAAATTTGATATCTGACTCAAAATTGTCACGGATTGCATCAATTATAAATCATAAATTTACATATTCATTTTTTAATTTTTGTTAAAATTAGTAAAAAGTACATATCAATTCTAAATATAGGAAGTCGGTTATATCTAAAATTTAAAAATAATGAGTTCAAAACATGATAATTAAAAATTTATATCTTCATTGTCTAATAAAAAAAATAACAATATTTTTTTAAAATTTCTTAATAGAGCGTGTAAAAAATAAATAATAAAATTAATATATATTATGCATATTGTATAAAACAAAACAATGATTGACAAAAACTATATTTATATATTATAATATTATATGATATATAATAATGTGTAATATATAATAAATTATGCATAAACATTTTAATATGCATTAAAAAATTTATGATTCTAATTTTCTTGACTTACATAAGAAATTCATTATATATAAATAGGTGGTAAATTTTTGAAATTTATTAATATATGAATTTATTTCTATAATATAAGTGGACTATGTTTCATTATATATGAAAAGTTGTTATTGACTATCATGACCTACCTTTACATGAGAAATTAATTCTATAAATAAGTATTCATTGTTTGAATGTTATTAAAACTTTGATGAAACCTCCATTGACTTAGGAAGAATTAATCTTTTGGATTGACTTACATAAACCTTGAACTGTTGCTACGGTTACGATGATTTTTTTGAATTGACCTACGTTTTCTAGGGGTTTGGAGATTGGTCCAGATGGGATAAAAAATTTTAAAAATCGCCATACACAATTACGCAATTCACAAAACATCTGAAAATTTAATATAATCTTCGCAAATTTAATTTATAACTAGATTTTCTATTCTATTATCATCCCTAAACCGTTTATGAGAACTTTTCCAAATAACCTATTTTTTCTTTATTTGAAGGAGCAACTTCATGAGATGAGATGCCTTAATATAGCTTTTTGTCGTTCCATGCTTAATAGTTGCTAACCCCTTATTTACATCTAGCAATATCTGGTTTGAAATTACGGTGAATAATTTGTTTGCAAATGATTATTACATAATAATCTCACAGTTCGGCACTGTTATGCAACAGTGTCAAATTCATCACCGTTTTCTTAATGCTATCCAATAGCATGATGTGCAATACATTAATTTGCTTTTGTTAGCTAATTTCTGTTAAAAACTTCGTTATTTTGGAGTTTTTATGAAAGTAAATTATTAGGAAATCAATTATTTGAATAATTTTTTTCAATACTTTGTAGAATTTCAAATTTTCAAAAAATGATTTTAATTATTTCCATCAAGCATTTTAATATCCAATTCGCTTTCTGTAATAGTTTCTTCATTATTTGGGTGAATATATACACTTTATCATTGATAATTAAATTTGATAAATATGTTCCAGCTTAACCAGTACCACTGTTCTGACACCGTTTTAATTAAATTAGAAAAATTGATTAGTTATTAAGGGATAGGCACAGTGACTCTTATAAACATAATTAATATGGCTTTAGATAAATTAAAAAAGAACATGAGTTTAAAGAATAAAGCCGCAATCCGAATCACATCAACCAATTACAGAATTCTAACAAATAAAATCGTGAACTTTGTTCAGTCGACAATGAATTATTATCTTGTGGAGTCTAATTTATCTTCCCATTCAAATTTAAGATGGATTTTAAAAAGAAAATTTTGAAAATAAAAGAATTTAAATTAAAATTTAAAAATATTAAAATAGAAAAAGATGGAAATTACCTTTTTGTTTAAAAAGATGTAAGTTTGTAAGTGGAAATTGAAAATGTAAATTAACTTTTTGTTGTTTTTAAAAATAAAGTTTACTTCTAAATTTAATTTAATATTAGTAAAGAAATTTTAAAGATAGTATTTGTTTTTTAATATTGAATATTAAAATGAAAAGAAAATATGTAAACTTTCTATTTGTTTTTCAAGAACAATTAAAGAAAAGTGAATCAGAAGAATTTTCATTTGTAATAGATTATTTCGATGATTATTGCTATCAAAACAAAATCATATTAATTGATAACAATAATACAAATTAATAAGGTTTCGTTATAAGATTTTTGGTAAATCATTTTATGAAGATGTTGAACATTATCTCAATTAACCCAGCAATAAAAATCAATACTTAGATCACATTCTGGATTATTGAATGAAAACGTAATTGTCAGTTATGGTAGATCTACAATCAACGATGAAACCAAAATTTATTGGCTCAGGGTCCTAGAAATAAAGGTTAAAGAAAAATTTATTATGAGAAGCTTTCTATCCCAGTTGAAGAGTTGAGAAATATTCATCAGGTCCATTGCCTTTATTTCAATTATAAATTGAGTGAAGAGATGCTTTACACTGTCAATCTCAACCGCCCAGCTTCAATCAAAGATCTCGCCGATGATATTTCAAAGCAAATCGCTACCCCCCGTCAAAATAACAATCACTATTTCCACTTATTTTACGTTTTCCTTCTTGGATTCGAATTCTTCATTTTACAATTCGGTTTTCATTATATGCTTTCCCATATCGAATCCCTGCTTTCTTTTCTTCTAATAAAAGTGTTTTATTAAGTGTAATAAACTCACAAAACATTTACAAATGCAAATGAAGGACTCAAACAGTAAATGTAAGATTCAAAATCAACTCATTAGAACAAGTAGTTACATGACCTCAGCTACAAAATATTGTGAATGTGTAAAATATTTTTTTTTTGAAATTAACGCAAATTTTAAAACAAAGTTCATGAAAATTCGATCAATTAAAGAATGATGTGTAAACAAACAAGATTTCAATTATTTATCAGTACAATACCATCAATTTTCATTCATATTTTTTCCGACAATATCTTTTAATTTTTTAATTGAAATGAAAACTTTTTCTTTGTTTTTTACATATCGTTTATAAAATATATAAATATTCATTTTTGAAACTAAAATTAGTTGGTTATGATTTGGAGCCTTCAAATAATAATGAATATTTAAAATAATTAAGCAATAAAATTTAATAAATCATTTAATCAAAATATTTAAATAATTTATTAGATAAACAATTTTATGTTAACATTACATTAATTTTTAAAAATTTTTAAAATGCATTAAAAACCAAAATAATTACAAAGCCAGGAGGAAATGTGAGACCAGACTGTATAATATCAATTATAACCGACAGAAATATATTTTGTTTTATGTTCAAATAAAAAAAAATTATATTAAAACTCCTCACTGAAACAAATTGAGAGATAATTATTTTCCCTTAAATATTCAAGCTCGATGAAATCTTACAAAATATTATTTATTATGCTTTGTATATTTTACTATTATTATTAGTATATAGTATATACTATTATTATTAGTATATACTATTATTATAGGTACGTATAATAATAGTAGTAGGATGTAAGCCCGTCAGATACAACCCCCATAGGGTTACGTAATATTATGCAACACCTGACCTCTGCTCACGCTGTTGCTACCTAGTAATTGACCTTTGTTCACTTTTACGAGGTTTCCGCTTGATTATGTCACGTGCCTGCTGATAAGTTACTACCCGGAGACACACTTATTATGTCATACACACCGATTACCAAATACTATTCACACTCATTATGTCACGCAGTTGTGGACCAACACACCTTGATGACCTAATGTTCTGGAACACACACTTACCAACTTCCACACACCTGCCTTCTAGAACCTTTCTTTCTGAAACTGTTGGCACACACATACATTCTAGAATATTCCCAAAAATACATATCATACACACACCAACTAATGAACACCAATTTTCACGTTTTCAAATTATTTTCAAGAAAAATTACAATAAATATATTCATCTATTCTTAGTTTAATAATAGTTTTATTGAAAAATCGCTAGTTTGTAAGTTTTCAAATTATTTTCAAGAAAACGGTTATAATTTTAATATATTGATAAATTTATTAGTATTTTGAACATGAGTTTAGCGATTAAATTTATCGAAATGTTCAGTCAATAATATTCCAATTAATATTTCTAATTTAATCAATCCAGTCAATAATTTTACAAGTTTATTTACATCGACGATTAACAAATTTATATACTATTTAATCTAATTATTTTGATAATTTCAATAGAGATTTTCAATTTAATATTCTCAAATTAAGATATAATAAATTTATTCATATTTTCAAACCATTAAAATCTTTAACAGGTACTTAAAAATTGTCAACGATTGAATGAATTTTAAAGACATGTATTATAATATACTTGGTACTTATTAATTATTGGTATACATAAGGTTATAACAGTTCAAACTTTTAATCACATAGGGTTAAAATTATTAACTCTTTCATCATTTAGGGTTAAAATTGTTTCTTCTTTCATTATTTAGGGTTAATATTATTACTTCTTTCATCACACAGGGTTAAAATTATTACCTCTTTTATCCTTTAGAGTTAAAATTATTAAATATTTCATTACTTTGGGTTAAAATTGTTACTTCTTTCATTACTTAGGGTTAAAGCTATTACCTATTTCTTCACAGAGGGTTAAAATTCTTAACTTTTTAGATAATATTTTCTACAAAATTTGACTATGAATCAGATTTATTTAAGGTATTCACGAATTTTCGGCACGGCCTTTTTCAAGTGATTTTTCAACGAAATCACTTGAAAAGGTTGTGCCAAAAATTCGTGAATACCTTAAATAAAATCTGATTCGTAGTCAAATTTTGTAGAAAATATTATGCCACTTATAAAAAATCAGAAGTGAAAAACAAAAAAGTCCTTTTAGATAACTTTATTACAAATCATGTAATAGTTTATCCATAAATTTATCGAAAAGTATTATAATATACTTAGTTTAAATCATAAATTAATAATTATTGAAATATTTAATAGGTATCACATAAGACCTGATGACTTTTTAATGGTTATTTATTCAATGTTTTGTTACATAACGCTTTAATGTCTGAAATTATCGGTTAATTAACGAGTTGTTAATGAATGTAAATCTAATTATACACGTTTTGGTATCATCACTAAAAATGATGAGTTTTAATTAATATTTAGATATTTTCAAAGCTCTTATTAAAAACAAAAGTTTATTTAGATATCATTAGTATCAACTTGACTAATATTGACGATGTTTACCAAATATGTGTTTGCAATAAATTTAAGTTTGAAAAATTGTTTGTCTTTTTTATTGCTGTGAAAGTTAAATTAAATTACTATTATCAATAGCATTATTGTTACCATAACTGTGTGCATTTTGTTAGCATTAATTAATCCATCATGCGTGAATTTTTAAAAAATATTGATATAAAACTCATGGATCGATTATTCTTTATCAATTTATATAATGAGTCCAGTGACTTTCATTAATATTTTTAAGCCCAGTGACTTATTTTCATAAACACTAAATCTAAAATAGTTGTCACAACGAATTTAGTTCATGGTATCGCTAATAATTTATAGAGTCGGATGAACTTGAATGAATTTGTAAATTAGTATTTTCAAATCCTAACTTGGTGAATTATTATCAAAATATTGAATTTTTAATAGAATCAGTATATTTGTTATAAATTTATAGAATTTGGTCAAGTATTTAAATGTAAGTAAATAATACTATCATGGGTGAATTATTTAAAACGTTTTAATATAGATTCTTTTAAATTTATCACTTTTATCAAATTTATCAAATTTATATTAAAATATATATAAAACAATTAACTAGTAGATAATTAGAAATATTTTAACCACATTATAAAAAGTTGTATTAAAATTTTTGAAATATTTTTATTTACATTGAAATCAGTACAATACAAGAATCTAAGCATTTCATGAAAATAACGCCTTGGGTCAAAATTTGAGATATATGGCATAAATTAAATGAACACAAATTTCATATATTACATATCACCAACAACAAGCATTTTATATTAACTTATAAAGATTTATAAAATATTTATAATTCAGGAAATAATTTTTAATAGAAATATAAATATCCTAGATTAATTTTGATTTACTTTTATTTATTTTTTATCAAATTTTACACTGTCGTCTAAGATATTGTTGAAATGAGTATTTTAATTAAATGAATTGTACGTTAATTTGTAATTAATCGACACAAGATTCATAACGAAGTCTATATTTCTCTATTTTAATTTAGATTTATGGATTTCGTAGAAACAATGAAATTTAATTAATTCTACATGAAATTAATCATTTATTGAAAACTAATTAAATATGCAAAAATGTAAAATCAATAGAGAGAAAATGTGGTAACCGATGGCAACTGAAATTATGAAGTATTTCTGAGAAAGTAAATTTAAATTTAATGAAAAATATTATTTTTAACTTACCATATTTTAATAATATTTGTCATTGTCGCTGATGAAAGTTTATTTCTTTAACTAAGTTAAAATTTCTAAAAACGGTTTTATCCAGCGAAACAAAATTTTCAACGTGTAGGTAAGTTGTTATGTTGATATGTAAGAAGTATCACATCGAGCATAAGTTTAATACTCTCATTTCACGTAAAGTAGTGTTCTCCCCAGAGAATTTTACAAGCCGGGCGGAGTGAAATAGTAAGCGGGTGGATAAAAAAAGAGTATGCAATATTACTACCAAAATACTCAACGCTATAAAAGAAACTAGATGAATGATTTGATAATTAACCGACAATTTTGTTTTTGCAATAAACTTTCATAATTAGTGTACTACACATAGTTAATAATATGGACGGATCAAAATATAAAACCAGCCAATATAAAAGGGCTTGATGAGAACACTGTAAAGTTTTATTTTACGATTATTGCATGAAATCATGTGATTATAGTCTATTACAGTTGAAAAATATTATATTATTTATTATTAAAAAATAATCAAAATTTATAATTGCTGAAATAAATATACAAACCGTTCCAAATTCCATTAAGGTAGGGATTCCTGTTAGGGTAATTTGAGGATGTTTCCGAAATACGCAATCCAAATCTTTGTATCTACAATCACTATATTATTATAATTATAATTATTATTATTATCGATAACAATGAAAAAAACTATCAGAATTCAAAAACAATATTTAGCACAATAAGTTTGGTGGTGCATATTATAAACGATTAAATAAAAAATTGTGAGAGTAAATAAGGCAACATTTATTGTAGGATGGCGGGATAACAGGTTACAAATGAAAGAAAAAAATATACATCAAATAGCCTTAAATTGTGGGTCTTAGGAGGCCTGTTTGCATAAATATTAATCGTGAAATGAAAAAAATGTCATCGTTTGACAGAAATGGATTTAAAACAGAAAAAAAATCATCCGGAAGGATTTATTCTAATAAATTAATATTTACCACTTTAATGAAATGGAAAACAAATTGCAATACGATGATTTATTCAAAACCTAAAAATTATTGTTGGTCAAATAAAAGTATGTCCTTAATCTTTTATCGAAAATTTTAAGATATATTATGGAGTTTTGACCTGACCGAGACTGGATTTACATATTTGTTAATCTTTTAAAGTTCAAACAATTTTCGTTGAGATTTATTTTACAATTTTTGCAATTCTCCATAGATGTTTATGCAATTTAAATTATTTAAACTAAATATTTTCAGTTATTCACTGATGTTTTTGAACTAGCCCCTTTACTAATGAGATGACACGGAAACAGTGAGGGACAAGAAATAAGTGGAAAATAATTTACCCGTTTGATTTTTCAATTTAAAAATTATTAGAATACTTTGAAAAAAAAACTCTTAAATTAAATAGAATAATTTATTTTACAAAAACTATTTAAAAATAAAATATGTTTGATTATCTTCCATTTTGTACTATTTTTTTTAAATTTCTAAAAATAATCATTTGCCACCTAATTTAATCTGTTTTAAGCTAATTTAATTTATCGATATCAGATTTAATTTTAGTTTGTCTAATATAATTTATGGAAATCAGAATTAATTTCAGTTAGTATAATTTCATTAATAATCATTAGAATTAATTTAAATCGGTCTAATTTAATTGATAATACTCAGAAATTATTTTAATTAACAACACTCATTATTTTAGTCAGACTTACTATATATTCAATAATCATACTCGTTAAAATAATATAAATCGTTTAAACTAAAAAAGACTATAACAATAAAAAATAACAAAATGACTGAAAGAAATACTGAAAATATGTGCTCATCTTTGTTATTATCAAAAGGCTTTGATAATACACTGGATGATGCATCAGATATTGTTAGTTTAGATGAAATTATAGAAACAAAAAGTACAGCAGAAAAAACCCGGTTTATATGACGTAAAGAAACTAAATCTGTGAAGAAACATCTGGAAGATACGATTAATAGATATAAATGAATGTATTTAAATTCAAAACGTAGATCAGAAAGAAATAAGAATTTTTTATAAGTGTAGCAATAAGACGTGTGACGTCAGATTGTGTGCCTTAGAGAACAACTATATTATATTTGGTTTATATTTTGGTTTAATAAAATAAAATTAGATGGATAAATAAATTAATTTTGAAATAAAAAGATTTGAGGTGAAAAAATTAAATTAGATTGTTAAAAAATATAATCATGAACGCAAATGAATTAATACAGTTGAAATGTTTATGAATCATTCAGAATCAAGTCAAAATATAAAATAAATTCAGTAAAAGATGAGAGATGACCTCTAAGTATTGAGACCTTATGTGTTAAAAGGGTAAAATTTTGTTTTGTGGGAAATTCAGTACAAATGAAATTTATCATTTCTTAATAAAACTTTTGTAAAATAGTTTAAACATATAAATTTGATAAGGATTGTTTTATAATCGAATTTTTTAAATTTAAATATTCATCGCACCAAGGGCTTATCTTAATATTTACTTGTCTTAAAATTTAAAATATGATTTCTATAAATAATCGAAGTTGTTTTATCCATATAGTTTCATTTTAAAGCAAATGTTAAAAAAATTTATGCAAAAAGTATCACAAACTTTGATGAAATCAATGTCATTCACATATGAAAATTTTACAGAAAACGCGTTATCAATTATTTTCTCTAAATTCTTTTAAAAAATATTGCATGTGAAAATATTTTAAAAATAACTTTTCTCACTGTTCTCGATTTCCAACAAAAACTGTAATGAATATTGCATTTTTTGGAAATTTTTCAATCATTTTCTCAATTACCGGGTTTGCTGGAATAATAATTTTTAATAAAAGATAATAAAATTCTGTGAATTTTTAAAAAAGTTGGAAAAATGTTATTCTGAAAAAATATTGGAAATTAATTAATTTTGTTTATCAATATTATTTAATAAATAAAACTTGATAAAGACAAAGTCGAAAATTTGTGTTGCATAGAATTAAAGGAAACAATTTATTTTTTATTAAGGATTTTGAAAAAAGTAAACAATTAGTAATTTTAATAGAAAAAATACTTTAGAAAAAGTTGTTGTGATATTCGATGTAATTTCTAATGTCAGATAAGTTTTAAGGATACATGACTAAGATAAATAATATTACTTCATTTTAAACTAATAAAGAATTTCAAAACGATTTGATATTAAATTTTCACTTATATTGATAATTTAGTAACACAAGTATAACATGGAACTCAAACTAAGAGACCTTGTCATTAAGTCAAAGAACTCAACTACTACACTACCGGTTGCTTTAAATATAATTATTCGATTTTACAATACCAATAAATAAATAAGTTTCTTATTGTATTTATATAGACCAAAACTTGCCTACAAACAGAAATAGCATCACCGCATACTAATATATCAATATTTTTATTTATTTAACACAAATTTTTGACATAACCTTTTCTATGACATTATAATTTTAAATGTCATATTTTAATGACTTTTTTTGTTTTTCACCTCTGATTTCTTTGTGACATAATATTTTCTACAAAATCTGATTCATAGTCAAATTTTGTGGAAAATTATTTATATTTGATATTAATAATGAGTTTTGAAATACAAAAGTGAAATTTGAAAATTGAAAAATTAATTTTTTTGAAATACTGATTTGAAATTGAAATTTATTTACCAAGGACACAATCAGGACACCAACTATGACCGGTTTCAGAATTTGTGTCGCCCGTAAATAATACAAAGATTCGCTTTCCATTGTACTTTATGACGATTTCCAAGAGACCCTCCACACTATTGGTTTCTAATTTTTTCATTCTGAATAAAATCTTACATTTATTTATTATTCAGTTTTTATTACATTTACTTTTGAAATTATTCAAATGCGAAAAAATAAATTTTAAATTATTTAAAATATGGTTAATTCTTTTCTTATAGTCAATTATTTGAACAATCGAAGGACCATTTACCATTCACTCATTCGATTAGTTTTCATTTTTGATTTATTATTTTAATTTCTTTCCAGACTATCAATAAATGCTTTGTTTTATGTTTGAAACAAATTTTCGGCAGTCTTTTCCAAATGCTTGTAAAAACTGTGTTGAAAATTAGTGTTTAAAATTAAAAAATATATTGATCAATACTCTGTAAATAAATGAAGATAAAAATGATAGAAATAAATTATTTATTTCGCAGTCAATTTAAGATTTCAAAATGTTTAAAATTTTACTATAATTTATTGGTATATGAAAATTAAGTTTTACATTTGTTTTAAATGTTATAAGTTTTTTTAATTAATCCCTTTACCGTGGCAAAAGTGATCGATATGCTATGATCCTCTTTTATATGTAATGTTTATGCTTTAAGTCATAATAAATTTTATTTTTCCAACATACTTAACGAAATTAACTAGAATGTTTTACAAAGGTATATGTACAACAATACGAAGTATAGTCCTGGAAATAGAATCTACCAACTTACTAAATTTTTGAAACAAGGCTAATAGAGCAACTAAATACATACAAAAAATGATAATTGATCCCTAAAAGATTTTCGCTCAGTTTTTCAATAAATTAAAATTACTTTATCAGAAATAATTTTAAAATTGCATATATTATTAACTTTACTTTTAATCTACTAAAAATAATTCAACTAACACTTCAAATGTCCAATTTCGTCATGTAGAATTTAACTGATATCACTAATAAGTATGTGTGCATGCCTCAGGCAGTGTATAAAATTTCAACATAAAGCAGATTGAATTTGAAAATTATATTTATAAATAGTTTAACTTAAGGAATAATTAATATTAAAAACCAAATTTGAGAAATGTACATACTTGAAGGTTATTGTTGGTTCTTAAAAGCGAATATTAAAAGTAAATTAAATAAATTACATTTATTATTCAACATATGAAAACAAATCTAAAAATTCTTAAAGAAATTAAAAATTTTTGTGTTACATAAGTCATATTTTTAAATACAATTAAAAACAAACATTTATACTTACTACTCAACATTGATGCAAACATCTAAAAATTTCCAAAATAAGAATTAATTATTAATTAAATATTAAAAAAATCAATTTAAATATTTTTTAAGAATTCTCAATATTTCTTTGATATTGAAATCTTGTGTAAATAATCTTATATAATAATATTAGCATTTAAATGCCAAATAATTAATTTTTATAAATAATTATAAAACAATAAAAAAATAGTATTAATATAAATTAGAATTATTGAAATATCGCATCTCACTAGAAAAATGACATGAAATTATTTTGAGAAATAAATTTTATTTGTTACCATTTATAACCTGGTTATATCAAGAGTTTTGTAAATGTCTTTCTATATGAGTTACACTATTCATATGGTGTATCCCGTATTTTTAATATACTTTGGTCAAATTTACATATTAATCATTTAAATCAATGATATTTATAGATCGGGATCAAGCTGTATTCTAATGTCATCGTCATCTAAGGCATCAATTCCCAAATAATGTCCAAATGCAAGTTTTCCTCGCCCAAACACGCTTATCATCATTATTTGTATAAGCTATTTTGGAATTTTAAAGAGTAAAATGTTGATTTCATTCTCTTATCCTTGATTATTACCAGTTCCTGTTAATTTTACACACTTAGCCTTCATTTTGGGTTGGTTCCTACCGACTATAACACTCTGGGAATAAGAAATTCCTTCACTATACTGTTGGGCCAGCACACAGATAGCCTTGAGAATTGTTTAAATGCATCAGTAATACAGCACGAAAACCCAGCACCAAGATAACTTAAAATACAATATACAACACTAATTAAACATTTTAAAATCTGAGAGAATATAAATAAATATAAAATCAAAAACATAAAAGTAAAATAAAATAAATACAAAATGCATCAAGAACCGCACGAAATTTACATAAAAAATAACATAATAACAAGAAAATTCGACCGTAAAATGACCATTTATATAAAATAAAAAATAATGAATTAAATGAATAAAAATAAAATATTTTTGGATGAATAAATTTAATTAAAAATGTTAAAAATAAATTACCAATTTAAATTAAGAAATAAATAAAAATTTAATTTAGATAACACAAATAATTTCAAGGTCGGATTTTGTTTAATCGCAATAAAATTAACACGCAAGGTTAAGGCCAAATTGTATGTATATATACTGACGTGTTTTCACAAATTAGCAAGTACAAGTACTAGAACTAAAATTAAACTAAATATTATTCGACAGTATTATTTCTAAGTTGGTTAGAATTTCAATTTTCCGTCTCACTGGGAGACCGGTTGTATTAGTGTGCACTATAGCACTTATTGATTGGAATTTTTATTAGAATTATTAATGGATGGATTATCGATGGAAATTTTAATGGATTATCAATGGATTAGGTTACGAATTTTTGATGAATTTTTATTATATTACGAATTATTAATGGAATTATTTTGGATTATCAATGGATTAGAATTTTTAAGGGATTATGTTGCAAATTTTTATGGATTATGCTGTGAATTGTTAATGGTAAATTATGATACAAATTGTTAATTTTCAATATATGATTTTTGATGTTGAATTATGCTATTACGAATTTACAATATAGGATGAATTATGGATTATTAATTTCTATTATATGTTTACAAATTTCCGAAAATTGTTTCATGCATTCGAGACTTTTACTCAATGGATCTGGTAATTTTCATTTACTCCTTTTTCGGCCCACAGCCAAAACATAACGCAAGTTAGAAAATAAAACATACTATCGTAAATCGTGTAAGTGCGTGTACAATCGCCAATGATTTCGTGTCCGTGAAGGCTCTGGCGTGCGGAACGCAGGAGTTGGAACGTCAATATTATCCGTATATAGGGGAAATTGGAGGGTAAATGAGTAGTCCTTTGGCTGCTCCTTCATCATCCATTTCCTGCAAAATCGACAAAGCTTCTGAATAACAATCGGCTCAAAATCTCTAACACCGAGTAGTCCAGTGGGCACTCATTAATTATGAAATGAACATACATAGATCTTAAGGACAAAGAGAGGGAATGGGTAGTGGGGAAAATTGCGAAATCGTTGCAACACTTAAAATGAATAATCGAAGAAAATCATGAAAATAATGTTTTTAAATAAGTATTAAATAAATTATGTTAAATTGAAACGGAAAATATGGGCAGAACGCTGCGCAAATTTCTGGAAATAGTTAAAACACTTATCATAAAAAACTGTAAAATAAGGGCGGAACGCTGCTCAAATTTTCCGAATCGATGAAAATACTTTATCGAAAACTACAGAATAAGGATAAAACCGTAAAATAAGGGCGGAGCGCTGCAAAAATTTTCAAATTAACATAAATACTTTATCGAAAACTGGAAAGATACAGATGGATTACAACTAAATTTTTATACAAGAAAAATATTTTATAAAGCTGAGGAATAATGAAGGATCCATAGTAAAAACTTGATAATAATAATAATAATAATAATAATAATAATAATAATAATAATAATAATAATAATAATAATAATAATAATAATAATAATAATAATAATAATAATAATAATAATAATAATAATAATAATAATAATAATAATAATCATGGTATTTGTAGTAATGATTATAATAATTATGATAATAATAATAGTAGAAAAAAATAATAGTAGTAATAAAAATAAATATAACAGTAATTTATAGTAATAAAGATAATAATAAAAGTAATACATATAATAGTAACCATGATAATGCTAATGACAATAATAGGAAGCATAGTAGTTATAATAGGGATAAGAGTAAGAGAGATGCTGTGTGAATATTTAACATAACAAAGGGTGTACAGGCCAAAGAATAATCATCAACACGGGCGACGATAAGAAGGACTATGGGAATGGACCTGACAATAAATGATATGAGAGTATAGGTTAACATTTGAAAGAGATAGGAGAATAATGGGACCTAAGAATCGAAAGCGAGCACAGGTCTTCTATCGACAGCTCGTTGGACCCAGAGATCGTTCAGTCAATTATAGCATTAGCAATAACGCTCACTTTTTGCGGACGATCTACCACTCGAACACAGTTCCAACGTTGCTTAGCAACGGGTGCCGAGTGGTAAGCGAAGAATATTTGTATGGGGTTGTCTGGGTAACAACCATATAGTTTCAAAATATCAACACCCAGAAACCCACCAATACCATATTCTTTTATTTTCATCTTTGAACATTTTTATGAATGATTCAAGATTCATTGAATATTTCTAGCGTGAATGATCATAGTTAGAGGTATTTAATAATTTATTTGAAAAAATTGCTTGTAATAATATATTTGGTCTCAGGTTTATTATTTCCAAGAAAAAACTATATGTATTAACAGCTACTATAATTATTTAAATATTAAACTGTTGCCTATATTTCTACAATTTTATATATTAAAATTGATACGTGTAATTTCAAAAGATCAAACACTGATCGTCCCATATAGGTAGGTCTGTCTAAATATATTGAGTATTTATTTAGATGAGCAGCATTAAGATCACCATCAATTTCTAGGGATTTTCTGAATGTCGGTTTTAAGGCATATATAATCATCTTTTCAGCTGAATGGCATAACCTCAAATTCATCCGGTTTTCTAGATTTTCTTTCCTGAGAATGTCCTTGAAGAATGAGATCGGGCTTACATTTGCCACTTTGATCTGGCTTGCTGGGATGTCTCGCATAATCAAACAAATATACATTAATATATGTATGAGCAGTGACTAAACCATATCCTCCAAATTCATCTTTCTCTGCTTCATAATGTTTGGATTTGAAGCATTTATATTCATTTGGTACAGTCACTAATGCAATGAAAAGATAATATTGTTCTTCAGTTTGTGTACCAACTATAATTCGTCGAGTGAGAATGTCCATTCTTTCCTTTGATAGTTTTGGAAATTTGAATGGTAATCTATGGCGAATCCAATGAAGCGCGTTCTCAATGTTTTCCTTGATCCATTCGTTATAATCATATAGAAATTTAAATATATTTCTTGTTTCCTTAATAAATTCGATGTCTTTCTGCTCCAAATACCAGTTCCGATTCTTCTCATGAAGATTTTTACAAAATTAAGGAGAGTTTGCAATTGTAATACAGGTTTTCTTTTCGATAACGGGTACTCCAATTTTGATATTAATTGATATTTGAGGTTGGCTTATGGAATGGATACACGGAGTCTTCCATGAGATCGATATTCTATTATTACTGATCCACTGATCTTGGGATATTCTGTTACAGTAAGAAAGATCATTAGTTTCCATTTTTAGATGACTGTCATGTAACGAAAATGATTTGTAGTAATTGTCATAAATACTGCTGTCCAAACTTTGCATAGTTAAAATAAAATCTAAAAGATTAACTAATTCTTTAATCACTTTATTGTCATATATATTAATAATGGATTCTATACTATTAACTTTCGAAGATATATCACTGGCATTATTTTCCAATTGATCAATTATTGTCATTATTTTTGAAATTTTATGATAAAAGTTATTTCCATTGACTAAAGAAGCTTCATCACAATCTTTCTTTTGCCACAAATTGGGCAAACTTGCCAGAAACTTTCATTTTTATCATTAAATGCATTTAAGAGACTTTCTTGAGAAAATAAATTTGAATCACTACTGTCTTTCTGCACAATATTGCTAGACGAAGATTTTTTACTTTTTTTATTAGGATTTTTATCAAAACCAAAATAGTTTTTGTGCAAATCTAACTTATAAATTGGAACATCCATTATTAGTTGAAATTTTTAAAATAACAAATATTTTATATTTTCAAATTTTTCTAATTTACAGAGACCACTAAAACAAACAAAACTTTTTAAACCAGTATTTCAATTTAAAAACACAACATTCAAAGAAAAGTTTTTTTAAGATATATTTTTTTTTATTTTCATGATTTTATGAATCTTAATTTCAATTATTGTTGTTACTTGGAGAAAAGACTCAAATTTTGAATCTATTCTCCAACTTACTAAACTACATGGAGCTAAGGAAACAAACTAACCAAATTGTCAACACAATTATTTACGTTTTTTTAAAGTCTCTATATTAGATCATGATTCAGATCTTAATAGTGTGTTTTTATCAATATTGTTCTTTTATCTATATATTGTTCTTTATGGGCTACTGCGTAACCAGTAGCATCTCAACCTTAGAATTAGGTGGAAACATCTTTTTAAGAACAAGCAGAAAGTCGTTCATAAAGTTGTTAGGGTATTACGAAAAAGCATAGTAAAATCAATAAAACACCAAAATGGTAAAAGTGCAACATTAATTCAAAAATTTACATAAACTCGAAAGTAGTATTGATCGGGGGAAATTGATATGGCTGAACACAAAATTGAGAGACGAGTCCAGAAATAATAATAAAATTTAGTGAGGGGTCCCCAGAAAATAAAATAAGACAATAAACAAATTAATTAAAAAAATTAATTACTAATGGAAAGCCCCGGTCAAAAGGAAATCTGTGAGATGAGAAAAACCGGCGTGTAAATAAAACAATAGAAAAGAGTAAATTGGCCTAAATAATATTAAATGGGTGCCACTGATCTATGGGGAAGTAATTTTTTTCTAATTTATAAGCTAGTAAGTTGACAAATGTCGGCTAAGGTGGTCTGTGGAAAGTAATTATTTTTAATAATTTAGTATGGCAGGAAATGTTGTTGACAATTGTCTGAAACAGTCTAAGCAATAGAATAAAAGGAAAAGGGAAAAACATGAAAGGGCCAGTGGTCGAAGCAAACGAGTAGTCTAGTCAGGTCAGTAAAAGAATCTAAACCTAAGTAAAGTCAAAAGTTATCTATCAGAAAAGGTGATTATCCATTGGATAACCTACCTTAAGGTAATCAAATTTATTCAGTAATTGAAGGGTGCAAATAAATCACAAATTGTAATTACAAAACATTGAAATAAATCGGATTGAGTTGTAACTGTGTTAAAGTGCAAATAAAATTATTCTGTGTTTACTTATTTGATTCGAAAAGAACACGAGGAGTCAGAGGGAACCGACTTTCAATAATAATAACCCAACAAAGTCATGCAAACTTTCTGATATATCAATATCAACGTGCATAGTATAATCATATAGAAGGATCTTTATATCCTCATTCATACATTAGTTAAATTATTATGCATCCAAGTAAAATCACTATACGATTGAATTTACCTAAAAACCCAACCATACAAATTATTTATATGATATGTAAAATATTTCTCTGTTATCTGAAGAAGTCACTTGTTTGTTAATAAATGTTTACTCACTCTGTTTATCTTACTCATAGAAATTCTACAACTCCATATCCTACAAACGTTCTATTGGATCGTTTAATGTCATAATTACAGAGGCCCATGACAGAGAAATTAAGAAGTTCAGAACCATTGTATGCAAAAGTCTTAATACAAAACCTTTGAAAAAAATCATCAAGATGAAATACATCTAATTTGAGATATTTTAACATGTAGTCCAACAAAGTATTACAGTTTTGCTGAGTACTTACCTTCAGTAACATCAGCTCAAATAAGTGACAATTTCATGGTAGACCTAAGAACATTAAAAGAAGTCGCAAAATTATAAAAGAAAATACCTTCGGATTTTATTCTTGATCCCTCAGAAACAGATAACATTAACGGAAGGTTCGAAAGAGTTTTCACTGCTTTATGTAATTTATTAATATGTAATTATCAAAATTAATTTTTCAGTAAATGTTGGAATGATCCTCAATTACCAAGTTGAAAAATTATTGAGACCAAGTTTTTAAATGTGATGTAAGTTATATTCCTATATATTATGAAATAAAACGGCTAATAGTTATTCTGAGAGAGAAATTACAATTTATGCAAGCAGCATTCAATATCTTGAGCCGAGAAATAATTTTTTACAGGCTTTACAATGTTTTTTATCAAAACGTAGTAGTTTCGATAAAAATACATAAGGGCAAGTAGTTTTTACCTTCAATTTGATAATATGATTAGATAATTGTGTCATCAGTTTTCTCAACCTTAACAATTCTAAAATACAGTCACAACCAAAGAAATCAAATTATTATTTTGTATTGTTAAAATTATTCATTAATAAAATCCTTGCTGTATTTGATGATGAATTAAATCTTTAGGCAAAACTGATTCTAAATCGGCATAAATTTCAAATGGTGGTGTCATGGTGAATTTTAAGTTTCTGTCTTTCGGTAGGGTATAAATAGAAGTACCGATCTGATTTTAATAATACAGAAATCGTATCGATTAAATGCATTCATTCTTATGTCTGAAACCGCTGATACAATGTGGACACCAGTTACATGTTATTTACACATTTCGTTCATTACTAGAATAAAAATTCATTATTTTTTGTAATTAAGTGACAGCAGTGTAGTGATATTTTTTTCTATCACTAAGTAATAATTAATACATAGGTCTATCATCTACAACCTTGGAGCTATGTATAATATTCAAGTGTGGATGGCTAGAAACGTAATCTCTCATACAAATCTTAAAGTTTTCCTAACTTAATTCAAATCAGATTCTATAAGAGAAATATTGTCAATCAAAATCCTTAAGCTTGATTATTAAATTAAAACTAATAAAATCCATCAGTTTGAATAATTAAATTAGAAATAACTATACTATCAATTTAATTAATTAAATTTATATTAGAAGCTACACATTGATGACTATCACTACAATTTTAATAATTTTAGTAAAAAATAATTTTAATATTGTTATTATTTTTATCAGAAAGTCTAATTATTTTCATGTTTTCAGTATCATTTATTGTATGTGTCATAAACAGGGATGCCAGATTTTCGAAAAATCATATCGGGAAATTCCCGACGAAATCGGGAGGTCTGACAAGCCTGTCGGGAATAAAAAACAAAAAAATATCAATTATATTTTGTGAAAAAATATAAATTCATTCATATTTATTATTATATGCATTTATAAATAAAATATATTAGAAAAAATAACAAAAAATTAAGTCTTCAGTTTTGTTAGCGTAAAAAAAACAGTAACAATTAATTTTATTTATAAATATTTATCAGCATTTGCTGCTTTTTTAAATATTCCTTGTGCATTTTTTGTTTTTAAGAATGCCTGAAACTCATTGCACGTCATTTTGAAATTAAATGTAACACTAATCCATAAGGAAAAGGTGAAATCACAAATCCCCATGGTAAAAAATAGTGAGCAATAAGTAAGATAGAAATATAATTTTTCTATTTTTCTTAGTTTAGTTTAATTTTATGGTTTTTTTAAAAAAAAATTTTTCAAGATGGGTAAAATCTATTCAAAATTTAAAACTGTTCAATATCGGGAGACTCCAGACGAAATCGGGAGGTCTGGCAAGCCTGGTCATAAAAAACTCACTTCAGATCCAATTTAGTACTGCACAAAATAAAAGATACATTTTTTGAAAATATCAAAGTTTATTGTTTATCTGAGTAAATGATCATATTCTGAATAAGTCATCATGTTGTCATGCTGAAATGCACTTAATTAGGGTATGAATATGCACGAGTTTAACATAAGTAATAACTATGGCGGTTTTTTTAATATAAATGCTATTTTTCCACTTTAAATGCTAAAAATGCTATTTATTATAGTTCTGTAAAAATTTTAAATTTTAATCAATTTTTTAATCAATCTTTAATATTATATGGTAAATTAAACCCATGCCTCGGCCAAAACAGAACGATAATGATATTTATACGTACAAGAATTCTGCGTTGGACCACACAAAACATTATATTGTAAAATTTGTAATACCAGTGTAGATTTTAAAAAGAAGTTTAACGTGGATACTCATCGATAGACAAAAGGTCATGTTATACCTAACAGAACTGTTTTAACATAAAACATTCTTTAGTTCTACAGATAAGACATTTACATCTTTGGTGGTGGAAGGATTTTTATTGGTTGATATTCCGCTTGAAAAAAAAATAATTCAAAGTTAAAGAATTTATTTTTGAGTATGAAACATATATTACAAAGCAAATCGACAGCTCGTAACTACGTAAATCAATTCTCAGTGCAAGTTGATTTTAAAGTTTTAAATCAACTTGCGCTGAGACTTGATTTACGTAGTTACGAGCTGTCGATTCGTTTAAATTAAAAGTACAAAGTAAATTACAAAACAAAAAAAATTGTTATTGTTTTTGATGAAACTGAAATACCGGGAAAAAATATTGTAACGTAATCTGTGGGTGCATTGAATCTCCGCATGAAATCAGGCTTATAAACTCAGTTGATATAACAACACTGCTATTTTTACGAAAATTGTGCCCCTTCTAAAAAGGATGCCACTCACTTCGTTATCTTGTATGATATTCAAACAATGACCCACCTCACAAAGCTCATGTAACACACCAGTTTCTCCAAGAAGAATTTATCACTACTACTCAATGGTATGCAATAAGTCATTTTTCATAAAAGACTGTTTAATAATTTCCGTTTTTTAAATAAAATTAAAAACTATTTTTAAAATTAATCAAATTTGTATAATTTTTTTTATAAAATTTACAATATATTTTTTCCTTTCTAACGTACTGATGATGTCGAAATAAATCGTAAAATGTGAGTTTGAATAGCCTTTCATATAATATTGATAACAATATTTCAAGAGGCCACTGATTGATGACATAATGGTTTTATTGTTATATTATGATATATTATGTTATATTTTACTATCCCAAACCTAAGAAATTACATTTGTTTCGTTTACATATGGTGGGTTACTGGGTGCTATTGTTTGTTTTAATTATGTTGTAGTTAACCAGGTAACGCCATATAAATATTCCTTTGCTACCACTCGGCACCCGTTGCTATGCAACGTTGGAACTGTGTTCGAGTGGGTAGATCGTCCGCAAAAAGTGAGCGCCATTACTAATTCTGTAATTGCCCGAACGATCTCTGGGTTCAACGAGCTGTCAATAGAAGACTTGTGCTCGCTTTGAATATCAGGTCCCCTTATGTCGTAATTTTTATCATCCGAGTCTATTGAATTTTTTTAACCAACGTTTAAAATATCGACAAACATATATTAAACCAAAACCAGTGTCTACATAGTTTATGAAATAAGCGATGCATTCTTAGTGAGTCGACTGCGTTTGGTTTAACACTCGAGCGGCTCGGCGCTTGGCCCGCTCCTTTCGTCCAACGATAGCTGCTTGTTGCTGGAGTAGTTTTCGGGGTCGCTACCGTCTCTCGGTAGACCAGCTGGGCGGGGGCAAAGACAAAGGGGGTATGTTACTGCTGCCCATTCTTGACAGGCCGATAATGCGACCTCTAGTCCCCTTATCTGCGTTCTGAGGCTCTAATTTAGCTGTTTCTCGTCCGCCCATCCCTTTTGGGCTGCTGTAAGCCGTTCATAAAGCGCTTTTGCCTTTCTGGGCTCCATCCAGGCGGCCTTGGTTTGTTGAATTTCCGTTGATAGCTCGATAATCTGCTCGTAGAAATTCTTATTGGTTTTCCGTGCGTGATCTAGTTCTTTCTGTAGTATTTTCAGGGATTCCATCTCTGTAACAACGAAAATTAATTCTGGACTACAAATCTTAAATTATTAAGATTCTTAAACAAATGTTAATATTGTAGAACAATAAAATTTATAAAAGGAAGAACAATTTTGGGTGACTTTAAGTCATTTATTTGAAATACAGTTTAAGTATATTCACGTAATCGGATCATTGAGGTTCTTCGGATGTTTGCCGAGTGTGAAAGCACCCCTGATACACGAATGTCGGTCGTTTCGTGTTTCTTATAAGTTTGGAGCTGGGTGGCGGCATATCATTGTAGGTATCGGCGATCCTACCAGCCGCGATATCGTCTTCTACATTCGATAGATATTGTCTGGCCCAGACCACATGGAAGTCGACTTGACGTTGGTGGTCTTCGAGGCGGGTAAGGAGAGATCGGGTACGATCACGAATGTCTTGGGCCGGACTTCGGCTACAGTCTCATCCGTCCGTGGTGAACGATAGTGCGTCATCCTATACTGGTCACGAGGTGGTCCAGCGGGGTTCTCTCCGTGGGGGCACCGTGGGGTACTTGTTCCGCCAGACTTGTTGCCAGGCTTGTCTCCACTGGTCGGCAACGTGCATGGGGACAAGGACAAAGGGTCCTGATCTTCCTGAACAAAATCACGATCAAATGGGTTTATTCTCAAAATTCAATAATGGTCAAAGAAGGTTACAATTCTGATTATAGTTTCAAAAAAAATATCGGAGAATCCTTGTCATCCTCCCTAAGAAAAGTTTAAGCTCCCAACACAGGTTCTACTTTCCATTAATAACATTCTCTATAGGAACACAAACAAACTCCCTGAAAATAATTTACGCATCAACTTACCTAGCTATGATAAAACACATTTTCCGAAGTACATTTATTGTGAAATGTCTAAAGAGGACCTATCAACAATTCTGCGCGATATCAGCAAATAAAATTAAACAAAACTTGCAATGAAATCTTTAACATTTCATCCTTAACAAAAATAGCTTTAATTCATTTCCAATAAAAGATTTTCGCACATTCGGCAACATAGAAACTATAAATAGTGGGAGACTACGGCCTTTTAAAATTATGTTAATCAATCACAAAAGGAATGTAAAAATCAGGATGAGTATAAACTGGCATAATATAGTCAAATCAGTCTCCTACGTTCCTAATACCTTAAAAATAAACATGAAAAACGATATTGCCGGTGTATATCCACACTAAACAGCCGGTTTAATATCGTGATATAGTTAGGATATATGCATAAAAGCGGCAACTTTTATTGTTTCAAAAATAAGTTTAGGTGTATAAGCGAACAATCGCAAAATTTAAATAAAAAATAAAAATAAGAATTTGAAAACGAGATTTTAATAAGAACAACAAAATTTTTCATACGCTACCTAAGTAATGGGTTGCACGCCTTGATAAATATAATCATAAATAAAATTCTAACTGATTCCCTTATGATTTGTTAATAAATAACGAGTTTATTCCAATTAATATTTTATAAAAAAATCCTATTATTAAAAAATGTTTAAGAATTCGTAAAATTTACCGATGATGACCGAAACAATGGCGGACAAAGTAACATAAATGATTGTAAATCCAGTATATTAAACTTGTAGTTGAATGAAATCTGGTGGGTGCGACATCGATGGGACCTATTTTCCGTCACGGAACAAATCAGAGATCGGTGAAAGATTTATTGTGGTACAAAAAATTCCAAAGATTAAAATTGCATATTTTCTACCAGGTTCTGCGGAAATCGCTGCCCAGCAAGTTTATTTTTCTCTATGACTTATACCTTTAAAAGAATTTAAAATAAAGCATTAATTTACTTGGGACGTCTGCTTTGAAGTCCGGCGATGTAGTTCCCCTTGTGGATTGATTCGAAGTGTTCTTATCCAATTCATTCGCATGGCATTGCATTGTCAGAGATGTTTATTAAATTGCCAGTTTCACTTGAGCCATGTCTTTATATTGGCTAGGCCGGAATGCATGTCACCGTCACTGTGTGCTTGTATTCACAGACCTCATCCGCTAGTATGTCTAGACGGTGAGAGAGAAAATGGTTGTCTACTCTCGAGCGTATTATATTTTAAAGGTTGAAACGCGATATCCACCTACGACATTCCGGCACACCGATTTCTCGACCGACCATCGGAAATTGATCCCGATAAAATCTTCGATTACTATCGAGGCTTACCATTTTAATGTGACGCGACAGAGATAATCATTCCAGATTTTCGAATCAGTGAGTTCAACGTCATTATTATTTTATTAATTTTTACCTTATATTATATAGATGGTAAACAATATTAGTAAAGAAAACTCATGGTGATCATAATGGAATCCGGCTCAAGCTCCTTCTAACCCTACTCTCTGAATCCGCTTAAACAGGATTTATCTTCGGTGGAATCTATTTTATTTAACAGAATTTTAAATCTGCTATTGGAATATTTTTGTGATCATTATAAATAAATGAAGTTTTATTCGTAAGAATTTCTTTTTCAATCTTACCGATTATTTAAATGATTTTATGATGGTAATATTTCCAAAATATTTTCTTTAAAGTCGTAATAATTGCCGTATTGAGTTAAATGGGGATTGCTAGATTTAATACATTATATTTTGGTATCTGTATAATCCTATCTCCCTTCAAGTAAGGCTTTATTGGATCCAAACATTACACTAATAATTACCGCATTAGTTTTGGAAAATTTATTGGCTTTAAATGCATATTGTTTGGGATTTACATTCACTAAATTATTTTACTGTTTACTTTAGAAAGCTAATTCTCCAGGTTATTTTAGGGTTAATTTTAGTCTTCATTCAATTAAATTTCGATTCTCTACATTATATCGGGGTGGATATTCAGCTAGTTTATTAATTTTAATACGAAGTAACGTCTCAAAATTTATAATTTAAAGTTCATTAAATATTAAAGTTCATTACAATAATTTCATTTTCTTTTGTTATTTCCCCGTCACCTTCCCTTGAATTGTCCTTAGGCGCATTGTGTTTATATTATAGTTAATGAGTGCCCACTGGACTACTCGTGTGATGATTTTTAGCCGTATGTAAATATACTTTAGGTCGAGTTTATGAAAATTGAGAGACGAGGAAATAGCCAAAAGGCCATTTCCTTATCCCTCTCTTCCCCTATACGGAATAATATTGACGTTCCAACCCCTGCGTTCCGCACGCCGGAGTCTTCACGGGCACGAATCATTGGCGATATTCCACGCACTTACACGAATTCGAATAGTATGTTTGATTTTAATTACTTGTGATGTGTCTGTGGCTGTGGGCCGGAAAAATTTCGACAATATAAAACAAATTTATGCATTATAAATAATTTATTAAAATAACATAAAAGTTACCCAATCCAATCATAAACGAAAATATCATAAAAACATCACTCCCCCCACGCCGACATTCAAGCAGAGGTCCATTGAGGTTGCGAGGACGCGACGTGGAGAGAGAGTTTCAAATAAAACTCACACTTACATCGAGTAAAACGATTTTAAGCTTTTTAAAAAATTGATTCTTTACGAATAAAAACGATTAAAATGATGTAAAAATGAATCGGTATATATACCTATTGTACGACCCTAACCTTGCGTGTTCTTTTTGATTTAGTAAAACAAATTTTTCTGGTATATTCTAATCTTTAATTTATTATTTTGAGATTTTATTTGACAATTTTTTCTTTAGATTTTTAATTGAATTATTTCTAATTCAAATTATTTGATTTTTATTTCATTTTCATGAAATTTCGCATTTTTTAATAAATTGTCAAATTTCGGTCAAAATCGTTAGGTTTTCGTGTTATGTTTATATTTATTTCGTGCGGATCTTGTTGCATTTTGTTATTATTTTAATTTATTTTTGTGTTTATAATTTTGTGTTTAACTGTTTTTTCTCTCATATTTTGGTAGGGTTAATTGATGTTTTAATAGGTTCGATTTTAAATCTGCATGTTATATTTGCATGTGTGTTACCGATTCATTTAAACATTTACAAAGCCGCTTATGTTCTGGCCCAACACATCATATTTTAAAAATCTTGACCAATTTTATTATTTTTAAAAAATCGATATTTGAAGTTTTTTAATGAGTAAATATGAAAACCCTAAAGAGACATGATTATGTAAATTATATCACTCTTACTTAAAAACCAATACTACAAATGAAGTGTAGTAAAATTGCATTTGCATTGCCTCTGTATTGCAATTAATTGCTTTTATTCAGATTTTGCTAAAACGATTTTTCAATTAAAATATATTTTTAAAAAATAAAATGTGGAATTTCATGATTCTCTTAAATTAGGAAGTTAAATGTATTTATTAACTAACTTCATGAAATGGATCCAACACTACAAAAAGTATTAAATTTAAATATATTATATTTAATTTTGATCATTTTCAGGATTTTTGACTTAAGTCAAGCCTGAGTTGAAGTAAAATAAAAATTTGACTCAAAGTTTTCAGTATTTATTCACCAACTCAACTTTATTTATAACATAAATATTTACAAACAAAATATTATATTATTAGTCTACTATTAATGGTCCTAAGGCTCACGGATGGTCCTGTTGTCACTAATATAGAGCACCGATAAAAAGCGTAAGACTTTGATTTTCGCTTAACACCAATGAAAACTCCCTCTACAAGTTTCACAATGGCGAACAAACTCTAATCCTTGACCACCCTTATTACTAGCACCACATTCAAAATTATCCATGGTAAAATTAAAATCAAATATCATTATATATGAATTGTCACTATAAATGAAATAGATAACATTAATTCATACTGTATAAAGCTTGTTGTATTACACTAAAAGATGTCTAGAAAATAAGACATAGCTTCTCACCTGACACCAATAGTTTCGATTAGTGTTTTACTAATCAGTTTAATTGATGATAATGTGGCAAAAGACAAAGCTTGATTCAGAACTTTTATTCTACTAAATACAAATATATAAATTCAAATAACTTCGTATAAATGAACTTACTATAACTGCTAGTTTGAATAATTCTGTGATGTTTAATCTTACAGATTTAAACAAATGAATTATTCATGACAGATACCTTTCCCTTAATTTGCTTTCTCCTACACAACTTTCTTCCATCATTTATAATTAACATGAATAAATTTTATCCTCTAAATTTATATTAAATATCTTAATTTAATTTCTTTTTTTCAAAAGAAAATTAATTAATTAACTATATTTATTTTTCGGTTAAAGATTTGAAAAACTAACATAAAGATATTTTTATTCAAATTTTAACAGGTGCTATTAAAACAAATATTGAAAAGGACTAAATCATATACAATTTCATTAATTATAATTAGAAATTTGTTTCTTGTTCTTATTGACTGAAAGTAAATTATTTTTTAAAATAATTTCATAATCTTTGAAGTTTTATCACTTTAAAACCTCTTAGAAATGTTGAGAAATTTCAATTTTCTACAAACATTGGGAGAAACGATTGATCAATTCAGTGATTGCCAATCAAAATAGCGCTATCAGTAAAGTTTTTTTATTTTTGTAGATAACTGTTGGATTATTATTTAGTAAGTAGGTTACTCTCGTACTCCTTTTGTCTTTTTTCTAAAGATCAATAAGTCAAAATCCAACAGAGAATGCGTTTGTACATTCTCAACACAAATCGTCTTTTAATTACACTCTTATTTTTGTTCAAGAATCTATTTAACAATAGGCAGGTAACTCATATGAGAAATCGCCTTTTCTGGACGTCATTAGTAATAATATAAACCTCGAGTTATTATTATCGTTTAATGACCAACCTCGTATTATCTGCTTCTCAAAAACACTTTATTTCGATTTTTTAAATTTTCGACCGTAATGCCGGATAGTTTCTCTGTAGTTATCCTTCTATATCATTTCTCTGAAAAAAATTCAATTATTGCTCGGCAATTATTCCCAAAACTTGGATCTATTTGATTTCAAAACAAGCTACAGCCTTTGATACTCTCTCAATGTTATTTCAATCATTTTAATAATCTCCAGGGTTTCCTTCAGCGCTCGGTTTTCTGTGCGTCGCGGGTTTTCCACACTGCTCGGGATTTTCATTGGTTCCGGTTTTCCATTATGGAATTAATTAATTTTAATTAGTTTATTTTTTGCCTATAAAATTTTTAGGGACCCCTTACTAAATTTTATTTATTATATTCGGTTTTGTTTCTTGATTTGGCGTTCAGCCCTATTATTTCCTCCAGGTTAGTCCTTATCAAACAACTCGTCCCGGAGCCGTACAATTTCCTAGTTTTTCAAAGATTTATATTGCATAAATAAAAAAAATTTATGAAATCTAATGCTTACAATAATCAGTAGAAGTAGTTAAAATTTTTTTAAATATTAAAAATGAATTATTAAAACAGTTAATAGCATTTTGCTTTTTTTCAAATTTGTGTTTTTAATCATATTTTATTTTTGTTTACTTTTTACATATTTGTGATTGATACTTAGAATTACTAAGATTAGTTTTACTAAATAAAATTTAATTCAAAAAATAATATTTAAGTGATCACTATTATTTATTTTAAGTGATCAGAGAACAAGAGACCAGAAATAAAAAAAATATTATTAAAATATTATGTCTCCAATTTAAGAGATAAAAAACGAATTAATTAAACACAAAGTAATATTATTTAAAAATATTCAATGATAAATATAACATAATGCAGGCAAAATATTTTATACAACTATGTAAACAAAAAACCTTTGATTTACATAATGTATCAATTTTAAGACAAATTAATTTTTTTATAACATTTTAAATAAAAATCAATAAAATAAAAAATATATAACTTATTTAAACATTTGATATGGAAATTATTTATTTTGATAAGCAAATATAAAATTACATTTTAAATAACTACATAAAATATATTAAAATTTTTATTCAAAATAAAGATGTAATCAAAATATTTCAATTCTTAAAGACAATTTTTAATTAATTAAACTAAAATTAAGCTTTTACATCATCAAGTTGTCTAACATAAAAATTAGCTGATTGTTTTAAAAAATTAGTAACTATTTTTTATAAAATCAATTTTTTTAATTAAAACAGTTTTTCATATTGTTTTAATTTAATTATCCTGTTATTATAATATTAGAAATATCATGAAATATGTTGCGGATTTTATCCATTGAAATTTGTTCTATCCATAATTATCTTGAAAAAGTTAATTGTGTTATTAATTTTACAAGTAGGTTCCTCTGACTCTTTGTGTCCTTTAGAAATAAATAACTAAACCCAACACAGAAAGACTTTATTAACAATTTATCACAAATACAAGTTTTCAACTTATTTGCACTTGTCTTTCAATGATAAACATTGATTATCGTGAGATAGGTAGCCCAAGGGGTAATGCTGGGCACTGATGGGTAACAAGAAAACTTGATGAAGGGTCTAAGGGTTAACCACTCCCCACCAAGCGCCTACATATGAGATAACTGCTAGCCACCCGTCGAAAAATGACGTTGGTACTGTGTGCTAGTGGGTGAATATTAGCAAAGGGTGAGCATCTTTACAAAGACTTCTAATGTCCTAATATTCCTTTTGGGTCCATGAGCTGTCATGGAAGACTTCGTGCTCTGTGTTACCTGTCCCTCCTCTAGAACAACTAACCGATTTAATTCAACTCAAATAAAAATAAAATCAGAACGAAATTAATATTATAAATATACAATAATAATTAACAAATATGGAACAAATCACAGATGTTTGTCCGTTGTCAAAATAACAAGTCAATGTCTTTTAAATCCAGTTGGATTTCAGGGTATTCTCTACCATTCGGGCTGATTTGACTTTATTCTGCCGTTCCCGCTCGCATTTACCGGCCTGTTTTTCTGACGATTCCGTTTGTGTTTTATTTCATCTAGGTGTGAATTTTCGGGTGTAGTGATGGTCACTGCCATGTCCTTGCCCATTACATTTCGAACTATTATCGCGTCTTGTTCGGGGGACAGCTTACTGCCACACCGAACTAACCCTTCCCGTATTTCACCTTTCAGCTTCAGCTGGGTGATTTCCTTCTCCTGTTCTTTGATTTTTTGATTTGACTGAGCTAAAAATCCTTCCTTTTGGTTCAATTTTGCCCGCAGTTATTCTATTTCTGATTTTAATTTAATCGCTTCCTTGGGTCTCACCCAGGTCTGCTCCATACGTCAACAGTGACGTACTAGCGCCTCGGACCTCTAATTTTGCGTGATTGCTTCTGAGTTGTATCTGGCCACGTCTTTCCTAAAACGTTCTGATAATTGTGCTGCTTTTTCCACTGAAATAAGTCGAAAAATGGTTATTATACACATTTATCATTAATTGCTTCATTATCATTTATTTAAAGTTCCTTTTAAAAAATTGTTGCATCATCTGGATAAGAGGAGATATGAGGGAGACTGTAATTTATCTCATGATATAGTTTTTGGGAGGTCTCTACACTAATGCTCGTACCCTCGAGACTTGGCCGATGTGATAGAATCATTGTTGGGGACACCCTGGTCCTCATCCCATTCCTATATATTTTGAGTCAACACTATTCGGAAATGAGTTATTGGTATTGCGAACTTTAGTACATTGTTCGAAAAACATATGAGTCAATGTTCATAACTGGGAGTATTAAGTTATCCAATTGATAATCTGAATACTGTGCCAACCCAAATCTGATTTTAACGTCCCTTCTATGAACTTCTGAAGTATTCCATAACAATGAGCAGTGTCAAGGGTATTATTGCCAAAGATAACAATCATATCGTTGACAATAACGTTCTAAGGGCCTTGTTAAACAGGTTGAGAACATGTAAAGATAATAATTATTAATAATAATAAAGACAAATAACAACACATTATTATAACAATAACTTCCACTGAAATGTTAATAATGGTAACAATAATAATAACAATAACAAATATAATAATATTAATAATAATAATCATGATAATGATAAGACTAATAATAATTATTGTTATAATAATAATTATAATAATAATAATAATAATAATAATAATAATAATAATAATAATAATAATAATAATAATAATAATAATAATAATAATATTAATAATAAACTTAGGAGGTGTAAACGCTAATAATAATAATAGTCGCAGTAGGATGCTACGAGTAAAATTCATAGTAAAATTAATAAAACTAAATTATCGCAATGAATTATGACATCCACGGTAACTGAAAATACGCTCGTATCCATAGCACCAATTGTGGCCAAAATATCCCGGCGATTAATTGTTAGCAAGTTAAAATTTTATTAGTTAACCAAAATATCTATTCATATCAACTAGTGTAAAGTAAAAAAAACTAATGTCGGTCTTTAATAACCGTAGAACTGCTAATAATAATAATAATAATAATAATAATAATAATAATAATAATAATAATAATAATAATAATAATAATAATAATAATAATAATAATAATAATAATAATAATAATAATAATAATAATAATAATAATAATAATAATAATAATAATAATAATAATAATAATAATAATAATAATAATAATAATAATAATAATAATAATAATAATAATAATGTAATAACGTCCCCGGTAATTCTAATTAGGGTTACTACTGTTGATGTGGTTAAAACAAATTCTTCCTGTGACCTCTTATTGATTTTGCTGCTTGTCGCTAATCTCCTTGGCGACTCAATATCAGAAGTGAAACTCTACTTTACTCAAGGCAATTTTAATGATCTACAATTTCAGAAATTTTGATGTCTTCTGAAGGAAATTATTATTCATTTTTGGAAATTTTCGTTATATGGTAAGGTGTTATTTAATTTTGTTTATGAATAAATAACAGTTTTTATAAAAATTTCTCATTCTGATTTATTTGATTATATGATTATTTTGTTGGGGTTGTCTGTGAATTTAAATAGAATGTATTATCAATCTGACTACAAGCGTGCTTTTATACAACATTAATGAACTCCAAACGATATCAACTTTATTGATTAATACCCTTTATCTCAGCTTTAAAATGACACAAAGAATTATCTGTTACAGTCACGACCTGGTCCTTATTACGACCCTTCGGGAAGAATAGCACTTTTCGCATCAATTGGATTTCACAATCACTTGACTACTGTGACAGGTTTCTGAGATCGGTAACTCTGATATAGTTGCTTTGATTTGACTTCGCTTAATTTCTGTTTCAAATTTTTCTTCCTTGATTCAACTTTAAGTTTTCTCCAAATTTCTCTTTAATACTTTCAATAATTTTCTGTAATTTTCTCCTTTCCAATTATTCGTCGAATTCTGTCAAATTTCTCTCTAATCTCTTTATGTCTCCTTATTCCAATTTCTCTCTAATCTCTTTTTGTCTCCTTATTCCAATTCTCTTTAATCTCTTTTGTCTTTTCTCTCCAACTGCTTTCCCTTTTTATACTCCGTTAATCAATAACAATTACTGATGTCAAATAGAATTTTCAATATCTTTTACCGCTAATTCCCTTTGGGCCTCTATAATCACTAGCAGCTGCCCAGATACATAATTTTTAGAAATGCCCTTTCCCGGATTCCCAAACAATAATCCTCCCCTTATCGTGAAAGGGCTTTCGAAATAACGTGCAAATTTTGCTTTTGTTTTTGTTTTCCTAAATTTGCACTCGTTAATTATAAATGACCTTCTTTTATTCAATTGTCTGTTTTTATTGATTTTCTCTTATTCCCTTCTCGTTATTCGACATTTCTTTTTCATTCCCTTTTTATTAAGCTACAGAACCATATCTTAATCACTTATCATTGTTTCCCACAATCATTTTACATGTTTATTAATTATTTTACTCTATTATTTAGGTATCCTCAACAATTTTAATAAAATCAAATTAAATAAGATAGAGTAAAATTCTTATTTGTACATCGTATGCATGAAATAATTCTGTAGATTTTTAAAATTGAAGTCAATAGAAAAAAAACATTGAATGAGATCTTTACGTAGTTCTGCTACTGACGACTTTAGACGGTTCTTGATATTCTACTCCTTTTTGGATTCTAAATCACTATTGTTTATTGGATTTTTGTTAATCTTTACGTTTCATTTAAGCATTTATACCGATTTATATGTCATTAATTCAACGGATTTCAAATTTTAAGTACAATTTTCCTCGTTAACTCTCTGTCATTTTCCTCTTAAAATTTGTCGATGGATATTTTTTTCTAGTGTGATACTTTATATTTAAATCTTTCCCAGGGCCACCACGCGCTCTTTCGAGGGTTGCGCGATAGGATTTCGGAAGGGAGAATACATAAAATAGAAAAATAAAAGGATTTTATGAAAATGTCTTTAATGTAACGGTCATATAACAATACATGGAATATACATAATAAAAAAGAATAATAAAAATAACAAATTTTACTTTTTTTGGGTTCTAGATTTCGTCACTTTAGCAAAATAATAGTAGTAAAATGAGATTTGTGACTTCAGCAAAATAATAATAATAAAATGAGATTTGTGACTTCAACAAAATATTAAAACTAAGATGAGTCTTTGAGAGAGTAAGTGATAATAAATTTTAAAAGATGTACTGAATTTTGTTTTCCCAGCACTGCCTTATATATCAAGATTTTCCGTGTGTGTATTTTGATGCGGTAAAACAAGGAATTTTAATTTATATTTTAAAAATATAATTTTCTAATTCTTTTGATTTTATTATTAATTTTTCAAGTTTTGTGTCAAAACTTAATTTAATTTTTTAATTATTTTATTTTTCTTTTAAATTTTCAATTTTTCTTTCAAGATTTAATATTTAGTTTTGCCGCTCAAAAATATACAGGCTTTTTTGTTCTGGCCAAACAGTAATCACCTTTCTGGCACGATAATTTTTACTTGGTTTCTTTTAAATTCAACTAAATTCGATAATTCGTTAATATTGCTTGCCCGCCCTTTGCACAATATTATCTTTGACCAACTCCCTATTTGAATTTTTATCAGCTCTCTTTTTATACTCTCATCGTAAGTGAAATTAACCACGATTAAAAAAATATTTGAGAATCTTTGAAGATAATTGACTAATTAACAAATTAAACAATATCGGTTTCCCCATAGCACCCTTTAGTTTATTTCAATTGCTTTAATAATCACAAAATCTTAATCTTTTAAATCTCCACTCGCTCTGGGTTTCCCTTTATCTCGGGCTTTCCATTATCCGATTAATTAATTTTAATTAGTTTGTATTTTCGTTTTAAATTTTGTTAGGGACCATTCACTAAATTTATATTATTATTGCTCAACTCGTCTCATGATTTGGTGTTCAACCATACCTCCGATCAATATTAATTTTCAAATTTTATAAATTTTAAATAAATTTTTGCACTTTTAATAATTTCATTGTTTTTATTAATGTTTTCCATGCTCTAATTTTGATTTTTAAATAACCCCAATAAAGTATGGAAAAAATCCAAAAAAAAATTTAAACAGAAATAAATATCTATTTTTGTCTATAACGGAATCATTTATATAAATACAATTTAAATAAATAACAATGCTAGTCAATTTTCGCAATGTTTATTCATAAAATGAAATATGAAATATTTTGACCTAAAATCGGTCCTGGTCACTAATAATCAAAATTTAGCTAGACTTTTGTTTTCTTCTCTTCGTCTCTGATTGATAATCTCTTTCACTCAGCTATACTCAAAAAATATATTTATTTAACATATTTCCAATTTTTTTTTCAAATTCGATTTATCAATATTATAAACCTAACCGATTCGAGTAAAAATCTATTAGTAAATATTATTTGTTAAACCTAGTGACATTGCTTACCATGGGTTTTCAAAAATGTAAATTTAAGTGAAATTTTGAAGTGCTACCGATTTTTAGCAGTTGAGGAAGACAGTGAAAAAACATCATTTATCAGCTGTATGCAGCAAATTATAATAAAGTAGGAGTAAGCTGTTTGGTCAAGAATGAAATTGACGATCACAGCAAACTGGTGAGAGGATATTTAAAACATCGAAGGTTTTTGTGAAAGAGGATAGACCCTCGTTCTTTGACAGAAGAATAGCAAGAAAGCCATTCTAAATCTGACCTTATTCATGGACTTGGACAGATTTCTTTGAAGAATATTCTAACAACGAAAAAGACTTAAGTGAGTTATTATGTTCCTTACAGCAAGCGCAAGTCTCATGAATGGGTACTTGCAGAGCAAATATCATCTAGAATATTTTGTTAAGGAAAATCTCTCTGAAAATGTCTCACGCTTAGTGTGTTTTGTGATTCTAAAAGTGAGTTAATACTGATCTTACTCTGGAAATCATTGACTCTTACTACTACTCTTCAATAGTTAGTGATGTGAGAAGGTTATGACAGAAGTCCGAGAATCAAGACCCATATCTCTTGTAAGAAAACTCACCATTTCATATAGCTCACTGGACCGAAAATGCAATCGTTAAATGGGACTTTCATTTATTTTTTTTAATGAGGGTTTTTGTGTCCCGTTCGATATTTGGCTTAGTTTTTTAATTTTGTTTAAATGAATTGCTTTTTTATTTAATTTTTAAAAATTTATGCAAATAAAAAGAAAAGCAAAAATTAGTAAATAAAGGATAAAATTATTTTCAAATAATTTGTTTTAATATAATTCTCCAACTAATTCTTCTTTTTATTCTTTATCGAAATCTCTATACATAATAAAGACACGTCTCGCTGCAATATTTGGCTAGAATATTTCCTATAGAATATTTGCTATAGATTATTCCACAGCCTAAATTATATTACTTAGAAGAAAACTTTAAAGAATTTATCGTATAAATTACAAATAATTGATATGATAATATTCGATGTCCAACAAAGGAAAATCATTGCTCGTGTATATCTAGAAGAGATCGGCAATCAAAGATTATGACGAAACATTGCTTGAAATCAGCTTTATGGAAGATTAGTGAAAACTTTCAAAACCAATTCTTGCTGAAGGTTTGCAAAGTGCTTTGATTAAAGAAAAGGAAATTCAACAATAATAAGTAATCAGTCACAAGATTGCCAACATTAAATTGGCATCATTTATGTTAAAATACCGCTTGAACAGTGACAAAGACATAACAGAAATACAACGATATAAAATAACAGTAGATTAAATCAAAGAGAATCTATAAATGGAATATCGCTTTGAAGATTAACAATAAGTCTAACCGTAAAAACAGTTTTTAACCTCTATATATCTTACATTCTCTAGAATTAAAAATTTCATTATGTGTGCTCAATGTTATGAAATATTTAATATTAAGCAAAATAATCTAGTTAAAAAACTTCTCAATAGAATAAAGTGACCAAATTGAAAATTTTCAAAAAAATTGACAACGAATCTATCTGCCAAACTTCAGCTCGATCTGATCACAGAAAGCGGGTTAATTTATCTTTGCAAGATTAGCGTAGCTAATTTAAACATACAAACCAACAATAATCGAGGCTCGATAAGAATGATGGTATACTTTTTTTAATTAGGATAAATAACATTGAAATTAATTGTTTTTTAGACAATGACGCTAAAATTAGCGTTATATATATATATAAATGTATCTGAATTAATTGGACTTCATATTAAAAATACAGTTATCAAAACCTAAATTATGTTAATGCGAATGAATCGAGTATATGTAGTTTTTGTAATCTATGACCTAAATATGACAATTTGGTTATTGTTTCAAATATTACCATGGAAAATGAAATTTACCCATTTTAAAGTAGATGATAATTTTTCATTATATATCAAATGAAATGAATATAAAATTGATGAAATCCAATGATAATAGGAAACAATACAATCAGAAATAATATAATACGATTTTGTTTTATTGCTAAGACATTTTGAACGCACTACCTATTGTGTGATAAGAACTCTTCAAACTCCATTAACTTGTAAAAATGAATAATTTAAATTTTTTATTATTATTAAGCTAATTATTTATTTTATTATTTAAGAGACAATCAAAGAGCCAAAGTTGAGATCAAAACAGAAACTTTAAAATGGCCAACTTTTGTAATTAATTATTGACTAGTGTACTTCCTAAAATAAATTCAAATAAAAAAAGAAAGTGTCAAATATCGTTCAAAGAAAGATGGACTACTGTGCCGACATTTTGCAAAATAAGAATATTTATATATAAAAAATAAAGTAGAAATTAATTTTTCCATAAATCATTGCAACAGTTTCTGTCAAGTTTAATAAATGTCGTTTTGGTTTTGCTTTACATAATATTTTTGTTACTTTTTAATATTTTATGAATTTAAATAAACAAAAGTGATTTATAATATTATTGACCACGATATTAAGATTTTGATGTTAAAATTATATAATATCCATGATGTCGTTCTGTTTGCTTATAGCATTCTATTTATTTTCATTACAACTATAGATCAAAATTTGGTACTAAATTAAAAAGTTGTACTAAGGTTTTAAAACTGTAACAAAAATCTTTCTGACATAGAAATAAAGACAGTTCATTCAACCTACAGTCGAATTGAAAATAAATGTTTCTATGAAATAAAATACGACAAAATTTAGAGAATGAAATATTTATTAAAAATATAAAAGGTCACAGACCTCAAAATGTGAAATTCAATATCTAAATTAATTTTAATGTTTGTTTTACTGACATGAATTAGAAAATTCAAATAATTCTGTAGTAACTAAATAGTGGATTTTTCTTCAAAATCGTCACACGTTTCACTTGATATTTTAATTATATTACGACTGAATAAGATTAAACGACAAAAATTAGAATTTTCTTTTATTTTCATATTTAAATTATTTATTAAATTTTTACAGAGAAAATATTTTTACAATTTCCATTATCATCATTTCTTTTTACGACTATCGATTAATATTCTATGTTATTATAGAATCAAAAGTTAATTGATAGCTGCAAATAAGAAATGATGATTACTCGGTTAGAATCGATATTTTCAATAAAAAATGAGTCATGGTTTATAAAGACAATGATTATGTTATGATTATTTCTTTTAAATTATTAACATTCGAGGTTGTCGAAAAATTTAAAATTGACAACCAAATTATTTTTTAAAATGATTTAAGTAATGTATTAACCATTATCTATACTTGTAGTGGGTCCGTTTTATTTCTTTATTTAAATATTTATTTTAAAGCTGGTCACTGTGGTATGTGGCTATGATCTAGCTAGTCGGAATCTTTTGCAAATACTAATTTTTTGTATAAAAAATTCTAATTAATTTTGTCATAGTGTCGAGGATGAATGTAGTGACCGAGTTTTCACAATGACGGTTGAGTAATATGCTGGAAACTTTCTACTCCTAGTCAAGCTAGGCGTGTCTTTTAAGTACATCTATTTGGTTATCGCTCAATATACCTGATAATATTAAAAGCAATCATTTTATCTTGTCTTCTCTTGTCTTGAATTGGGCGTGTTTTAGGGTTTATGTTAATATTATTATTATTGTTGAGTTTCTAATTTTTATTATCTATTTATTGATGTTATACTCAGCTTGATGTTTTATATAAAGAATAAGACAAACATTGATTTTTTCTAAAATTTATTGAATAATAAAATTGTGTTTATATAACACAAATTTTTCGTGATCAAATGGTTAAAAAAATATTTTATATGTATTTATATATGTTAGCTTAAAAAATGTATTACTACATGCAGTCACCTGAGCTCGGTTATGCAATTTGTATGCTGGAAGTTCTAATTCCAAAGTTAACTCATTAACTTAAAGCTCTTCTTTTAGCAAAGATTTTATGGGTACTTTTACTGAAAATTTCATCAGTTTTTATTTCATTTTATATTTGTTTTTCACATACTTCAGAGTCATCTTTACATGTTGTCTATTTTGTTTTTGTTGTTTAAAACACAAAAATTATATTTTTACCAAAATTAATTTATATTTGAACTTAAGAATTATTTAATTAATAATTTAAATTTGTAGAATTATAAGTGGTTCATATTCGTAAAACTATTAAAATTGTTTTTGTTTTATTTAATTTAATTTTAAAGATTTATTCGACCCACTATAATAGGACCCTCAAACCTTGAAGTAGTACCATAATGTAGGTCACCCAAGACTCCATCTTCATGGGAAGTATTGTTCAATAAAATGAAACATTTAATTAAAAAAAATTTATAGAAGCTCTTTGTTAACTTTGTTAATTTTTTGATGTCTTTGTTTACCATAAGGGATTTTGTTATGTTTTAGAAAACTTTTGAAAAAACTAATGAGTCATCCTGAAAGGCTATTTCATAGTTAAAATGATCTTGACCTAGTTAATGACTTATTTTTTTCTTCGGTGACGTCATCGTCTTTTTTAATGACATTCATCTACTTATGGACTAATACGACGACTCATTGTCGTTGTTCTGACTTAAATATATATTTTTTAAAATTATAGCGATGAGTCACCGTGATCTCACATTTTCTTACTACTTTTGATGATAGCCATTAGCTTGAAACTTGTATACTATTGGGAAATGTACTGTATATCACTTAATGTATCGAATAATATTTATTATGTTGGGTTATTATTGAAAGTCGGTTCCCTCTGACACTTCATGTCCTTTTTCGAATCAAACAAGTAAACTCAACACAGAATAATTTTATTTACACTTTACCACAGTTACAACTCAATCCGATTTATTTCAATGTTTTGTAATTACAATTTTGTGATTTATTTGCACCCTTCAACCACCGAATAAGGTAGGTTAAAAATGAATAATCACCTTTTCTGATAGATAACTTTTGACTTTACTTAGGTTTAGATTCTTTTACTGACCTGACTAGACTACTCGTTTGCTTCGACCACTGACCCTTTCGTGTTTTTCCATTTTCCTTTTATTCTCCTGCTCAGACTGTTTTCAGACAATTTTCAACAACATTTGCTGTCAAACTAAATTATTAAAAATAATTCTTCCCCACAAACCACCTTAGCTGACATTTGTCAACAACATTTGATACCTTACTAGCTTATAAATTAGAAAATAATTACTTCCCCATAGATCAGTAGAACCCATTTAATATTATTTAGGTCAATTTACTCTTTTCTATTGTTTTGTTCACACGCCGGGTTTTTCTCATCTCTCGTGTTCCCATTGCCTCGGACTTCCAATTGACTCGGGCTTCCCATTAGTAATTAAGTTTTTAAATTAATTCGTTTTTTGTCTTATTTTATTTTCTGGGGACCCCTCACTAAATTTTATTATTATTTCTGGACTCGTCTCTCAATTTTGTGTTCAACCATATCAATTTCCCCCGATCAATACTACTTTCGAGTTTATTTAAATTTTTTAACTTTGCACTTTTACCATTTTGGTGTTTTATTGAATTTACTTTTCGTATGCTTTTTCGTAATACCCCAAAAATTATGATAATATTTATAGAGTTTAATATACGAGCATGCTTAACTTGTATAATCTGGCTTTAATTGATTTTATATTATATTATTAATAATTATTAAAAAACTTTTTTTATTGATTTATTTTTTTACAACATTTCTTATATGTTTTGTTAATTTTACTGTAATAAATATGACGTAATTTACTGTAGTATTAAATGAATTCATTTTACTTTATTAACATTTTATTAATTTAAAAGTAACGAATTATTTACGAAATTTATACAAATTTCATTTGATATTGAATATATAGTTTAAAATAGTGTAATTTGTTAAAATTTCTTTTCATTGTTCAAATTAGTTTCTAGTTACTTATTGTAAGTAAATGCATAATAAAATTTCATATTTAAAAAGCATTATTTATTACATGTTCAATTATTAAATATAATATTAAATATAATATTAAATATAATATTTTAAATAGTAATATTTTTGAATCAAAAAGAAACCTAGTTTTTAATAACAAGTTTATTTTATAATGTTTTACATTATTATTAAAGTTAGCAAAATGAAGATTTTGTTTACAATATCAATTCCTAATATTAATAATTAAAATTTAAAAGCCTGTAAATATTAGTTATTCGAAGATAAATAATAAACAATAAAATTAATCATAATAAATAATAAATTTAAATAGAATAAATAATAATAATAATTAATAAAATGAGAAGAAATTAAAACAAATAATGATCAAAAAACTAAACCTAATAATATAGAAAAATAACAAATTACATAAAACTATTAAATAAAATAATATTATAAAATAATAAAAATAATTTTTTAATATGTAATAATTAAAAAATTAATTAAATAAACAGCACTATATAATAAAATAAATAAAAAAATTAATTAAAAATGATTAAAATATATTTTTATTTTGAAACCCAAAAAAAAATTTCCTCTTTGTATTTATTACATTTTAGAAATATTATACATTTAATATTAATAGTTTAAAATTTAAAAATTTAAAAAGAATTTTATAAGGACAATTAAACATATTTTACATTTTATAAAGTTTTTGTTGGGAATTACATCTATATAATAAAATCATTCATCATTTGAAAATTTAAATATATATAGAATTGCAATGAAAATCTTGTTCGATAGAAAATAATATTTATTTAACAAATAAAGAAAATATGTAAATTGAGAAATTTAAACAAAAAATCATTCGTCTGTAAATGTGAAATGTTGAAAATAATCAACTTTGCGGTCCACACACTTTAGCCAGGGTTCTTGAAGTTGTTTTATGCAGTTTTCAAAGAATTCCGCAGGTTTTGAAGCGAACCGCTTTTCCAAATCACCGTTAACTTCATCAGCGGAGTGATACGTTTTCCCACAAAGTGAGTTGTTCATCGGAGAAAACAGGTAATAGTCACAAAGTACAAGGTCTGGGGAGTATGGTGAATACAATGTTACCGTAAAACCGATCTCAGCAAGTTTATTTTGAGTTAAAGGTGGCTTTAAGAAAATGGAACTTTTCAAAACTGGTTCCTCACAACCGGCGCCTCATTTCTCGAATTGCATCTATGAGTTTGTCCAACTGAGTGCAGTAAATTTCTGCGTTTTTGTTTTCTCATTACGGAAGTACATTACAAATCTCTTTTCTCATCCCAAAAAATAGTTGCAAGGTGTTTTTGTGCTGTCAAACATTGACGAATTAATATTGTTAGTTGATCATTGGCACCAAAGTCGCTCGTGATAAGATCTTTTGGCATCTCAATATACCATACACACCTCATCCACTGTTATGAGCGATGATAGAAAGTCGTTCCGTTGATGCTTGGCTAACAATTCACCACATTTTCCTTCCCTGTTGGCTTTATTCTCACCTGACAAAAAATGTGGTATCCATCTGTTCGCCAAGTACTGCTTTCCCATTTGTGCAAGTATCAAAGTACTATTGTGTGAGACACCGACAGCTCTTCTGCCATATTACGAAATGTAGCATATTTGTTTTATGTCAGAAACTCTTTGATTCGATCTTCACGATCATCTTTAATTAATGGTCGCCCACTTCTCTCTTCCTCATCAATGGCGAAATTTTCCAAAAAATGGATTTTGCAATAATTCGCTGTCAGTTTATCGCAGACACAGGGCCAGAGCCAAGCACGGAGTTAATCTTCTTCTCACTTGCTGGATTATTCATTCCGATATTTCAATTCGCTTCGCTTAAACTCCCTCATCTGCCACAAAATAAAATTTTAAATTTACAAAAAAGGATTTAATAGTGCATTTAAACAAAACATTTCTTCATTAAACATTGAAATTTTTTAGATATACAGACGATTAATGTTTTGTTTATATTTCCAATTTACTCTTTTTAATTTGTTTATTGGTTAAATAAACATTATTTTCTATCGGGCAAGACTTTTGTTTCAATCCTATATATATATATATATAATGTATTAAATTAAAACAAGGATAAAATAAGTTTTTTGTCATACTTTTAAGTAATTTTTTATTATTAAAAGTTTCTATACAAATATTTAATCATCCTACATTATAACGTCAAGTGAAAATAAAGTAATAAATAGTCAAATTCGGTGGTCTTTCATGTCATGATATTTCCGTTATCTTTTATGACTAATAACTTAGCAAAAATGTCACGATATTCTACGGGAATAAAATTAGATTTGGTTTTTATTTATTTATTTATTATTATTAGTAATAATGAAATTCATTAATTCATAAATGTTAATTTATTATCGTCAGGAAATATCAGCATCCGAACCGATTGATGTTTTGATTTGTGAAATTTATCTCGTTTTTCATTTATTATCCGAATTATTATATAATTACAGTTAATAAATCTAAATTTACTTGTTTTAATCGATAAGAAATTGTTTTAATGAATTAAACGAAATCGTATTATAAGTTTATTTATATGAAATAAATTGATAAATGAGAGAAATATCTTTGAGTTTCTAAAGTTATTTCCGCTATTTCGAGATTTTTGTTTGTTGTTTTCTATTTAAACGATGCTCACTAAGCGAATGTGACTTGAAATATGCAGTAATAATACAGTAAGTCCCGTTGAAGAAAATGTGTTGATAATGTCACTGACATAGGGACAAGCTAATTATATTATATTTGTTTTATAAAAAGGATAGGACCTCCTTCACTTATTCATAAACTTTGCCGTCATGGCTTGGTTTTAAATTTCTAAAATTAATAATAAATGTTTTCTACAAAATGTGACTATGAATCAGATTTTGTAGAAAATATTATGTCACTTATAAAGAAATTAGAGGTGAAAAACAAAACAAGTCCTAATATTAATAATAAATGTTTTAATTCCCCTACCTAATTCTGGATAATATCACATTTTTTGAACACAATGTTGTACATAGATAATTTTTCAGGGACACCTGTAAAGATGTTTCCAATTGGTTTCAAGTTTATAGAGCTTGATGCTTACCCATTACTCAAGAATACAAAGGACAATTATACATAGGACAATTAGGTTTTAGCAAGCTCACATATTTAAGGAATATATTGATACGAATATTGCATTGCAAACAAATTCATCTAATGATTTAGATAAAATTACTTTAGGTTTCTTCGTTACACTTACATGATATATCCGTCGAACATCTGAAAAAGCGTATGAATTTGAGATTGTGAAATGCATCTTAAAAGAGAATTAGATATTCATCAAAACAATGTTTTAGCAGTTTTTTGATAGTTGTGTAAATTTTCCAGATCCTTAGTTAAACCTTGATTTGATTCAAAATCTTATCTTACTATTTTCAAATAATCTTCTTCACCGGGAACTATGTCATGTTTTCTCGATAAAATCATCTAGATAATCTCTAATTGAATGTGTCTTCAACTGTGAGAGAAGTCAGCAAAATTCTGGGGTTGAAAGTGTAGCCACCATACAGTAAGGTTAAAATAACAATATGTCCATAAAGTTTATTAATAAAAAGCAGACTATATATATATATATATATAAATATATTACATGTGTGTCCACAGCACTTGTATTATTATTATTATTATTATTATTATTATTATTATTATTATTATTATTATTATTATTATTATTATTATTATTATTATTATTATTATTATTATTATTATTATTATTGTAATTACAAATTTAAATAATAAAACAAATTGATCTAATGGAAAAACATAGTTTAATGTTCACTGATATAATACCTATACTTATGTTTGACCTAATATCTGAATTTCTATGAGTTTAACATTGTTAAAATTCGACCTACATATTTTATGTTCTTTGATATTTAGAATTTTCATAAATTAAAATTGACCTACTTATTATTTAGATGTGACCAAATATGTAAAAATTAGGTTTACAATTTTGATCTTAAATCTGACCTACTTTATTCACTTTTGACATCCTTTATTTAAAAGTAATTTATTTTATATATAACATATTTTATTCAAATTATTAATAATACCAACTTTATTTGACTGACTTAATTTCTTGTAAACTATTTAATTTTATGTGATCAATTTGATTTAATAGAAAAATCTAATATCTTATCTTAGTTTTCATGAAAGCTATTTTATTTTAACTTTGACCTACTTAATTTAGCATTAAGATAACTTCCAAATGACCTTAAAGTGACCTTAACTTACTTATAAATTGACATTGACATACATTTGGATCTTTGATTGATTTCAGACAAAGAAGTTTAATCTTAAGTTGACCTTTAATTGACCTACATTTAGCGAGATTTCATCTATCTACTGAATATTTCAACATTTGATAAAGGTGTAACAGATTTTACTTCTATTTCTCTCTCTCTCTCTCTCTCTCTCTCTCTCTCTCTCTCTCTCTCTTAGGACAAGTAATTGTTAATTTAATTGATATTAGAAATATAATTATTTTATAAATTATTACCTATAATACATATAATTTTATACGATGAAATCTCGTTTTACGCCTCTGATTAATTTTATGGAAATATGACGCTATATAAGATTAGTTACAAGTATTTTACAGTTTGAGATGAATACATGATACTTATTCTTATTTTAATCAATTAAATATTATTGTAAATAAAAATTATTATTTTTAGAAATTTATTATTGTTTATAAAAAATATTTTATTATTATTTAGAAAAAATCAATGAATTCATTTTTTTAAAATATTTTTAATTATTGTTCTTAAAATTGATATTAAAATACTTTAAAATAATTTATTAGTCTTTTCAGAATTATTGAATGATATAAGTAAAATATAACTTAAATATAAAAAATTAAAAATGGATTTATTTTAGGCTTAGGTTTTAATGATCAGTATTTTATTATTATGATCAGTATTTTATTAATTTGATCAGATTTTTAATGAAATGATCAGTATCACTCGATCAGTAATTAATTCAATGTTTATAATCAGTATTTTATTCCAATTATCAGTAATTTATTAGAATGACAAGCAAATTCCATTTTAATATTAATCATTAATTAATTTCTAACTGATTAAATGACATTAAATACTGATCATTTAATTAAAATATTGATCATTTTAATAAATTTTTTTAACTTAAAATACTGATCAAAAACATTAAAAAATATTGATCATTTTATTTGTTGCCTTTATTTTATTTAAACAAATTTTGTAAAACAGACAACTTTTTTAGCCTTTATGTATATATATTTACATGGATAATATGAGAAAATATGAAAATAAACTCTAAAATAAAAGAATAATTTATGGAATAATTCATTCACAGAACAATTGACTGATAAAATGTCGATAATATGAAGCGAGTTAAACCTACTAATATCACATAAAAAACTGTATACAATACTTATAAAGTTTTCAATCCTTTTTGAACTGTCAGTTTTAGTCATTTCTCTAAAAGTAAATCAAACTTTAATTTCGTATAACAAATCTTCTAAAAGAACCAGCTTTGAAATGGCCTTATATAGTAAAACACAAACGTTATGTTGAAATATATGAAAAGCACTTGTATAAAATTCGATTCTTCTATGTATCAATATATTGTAACAATTTATAAATCACTCACTAATATAACAATATAAATTATTATGAGGACATTTTAGAAATACGTGTCACATTAAAACATTATACAAAAAATATTATTAAACTCATATAATTTAACTTAATTGTTTTGAAAGGACTTTACTTTCTTTATGAAGACTTTATCTGTATTGCAACAAAGTTTTGATCTTCATAACAAACCCTACAAAGTTGATGTAAGTAACTTACATATTTCAATCTAGAAAATAAAAAGAACTATGCATGTAATAATTTAAATAAATATATTGTGTGTCCTTTTTGTTCTGAATAATAATAATAATAATAATAATAATAATAATAATAATAATAATAATAATAATAATAATAATAATAATAATAATAATAATAATAATAATAATAATAATAATAATAATAATAATAATAATAATAATAATAATAATAATAATAATAATAATAATTATAACAATAATAATAATAATAATAATAATAATAATAATAATAATAATAATAATAATAATAATAATAATAATAATAATAATATTTTCTACAAAATTTGACTATAAATCAGATTTATTTAAGGTATTCACGAATCACTTGAGAAAAAAAAGCCTGTGCCGAAAATTCGTGAATACCTTAAATAAATCTGTTTTATAGTCAAATTTTGTAGAAAATATTATTTCACTTATAATGAAATCAGAGGTGAAAAACAAAAAAGTCTTTATAATAATAATAATAAAAATAAATAAAAACTATATATCTTATAATTTAATTAAGGTGTTGAATTTCATTTGAATGCTTAGTCAGCATATAATCGCCTGCGCCCAATCGATCTATATCATCAAGGAAATATTTAGCCGGGTCGCTGAATTGGTACTCGTTTGACCGGTTAAAACATTCTTGACAACAGAATCCGCCCCTAATTGTTGAGTAACTTTTAGCAACTCCTCGCAAAGGATTCAGTAACTTCTATGGCTTGAATAACATCAGAACCTATTTAATGTTGTCGTAGCTCGTAAAATTGCTATCATCGATTGAGTTGTATTGCTGTAAACAACTGGTTTATACTGCTTATTATCATCATTTGTAAATCCACCCTCGTGAATTGTTTTCGTTTGTTTAACATTAATACTATTACCGGACTCATCAGCCCCAAAAAGCAATAATTTAACATCATTTGCCTCTTAAACATTATCTTCTTTAAGTTTCTTATCCATATTATGACTTTTATCTAGAGCTTTACGTTCATCTTTAGATAATGCACATCCCATTTTAAATTTATGTTTTTATTAAAAGAATAATTTCAAAAAATGTAAATTGTAACACAATTCAAATTTTCCTCCAAAATTCACGCGACTAAACAAAAACCATTGTTCATAAAAAATCACAAATAAAATTTCTAAATTCCAGAAAAATACAAATCCAAATTCCAAAATAATAAACGTATCTATAAAACCAAAATATCGCGTCTATGTGCTCACACTTATAAAATGTCGATCAAAATACCTCTATCTCGCACACAGACGCGACAAAACTGATCAGGATTGTACAAAAGGAAAGTGCCAATCTAACATATATATATTACACTACAATATATTTCGACAGACTCACTGTCATCGTCAGGTAGATTCAAACTTGAAACTATATTGATTTAAACTGCTTTATTCAAACAAATTTCTTCATTGATCTTTTATATTGTAATATATATTATATTAAAAATTTAAATTGTGTTTTATAAATTGCAATTATTAAAAATAAAAATTTAACAAATTTTAATAACCTTTCAATAAAATATTTTTTAATATTTAAAAAAACACTTTACATTTATTTTCAATGTGCAGCACAAAATTAGGTCAATCAATTTCATTAATCAACTGTGACCAAGAACGTGAGAGCGGAAATGACGGGCACTCGTGACATATATATATGTTGAATTCCATTTTATTTTCTGGAGTACAATTAATATCCCACAATTGAATTGTTCCATTCACAGCAGAACTAAGTAATACAGCAGCGTTTTTGATGTTCCAAGAAAATCCAAAACTTTCCTGAGAATGTCCTTGAATAACGAGATCGTCGAGAATGTCGATTATTTCCTAGGATAGTTTTGGAAATTTGAATCGTGATTTATGCGAATCCAATTAGGCCAGTTCTCAATGTTTTCCTTGATCCATTCGCGGTTCTCACATAGAAATTTAAATATACTTCTTGTTTCCTCAATAAATTCGATGTCTTTCTGATCTAAATCACAATTCCGATTCTTCTCTTGAAGATTTTTACGAAATTCTGGTGAGTTCGCAATTGTAATACAGGTTATCTTTTCGACAACGGGTAGCCTATTTTTGTTATTAATTGACATTTGAGCGTGGCTTAATAAATAGATACATGGAGTCTTCCGCGAAATCGATATTCTATTATTACTGGTCCACTGATCTTGGGATATTCTGTTACTGTAAGGAAGATCAATAATTTCCATATTTTGATGACTGTCATGTAACAAATATGATTTGTAATATTTGTCGTAAATACTACTTTCCAAACTTTGCATAATTAAAATAAAATCCAAAAGATTAATATTAACCTTCGAAGATATATCGTCGATATTATTTTCCAATTGATCAATCATTGTCATTAATTTTGAAATTTTATGATAAAAGTTATTTTCATTGACTAAAGAAGCTTCATCACAATCCTTCTTTTGCCACAAATTGAGCAAACTTGGCCAGAAACTTTCATTTTTATCATTAGATGCATTTAAGAGACTTTGTTGAGAAAAAAAATTTGAATCACTACTGTCTTTCTGCACATCATGGCTAGACGAAGAATTTTTACCCTTTTTATTAGGATTTTCATCAAGACCAAAAGATGTTTTGCTCAAATCTTTCAGTTGATTGTAAACATTTCGCGATAAATCAATCCATTGTCTTTCTTTATCTTTGTCAGAATATCTTAATCCGAATTAACCAGTTTCTTGTATGTCTCCTAAACGTTCACAAACTTCATCTAATAAACACATTTTATGATCATGAGTAAATTTTATAAAATTATTCACAAATCATCAATTTACTAACTATATATTAAAATTAAATTTACAAATTCTGAGATACTTCAATTAATTTCAAAATTAACGTAAAGCTCACTTTGAGTTAGATCGAAAATTGAAGATTAAAAGAAAAGTGTTTTTACATTGTTCATTTTTGATTAATAGTTTTTAAAAATTAAATTTTCATTTTCTTTTATTAAATTATTGTTGTTATTTGGAAAATAGACTCAAATTTTGAATCCATTCTCCAAGTTACTAAACTACATGGAGCTAAGGGAACAAACTAACCAAATTCTCAACATATATATATATATATATATATATATATATATATATATTTATATATATTTGCTTCCTTTTTCCAACAATATATTGGGCTTAATTTTTAAATAATATAGAATACTATATTAAAAATACTATATTAAACTATATTAAACTTTTAAAATTTAAAATTGTTAATAATTTTCAAATATTTTTTCAGTTAAATGAAAATAGACCAAATAATATGTAATTATATAGGCATCTGCATTCTCTTTGGATTATAACATTGCGTCACTGTACAAATACTTCATTAAGTTTTAAGATTAAAAACCTACAAAGGTATTGTCCATCATGTTTTTAATGATGAAGCTGATCTTTTAAATTATGTTTAAACAAAATTATAGTATTTGATTCTTTGAAAGTTTTGACCAGGGCTCAAGTTAATCAAGATCTGAACACCACCAAAATGTAGAAAACACCCAAAATATTATGACCATGAAAGGTTTGAAACCTTTTGATTTTGATTTAATTCAAAGATTCTAAAACCTTTTGAAGGTTTTGACACATCATTATTGACCCCAACGAAAGGAGAAGTGGCTCCATAATGTAGAGAATATATCCGAAACAATGATGACCATAAAGTACAATAAAACGCGTTAATTTGAATTTGTATCTATAATATAAAATTGTATTATATATAATGAAACTATATTGTGTTTGTGACTTAAATAATATTCCGTGACCTACATATTTATTTAAGATTAAAAAATATATATATTTATTTCAATATATTATAAAAGAATAGGATAGGTTTATGTATTAAAATTTTGATTTTAAATCATCTAAAAATGGTGCCACGCTCAAATGTTGTCTAGTAATTTTACAGGGACAAATAACGGGTTAAGAACATGCGATAACGATAATTAATAAACATAGTTAACTTATCAAAGTCGTGATAAACTTTTACCTTAAAATATTTTATTTTCTCCTAAACTTACAGTGGAAATTGAAATTTTGATCAAAAGTCTTGATGGCCACCCTTGTCACTAGCAATACCCTTAGAGCTACTAGACCAAAACCCTTGGACTCATTGTTTTTATTAAAGTCTCGCGTAGTGCCAAAGATCATCCGAGAATAAAAAAGGTTCATTGAAAGTTCTAAATTCATATTCGGTATTTGATTTTGTTGTATATTTTTAATAAAAATTAATTAAATAAATCAAGTTTATGAAAATTATTTTTATTTTGGAATGGCATAACTTTAATAGTGTGCTTCTCAATCAGCTTACGTATTGTATTTATTTAAATTATAAATTGTTTTTATTAATACAACATCTATCAAACATTTTTTTACTACAAATACAGTCATGTAAGACTTAGTGTTTTATATAGAAACCCTTTTTAATATTTTGTCTAAAGCTTATACCGTTTGTCTTAAATAATGTGGTTAGTCGCTCAGAAATAAATTGAGTAAATTATAATTTAATTAAATATTATAATTTAAAATTACTTTTCTTCATCTTTCTAAACTTCAAAAAAGAGTATATATTGATAAAAATTAAATGAAATAAAATCCCTTCAAATATTTGTTTTATTGAAGTCAATAATTTTGTTTTAATGAATTTAATAATAAATATAATTTAGTCTCGAAACGTTTATCTCAGCCCAATTATGTTTAGAAAACACAAGGAATTATTCACAATAATATAAAAAGAAACATTGACATATTTTTGTAACATCCTTTTTTTCCATCCCCAACTTAAAGTGGAAAAAAATTATCTTTTTTGGCTTATAATTCAATTATTAAGTTTGGGATGGAAATATCATAAATTTGTTTATAAATTCCATTGTGAAATGATTCTAAAACGTTTCAAGCCCAAACATTGCATAAATATTTAATTAGATTAAAATATTTAAACAAATATTTTAATTCCCATGTTTGGTAAACAAATAATAGATCAGTTTTATGTTTGTTACATGGCTTTTTAATCTAGATAAATTTTATCATATTTTTCAATTTATTTCTCGGCTCAATCATTTGAAATTAAATATTCTGAAAAGGAAGATAATAGCTAAAACTTAAAACAAAAAATATAAAACAGAAAATAAACTATTTAGTGTCATTTAAAACAAATAGCTAAATAATGATAGTTTTTAAGCTGGTTTCAAGCTTGAGTTTCAATCAAAAACTTTAGCATGCCTTAAATAACATTGAATTATATTATTTCTTTTTTAGGATACATTTTTCTGTTTTCTCCCGTAATTTGTTCATTCTTAGAGTGTCTCCAGCACAAACCTTTAAAAAACACTCTATATCTAGACCCCTTTAAGCCCAGAAGATTTGACTCTTGATTCACAAAACTGACATTAAAATTGACTTTCTTGTAAAATGTATGTTGTTTGATCGAAAACTGACTTCTATTCGAAATTTAATCCTGATCCTTTGATCTAATAGGTATATTAACCACATTTTGAACGTTGAATCATAGATTTTGACACTAGAATCTACTTTTAAATGATAAATTAGCCTAAATATGTCGACTGAATTCCTGACCTTTTTCAACGACAAAACCGCTCAACGTGCCTTAAAATCATGGTTTTTGAGCCAAAATTCGGCTTCTTTTTGTCCCAAATTAACCTAAAAAATGATGTTGTTTGACTGAAATCCGATCATTTAAGCAAAGATTAAAAAAAGTGACTTCGTTAAAACAAAAATATAAAATGACTACCATTTCATTAAAAACCAATTTAAATGAAGGTTGTGTAACATGATCTTTAGATATTACGTCATACGACCTTAAAAATTTGAGCATGACCTTGAGGGGATACAGAGAATACATGGTATACTACTGCCACTATCCATCCTCGACATCATCCTTAGTCATCTTACATCTGTAGTCAAAAAGTTATTTATCATCAAATTATCAATAAAAGTATTGTAAAACCAAATACCAATTTACTTTACAAAAAACTTTCATTTTCTGCTTATACATCACTCATAATCGTTTTCATACATTTTCATTGTCAAACATTTATTCATTATTTACTGCAATTTGTCATATTTTCATCCATTTTATTCATCTATTTTATCAGCCATTTAAATTTATTATTATTTACTTCAATTATTTATTTTTCAAAAATATTATAATTATTTAAAAAATATGTCAACGTCTATTAAATATTTTTATAAATTTAATTTCTTTTTTACAGTTTTCTTCATCAGTTTCATACATCATTTAATTTTCATTTGTCATCATTTTATTCATCATCTTCGTTTTCATTCAAGTTATTTGCAGCAATTTATTCAAAAATGTATTCAGCATTTTGTCATGAATTCATTCCACATACTTATCCAAAATATCTTTCGGAACCTGTATCAATGATAACTATTATAACGTTTCATGATTGTATACAAACGATTTTTATTAACAACTAGTAGGTAGTTAGTAGGACACTGCACCCTAACCCTGACTGGCTGAGAGTAAATTTTATATTATTTTAAAGGAGAAAATTGATTAAGAAGAGAATTTATTTTTTAAGGGGAAATAATCGACTAAGAACAGATTTGTTGATGTTTTTAAGAGAGATGTTCGGTTAAATATCGTTATTTAATAGATGATTTTTATAAAAAATAATGAATATAGTTGGTAGAGTAGGGGAAAGTGTTAATTGATGGGAAATAATTGGTCAAGAGTGGAATTTATTTTAGTGAAAAATAGTCGATTAAGAACAAGTTTTTTGTCATTTTTAAGGGTGTTGAGTTGGTTAAATATTGTTATTTAAAGGGTAAATATTATCTAAATGGGTATTTTTATGATTTTTATGAAAAATATTGAATATGGCAGGAAATATTGTTATTTGATGGAAAATGATTAGTCAATTTATAATATTTTAAAGGAATTTATTGGGATGAATATCGGTGTGAAAATTATGAATGTAGTTGGTATAGTGGAGTTAAAAAGGACATTTGAATAGAAATGATTGGTTGAGAGGCGAATTTATGGTATTTTTAATGGGATTGAGTTGTTTTAACTTATAAGATAATTAGGAAAATTGTTACTTTTTTCATTGATTTAAGGTTAATCAGAATATATCAGAATATGTTTCAGTTCTAAGAAATTGATTGATTCATGTAACTATTTGTATACAAGTAAGTATTTATTTGATGTTATTATTATATTTGTAATTTAATTTAATTAAAAACTAAAATTGACTAGTATTTAAAAAACTTTTTGTTATATATTATTTATGTTTTTATTGACAATTTTCTGAATAATTTAAATATTTACGATTATTTTCAGGAATGAAAATAAATTGTACAATTAAATACTATGAGCAGTCGATAACATACACTAATTTTCTTTCAACAAGTACCTAGAACAATTACCTAACAATCTTATAAAATTTTAAAAAATGACCTAATAAAATTTTCAATTATTTTACAACTTAGTTAATTTAATTTATTTTTTAATTGATAAGTACTATTTTCTTTACAATTTGCTACCATGTTGAAGCTTGCTTTAAAAAATTTTATTTAAAAAACTAACAGATTTAATCAAATTTATTTAAAATTTACATCTTTTTATTCACCAGCTAACCACAATTTAATAAAAATAATTTCTACAAAAACTAATAGACAATCACAAACATTTGTCTCATAAATTTGGGTTTTCAGTAAGTGATATCAGTACACACGAACCTATGCATGTATTGAAGCATGGTATCAGAAATTTAACATATTTGACACTAGTTGATAATTATTTGATTTTAGTAATGCGGTAGATATTAATTGTATGTGTATTTTTTTTCTATTAGTTTTGTTCAAACCTTTAGCATCTTTGAGTTAATAATTTTAAGAGTCGAATCATTTTCAATAAATATGTGAAAATGTATTTCAAGTACAATGAAAGTAACATATGTTTTGAGAAATTAATTTAAGAATATTTTTATAATCAAGTTTTTTTCACTAGCAATTAGATTAACCACTACTTGTACTTACTAATTAATTTATCATTCAGTAAACAATATGAGTTGGAGTGAAAATATTAGAAAATTTATAAAAATAAATTTACGTAACTTTTTGATATGTTAACAATTAATAGATTTATTTTAAACTTAGAGGCATGTGAAAATTAAATGAAAAGATTGACATTCATTTTTGAAAATAACTTTTAATAATTGTTCATTGTTGGATGTAATTAAAAATATTACAAAAATAGTAGGAAAATTTCAAGGTTTTTTAACAAAACTATTAAGTTTTACAAAATAATTTCAATAAATCACATAAAAGAATGTAAGCAAAGAAAAAAATTTTATTCAGAGAAAATACAACAATTGATTGGTAACTAAGTAACCAAATAATTTACCAATTTGGAGACATCAATGATCGATAAAATGTGGAGAAGTTAATAAAATTTGTAATGGAAATTGTATTTCTTTTGATTAATAAAATTTTAGATGTGCTTTTATTTAAAGATTTCTTGGTCAGTAAACAATGCTTGATATTGATTTGTTCAGTAACTAGTTATTGATAACATATTGTGAGTGTGTGAATAACCAAGTATTTTAAGGGGAAATGATTGAGAGAAAATTTTATTTTATTTTTAAGTGGGTTAAGTTGGTTGAATATCGGTTTTAAAATGCTAAATTCTATTTAACTAGGGAATTTTAATGAATCAGTAAATTATTTAATGCCTAGTATGTATATAGTGAGTTGTACAGTACTCAGTCATTTGTATACAGTACCTAGTGATTGTTGTTCAGTTATTATTCAATTAATTGTTCAGTGTGTATAGGTTATCAGTATTCAGAGGTTGATAGGTTATCTAATGGATAACCACCTTTTCTGATAGATAACTTTTGACTTTGCTTAGATTTAGACTCTTTTACTGGCCTGACTAGACTACTCGTTTGCTTCGACTACTGGTCATTTCGTGTTTTCCCTTTTCCTTTTATACTCCTGCTCAGACTGCTTTCAGACAATTGTCAACAACATTTGCTGCCATACTAAATTATTAAAAATAATTACTCCCCCACAGACCACCTTAGCCGACATTTGTCAACAACGTTGGCTACCTTACTAAAATTACAAAATAATCACTTCCCTATATATCAGTGCTGCCCATTTAATATTGTTTAGGCCAATTTACCCTTTTCTATTGATTTGTTTACACTCCGGGTTTTTCTCATCTCTCGGGTTTCCCATTGCCTCGGACTTCCAATTGACTTGGCCTTCCCGTTAGTAATTAATTTTTTTAATTAATTTGTTTTTTGGTCTTATTTTATTTTCTAGGGACCCTTCACTAAATTTTTATTCTTATTTCTGGACTCGTCTCTCGATTTGGCGTTTAACCATACCAATTTTCCCCGATCAATACTACTTTAGAATTTTTGTAAATTTTTAATTAATGTTGCACTTTTACCATTTTTGTGTTTTATTGATTATACCATGCTTTTTCGTAATTCCCCAACAGTATCTTAATTTACTTTAGACCTTTTAATTTTACTTTAATTTACCTTAATGTACCCTAATGTATCTTAATTTACTTTACGAACCTTAATTTACTTAAATGTATTCTAATGTACTTTAACTTACCTTAATTTATCTTAATTTACTTTAATATACTATAATGTACTTTAATTTACTTTGGACATTTCAATTTACCTTAATTTACTTAAAAATACTCTAATGTATTCTAATGTACTTTAATTTATCTTAATTTACTTTAGGTATTTTAGTTATTTTTATCTAGAGCCTAAATTTGCCTGTGAAAATTGTGTGACCAAATATTACAAGTGTTTATTTAACAGGCCTATAAAATACCCATGACTATTTTTTATCGGTAGGCGATTCAAGCCATTTTTATTTATACCTATATTTATCTATAGAAAATATTGAGATCAAATATTGCATTTTTGTTACGAGTTAAGAATATCTCTGACTATAGTGTGACCATCGTAGGTGATTTGAGTCAATTTTTATTTTATGATTTTTTATCAAGAAAAATTACTTATGCTTTTTAATCAAAGAAATATTTTTTAGGCTTTTTAATCGATAAAATATTTTTAGGCTTTTTATTAATTGAATTATTTTTTAGTCTTTTTAATCGAGAATTTAATTTTAGGCTTGTTAATCGATGAATTATTTTTTTACCGAGAAAATATTTTTAGGCTTTTTAATCGAAAAATACCCTCTGTGACCATCGAAGGCGATTCAAGCTAATTTTACTTTAGGCTCTTTTATCTAGGGTCAAAAATACCCCCTGAAAAAAAAATTTTTTTTGGATGAAAAAAAATATATTCAAAAAAAATATATTAAAAAATTCGCCAAATTTTGAATTTAAAAATGAGACGAAAATATGAATTCAAATATTTCGGCAAAATTTGAATTAAAAAAAATGCGCCAAAAATTTTATTTAAAAAAATGCGCCAAAAAATTCTAAAATAAATACACAAAATCAAATCATTACGTAATTTAATCTGTCGCCGACAGGGGAGGGGAGGACGGGGTTATGGTGCAGTGTCCTACTAACTACCTACTAACAAACAAACATATTGTTGCATAGTGTATAGAAGATATTTCAAAGCTTTCTAAATTTTAGTATATTTTTTATAGTTTTACAAAATTTTTGGGAAATTTATCCCAAGGATTTTAAAATTTGAGAAATTTTTTCTTGTGAATTTAATTTTTTAGATATTTTTGAGTTTGGGTATTTTTCTATGATAAAGTTTAAGATTTATAAGATCACACTGTATACTTAATGTTTAGTTGTTGATAAAAGATTCATATGGGCATAACATCATACTGTGGTATATATATGTGTGTGTGTTACTTTATAAGTTGTATATATTAAATTTTTATAAAATTTAATGTTGATGCATGTAAAACACATGAGTTTACTTCTATGAATTAAAGTGATCTATGTTTCATAATTAATGAAAAGTTGTTATCGACTGTCACGACCGTCATGAAAACGGTATAGGTACAAGGGTTACGTTACCTTGGTTTTTTACCTATATAATTTTAGAGTTGACCTACTTTTCTAGTCGAAGTTGTCCAGGCGGACCCATGAATGATTTAGTATCCTTAGAATTTGAATGAGTTTAAAAATTATAACGTTTTTAAGGTGACCTAAATATTTATTATATTGTGCTGATATTATAATATTTTTAAAATAAGTAATATACTTATAACTATAAAATGGGTGCGTGTGTATTTGATCTATTAAATAATTAAACTCTAAAGTGAGTGTATGTATATAAAACTATATAGAATTTTCCGATATCAATTTTTATAGTGTTTTATTGAACTTTTAAACCATGTATGTGATACTTTAAATCGCCGGTTTAAGGAATTATTTGCATTCTTTTACTAAGTCTTTCCCGATTCATAAAATATAATCGGATTATACCTTGCTATATGTTATATGAGGATTCCACTATAACATTTCCTATAAGGTGAGGATTATAATTTCTATTATTATTATTATATTATTTATATTATTATTATTATTATTATTATTATTATTATTATTATTATTATTATTATTATTATTATTATTATTATTATTATTATTATTATTATTAATAATAAAACAAACTAAGATAAAATAGATTATCTCATAATTATAGATCAAATGTTACAACAATAAGCATTGTAAAAGTGATATTGTCAATAATTAATATTCATATTATTATTATTAATATAATTATAATTATCTCCATATGATAACGAATTTAATCTTTCGAATTGATCAAAGGTAAGCAAGTTTCCATTTCACATTTTGTAATTAATTCTTGATTTTGATTTTTATTGCTGCCATTAGCTGCAGCTTCACTGGACGATGACAAATGACAAGGAGAAATTTTACAAGTTAGAAACTTTTTAAATGCAGTACGGAAATTCTCTGAGAGAAACGCATAAAGAATCGGATTAATCATACTGTTTCCATACGCCATTGAATTGGCTACCATATGGAATGCTCGGAATGCCACATTCGAAGGGTCACCATATGTTGACTGAATCAGAAATACTATATGCAACGGCAACCATGACACCCCAAATGCTATGATAACACTTACAACCAATCTTGTTACTTTTTTGTTTGACCTTGTTATATTTGCGGACTGTTGATTGTTGAGTCTTTGTGATATTCGGTAGAGAAGCAATCCATATAAAATAACAATCATTGATAAAGGTAGTAAAAATCCAAAAAGAAAAAATGTAAAATAGTGATTGAATAACGCCTTATAGTCGTCGATATATCCGTCCATAGCTTCATTGTAATTTACTAGTTTCTTATTGCCACAATAGTAGTTTTTTCTCGTCTGATTGTTGGCCAATTTTACAGGAATCGTATAAAGCACGCGAGAATTTATTAAAAACGGTAAGTTAATTATTATCAAAGCAATCCAAGAGATATAGACTGCGGTCAAACTGCGATTTCTTGTTCTCCAATTCACACTCGTAATTGGGTGCACAATAGCCAAATAACGATCAGCACTCATTAAAACAAGCGTATAAACACTACAGTACACTGTCAACCATGTCAAATATTGGTAAATCATACATAGGAAATTATTCCATATCCATCCTTGATAGATGTATATACTTATCGTAAGGGGGATGCAAAATACTATAAACGTCAAATCGGCAAAAGCAAGAGAACTTATCAGAATATTCGTCGAATTTCTCATATGCCCATTACGGATTATAACAGCAATAACTAAACCATTTCCTAGTAGTCCAACTACAAATATGATTCCAAATAGCGCTGGAACGATAATTGATGTGAGGACCTGCATGCCGAATGCTGAAGAATTTGAAGACTTTGGAAATTCAACATTTATGGATATCTCAGAGAAATTGAATATCTAAATTGAAAATTATTTATTGCTTTATTATTATTATTATTATTTTTTTATTAATTATTATTATTATTATTATTATTATTATTATTATTATTATTATTATTATTATTATTTTATTATTATTATATTAAAATTATTATTATTAGTTAATTAATTATTATTAATTAGTTAACAAATAGATTTCATTTTATTTTTATATTGTAATTAAAATTATGAAAGAAATCCAATTATTTGTAATAAACGTGACATTTTAAATATTATTTAAAATTTTCATATTACAATTATTATTATTATTATTATTATTATTATTATTATTATTATTATTATTATTATTATTATTATTATTATTATATTATTATATTAAAATTATTATTATTAGTTAATTAATTATTATTAATTAGTTAACAAATAGATTTCATTTAATTTTTATATTGTAATTAAAATTATGAAAGAAATCCAATTATTTGTAAATAAACGTGACATTTTAAATATTTTTTAAAATTTTCATATTACAATTATTATTATTATTATTATTATTATTATTATTATTATTATTATTATCATTATTATTATTATTATTATTATTATTATTATTATTATTATTATTATTATTATATATTATTATTATTATTATTATTATTATTATTATTATTATTATTATTATTATTATTATTATTATTATTATTATTATTATTATTATTATTATTATTATTATTATTATTATTATTATTATTATTATTTATTATTATTATTATTATTATTATTATTATTATTATTATTATTATTATTATTATTATATTATTATTATTATTATTATTATTATTATTATTATTATTATTATTATTATTATTATTATTATTATTATTATTATTATTATTATTATTATTATTATTATTATTATCAGATTTTTAAATTATTAAAATAAAAGAAAAATAGTTTTGCGAATAAAATTAATTTTATTATTTTAACACTATTAAAATCATTCACTCTAGTTAATTAAGAAAATTAATTAAATATAAACAAAAATAAAGAAAAATTTCTTACGAAATACATTTATATAAAGAAACAATTAAAGAAGTTCTTTTTATTATTTAATATATAAATTAAAACGCAAAAAGAAAAAATATCAAATTATTATTGATATAATTACATTATCAAATATTTTGCATACCTAGCATCATAAAACAAAAAATTTATTAATAGTTCTTAAAAATTAAAATTAATGAAAAATAATTTCTAAAATATTAAGTTTTTTCAAATTATTCTACATTTAAAATAAAACAGAAATATTATCTACCAATGAAATCTCAGAAAAATATTTATTGACCTCTAAATAAAATTTAAAAAATAGATTAAATGACAATATTATCATCATCTATTATTTTTTCCCAATGATTTATTTTTATGACTTTTTCATTTGCATTTCCAAAACTTTCCTCTTTAAAATTCAGATGAGTCAAAGATAAAAAAAAATTCAAAATTTTATTTTCATTTTTACATTTGATTTCTCAATTAAATTCACAGTGAGTTTATTTTTTGAATTAATTCAATTAGTTGTGTTCAAAAAAAAACTTTTTAATTATTTATTTTTGTTTAAATTAGATAAAATTCAAAATTAAATTACTTATTCAATAAAATTTGTTTGTATAGTTAGTAATTAAAAATTAAATGTTAACATTAATAATTTTAATTATTTGAAAATTTATGGATAAAAATATTTACCATAAAAATAATAAAACCTTTTTTATATAAATAATTATTTTATTGAAACATTTACTGTAACGAAATTATATAAATTAATACATTTCATTGATAGTAAATAAACAAAATTTGAATAATTTATTTTACAAAATATTTTTACAAAATATTATTGCTGTTGAATGGCAAATTTAAAGCAAAAAAGACCTACAGATTTATTTATTGTATTTTACATTTTCTAACGTGCATAAAATAATTTCTTTAATAAATTCATGATTATATTGTTTCCACGATTTTGCTTGCATAAGAAATTATATAGATTTTTAAAAATTATAAATAAAACAAAGTTATTTGTTTAAAAATGAATTTAAAAGATTTATAATAAATCATTCTAATGCTGTATTTGATAATGGAACCTATATATACTATTATTATGAAAATGTAAAACGTTGATTCCATGTAGCAGCATAAATTAATATATCAGATAAGTAAATAACAAAATAAGCCTTTACTGCCAAGTAATAATTATATTTTTGAAAAAAGTTTCGATTATTAAATAATCCTCCTCAGTTTCTTATATTTTTGATATTTCACATAAATTTTAAGGAACAACATCCTCTTGATTTGTTTTTATAAAGTTCTATTTCAATAGAATTTCAATTTTGTTTGGGTCTTTACTAAAATCAAGTAGATATGTTCTCAGTTTCTATTATTTACTATATATATATATATATATATATATATTTCTTTAATGTGTTTTTGATCAACTAAAGTTTACTGCATTTTTAAAGCATTTTTTGAAAGAAGTCCTAAATTCCTGTACCAATCCCATAATTAATGAAGGCTCCGAAATTTGTAAAATAAAATTACCTCACATACTTTAACTGATATAAGTCTGAATATGTTGTGATTAATATTAATTTTGCGCAGCCATTTGTTTTCTTAGTAAAACAAAATTAATTAGCTGAAATTAATTTAATGGATATATTGATTATTGTATAATGATATAATATGTAATTTTAATTAATAGATTTGATGTTGTTAAAAATTATATATAAAATTATATATAAAGCCAAATTATATTTCGTGGAAATTATCATCACTCTGCAATCCTAATTTTTGTTAAATGTTATTTACGGAAACAATAATGATGTAATAGTTAATATTTAATATGATTTAATATAATAATATCAGTAAATTTGTTGCTGATTAAACATTTATTTTAAAGGATTGTGATTTTTTGATAGGCAAATTAAAATATCTAAAACCTTCCCAATATGAAATTACAGAAACACGAGATTTTATGGGTACCTTATTATTAAATGGACTGCAATTGCCATTGTTTTTATAAAGCGCAATTATAAGGCTATCAATGGTTTCCTTTGTCAGTCTACAAATGCCTTAGAATGTCCATTTTTACTCAAAAGAGAAACCAGCTTTTGTATACTTTTCTTGAAATTTTTAAATGTAGAAGATAATGACCAAAATTTAAAAATCAAAGCCTTAATCATATTTTTATTGTATTTAAAGTTACAAAAACTATATATCGGTTTCAAAACCCTTAGCCGTTTTATCGACTTATAAATCTAAAAATGGAAGAAATGAATTGACTTCTTCTACTGTGAACTTAACATTAGAATGAAGCACATTCATATAATTTAAAAAGGAACGCATCATCAAAAACAGAAAATACTGAAAAGATATTATCAACGTAACGTTAATATATATATTTTAGGCTTAACAAAAGGAAAATCAGAAATCTGTTTCTCTAATTCTGAAAGGGGGGGATTAATTTTAAAAAAATATTTGTTTTAATGAATGTAAATTATTTTTTTTAATTATTTGTTTTAATGAATGAATTTTTATTTAATATAATTTTTTGTTTAAATGTTTATATTTAAAATTTTTAAAAATTTTTTAATTCATGATAAAAAAAGTATTTTTTCTCGATTAAAAAGCCTAAAAAATAAAAATTGGCTTATCGCCTATGATAGTGAGAAGTATTTTCGAATAAAATTGGCTCAAACCCTATTAAAGAACCTAAAAATATCTAATAAAAAGCCTAAGTATTTTTTCATACTTAAAAACCCATAAAAATAAAATTGGTTCAAATCGCTTGTCGACTAAAAATCATGAATTTTTTATTTTTTATTTTTATTTACTTTAATTATTTGTTTAAGTCAATATTATTATTTATTTATATTTTAATTATATTATTATTAAATTAAATTGTTTTTTTTATTCAAGTTAATTATTTTATTTATTTTTAAATTAAATTGTTTGTTTTAATGAAGTGAATTAAATAATTATTTATTATTTTTATTTAATTATTTATTTAATATTATTATTATTCTTATTTAATTAATTATTTATTTTATATTTATATTTTATTTTATTATTATTAACAGTTTTTTTATTTATTTTTATTTTAAAAATTTAATTGTAAGTCTATTAATAATTTTTCAATGTAAAAAAAAGATAAATCATCGATAAATTTTGAATTGTAATAATAACAAACTTTCAATCCATACAAATATTTTTATTGACAATAAAGATTACATAAAAAACATTAATTTTTATTTCAAATCAAAAATATCCGACTAATATGCTTTACGCATTTCGGCCAAAAATATATGGATTGTTTGGTCACGTTTGAAATCGTGGCAAACATGGACATCCATTTGAACATGTTACTCTCATACTATCTTTACAAACAATGCAATTTGAACTAGAAAACTCTATTCAGTTGAATGTAAAATAAATATTGTATAAGAATTAAAGGAAAAATGTTTAACAACATTTTGTAATGAGAAGAATCTTGATTTGAGGATGGTTCGACGATGTAGAGAAGAATATGACAATCTCATTCAACAAAGAGATGTTGGAAATTTAAAAATTTGGCCTGTTGTTGCAGGAAGGAAACCGTTATATAATTAATTAAAAGATAAAATTTTCGAATGGATTTTACAACAACGAGCCGAAGTTTTTGTTGTTCGAAGAGTGAATGTCCAAAAACTTGCAATTCAGTTAGCACCACAGTTTAATATCTCTTTAGATAAGTTCAAATATTCACAACACTGGATTCATCGATTTCTAACCAGATACAAACTGTCTTTAAGAAGGTCAACGGCATTATTTAAGCTGGATGACGTGGAAATCATCAAACGAGCATTATCTTTTAAAACGTACATGGATAATTTAAATTTTGCACAATATCAACCATCAAATATAATTGCTATGTACGAAACATCGGTAATTTTTGACCAGGATATACAAACAACAATTGATCAAAAAGGGGCTACGTCGATCAGTATTCCATCAACCGGGTATGAAAGTCCAAGAGTTACATGTATTCTTACCATTGGTTGTAATGGCAAGAAATTAACTCCTGTGCTGAATACGAAAGGAAAAAATGAAATGATCAATTGTATTTCTGAAATTTACGTCTTAGAAACTGAAAATGCTTGGTGTACCGAAGATTTTATTAAAATATGGATCAATTTGATGTTTCCACCAGTTTTACGGCACAATCAAAAGAAACTACTGGTGTGGGACTCTGCCAGTACATACCAAGTTAAAACAATGAAAGAGTATCTCTCGAATCAGAATATTAATCAAGTCATGATTCCATCCGGCATGACAGCATATTTACAAAGTTTGGATATTGGCATAAATAAGCCATTTAATAATTATCTTCGGGAAGAAATTAACATCTATATTGAAACCAAAAGAGAACGTAATAATTATATCAAACCTAAATTACAGGATGTTGTTGGTTGGGTAAAAGCAACTTGGAGTAAAATCACAAATGAATGCGTTTTCAACTCTTGACTTGCCGGTTATTTGGACAGATCCTTTTCATTCGAGATTTCAGCAATTGCTAGACATGAACGTTTTGGTCCGTTGATTTTAAGGAAGTTAGAATCGCAAACAAGACCTGCTGATTTTTCAATTTTAAATGATCAAAACAATGTTTAAGAAAAAGAGGATATGTTTGTACTAGAATAAAAACATTTTAATTGATTATATTTTTATTTTGAATATTTGTATAATTTTTAAAAGTTTATTTTTATTCCAAAAAATAGAAAACCTCCCGAAATCAAGCCCTAAGTGTATCGTTGCCAACATTTTTTAAAAATATATATATTTAAGCCCGTAGTTTAATTTAAACACGGTATTACTATTATTATTATTATTATTTTATACCATTGTTAACTTTCATGTTATATTTATGTTATATTGAAAGATTCTGCAAAGAGTTAATCATCTGTTAAAACAAAACATTTCTGTGAATATTCTGTGATAAGATAAATTTAATGAAATATCTACCCAAATGCTAAATGTCATTTCTAATCAAATATTTTCACATATTTTCATATATATTGTGTTTTAAAAAAAAGACTAATTTTAAATTTTTGGTAAAAAGTATTTTAATTTTCAAAGTGAAACTAGTAAAACTATAAATAAAATTCAATTGAATAAGCCCAGGATGGTAAATGAGATAAATGACAAACAAAACATTTCAACGTAAATATGAATAAACAAGAAATTGTTGATTATGCAATTAAATATTAATTGTCGACATCGTTGTTTTTAACATTTAAATTGAATTTACTTATTTTCAATTAAATAATTAAATTTATAATCTGGTTAAATAACTTTCACAATAATAATAATAATAATAATAATAATAATAATAATAATAATAATAATAATAATAATAATAATAATAATAATAATAATAATAATAATATATAATAATAATGATAATAGTAATTATAATTGAATATCTTGGATTATCCTTGACCAGAGTGACCAGAATATTAAATAAAGAATAATTACTTAAAAAGATTTTATTCTGAAGTTATACAAAATATTGTTAAATTTTAAATCGTTTCTAATTAATTAATGAACAACTCGGTGATTATTATAAGAAGCTAATAAACTTCCAATTTTTGCAAATAATTTCAAATTAAATCAAAATTAAATTCATAAACCTTTAATATAACGTTATTTTTCTCTTACAATGACAATGAATTCTATTAGATACATCTAGTTATAATTTAACTCACACATTATATAGTTAAATTTTAGACTTTGTAATTAGAAAATGTTTAGGGTATTGGTTGCAAAGCGTACATATTTCTTCGACCAAAATCCTATAGTTTATTAGGTAATACAAATACAATAGGTGTGACATTGAAAGATACAGACATACCACACTAATTTATCTTGATTGTTATAAAGAATTAGATATTTATAAGGTGCCTAAATTTGGAATAGATACAAGCCACCAACAATTGTAAATATTCCAAACAACTTAAGTAGTGACCAATAATGACGATTAAAGTCTTTAGGTAGTAAAGAATAAACACCTGGCATATGATCATTAAATAACAACGAATAACACTAAATTTTCTGAATTATCAGAAAGCTGATCCTTAAACTGTTTATTAAACTTTTCATCAAATCATTGGCATACTTGTAATTATCATTATCATATCGATATTATAAATGTATAATTGTTTTTTTAGTTATTTTTATTTATGGTTATATTCTTAATGACAATTATGCAAATAGATCACAATCCCCTACAATTTATTTAATAAACTCATTAAATCATAGCTATTATATAATTATTAATTGCGTATATGGCATTTAGCACAGGTTGTGAATGCAGACTGATGATGAAGATAATTTCATTTAAATACATTTTCATTTGTTTTTCGTTTAAGTGTTTCAATTAAATAATCATTTTTCGATATTCAATGCGGTTTATTTTTATTATTTTAGATATTTCTACATATTTCTAATAATTGTATTTATTAAATATTTTACAAAAAAATTAACTCTATTAAGGTAAAATAACAAAACCTCTCAAATACAATCCATTCTTTGATCTGTCTATTAAGGTTTATTATCATATTAATTACAAATAAAATTTATTTATTGGTAAATTTTTCTGAATTAAAAAATTAATTTTTAATATTTATTAATTAAAGACATTTTATTTTCTACAAAATCTGATTCATAGCCAAATTTTATAGAAAATACAATGTCTTTAATAAATAAAAATAAATCAGAGGTGAAAAACAGAAAAAGTCCTTATAATATTTATTAATTAGTTTTTATTTTTAAAAAAAGCAACAACAAAAATTATTAAAAATATTTTTCCCATCTATTAATAGTTAATTAAAATGGAGCATAATTATAGAAAACAAAAATGTTTTGCAGCTCACGTTAACCGGTTAATTTACTAAAAATTTACAATGTTAATATATTATTAAATTTGCGTTTATGATTAATAAATTCCCGAATTTTTTATAAATTAAGAATAATTTCTATAGGATTTTGTTACAAAGAATTTGAGCGGCTTTATCAAATATATCATTTTTAGAGCGATAATTTCCTTGGTAATTGTTACCAATTTACGAGTTCTTCATGTTTTTGCCTATCAAATCTTCATTTGGTCGAAAATAGAGTCGAACATCCATTATTTACTGCTTTAGAATTCCTTCGCAATTAGCAATGACAGACCATTCCATTATTTATTCACAAACTAATTAATATATCTTTTTGATATTTTCAAATTTAATTAAATAATTAATTAATTTTATTAAATTTCTTAATTAAAATTTAAAGTAATTAAAAATCAATTTAGATAATTTTTAGAAATTTTAATCAATTTTTATGCATGAGATTTAGAAAATTAATATTTTTTGCATTATTTAATATATTATATTTGTTTTTGAATTTTATTTTAAAATGTAATACAAAATAAATCAAGCATTATTATATTAAAAATATCTTTTCATTAATTAAAATTTGTTCTGAAGATTTCTAAGATATTTATTAAAAGAAATTATTTTGAAGTTATCTCAAAAATCTTTTAAATTATTCAACAGATATAAACACCACTGAGTATTATTAAAACAAGTTTTTCACAAAATTTAATATGAAATTAACCAAAGTGTAATAATTAAGGGCCTCAACGACAAAAATATTTTAAAAAAACCAATTAAAATAAATATTTGTGTGTCAGTGAAAAAACTGACAATAAATAAAGTTCTTTGACAAAGTCTACAATAAAGAAAGTTAAACAAATCTAATGCAAGAAAAATAAATTCTTGCACACAAGCATGGATCTTAAAATTTTTATAATTAATGTTGCACACATTTGAACAATAAATAAGGGTCTCATTACGATCTCTTTCGAAATGTTTTACGTCTTTATTAATTTAAAACAAGAAATAAATTATTTTAGTTAAATCATAATTTTAGTAGAATTTGTGCCAAAAATTACTGACTTTATTAAGAAAACTTATTACATAATGTGCTTAGCTAAAAACAACAACTAGCTACTCAACAATTTATAACAGATAAGCAAAGTATTTTATTCGTGACAAAAGTGATTTCAACGTAGCTCAGATTTACTCACCCTGTGTGAGTTACGTGTCCGTGTTACGTAATCTTCATTGGGCAACCATTGCTTGTCGATCTCTGACTACTCTGACACACATAAAATTCTTCAGAATTAAAAACACATTTTGAAATCAAAATATCTTATTAATTAGCATGGCTGTTTACTTTCACAAATAATTATTCTACCTTTATGATGATGTATCCGAAATTCCAACCAATATTTTAAAAATTTATTAAATAGGAAGTATGAAAACTAATTACTAAATAAGTAATATATTGCGCCTAAATGTATTAGCTATTAGAATAAAAATACGGTAGTTCTGTTATGGTCGCTTATATTTACTTTTTACATAAAATGGTTTAGCTCTATCACTTTTTTTTATATCCGCAGTCCTTTCATGTAACTAAACAAAATTGCCAACAGGTCTTTGCATATGAAAAAAACATTAAACAAATAGTTTCACATTTGATTGCAATATGATGTAACCACATAAATTAAGTTTTCTAAAAGAAAAATAACAAAAAAAATTATTGAAAAGTTGCCGCAAAAATATTTCAACTTTGAACAATATTTATTTTCAAATATTTATATTTATTTATATTTATTTATATTTATTTATATTTATTTATATTTATTTATATTTATTTATATTTATTTATATTTATATATATTTATATATTTATATATATTTATTTAGATCTAATTTCGTTTCATCATTTTAATGTAAATTTATAAAAGAAAACAGTATTTTACACTTAAAGATTTTTCATTCTATCTTTTAAGTTTTTGTTTTTATTATTGCTATTTTCAGAGTCTTCTGAACTTTCTCTGTGACCAACACAATTTATATGCTTTCTCATAAAAGATTGAATGGGCATTGAAATTGATTGTACAGTTAATTAAATAATAAATTAAATATCAAACAAAATAATTAATCCAATTAGTCACAAAAATATTTTCCAAACTAATAAATTAAGTCAAAATCTCAAAATGGAGATCAAATATTTTGCGCTGCCGTGTTTGTGAATGTCGCACGCAAAAAGTCAACAAATTTCACCTTTACTGGAAAGATTTTAATTAAAATTCCCAACCAAATTATTGTAATTCAATACATGTCAAATAAATAAACATTAAAAATTTTAACTGAAGAAAAACAAAAAAACACCAAACAGTCAAGTCGGTGGTGATTGTATTTATAATTATTCTCAGCTCCTAATTTCTCTATAAGTTTGTTTTTCCCTATTTTGTTATTTGTGTTTTGTTTGAAATGTTTGTGAATATAAATATTAAAAATTTCCATTTTAATGTTTTCACAGTTGAAATTAATCCCTATTAATAATTTTTGATTTGCGGCACATTTTTTGTGGATTTAATTGAAATGAAAAGTTTAATAGATTAAATTTATAGATGTGAATTTATTTCCATTCACCTCAGTTTCGGTTTTATTGTTAATATTTATTTTTTATTAATTATTACTAAACCTTGCCAGTCAATTCGTTTTATTTTGTTCAAAAAATATTTTTGGATATTAAATGATTTAAATTTCCTATAAAATTTTTAAATTGAAAGATTTTTATTTTTAATGAAAAATTGTAATTTTTCATAAATAAAGTGCATTATTGATTTTTTTCTTTTATTATATTTTGTTTAATTGTGATAAATTGATGTTTCTTAATAGTTTGAAAATTTTAAATATTTTAATATTATTTTTAATATGTCAAATTACCATTTAAAAATATTTAATTTTTACAATGTTTCATTATTTTATTATTATAATATAAAAATACATATTAATAATAATAATAATAATAATAATAATAATAATAATAATAATAATAATAATAATAATAATAATAATAATAATAATAATAATAATAATAATAATAATTATAATAATAATAATAATAATAATAATAATAATAATAATAATAATAATAATAATAATAATAATTATAATAATAATAATAATAATTATAATAATAATAATAATAATAATAATAATAATAATAATAATAATAATAATAATAATAATAATAATAATAATATTGACATGTGTTTACAATTTGCAAATGGCGTAAAATATGAATATTTAATCAAACCTATCAATTTTTTATATTGTTTTGTAATGTGATATTTAGAAAAAATTTAAAAACTTTCAAAATTTTTGAATTTTGAATATGTTTTTTAAATATATTAAATAATATTTCATTAGATATGTATTTGCATACTCTTTCAGTGGACATACAGAATATTACTGTACAAATATCTTATAAGGTTGTTTGAAATAAAATAAATAAAAAATGAAATGTGCATTAATTATTACTAAACCTTGCCTTATTGCATTAGTACATTATTGATTTTTTTCTTTTTTATTATTTTGATTAATTTCAAGTTTTATTGCCTATTTTCAAAATCAATCAATGGTGACCATTTCAGATTAAATATAATTTATATTTTAAAAAAATTATTATTTGCATTTTTGTTAATATGTAATTAATAATTTTAAGTATCAATTTTTTAATAAATAGATTTTGTTTACTTTAGTTAAAAATCGATTGATTTTATTATAATTCCATAAATATGAAAATTCATTTCATTAAAATATAAATTTTTTTATTTGATGTATTTTTGATTGGCTAATTTAATATGTTTGGGTCTTCAGATTTTGTCATTGTTTATTATACATTTCATAACCATAAAATCAAGATAAATTATAAAACTTTAAACAGGATTATTTTCTTTTTTAACCTTTACATTCTTCTACATTTCCTGAAAACCTCGTGTCAATTTTCAAGTATCGTTGTCAAGTAGATTTCTTACAAATGGTTTACGTTATGATTTGGCTTTCCAGTTTGTTTACTGGTTGCGAAGACAAAATCTGTCCAACTCGTTTAGAATCTTTGAATGGTACATTATTCACATTAACTGAACAAATCATTTTGATGGCTTTGAAAATATTTTTGTTTTGTTAAAAATAATAAAATATGACATTTTGGATATGATGATTTATATTTATATAATTTTAAAAATTAGAAATATTAAAAAATAAATAAAATATTATAATGAAAGGTAGATTTTATTTTTGAAAGATATTTTGTCAAATCGCTTTTCTGAAGTTTTCTTGGTAAAATATATAAATTTAATGTTTTCATTATTCAAATGGTTTTTAATAAAAAACGTTTTTGATAAAGTATTTTCATTGATTCAGAAAATTTTAGCAGCGTACCGTTCTTATTTTACAGTTTTATAAGAATATTATACTAATAATTGAACGACATTCCATTTTTACTCTACTATTTTCGATAGGTATTTTGATTAGTTCGGAAAATTTCAGCAGCGCTCCGCCCTTATTTTACAATTTTATGATAAATCTTTTAATTATTTCCGAAAATTTGCGCAGTGTTCTGACAATATTTTCCGTCTCAATTCAACATAATTTATTTAAATTCTTATATATTATTTAAAACATTAGTTTTCATGATTTTAGTCGTTCGGATTAATCTTTTTCCGATGGCTATTCATTTTAACTGTTGCAAAGATTTCGTAATTTTACCCACTTCCCTTTACCTTTCTTTGTCCTTATGATCTATGTATGTTCATATTACATTTAATGATTGCCCACTGGACTACTCAGTGTTAGTGATTTTTAGCCGATTGTTGTTAAAGATTTGAATTTAAAAATGTAAAGCACAAAATGTTTTCTTAACTAAAAAATATTAAAAAAAAGATTTATTGATGAGTTTACAATGAAGTAACAGTATGATAATAAAAAACAAAAAAAAAGAATCAGGAAAATTTTTAGATATTATTATTAATAATATTATTATTTTGCTTATTATTATTATTATTATTATTATTATTATTATTATTATTATTATTATTATTATTATTATTATTATTATTATTATTATTATTATTATTATTATTATTATTATTATTATTATTATTATTATTATTATTATTTATTATTATTATTATTATTATTATTATTATTATTATTATTATTATTATTATTATTATTGTTATTATTATTACTATTATTATTATTATTATTAGAATTGGAAGTAATTTGAATAAATGGAGTTGATAAACTATTTTGCACAGTGAAATTCAATATGGTCGATGAAAAAAGAATTGATTTGCACATTAAAAGTTGTATATAAAAGTAAATTATATTTTTAGTGGATTTTAGAAATATTAGTTTTATCTATTAAAACAATTTCTAAATTTTTTATGAATTTGTGATATCTATAAAATGGCAACTTAAAATCATTTACTAAAATGATTTTGATCTAAAGAATAATTTTATTTTTAATTTAATTTTAACACGCACACACACACACACATATATATATATAATTTAAATTTTTGTAAACAAAAGGTTTTGTTGAAAATTATTTAATTATTATAAGAAACCTTTAAATTAAATTAATTTCAGTTCTTTATTTTATTTTTATTAAATTACATTTGAAATTGTGAAAGTGGCCTGGTTTGGTGATATTTTCCTTATTTTCATATTATATTACAGGAAATAGACGGAATTCTTGGGTTGAATATATTTTTTTACAATCAATCAAGCTTTCTTTTTCATTAAACTAATTGTCATAATTAATCAAAAATACAACTTTTATTTTAGGTTAATTGAATAAATATAGCAACGATTTTTATAACAAAAAACCAACTCAATTTTTATGATTTATTACATCTAAATTTAATAAATTTTATTATCAGGCACAGATATTTTCATTAAGGTGGTTCTTTCAGGATTTTCATTAATTGTTTTTTCGGTCGTCATTAACGGTATATCCTGGACGTTTAGCTTTGTTTTGTTAATCATTTTGAAATACAATTGAAGATGTTAAAAAATCCTTAAACGATCCCTGCTAAAACCAAAATCGTAGGAAATGAATCTTTAAGATATTTGCACCCCAAACATCCTATGGCAAGAGCTCCTGATTTTTAACTTAAATTGGTAAAATTATTTTGTTTATTGGTGATTATCAGGGAATTTGAAACTGAAAAGCGTTGAATTATTGGATAACTTTCTAGATTTTTCGGTGTCCAAACGATGTCGAAACTTTATTATTAATATTATTATTATTATAAGAACTTTTATTGTTTTTCACCTCTGATTTATTTATAAGTGACATAAAATTTTCTACAAAATTTGACTATGAATCAGATTTATTTAGGGTATTCACGAAGTTTCGACACAGTAGTAATATTATATATTTATTTATTATTATTATTATTATTATTATTATTATTATTATTATTATTATTATTATTATTATTATTATTATTATTATTATTATTATAATTATAATTATTATTATTATTATTATTATTATTATTATAATTATAATTATAATTATTATTATTATTATCATTATTATTATTATTATTATTATTATTATTATTATTATTATTATCATTATTACCAAAAATTCATAATTTATAAAGTCCAATTGAATGACCTTTAATTCCACATAAAATTTATATTTTGTGGAATTAATTTGGTAAGTAGGAAATGTCAAAAGCAATTAGAATTTACAGTAGTATTTAATAGAATGATTAATTTATTATAATAATTTTCATTATTGAATTATTATTTAAAATTTTAATGGAATGGAAGTTTGTGTTTCACATTTATTTGCTATTAGTTAATATAAATTGTATATTTTTTTGCAGAAAAATTATCAGTTCTGCAATTATAAAACATAGAAAATACATAAAAAATAATTTTAAAATAGAAAATAGAAAACTGTCAATCATTAAGTGCTTGGTTATTTGGCATTTTGTAAGATTGTCTAATTTTAAATCAATATTTTGCAATCTGATTGTCAATCAAGTAGAAGAATTTATTTTCATTACTATAAGTATACATTTAAAAAATTAAATAATAACTGTAAAAATTAATTATGTCAAATATTATTAAAATAATATTTTCTTATTAGCACATTAAATGTAAAATGTTAAATATAGAATGTTAATATGAATGGAATTTACAATTAAAACAAGTGTTTCAGTGATTGGAAATAACATCGGATTTTTGTGTATATACCGAAGATTTTGGTATGTGAGCCTAGGTACACAGTGAACATTGATGCAAAGATAATTAAAGTTGATTAAATGTGTATAGATAAATCTACGAAAATTGGAAGGGTCTCATTTTATTAAACCCAAAATTTTGTTGAAAATAGGACTGTAAGTATATTACGGATTCGCCACGATGTCTCCAAAATTTGGTATATTATGACAAAATATTACGACAAATATTAGAAAATATTACGATTCAATTTTTAAAGTGTATCAAAAGTTAATTTTAAATTAATATTAAATTATTTAGAATTAAATTCGTTTTATACTTTTATGTATATAATTTTAAACATAGTAAATATTAAAAATATTTTTGCAGTTGAAATCTACATTACAAATAGATTTGCAAAAAATTATTTCCGATTTTAAAAATTGGTAAGACAAACCTTTGCTAATTTCGATGTAAGAATCAAAAAATATTTCAAATAACATATAAACTCGTAAACTAAATATAATATAAATAAATAAATAATCATGCATATGCTAAATTGCATTTCTAGCTAATTATTAAATTATATAATTATTATTTTATTTATAATTACTAATTTCCCGATGATTGAAAATCGTCTTATTAAAATGAAATCTAGATTGAAAATATTTTTTTTAAAATTTGATATTAATATAAATCTACGTTACAACTACGTTTTCTAATCATCGTTTAATATTTAAATTTAAAAACAAATTATGATAATAATAATAATAATAATAATAATAATAATAATAATAATAATAATAATAATAATATTAATATTAATAATAATAATAATAAAGATAAACATATACGATATATTAAGTGATACATTTCTCAATAGTATAAAAATTTCGAGCTAGTGGCTCTCATCAATACTAGGCACTCAGAGAAATCTGAGCGCCTCCCGGCATATTACTGATGAGAGCCATTAGCTCGAAACTTGTATACTATTGGGAAATGTACCGGGTATCACTTAATGTATCGTATATTCTTTGAATATAATCAGACATAGTGATCAATGAAACAAAGATAAACACTATGAGACTTTTATACAAAACCAACTGTCACTGGTCTTTTTACTTCTTTAAAAATGTTTTGTGAATTTTAGTATGAGAAATATGATGAAGGAATTGATTTATCGTTCATGGTCTTTATCTGCTTTCTACTTTTGCTAAATTAATGAAATATTTTGATAAATTTGTTGAGCTGTTGATAAAAATTCGGTACACGAAATCATTTTTATTATTGATGATAAAAGAGACTATTAAAAATTTATTAAAAATCCTAAAGATCCATGTTAGGGAAAGTGTGAGTGTAATTTGACAAATGAGTGTGTATTTAGTTTTGATCTAATTAAAAGTAAAAATGTATATTATTTATAAGAGGAAATTAAGTAAACAGACAGGAAATTTAGAGTATAAGATCGTTTCTAATTCGTGCAAGGTACACAATGTACTTTTTATTAATAAATAAAAACTCCGGTTGGATTTTGTTCTGATCTCGTTTATCAATTTACATGTAATGGGTGTAATGCCACATACATTGGAGACTTCCCGTCATCTCTGTATTCGAGTTCTAGAGCATTGTCAATTGAATGATTTCACCAATATTAGTGTGAAGAATAGAGGTTTCAAAAGTAAAATACGAATGTCTGACTTTAAAAGTTTGTTGAAAAGTTTTAATAATTATTGGAAACTTGTAATATGTGAGATATTGTTGATAAGGTCATTGGATCCAAAGATTAATGTGTAAAAGGCTATGACCATGAATTGAGTATGTAAAATTGTGATAAATTGATGTTTCTTAATAGTTTAAAAAAATTTTTAAATTTTAATATTATTTTTAATATGTCAAATTACAATTTAAAAATATTTAATTTTTAAAATGTTTCATTATTTTATTATTGTAATAAAAAAAAGTGAAACGCTTAATATATATAAAAATATTTATTTATTAGAATATTTTATTTATTATTAATAAAAAATTTTAATTAATAAAAAAATAATTTGTTTTAAATTATATAAATAATCCATAATGTTTTGGTTAATTTTTTGTGCCTGAAGATGTCAGTTAAACTGTCTAAATATATCGTACGAAGGATGTTTATTGGTGTTTTAGTTTAATAATAGTAACACTAATAATAATAATAATAATAATAATAATAATAATAATAATAATAATAATAATAATAATAATAATAATAATAATAATAATAATAATAATAATAATAATAATAACAATAATAATTATAATAATAATAATAATATTAATAATATTAATAATAATAATAATATTAATAATAATAATAATAATAACAATAATAATAATCATAATCCTAATTTAATCAAATGTATCATATTTTTATATTGTTTTGTAATGTGATATTTAGAAAAAAATTAAAAACTTTCATAATTTTTGAATTTTGAATATCTTTTTTAAATAGATTGGATAATATTTCATTTTTATAAGGTTGTTTGAAATAAAATAAATAAAAAATGAAATGTGCATAAAAATTCTAAGACTTTTAACCTTTTGTCAATTGAGCTTGATGATCTTCAACCTTTGTGAAACCTTCGAAGATTTTATCCATAATAATTCTCATGACAGTGTCAATCTTTTAATTAGTGCTTCAGCAAATTCAAAGTTTTTGATTCTGACGGTTTTCACCCAACCTGGTTGGACACTTAAATGTCTATGTTGCATCATAATGTAGAGCAATACAATTCTATCTACACACAACATTTCTGACCATGGAACTCTTAGGTTTTGATGAAATTGAACACTGTTTTGAAAAACATACACATATATATATATATATATATAAATTATTACTTGACCTAATTATTTATTGTATGCGGACGATTTATATCCGTAAAATTCGTCCCAGGGTATTCAAATAAATAAAAATTTACAATAAGAAATAAAACAAAAAATAATTTAGCATAAATTTAATTGTTTTAGTAAGTGAAATGGCATAGCTGGTAAATGTTGACACTAATTTTATGAAATTAAATTTTAACAAAATAGACGACTTTTTTATTTAGCTATTTTATATACTCTGATTTAAACAAATAAGTCCCTAAGAAAGTTACTGGGATAAACTGGTATATTTATTACTACCTGAAGTATTGTTTTACCTTCTACACCTTTCAAACACATTTAACAGCAATAACTTTATAAGTATACACTATAATGTGTTGTCAGTTTTGTTTCAATTATTTCTTGAAAGACATTAGAAATTATACACTAAAGATCAAGTGCAAACAACTTTGGTCATTGCATAGCTTTAATGTATTTTATTATTTTTATTATTATTTATTATAATTTTCTTTATAATAAATTGTAGATTTAACGGATTTAAAACATAAATAAAGATAATACATCTATTACTTTTTTTAAATTTATTAATTTATTACAATTAACCAAAAATGATGCTCTTCACTGTTTCTTATTTAATTCAGAGAATTGTCGCTAATTCGTAGAAATCATATAGGTCTTCTATAGTTTTAATTATTCTTCTTTATCGGCAACAGATATTCTGTATTAATATTTTTAATTAAATTTAATTTTAAAAGAAACCTACATAATTTGATGATTATACATGTTTACGATAGTTGATGACATGAATGTATCAGACATGTCTTCAAAAATATTCTGAATGCTTTATAAAATTAAAATTCCGGAAGAAATTTATTGCCCAATTGTAAGTAATTTAATTATAGAGCTTTAGTGCATCGTGCTTGTGTGTATGCATTTATTTTTCTTCTCGTGCGAAATTTATCTACTTTCCTATATAGTAGAGTGCAATCTCATGTCCAAGGTCTTATGTATTGTCAATTTTAGCTATGACACACACATTATACATGTTATTTGTTTTTATTCATTATTTTAAAGCCAATTGAATATATGTTCTATTTTATGTCTTTTTGTGTAATCAATTATATAAGATAGTAAGTATTACGTTTTGCAGTTTTCTTCTAACTATTTCAAAGCTAAATGTGTTTTGAAGAGTAATCTTCATTCATAACAATAAATGAACTCATAAAACTTTATCAGGCATGATAATGAAGCTGTCATTTTGGATACTTTTCCAGTTGTTCTTGAAAAAATAAGTCTATTCGGTTTTAAAATTGAGAAGTTTATGTGTCGTTCAAAAGGAAACTTTGCCCTTATTTGGAAATCTTTTTATATGTTTATCTGACTAGTGTAACGTATGTTGCATAGCGTGTATGTTAAAATAATGGATATATGACTGAAGAAACTATATTTTACACACAAAAATTCAGATAGCGATGAAGTTTTTTCAGATTTATTTATGTGGCCTTTACAAATGTTCCTTAAACTCGTGTCCATTTGTGGCGGTCAGAAATATTTTTACAAACCCATTCACAAAGGAACTCTTGATTTTTATTTATTAATTGAATACCGAATGAAGTGATTGATAAAAGTGAGTTTTAACACTTGTCACTACTCAACATGAAGTACAATAAAATGACCATCATTCATTAAAAAATATTCTTTACAATCAAAAAAATAATAAACATTAAAAATGATAAAATGTTTATTTTTAAATTATTAAATTATCTGAATTTTTATTTAAAACAACGTTATATATTTATTCTAAATAAATCTTGTAAAATCTAATGAGACACAAAAATAATTTTGTAAAATTTTATTATAATTTATTATTTTTTGCAAAACTTTACATAGGTTAGATGGAAAATTTCTTTCAAAATTAATAATTAATATCATGACAACTGTAAAAAAACTATTTCAATAATTAGCAAAATATTAAAAATTTTAATAATATTAAGTTACAATATTAATAATAAAAAAATAAATTAATATTTAATATATTAAAAAATTTTAATATTTTACAAATATTTGAAATTAACTGAAAATATTAACGAAAATTTCTTTTTAATTTTGACAAAATTTCAAATTTAAATCTCCTCATTATAAATTCTTATAAAGTGTAAACAAAAGAAAATCAATAATCTGTCTATTTGTGTTCTTTGAATTTTAAATTTTATCCATTTAATTATTTTTAAATAATACTATATTGTTCTTAGTTTTACTTCTCTTTGATGACAAAAATGTTTACCTTTTTTTTAAAATTAAAAAGAAGATTTCATAGACTTTTTTTTTAATTAAAATCTTTTTTCAATCAATGTCAATTCTTTTAAAATTATTAATTAATAGTATAATAAAAAATAAAGAGTCGATTGTCATAAAATAATAGTATGAAACAATTGATTTTGTTTAAAATTGCCATATCATGAAAAGTTAATACGTGAGATTTTTTTACAATTTTAAAGAAATTTTTTTATTAATTTTTGAAATAATAAAAATGTCTAAAACATATCCCAATCAAACATTTGAAAGCCTCGTTTGTAATCATGGACTTGATAGCGGTTTAAACTCAAACTAGTAACGCGTGTTATCATAGTTATCATGTATTACTATGTAAATGGATCCTTAAAGAAATGGGCCACCACCAACTAGATGACTACGAAAAATTAGAAACTTTAAAAGTTTAAAAAACTCGGTTACACAAATTACAAAAATTCAGAAAAGATAATATTTAAAGAAAATATTGAATATAAGTTATTTTAGCTATCAAATAATTTTTTAAATATTTTTATTTTGGTTTATTTTGTAATTTATAAAATTAAATCACTTTCTTATTTAAATTAAAAAGCATTCAAAATAATTTGTTTGAAACACTAAATTTTAATTACCGTCAGATATTATCTTCAATTTATTATTATTTATATACGTTGAAATTATTTATATTAAATTTTTTGTTAAGCCTTTTAATTAAAAATACCCGTAAACAAAAAATTGAATTTAAAATAAAATTATAATTGTTTTAACTTTCATCAGAAGTGCGGGCAGCTCCTTCTTGACTTTCTCTCGCAAATTTAAATTCAATAAATTTTACATAAAAATATTCAGTTTAAAAAATAAATTTAATATATCTCAAAGATCGTAATATTAATAAATTTTATTACATAATTTCATCTTTTAATAAATATAATTAAGTAAATAATAATTCATTTAATAAAATACGATTTGACATTTCTATTATAATCAAATTTATTTACTATTTTCTCTATTTTTGCAACTAATAATTACATTTTATTTCTATACATCATTGCTATTATTGTTGATGTTCCTTTTTCAAAGCTCGAAAAAATCTCATTATTTTAATGAAAAATCTGACATTAAAAACCTCTTTTGGATATATATATATATATATAATTTGTTTAAATAATTATTATTTTTTAATTTCTTTTTTTTAATTTCAATATATTACATAAAGAAATTCATTTAGTTTTGTAATTTTATTAAAATTAATAGATTTTTTAAATCAAGTAAATAATAGTGAGCTATTGATAATGAGCTGTTGGCTTTTATTATAAATGGATGAAAATGTGTTTTACACTACCTTTTTACAAAAAAATAATTTTGTTGTAGGAAATGGTGTCATTACACTGATTTTAAATCTTCTTTTTTATAAAAGAAAATTTTAATATTTAATATAAAAATAATCGGTCAAAAAATATTTGTTTACCCATAACAAATATAATAGCAATGAAAAGAAATTGATGTAAGCTGTCGACTTTTCATTGTCAACGTTGTTTTAATTCTTCATTTAAATTTTTAACTGTGACAAGCTTTCTAAAGGATAGCCTCTTGAGAATATTCATGCTTATTTATTTTTTTATTAGTTTGTTTTATTTCATTGAAATTAATATAGTCATAGAAGCCTTACCAGGAAAGAGTATCAGAAAAAACAATTGTTTTATTGAATAGTGTTTTTGAAACCATATTCTTATTTAAAAATATACAGAATGTAGTAAATAGTAAAAGAATTTAAAAAAGGATGCTAGAAATGAGGCTGGCTGTCTAGAAATACTTATTAGTGGTCCTGACATTCTATCAGAAAACAAGTGTAAATATCGTTTCTATAAATAATTATTTAAAAGTGTCTAAGCTGGTGACATACAATACTAGACTTCATGTTTTTACTTTAATTTGTTTATAATTTAAATATATATATAATTAAAATTTGACGTTATATTTGTAGCGAAAACAACGATTTAAACAATTCCCTAAATATCCACTGTTACTGCAGTCAGGCGCTCATCTAAGGAGGCTGACGGATTTCAGTATCCTAACCATAATAGAAAATTTTAATCTATGATAAAATTATGATAATATTATAATATTATTTAAGTATTTTATATTTTTTTTATATTTTTATATTTTATTTTTAAATTATTAAGTATTTATATGTCATGATAAAATGAATAATATATATATATATTAAAATAGTAATAATAAAAACGTAATTATATTCTAGTTATTAAATAAAATTCATTTTCCGTCTTTTTGTTTAACTAATCTTATTTAAAATTCACTAATAACATCCTGAGCTCCCATATTATTTAATAAATAATGAATTTTCGACTGAACTCATTATTTTCTTTATACGGATTAATTTCGATTGCTATTAATATTTGTAAGAATTAAAAAGATATTTATCTCATAATTTAGAAAATAAATTAATATAAAAAAAATTCTAAATAATTATCAACATCTTAAAATGCTTAATATATAATATTATAAATATTGAAACTTTTAATAAAAAAACTATAGAACTCCAAATGAACAAAATAAATTTCGGTAAAATTATCATAATCTTGAACAACAATGATGAATTAATCTCAATGAATTTGTTGCTGATTGAATGTTAATTAGGATTGCGGTATCAGAAAATTGATGGATTAGCTATGAGATCACCTCTGATTTCAACTCTTGCATCAAATTTTCTTTCAAAATTAGATCAAAATATTTCAGATCTAGTTCTTATGGTGTTGTTCTTTTAAAAAATTTATAAATGAATTTCATTACAAATAAATAATTAAATAAATTTGGCAACGATTTAATTAAAAGATAACGCCAATAAAAAACCTTTCGTACGATATATTTCGATAGCACAGCTATCATCTTCAGGTACTCAAAACCAACTAAAAATATTATGAATTAACATTTAATTTAAACAAATTATTTTTTATTAATTTAATTTTTTAATAAATAAATATTTTTAAAAATATATTTTAGATTAATTTTAAATTTTTTTACTTATATTCTAATTTTTAAAAATTAATGTAATTTAAAATTTTCAATTGTTTTAATAATATTAAAAAAACAAACATGATTTAACATACGTAAATTATTTAAAAACATTCAAAACATTCGTAGTCACAGCACTCTGCACATTAATCTTTGGATCCAATGACCTTATCAGCAATGCTTCACATATCACTCGTTCCCAATAACTATTAAAACTTCTCAACAAAATTTTAAAATCAGACATTCCGATATCACTTTTACAGCCTCTATTGTGTTCACTAATATTGGTCAAACCCTTCAATCGGCAATGCTCTAGAACTCGAGTACAGAGATGACGGGAAGTCTCTCCAATGTATGTGGCATTACACCCATTACATGTAAATTTATAAACGAGATCAGAACACAATCCAACCGGAGTTTTTGATTTATTAATAAACATATTGCGTACCTTACACGAATTAGAGACGATCTTATACTCTAAATTTCCTATCAGTTTACCCAACTTCCTCTTATAATTTGTAAAGCCTTCAGAGTACGGCAATACTAACACATATTTAGGCTCAATTTTTTTATATCCATTTTTACCATCACCCAGATCAACATTCAATTCACACCCATCCGACAAATTACATTCAGACTACTTCTTTGGTTATTTAAGAGTTAGTTATCAACTTTTGATATTCGATTAAATATTTTTTATCGTTAAATTGGCTTCAATATGGAAATTGTGTTTAATTAGACTAAAACTTGTAATAATGTATTGAATAATAGCTAGTATATTAATTTATCATATATGTCAACTTAGTATAATATAGAGCCTGTTAAATACTTTAGGATTTTCGATATAGTTTTCATGAATTTTATATCTAATCGAAGTTCAATTGAAGAATTTATTGAGAATTTGACGTAAACTTTTAAGAGAACTGCTTCACTTTTAGAGAGAGTATTCCAACATATGAATATTTCAGAGTTTTATATATAATTGAAAGGTTCGATTTATCACTATGGATTGGGATTTTGATCAATTTTAGTATGCTTTACAAGTTTGAATATCGAGTTTAGATGTAGTAAGTTACTAAGGGAAATATTGAGTGAGAAATTTATTCGATTTATTATGACGTGATAATAATTTGTATATCATTTTATACAGTGTTAAAAGAAATTAATCAAAGGTAAATATTGAGTAGAAATAATCATTCAATGTTAGATTTTACATGAAAATTATCAGTAATATATCAATTTTAAGGGATAAATTATGGCTAAATATTGAGTATGTGTAGATAAATATATGGTTTTAATGATCAGTAATATATCAATTTTAAGGGATAAATTATGGCTAAATATTGAGTTTGTATCGATAAATATAGGGTTTTTAATGATCAGTAATATATCGATTTAAAGTAGATATTTTCGCTAAATATTGAGTATGTGCAGAGAAATGTAGAGTTTTACATGAAATGCTCAGTAATATATCAATTTTAAGGAGAATATTATGGTTAAATATTAAGTATGTACAGATAAAAGTAGAGTTTTACGTGAAATGATCGGTAATTTACCAAATAAATGTGATAAGTTTAATAATTGGTTACGATTGAGGAGTCTTAATCAAATATTTGTTGGGATATTAGGGTCTTACTATTGCATGTAAGAGAAATTCATTAAAGATTCTTACTGAATTTTAATAAATCTAGCTATTGCAGGATTTATGTAAACAAATTTCAATGTGGTAATTCATTAAATTACAGTAACTTTAGGGGTTAAATCCAATGTAAAGTAGAGAAATCAATAATTAGCTTTATATGTAGAATTATTGTCAGTAAATTGTAGCTTATTAATGCAATCTTTACTGGTAACATGATAGATTTTAGGTGAATCGAAGATAAATTCAAGGATTGAGTAGATTTATCTTTTTGTCGATGATTTGTGGTATTTATTGATACTATAATAGAAATTCATTAAAATTTTATCGAAGATTTTAAGGTGGTTGGATATCCATTTGGACATTAAAGTATATCAATTTTTATTAATATGCTAACAAATATTGTTTTTCTTATACTGTTAAATTCATTTCGTATTGAAGAAAAGTATGTGTAGTTCAATAAATTGTTAAACTTTTAATAGGGATAATTAGTATATATTTTTATAGGAAATAGTTCTTCTCTTTTGGAAAAATTAAAAATTACATTCAATGAAATGAAACATTCAAAAGTTCAATTTGAAGTCCAAGTAGAATTTGAAAAAGATGGGGAACTCAAAGTAGATAGTATGTCAAATCACGCTGCTTCAGTGACTACAACTTTTCTTGACATTGGTACAAAGAAAACAAATGAAAAGATTGTTGAATGAACAGAAGTAGTTTGAAAATAAACCGAATATTAGAAGTAAATTTCAAGGTAACCAAAGTTTCTAATATATCTAGGTTATCTGGACATAGTTATATTCCAACACCTAAAGCTCTAATATGTAAAAAGGTAATAGTTAACGTACAAAATACCAATAATTTATGTTTCATATATAGTGTTTTGGCTGTATTGAAATCTGATAAAATCAAGAAAGATAGACCAAGAAAATATTTACCGTATACGATCCTAACGATATGACAATGAAACTGTGTGATATCCAAACTTTTGTGAAGAAATATCCTGGTTTAGCAATTAATGTAATGATTTAACGAAAATTTTGAGGATATAGAAGAACTTATAACGAAGCATCCATATTTAAATATAGTTTACCGAACAAAAGTAACTGATTGGATCAAATTTATTTATTATTGATAAAGGAGGGTGAAAAATATCATTATGCAACAGTAACTAATTTACAATCCTTGATGAATTGTCATAAAAATAATGATTGTAATGTTCGAATTTGTTGCAAATGGTGTGAAAATTGTTTAAATGGATTTCGTAAGCCAAAATCCTTTGAAAAACACCAATTATGTAAGAAAAATCAGTTGGGTACTACGCTATATACATTACCAAAAGATAAATATTTGGAGTTTAAAAACTGGTCAAAACACCTAGTTTCGTTATCTATTTTACCAAAAGATAACATTTTCAAAAACATTTGCCAATTTCTGATGGATTCTTATTAATCAACAACTTCACTGATATGACAAGTTACCATCATTTCATTGGTTAAAACTATGAATTTTGAAGAATATTCATTTGATAATTGTGAATATTGTTATTTGTGTAATAAGAACATAGTAAATAAGGTTAGACCATTTACAGGAAAATGTATTGGTCCAGCATGTAAAAGTTGTAATGTTAATAGGGTTCATCAAAGAATTATTACTTGTAGTGTTTTACAATGCATATAATTAGATTCGGATAAATTTGATATAAGTCGGTGATTAGCAACAAGTTCAACAATATAATAATTTTAAATGACTTTTGTTGATTTATTTAAAAAGATTAATGAAATTATGTTCGATTGAATAGCAAGATTTCCTATCAATGCGGTACCAATAATATTTAGAAAATAATTTTAACATTAAAATTTGAATTAATTTGAGTCGTTGTCATTGGTAATAAATAGAATTAACCAATCAAAATCAAGTATTCTATAATTTCATTTTCAAATTATTATTTTCATTAAAATTTTAATTGATAAATTTATTAGTATTTTCAACAACCGGTTTTAGTTAAATAATAATAAGTTTATTGAAAAATAGTTTGTATGTTTTCAAATTATTTTCAAGAAAACTGTAATAATTTTAATATATTTATTAGTATTTTGAGTTTAGCGATTAAATTTATCGAAAAATAATGTCGTTATCAAAAGTAACAGCCAATCAAAATCAAGTATTTTGTTTCTACTTTTTCAAATTATTTTCAAGAAAACTGTAATAATTTTAATAAATTTATTAGTATTTTGAGTTTAGCGATTAAATTTATCGCAAAATAATGTCGTTGTCAATAGTAACAGCCAATCAAAATAAAGTATGTGGTTTCTACTTTTTCAAAATTAATTTAAAGAAAACTTATTGAAATATGATTTTTATGTTGTTTCAAGAATAACTTTCTATAAAAAAATAAGTTCAGTCAATAATATTTCTAATTAACAATTGCATTTAATCAATCAATAATTTTACGAGTTTATTGACGATTAACAAATTTATATACTTTTTAATTTCAATAGAGATTTTCAATTTAATATTCAAATATTTATTCATATTTTCAAACAATTTTTAACAGGTACTTAAAAATTGTCAACGATTTTTAAATATATGTATGTTTTTTACCAACTACTCTTTATTAAAGACATGTGTTTACTTGGTATTTAGTAACTATTGGTTTACATAATGTTATAACTTTTAATCACATAGGGTTAAAAGTTATATTTCATCTTTTAGGGTTAAAAGTTATCTTTCGTTATTTAGGGTTAAAATTCTTAACCTTTTAAATAACTTTATAACGAACCATGTAATAGTTTATCCATAAATTTATCGAAAAGTATTATAATATACCTAGTTTGAATCATAAATTATTGAAATATTTAATAGGTTTCACCTGATGAATTTTTTAATGGTTATTTAATCAATTTTGGCTACATAAAGCTTTAATGTCCGAAATTATCGGTTACTTTCATTTGTAAACCCAGTGACTTATTTTCATAAAAACACTAAAAACACAACGAATTTAGTTGATGGTATCGCTAATAATTTATAGAGTCGAATGAACTTGTAAATTAGTATCCGACTAACAACGTGAATTATTATCAAAATATTGAATTTTCATTAGAAACAGTATATTTGCTATAAATTTATAGAATTTGGTTAAATATTTACATGTAAATAATCCTATTAATTATTTTCATAAACTAATCCAATGTTTAAATCCTATCTTGAATGAGTTATTTTCAAAATTCTTACATCAGTGGTGTCGGTAATAATTCGTTTGGGGGTTCAACTCCTATCGTGGGCGAATTATTTTTTATTTTAATAATTAAATTTTTTAATAGAATATAAATCTATATATTTTATTTGATGTAAATTTAAAATTTTATAGAAATTGGTAAAGTAAGTCTTGTATAATTTTTTATATTTAGTTGAAATTTTAAACTTGTTGAATAATTTTCTTAAAATATTGTAAATCCAGTGTTCAAATTTAAGTTTTGAGTGACTTGATTTTAATTAAATAAACTATCAATATAGTATAGTGCTTTTAAACTTAAATTTTCATGAAAATTATTAAAGTTTTATGATTATTTTGATAAAATTGTTATGTAATATAATACTAACAAAATAGTCAGTAAGCTAAATAATTTAGAATTGAACATTTATTTTTAAGACGAGTTTGATCTTAATTTATTATGTTTAATGATTATTTTATAATTTTTTATGTAATAATATAATTAACAATTGAAAATTTCATGTAAATATAATTTTTTAATATATCACATGTAAGTAACATGAATCAATGAGGTAAACGAAACTCATACGTTTATATGAAGTAAAAAGTATAATAATAATACCAATAGTACTAGTTAGTGATTTTGTTAAGTCTACGACTTAGTTGTAGGCGTGTTCGGCGCGGTTGGGTGCGGTTGGGTGCGGTTGGGTGCGGTTGGGTGCGGTTGGGTGCGGTTGGGTGCGGATTGGGTGCGGATTGGGTACGGATTGGGTACGGATGGGTACGGATGGGTACGAATGGGTACGAATGGGTATGGATCGGTGCGGATCGGTGCGGATCGGTGCGGATCGGTGCGGATCGGTGGGGATCGGTGCGGATCGGTGCGGATCGGTGCGGATCGGTGCGGATCGGTGCGGATCGGTGCGGATCGGTGCGGATCGGTGCGGATCGTTGGTTGGTATGTGTGTGTGTGAAATGTTTAAGATTGTAGGTGTGTGGAAGGTTCTAGAATGTAGGTGTGTGGAAGGTTCTAGAATGTAGGTGTGTGGAAGTTGGTAGGTGTGTGGAAGTTGGTAGGTGTGTGGAAGATGGTAGGTGTGTGGAAGGTTCTAGAAGGTAGGTGTGTTGGTCCACAACTACGTGACATAATAACAATTAGGTAACTAGTCTCCGAGTAGTGACCAGTGATGTAATAAGTGACCAGTGACATTATAAGCGTGACCAGTGACATAATAAGTGACCAGTGGCCAAGTGATGTAATCATGAGGTCACCAAAGGTTAATTACTAGGTAGCAACTAGTGGGCAAAGGTCAATCTCCAGGTAGCAACAGCGCGTGCAGAGGTCAAATGTTACGTAATAATTACGTAAGCTAGTGGGGGGGTTGTATCTGACGGGCTCACATCCTACTTCTTTTCGGATATTGTAAAAGAGCATTGCAGGAGAAAAAATATTAAAATAGTGGTAATGCCGAGTGGGTTAACACTCTACTTGCAAGTTGGAGATATTGGTATTTTTAAAGAATTAAAGAATAAAATTTCTGACTTCATAAACACTTGGAAAACCTCGGAAGAAATTGTATATACTAGAGGCAGAAATCCTAGACCTTCCAATAAAAATCTTGTCAATCAATGCATCAATAGTGCTTGGATTTCCATGTCTATTCAAAACATAAAGAATTCAATTCGATCTGCTAGGTTTAAAAAAAATATATTGCTTGGCATATATCCAAGCATGATATTTATGTCGATAGGTTCAAAGATGCATACGAAGCTTCCATATGACCAAATTTAGTTCCGGTACAAGATTGAATATTACATTTATTTTAATCTAAATAGTATGACTAAATTATCTTTAAAACTAAGAAAACATTTTTTTGGTCATACAGTAAATTGTATGAGTCATACTATTAGGAGTTATCCGTTACTTGTAATGAGTTAATAAAATAAAATTAATTGATTGAATAATTAAAACATACTTTTTGACTTATATTTCACATGCTTATTCTATAATAAACGTTTATTGAATAATCTAATTTTAATGTCTTTAAAAAATAAACTTCTGACTCTAATATCTATTATTTATATAATTTTTATTTAAATTCATTTATTTAAAATTTATTTCTAATCATGAATAAATTCCCAAATATTAATAACCTTAATTTTTGTTTTTCTAAATTGATTTTATTCAATATATTTTTTAAATCCAAAAAAATCTAAAAATAACATACATTTTGTTTTATACGTTTGTAATTTTACCTTTTCTTGATGCTCCTTATTGCTATTTTGTAATGAGAATCACGGAGTTTTCTTTTTTATGATATTATTGACATAGGACTTTAAGAAAAGGTGATTCTTTTGAAAATAAAATATAAAATTTAAACACGGCTTTAATCCACTATTATTGTGCCTACTTACATTTCTTTGACTTTTCATTTATCAAAGAAAATTATATTTTCATTTCGTTTCAACTTTGTTTTAAAAGATAATAAAACATGTAAATGTTTTCAAAACGTTTCCTTAATAGTAGAGAAAAATTTAGAAAATTAATTTTAAATATAACAAAAATTGGAAACGAATAAATTTGACATTAAATAAATTTCAAAATTTCAAAATATAATGTTAAAGAAATAGAATATGTTCTCAACATATTCTACTTATCTAGGTGGCTCATTAAGTCTACAACTTAATCATCATTTTCGGTGTTTAATGTAGAGGAAAACTACAAAGATTTGTCTTCGAACTCCCTTTCTAAAACACCAGTGTATGTCTCAACTAAGCGAATACATTGTTGTCTCAATTCTGATTAACTTAGTTTCTTGATATCTCTTAAAAATACGAAAAGATTTTGTTGTTTGTTAAAATAATTTAAGATTTTAATTGGATTTTTAATTGTTATTCTATAAAATTTGTTTGAGAAAATCTTTGACTTCTAAAAATATAATTGATTTTATTGGAAAATTTTGATGTGATTTGAAAATGATTACTATTAGTTAGTTTGTTTAAATATTCCTTATTTACATTTAGTGATTGTTAATGTGATTTCTAGCCTGAATAAATATGATAAACCGTTGTTTTAACTGTTATTAGTGGACGTTTTTTAATTATTTTTTTTGACTTAAGTCGATTTGATATATCAGGCCGCGAGTGGAGCCAAAGAAATTTTAATTAATAACTAAATACATAATTCAAAAAAACTTCAAAGTAATTTTAAACTCAGTTAATATTTTATAATTTTTCAACAACTGTCATATAAAAATAAAAGTGTTGATTATAATTTCAAAATGTCTATTAAATTATTTATATAATCTTTAAAATTTCTTAGCAAACTTATCATAATATTATCATAAAATAAACATTTCAAAAATGGATTTAAGGGGACTAATGCGTTTTATCTGAATACCATTTTAGGTTATTATCTAAATCAATGTTTCCATTCTAAATATAAAGTCAAATCCTAATCTTTTTTATAATTTACATTGTACAGAACTGCTTTAAAGGTGATAAAGACGGGAATACAAAGGTATAAAGTTTAAGAAAAATTGCAATTTTAACCTCTTGTACATCATGGAATCTGGTCTTGCAAATTATCAGCTTAAATACTTTTAAACAATAATTTAATGAACAATAGTTTATACTTTTTTTCTGATAGAACAGTTCGAAAAGAAGTTTGATATTTTTAAAATTTGACACATTTTTACGAATTAATACTTGAAATTCAATAATGAAATAAAATAATTAAAAACCTTTTAAATTTATTTAGTTATAAGACAATAAAATATGATTTAATTATTTAACCTTTAACCATGATACTATAATATTATTTATAGTACAGGTATCCCTTGTATAACGCGGTAGTTACGTTCCAGAATAAGTGCGCGTTATGGGATTCCGAGTTATCTAAGACATAGTTTTCATATAAATTTGGGGGTTACGTTCAAAAGTTTCTTTCAAAATAAATACATACTAAATAACAGATGCACATATATTTCAACTCAATACTAAAATTCAGACTTTCTTATACAATTAAAAACAAAAGTTATGAATAATAATAAATATGTAAATAGTTCAAAATTCAAAAAACAAAATATAAATAATTATGTGCACATTAAAAAATTTAAAAACAAACTAAAACAAATTAAAGGTTTATTAAAAACTTTATTGTTATTCTTCAAACTTCATATGGTAATTAATCTGTTTCACTGTCTTCAAATATCTTTGCGCGTGGGCGTTTTGTGGGAGCAATAGCTTCATCAGAAGATATTTCTTCAACATAGTTTTCGCTATTGGATAAGAAACTAGTTGTGGGACTTTGTGGTTCTTCTATTGGTTTTATAATTACAAAATCTGTTATCAGTTTTTGGTGGGTGTTTTTTTAAGCTGTTTTTCAATTTCGTAATAAGGTGCTAGATTAATATCTATTTCCCTCATTAAATTGCTGGATCTCTCCAGTGAAGGATCATTAGTTGTAAAGAAAGATTTCATTTTCTCAACCAAACTCAAACCCTCTCGTATGCACTTCAGAGTGAAACTGGGAATTGATTCACTGATATCTTCTACAGAAGTGACGTCATCTTGTGCGAGATTTGAAACGGATGGCGATTCAGTTGTTAATTGAATTATGTCTGTTTCGGTGAGCTCTGTACCTTCATTCATAATTTCATAAATGTCATCTTCGTTCATATCGTAAAAGCCTTCTCCACTGAAACGTTGACCTAACGTTAATATACGGCTCACTTCCACTCGTAATGGCGGCACAGGATTATTTTTTGCAACAATCTTCGGCCATATCTTTTTCCATGAGCCATTTAGCGTGGACTGCTTTAATTCTTTAAGAGATGTTTCTACAATTTTAATGCAGTTTAAAATTGTAAAATTTTTCCATAATTCTGTAACTGTCATGTTAGGATTTGAATCCATTTTATCAAGAATAAGTTGGAATGTTTGCCGAATATAAAATGCTTTGAACGTTGATATTATACCTTGGTCTAACGGTTGAATGATAGACGTAGTATTAGGTGGTAGGAACGCTATTTCTACATTGGGATGATTTAAGTCTTTTGGATGTCCAGGGGCATTATCAAGTATTAAAAGCACTTTGAAATCGATGTTCTTAATCTTCAAATAATTTTCAACCTCAGGTACAAAGCAATTTAAAGAACAATCTCGAAAAATACTGCTTGTAACCCAAGCCTTGCTATTTGCCCGCCAATAAACAGGTAACTTGGATTTATCGACATTTTTCAACGCTCGTGGATTTAAAGAGCGGTCTATAAATAAAGGTTTTGTAATGTAGTCACCTAATGCATTACTACAGAGAAGTAGAGTAATTCTGTCTTTTGCGGCCTTGAAACCCGGTGCAACCTTTTCATTTTTCGAAATGTATGTCCGATGCGGCATTTTTTCCAATTTAGACCTGTTTCGTCCGCATTAAAAATTTGTTCTCCCTTATAACCACCTTCTTCAATAATTTTAGCAAGAGTTTTAGGGTAAACCCTTGCAGCTTCTACGTCTGCCGATCCAGTTTCACCTTGAACTTTAATATTGTGTAATCCAAAGCGAGATTTAAAGTTTTCGAACCAGCCTTTGCTAGCTAAGAATTCCTGCTTAGATGCTTTGGTTACTAGGACTGCATCTGGATTACTTTCTTTTAAATGTGCATAAATTTTAAGAGCTTTCGTCTTAATGGCATTTGTACTGATTGGCATTTTTTTTGTAGCACAGTCTTCTATCTACAGCATTAACGCTTTTTCCATTTTTTCTATTAAAAGATCACGCACACGTGCAACTCTTTTTGTGCTTATTGATGACCCAGCAATAACAGAATTTCTTATTTTATTTTCAATTTGTTTAATGGTGCGTATTGTGGATTCATTTAAACTGAGAGATTTTGCTATTAATGCTGCTTTTTCACCACTGCTTAATCTATCCAGAATCTTAATTTTGTCATCCAAGGTAATAAATTTTCGCTTTAGCGTTGGTTTTTCGGCAGTTGAAATTTGTCTATTCATGGGTACAAAAATTTACATATATATATTTTAAATAATAAAGAAAATTACCAATAACAAAATTTTATATTACATACCTATCTTCGATCACAAATATAACTTATGCTGATACTTTAATATTAAATTTGTAATTCTAAAAAGAAAAATTTTAGAATATAAATGTTTTTTCCTAATTACATACCTGATATCCACAAAAGTTCCCACTGAACTGATAATATAATAAATATAAATGTGCAAGAAGAGTACAAATATATATGCTGTGAGCATGCCTGGTATACTCACACATGTTGTGAAGGCAAAAAAGGGTAATTCCCAGTTGACATTAAAAATACATTATTATAAATATGTGGTACGCAAATTAATGTTACCAGATTTTATAATTATGTATTTTCCCCTTCGCATTATATAAGTCAAAATTTCGCGTTGTACTGAAACAGAATTTTTTTTCCAAAAATCGTTATATCGAAACCGCGTTGTATAAGACCGCGTTATACAAGGGATACCTGTACTTCCAATTGCATATTCTAGAAAAAGGCATTATTTTAATATAAGCGATATTATGAATACAGACTAATTCACGTCATTACACACACAAACATTAGCGCATCAGACATCAAACATTGAGGTCATAGTTGGTTGGTTATATGATTAGTTTACTAACAATTATCGTTATAATACTTTACATATAGTTGGGTTTTTTTTTAATTAAATTTACTTTATGGTGAATCGAGTGTCATTTTAAGAGATTTCAAATACATAGTTTTTAAAAATAGCTTTCTTTGTAAAATATAATTGATTATATAATTTAGGTTTTTTGAAAACAATAATATTTTTCTAATTTGTTTATTAAATCTGTAAGATAGACTTTTACATCCTTCACCAAATGATGACAGCAAAGCTGTTGAAATATTTTCAAATTGTACGTATCATGGTTTTCAATTGATTCAATTTAGTGCGCCATTTTTTAAAATATATTATTTGTAAAAGAACACCATCTTTGATTGAACCAAATGATCCATTTATTTGTCAAAAATTCATTTTTCTTATATTTATATTTATTAAACTTGACATAATTTTGTTTCATTTGAACTTGGTATCTAGTCATTAACTTTGGACAACATAGTTTACAAGATTTTCATGTGGCTTCCTGTATTGTTCTTATTACATCTTGTCAAGATTGCTATTAGAAATAGTTTATAAACCTGTATCTAATAGCTTTCTATATGTTTCTGTTTCAAACTTATTTACTTTGCCCATTTATTAAATTTTAAAAAGTACAACATCATCAGAACTAGAATCTTTATATATCTTAGGCTCAACAAGGAAAGAATGAGAAAGAATTTCTCTAGTTTTGAAAGAAAAATTGATGCTATAGTTGTAGCTAAAGGGGATCACATTTTTAATTCATTAATTTGTTGATAGAAGCATATTAATATTTGTAGGACTAAAGATTAAAACATTTTTTTTCCAAATGCATAATATATTGACATTGTCCTAAATAAAAGATCAAATGTGAAAACAAGAGATAATGATTACTTATAATTACATTATTAATTTTTTTACATATATTTTTAATTTTTGTAAACTTAACAGCTTTAAATAATTCTATTTTTATAAATATATAAAGAATAATGTTTGTTTTAAATTATGAAATATATATTTATTACAGATAGGTTACTTTCGACATTATATTTATCTTTGACAACTAAAATAAATGTTTTCTTTCGTAAAATGACAAATTGCTTTAGGTTCTTGTGTATTTCAGAATTTTAAAAATATTTTCTTTATCCATTATAACTATTAATGCATTATTTTAACATTTTTTTTATAGAATTTTAGAGGTTGTAAATTTGAAATTATTTAAAAATAAAATTGAATGGAAAACAAATGATATCAAGATATAGAAATGTGAAAAAGAAATTTAATGAAAGCATAAATTTAGAAAATTGATTAATTAATTATGAAAAATACAGAAATACGACTCTGTAATTTTATTTGCTCAATTTTATAGCTGGAAAACCGGTCATTTTGACAGAGACATGTTAACTTTCTTTCAGGTAAAATAGCTTCGTTTAACTGCATTTCTTTTGAAAACAAATAAAAACATACACTTTATAATGCAACAAAAAATATTACTTGTTTACTAGTGCTGGAGCAAGGGGCAAACACATCTTACTAGTCCTCCCTTATGCATTGTATAAATCAGGCTTCCGCAAACTTTTTAAGTTGCTCCCAAATATTCAACATATTTATTTTTGGCGCCCCCGACTTAATAAAAATTCATAACGCACAATAAAAAAGACTTAAATAAAATAAACATCTTTAAAATAAACAAAGTGTATTTTTCTATTTCTTATAAATTGAACAAATTAAATATTATGAAAATAACAGTTAAAATGCTTTAGCAAAAAATCTTTAATAAATATTCAACGAAAAAACCATACTTCGTTTGTAAAATCTAACAATTTTAAAATTTTCTGGAAACAAAGAATTATTACATTTTAAAATTTTCTGCCCCCCAAAATTATTATCACGCACCCCAATCCGGGGGACGCCCCCTGGTTTGCGCACCTTTGGTATAAATAAGCAAGAAAATAAAAAAATTGAATGTCAAATGAAGGAAAACTCTAATGACAAATAAGTAACTTTTTAGTTCAAAGGACAACTGAGAGATTTGTTAATATATTGTTTAAATGAATATTAGTTAAAGCGTATCAATTGAATGAATATCAAAAATTATCTTTCAGCCTCAGGTAGAAAACAATGAAAAACGGTCAATAGAATAAATAAAAAAAAACGAAAAAATTAATTTCTGAAGAATCATAGAAATTGTTTGGCAGATATAAAGGTAATTACTGCTTATTATTTTGAGGGAAAGACAATTGAAATCAAAATAATTCTTTTGTAGAAATTTGTAATTTTTCAATACAATTTGGATGGAGTCAAAGATTCTAATTTAATAAATCCTATGCTAAGAATTTTTATTATAAAATATTTTTTATCAAAGATCGTGAATTGCAGCATATCTAATGGACTACAAAATGTAAATAAAAAATACATATTTTAAAAATGCAAAATGTTTTTTTAATATCTAAGGAAATTATGTTTCTGAACCCAAATAAACTATGGAAAATATTTATGAGCTCAAAGAAACAATAAATTATTTGAAATAACAAATAAATAATATTTTCTTTTACGAAAGAAACGTGAAAAATTTCGAATTATCTTCTTTATTATCATACGAAACGATACATTAGTAATAGTAATAGTAATAATAAAATTAATATTAATATGAATAATATAAAAAAATAAGAATAATACTAAATATTTTAAAAGTTGAATTTATTTACAATAAAATTAATGAAAAAAATATCTTTATGGACAATTAAAGTTAGACAAAAAATTATTTCTTATACAGATGTGATAATTAATTTCGTTCAAACTCCTTGATGTTAAAGACAAAAATTATTTAATTCAATTCATTTTTAGCTAAGAAACCTTACTCTTTTTATAATGAAAATTGCATATTTTGTCTTTAAATCATCATTCAGTAGCGTTTTTCTTGTCAGTTAATAATATTAAGTTTTCTAAAGCTTTAAATATTTTCTTGATAAATTTTACTTTCGGTGAGTTTCTCATATAAACAAAAAATATTTTGCATTCATTTATAAAGAAATCCATAAAATATATTTATTCTGCTATTTTTAGATGTATACTTAAAAAATTATTCATTTCGTTTTTAAGAACTCCAAAATTAAAGTAACAAAACGAATTATTTTTTGTAATGCATTAATAATAATAATAATAATAATAATAATAATAATAATAATAATAATAATAATAATAATATAATAATAATAATATTAATAATAATAATAATAAATAATAATAATAAATAATAATAATAATATAAATAATAATAATAATAATAATAATAAAAATAATAATAATAATAATATAATATAAAAATAATAATAATAATATAATAATAATAATAAAAATAATAATAATAATAATAATAATAATAATAATAATAATAATAACAAAAGTATAATAATAATATAATAATAATAATAATAATAATATAATAATATAATAATAATAATAATAATAATATAATAAAAATAATAATAATAATATTATTATACACACTTAAATGAAATGCAGGAAGAAATACCTTATTAAAATATATATTTCAATATATCTTTATATTTTTGGTAATAAATTTTGTGTTTTAATTAATTGTGTTTTAGCAATTATTTAATGTTAGAAACCCTCGCAATTAATTCAAATTTTCCGTAGCAATATTTTTTAGACTTTTGTTGGGCTATAAGCCATAATTTAAACAAAAATGGGAAAATTGGGTAAATTAAAACAAAATAATTAATGCGGTTTGGAAATTATCAATATGGCTGCTGTAACATATGCACGCACCGCAAGCAGAAATCAAAAACAAAATAAAACATATTAAATAAAACAAAATAAAAACATAACAAAATTAAATAAAACAAATATTAATTAAAATCATTGAAAAGCCTACAGATGCAGAAAGAAACACAAAACAAAAAATATAAAACCGCCAAAACCTTGCAAAAGAAGGTTTAGAAAATACATAGGTGGAAGCGTCGACCAAAAATTAAATATCAAAGGGTAAAATGAGAAATAATCATAAAGAATGGTTAAATAATAAAAAATAAAAATTTACGAAATATTGAGAAAATAATATCAAAAAATAGAGAAAAATAAGGAGAAAAATAAAATATTTAAAATAAAAATAAAGCAATAAAACCCCCCGAAAAATAGCCGAAAAAGGCTCAAAATACTCTGATTGGTCGCACCCAGGCATGAAACCACTATATATACAGCAGTCATTTTCATAATTTTTAGACTGCTAGACATTTTGTTGACACAAAATTTTTAGACATTGGTAGACATTTTGTTGATACAAAATTTTTAGACATTGACAATTGTTTAGTCAATGTTTATGCCAATGTATGACAATTTTTGAAATTTGGATGCTTGACTGACAAACTTGTCGATCGTAAGTATTATTCTTTTTTGTAGAAATATATTTTTCTAAGTTAATGTTTTGTTTAATTTAACTTATTCTTTTGGCATCGCTCGACAGGTTCCCCCTAACTTATTTATATTCATTTTATACACATGTTAGTTGTGGAGAATGGCAGGGCAACATTCAATTCCGGCCGTTAAATTGGCAGGACGTTGACGTGTTGCTTTGTCACAATCCACCCTTCGATGTCTGCTTAGTCTGGTCAGGCCTTGTTGCACTGATCACGGGGTAGAACTCCGTCGTAATTCACCGTGGCGGCCATTGCGATGTTGGTCGGAGCGGTAAGAGGGTAAACTGCGGGAAGATCGCTATAATTAAGGGGATAACATTTGTGTAAATGTTTAATTAGGAAAATTGAATTTTTTATTTAACTCCTGCCGATTATTATATTATCAAGGGTACGACTAGTGATAGAAATTTAAGTCAACGAAAGTATAAAGTAGGTTTAGATCACGTACATTGTTTGATAATCATCGTGGTGGAAAATTAAAATAAAATGATACATTTTGGCATCGATCTGTGAGATGATAATATAGAGATTTACGAATGGTGGTAACTGTGGCGACCATAGGAAAGCAAATATGAGTTGTTGGACTAAAATAATGACCTTATAATAATGCATTCATTTCAATTTACCATAGACTAACGTTTGTATGAAACAAGGAATTTTCCATAAAATAAGGGCGGAACGCTGCCCAAATTTTTGAAAAATATTTTAATAAATAAACAGTAATGATGACAAATTGATATAGGAATTGTAGAAATAGATGTGTATGGATAAGCTTATAGATAGAAAGAGACGTAAGACCTTCCATCGGCAGTCAGGAACCCGAAAGTGAAAATATCATGAGGAGTAGTTTTAGAAATAGAGCTCACCTGCTCATGAATTTTCAGCTGCTATATACAGTACCAACATGAGCTTGCTTATGGGTATATAGTGGTAGGATTAAAATTGTGGGGCATCTGGGTGAGACAGCATAGACCCTAGGAAAAGAAGGTATTTTGATAGAGGGAAATAGGTTTGAATAAGCTTTACACATATTTAAACAAATTAATTACACCCAGTACACCAACACTTTTAAATTGTATAAAATATAGAAAACAAAACAATTTAAATCGAGGATTTAAAATGCTTGTCTTTGTATTTGTCTGTTTATTATGTCAATTTTTCAATTTTTCATAACTCACGCCTTTTTATGTTAATATGATAATTTTTCAAAATATGTTATTTGTTTTACTGCTTGCTAATTATCTAAATATTGTAAAATCAAAATCAAAATCCACTCTATTTAGTTAACTAACATTTGCTGATCAATTAATTAACTGTGCTTTAATGAACTTCACAGTCAGACTGATTATGTCATTTATTGCAGACACTAATATTTATCAATTTGAAATGTAACAGATAAACAAAATTATTATTCCAGAAAATCCAATTAAGAAATATCTCGGTTTTCATTACGTCTAAAATAATATATATATATATATATATATTATAGTATTATAGAATTTTTAAAGTATATTTATGAACAAATAGCAAAGTTTGCCATTTTATCTGGTCAATCTTTAATTTATTTATAAATTTTGAATTATAATCTTGGAATATTTAGAGATTCTTTTGGACATTTTTAAAATAATATGAAATTTGTTTAATTTTACCTTATAATAATAATAGTAACAATTATAATATTATTATTACTATTATTATTATTATAAAGAAAAATTAGGCAAATTTTATATAATTTTAAAAATGTCTATTATTATTATTATAATTGTTATTATTATTATTATTATTATTATTAATTTTTTTTATTATTATTATTATTATTATTATTTTTATTATTATTATTATTATTTATAATGGTATAACTTTTGATTATTCATTTTTTCATCTAAAAAATTAAACAGTGTGTCACATATTGCTTATATTATATAATTCAATCAAATTAAGCAATATATATATAATATTTTATTTAAATTAATTCGATAATTTATATAGAATAAAATCAAATGATATTTACCTTATTTCAATAATTTTACGCCAGTTAAACGATTCAGTTATATCCTTTTACGCTATTAATTTTCTAAATTTTATATTTAATAAATTTTAATAGTCAAAAAAAAGATTTATAATCTATAAAATTTGTTTAAAATAGTAATAAATTTAGAAATTAAAATGTAATTAATAAATAAAATAAAATAACCAATAGATATCATTAATTTTTAAATTTTCATTGCAAATTTGATAATAAAAATATTCTTAGACAAAATTGCTCATGAAACATTTTGCTCATAATTGATGCCATGGAATAAACTGATGGAATTTGCTTTCCAAGAATCCATTGAACTCAATCACTACAATTATTTCACAAAAACATGGAAGACGTCTACATTATTAATATTATTCAATTTTTTTCTTAGTTTTGAAGTATTTTCCCCGGAGAATAATTGCATTTTTTTTGAGATTTATTTTTCTAAAGGATTGAATCAAAATAGAATTTTAAGCATTATTTTTTTAATATTATATACCATTGAGTTTGGTTAAACAATTGCTTTTTTTAAATATAGGGACTCATTTACTGAACTCAATCTGTTTGTCAAATATATATTTATTGGTTCTTTCAAGATTCAAATTATAAATTTTTATATTCGAAAGACTTTTGCGGACTGTACATTTTCATTTATTATATTTTATAGTTTATTATAACTGAATTTTTATTTCTATTATGGTAGATTTAAAATCATCCAATTATCAAACATAGGAAAAATAATACCTTCTTCAATCTTGTAAATAATAATTGAAAAAGATATTTGTTAAAAACTTTGAAAATATATCACGAAAAGTTTAAAACTAAAACAAAATTTTGTTTTATTTTCAATATTAAAAAATATTATAAATGTTAAATTTCAAAAGTGTGGTTTGTAAAAATGCTATATAAAAAAATTTTAAATTATTTTTTAATATTTCTAAGTCTTAGAGATTTAATTTCACAAGTCCATGATTAAAAATCCATTAAAACAGAAAAATATATTCATATAAAATAATTAAATAATAGAAATTATTTTATAAATAAATATTAGATTTTCATCTAAAATTATATTAATATATTTATTTATTTTTCTGATACTTAAATTTTACTTTTTTTTATTTAATCAAGAAAATATATTAAATCAAATTGGGATCCTCTGTAACGAATTTAGTTTTATTTAATTTATTTGTTTTTATTAATTAACGTTTTTTAATTTAAATTATTTTCAATAAATAAATAATTATTTTTGGTTTAATTCAACTTGTCTGCAATACATTTTGTAAACAATTTCTTAAGAATATCAATAGTGAAAATATGGCTTCTTTTAGAGGTCTTAGTAATTTAAAAAACACAAACAAATAACAAACATTGCATGAAACCCTATTTTATTTATAGTTTTTAATTTTTAACTCATTAAATACAATGCTAACATTATATAATAATGGGTGTTTGTCTTGATTAAATTCAGCAAAAAGAAAAATGTATTCTAAATTTTTACTGTCATTTTTTCTCGATAAAATAAAATTTTATATTTAACACACATTTTTGGCACTGTCTTTATTAAAAGCCTTTAAATTAAATTTTTCAAATTTTTTTATTGTGAAGATAGAATTGTAAATAAAATTGTTAACATAAACTTCTTGACTTGTTTTTAATTTTAATATAGAAAAGTTTAACATACAGTTGTACCCTGTTAACACGTCATAGTCCTGGTTCAAGGTTTAGAGTGAAAATAAAAGATACTAGTTTGAAAACAGATTTAGACCACTATACCACTATATAAAACACAATACATTATAAAAAATAGTGATTTACTTATACGTACCTAAAGAAAGTTTAATTTTATCAACAAGTTCTCTGAGAATAATTGTTTATACTAGCATTTAAATTCGCGATTGAGGATTGCTTAGTAACATTAAGAGCCATGGTATAACCGTGTGTTATGCGGACTCGCATGTTATTGAACCGCATTTTAACAGACTTTGGCTGTATTCATAATTTTAAAAAATTATAAAGTAATAAATTTATTATCTCAAAACAATAGATATCTCATAGAGAAAAGACAATCATTTGCTATAAAATTTTAGTTAAAAATTTACTTTTCTTCAGAAAGATATCAATTTTTAATTTTAAGCTTTTATTTAAACTATCAAATAGAAAATCATTTTAAATCTGTGTGAAATTAAATTTAAAATAATCGTTAAAATTGGGTATTTAATATTACGTTGTGTTGAGTGATTGTGGAATGTTGAAAATTTCCGGAAAATTTCACTTAAAAAGATTTGTTGATCTAACGTTTATTAACGGTGTTGTTTTAATGAATTTATAAATAATCTGTTATTATTTATAATCAATTATGGATGTGTTAAACAATGTGGAGTTCCGATAAAAACGATAACTCTAATAATCTGTAAAATTCCTAACTGTATTTTCTAACAATTTATTTGAATAATAGAATGAAAGAAAAACAATTTTTTTAATTTCAGATTATGTTTTTATTATTAAACGAATGAAACAGATAAATAAGAAACTAAAACAGCAATATTTTTAAATACATTTTAAAGTTTGGTGAATTTCATACCAACATTTCAGTTTATGATAATATGTATTTTTGTTTTTATATCCTTTTATATTTGTGTGTGTGTGTTTTAGTTTTATATAAAAAAATAATATGACTTTCTTAGGATATATATTGTAAAGTGAATCTAATAGTAAGTTATTTTTTTATGTTTTTTCATTTTTTAAAATAAAGATTTCAGTATATAAAATGTATTTATCTCACATATCGATAGTTTGTTGTATATATATTTTTATATCTTCTTTAATTTAGACACTATTCACCACTTTTCCGTGCTCAAAATCATTTTCTCTTTACTTAACAAATCTTTCATAAACTGATTATTTTAAGCAGTATAAGCCGATGAATTTCAAATACCAAATGACAATAGTCAAAAAATTTGTTTGTTTTAATTATATTTTCCACTGAAACTTTTCATATAAATCACGTTTCATTTAAAACGATATTTTTAATAAATTATTCTCAAATAGTTTGACAAAGATTTTATCGATCTTATATGTGTAAACTATTATTGTTATTATTATTATTATTATTATTATTATTATTATTATTATTATTATTATTATTATATATTATTATTATTATTATTATAATTATTGTTGTTATTATTATTATTATTATTATTATTATTATTATTATTATTATTATTATTATTATTATTATTATTATTATTATTATCATTAATAATAATACAATATACTTCATTTTCAATAATCTGACTTACTTTTTGGGCATTTCCAGTGGCTTGAACAAGCATGAAGGTTATAAGCACAAATCCCATCACTTCCATTGATAATAAGCCAATCAAAGTATATCACATTTCAAAAAAACAAACTTTGTTGTTATTTAAATACAAATTTGCTCCGTTATTTCAAATTAATTTTACATGACACTACAATTTATATTCTGTAATTATCGACCAATCATAATCAAAAGATTTATTTGTTTTTAATCATGGTTTGTAATTAGTCATTTTCTATAACTTCTTTTTGAAAATGAGGATAAATTTATAATATATCAAAAATTACCGTTTTTTTAAAGAAATATTTTTAACACGAAAGGTCTTAAAAAAAATTAATTAATTTAAAATTTTTTTTATATATTTCCTTTTGTTTTTTTTAACGTGATTATTCGTATATATCGTATCTATTTTTGGGAAAACCAAAAACCTTTATTCTTTATCATATTGGTTTTGGAACGATTTTATATTTCATATAAATACTGTAAGTTTCATGAACCTTTAGTTGTTTCTTATACGTTTGCTATTTTTTCCTTGTTAAATAGCTAGATTGTGAAAGACCTAAAATAAAGACCTCAAGATATTCATTTATGTCCAAACCTTTCATCAATAACTGAAAATAAAATAGATATGAAAGAATAACTCAAATATATATATATATATAAAATATTTAACAAGGGGCTCGTTCTTTTTTTCTCGAGAATCGTATGAACTAGTTCTCTAGCAATGTGTCACTGTGACTGATATATAAAAACAAAATAATGGTAATTAAATGGTTTATTTTTTACAAAAAAACAACAATATTGTATTAATAAAGAATAGAACAAACAATACAATAAAGTAAAATTAAGAAAAAATATTCCATTTGTAAAAAATAACTAAAAGTACTGCAATTAGAAAATATTTACAACTTATGCCAGAAGCTGCCATACTGTATTTTCTTTCTTCTTGTGATCTTTTAGATTTATAGAGAGCCGAGCGATCCTTTTTCAATAAATATTTAACGTACGCTTTAGTGTTAAATTCTTCGAAAGATATCCCATTTAAGCAGATCGTCAATAAATCCGAAACGTATTTAACAGTGAGAATATATATATATATATTATATATATATTTACATTTTGGTATATCTACAACACTGTTAATGTCTGCGACAGAACGATTACCTTTTCAACAGCTTGATTATAAATTTGAAATAAAAAAATTTTAATTTGAATTATGAATCCTGAATATATTAATTAAAACTGTAAATTAAATATTGTATTTGTAAATACAATTTTGAGTCTTTTTTGTCAATATATAAATTTATTGTATCAATAAAACAAAAATTTTATATTGCATTATATTATGAGTTTGCTTTACTCACCAAATAAATAAAAGGCATGAAAGACCCATTTTAAAATTGAGTCTTCAAAAATATAATTTTTAAATTATTATATTACAATAAATTTTGTAGTATTTGATATTTTAAATATATCAATCATGATAATTTAATTTGATATTGCTCATAATTAAAAATTATTGTTTTGCAAATAACATTGATAAACTGTAAAGGTTTGATTATTATTATGATTTTATATAAATAACTATGTAAGCCAATTTCCAAAGTGTTAAATTATGAAAGGAAAGTTTTCATACTAAAGATGTTTTCAATATCATCATTTCAATACGTTTTCAACACATTTTAAAAATTTATATGATTTTAAACAAATTTATAATACTTTTAAATATCCAAAATTAAAATTTAATGCCTAATATAAAAATTTGAATAAATTCATAAAATTAAATTTAAATTTGCTAAATTATCGATATTAGACATTTTGCCTTGCTTTGACTGGCTTAAATAAACTTTAAAATAACTTGTCGATTGCTGAGTCATTTATAAAAATATATAATTTCTAACTGCTTTCAGTTTGAACAATATTATTATAGCTAGATCGAAATGAATCGTTTTTGTAGGAAAGTATATTTGAACAAAAGTTTTGTTATTGTTGTAATTATGGTCAGAAATGTTATATGGAGATTATTATTTTTTTAATTGTTTTATTATAAATATTTATTTAAATATTGTAAAATTGTTTTTATTAATTTGATGAAAGTCAATATTGAAATCTTGTGTTTTTCTGCAGAAAGGTTTGTGTCAGAATTGTAAATCACATTAATCTGACAGCAAATAATAGTCAACAACTTTAGATAAATATGTCAAACAGCAAAAAGGAACAAATGCTGTGGATAAAAAGTTACGATTAGGATTTCATAAAATTGTGTTTGGAAATAAACAAGACTTTGCTACTGTAATGAAAAGAAGTAAATTTTTGTATTGAAATTTTTTCGAGTGATTTATTATGTGATAAAAGTCTGAATTTGCTGTTCTTTTCATCCGGTTGTAACTACAATGTATATTATTTGTCAAATATCAATTTGTAGTGCAATTTTAATTTGGGAAGATATGTTGTTAAATTTTCATCAGAGTTAAAACACAACATGTTCAGAATGAAGGCAATAAATGTTGTGGCGTAAAACTTTTTCATTGAATAATGTCACTCAAAATAATACAATATGATATAGCCTTTTTGTCATCAAAATTCAAAATATAGGAATTATGATGCAAAAGTTTTGATAGAAATTTTAACGGCCACGCATTACAAGGAATACTCACATCCAAATCCATCAGCGCAAAGGTTTGGGAACCGGTTGTTTAATTATCACAATACCAAAAAAAATTAATCAAATAAATAACAATTTACTTAGGGACCTTGAGGCTCGTAGCAGATTTTGAATTTGTGATTTTTACAAATTGGTGTAAATATTTGTATTTCTGTGACAATTTTTATTATATTTTGATGTTATCTAGACGTGGGTGAACTGCATTAATGTTTTATATGTTCAGTTTTTTTTATCTTTAAAAAAAATTTAAAAAATAAAAGTTAGGAATGTTTAGTTAATAAAAGAGTTTTTGTTTTCATAAATACGTTTATTTTTAATATAGTTATTACATAATTGTTTATTATATTATGTATTGCAAAGAAATGTTTGTTGAGCCCAGCTGAGTCTCCGGTAGAAAACTGTGTTAATACAACTGGGGATTGTTTAATAATTTAAATAAAAATTTTTAAAAATTGATTGTAATGTATAATTAAAAATAAATGCATTATTACGTGAAGTCACTCTATAATCACAAGGAAAACAATAATAATAATAATAAAATTACTAATAAAGAATTGACGCCTAGAACATACAAAAAGAGGGAAAATAAGAATATCGTCAACAATAAACAAATAGACTAACAAATAACAGAATAACATCACAATATTATGTTTTGATATAAATATGAATTGTGTTTTTACCAAACCTAATTATAAGCGAGCCGGTTGTTACTTATTTACCAGCATACTCATGCAAATATTAAAATATACCAAGCATTCAAAAGATAATTTAATAATTTTTTTTTATTAAAAATGACATTAATTTTAATTTTATTTATATATTGAAAATATTCTATAATACAATCCATTAAATTAAATTTATTCAAAATATTATTTTTCTAGTTTCATCTTCATTTTTCGGATTTGAAATCTTAATTACAACTAAAATCGTTTTAAGAATAAAAATAACAAATAAATAATAAATGTTTTAGAAACAGACACTTGAGACCTTAACGTTTCAAATATTTAGTGAATTTTAGTGAAAAATAGCTGTATATGTAAATAAATATAAGTAAAGTTTTTTTAAAATTATGAATACAAATGAAATTTGTTTTAAAGTTTACTCAATTATACAGTTTAAATTATGAAAATATACTTTTATTTTTTAGTAACCTTTTGATAAAAGACAGTTAATTATCCATTTTAATGTTTTAAATTCCAATTGCTTAACTAATATCTTTAGCTATGACAAAATTAATTTTAAATTTCGGTTTTATAATTTTACGGCTTATTAAATATTTTATTTTTTTCAATAGCGCCAATTTAAAATTCCTAAATTAGATTTTAAAATAAAATCTTTAAAAATTGTTGATTATATTTTAATCAAAAAATTAACTATTTTATTTTATCCGTGTGAGCTGTAGCTACTTGTGCCACTTTGCTGTCAAATAAAATAACAAGATTTATCTTAAATAAATACAACTATAACATAGATGATTAAATAAGTCATGTTTATTATTTATTTTTATGCCAAAGGTTTCATAAAAATATAAATTTAAGTGCTTTTTCCAAACAAACTAAATAAATATGCAAACCAATTTAAAATATTTCCATTTTTTGAAATTAACAAGAATCGAATTAAATTATCATAATTATTATTATTATTATTATTATTATTATTATTATTATTATTATTATTATTATTATTATTATTATTATTATTATTATTATTATTATTATTATTATTATTATTATTATTTATTATTATTATTATTATTATATTATTATTATTATTATTATTATTATTATTATTATATTATTATTATTATTATTATTATTATTATTATTATATTAATATTATAAATAATATTAATAACAATAATAATAATTGAAAAACACCAACTGTATATTCTAAATAACATTTTTCACTAAATAATTGCTAAATATCTGATGTATTTTGAATGTATTCAAATAATTGAATGTAAATAGTTTAAAAAAAAAGTTTGTCATGTTATTTTGTTTGTCATGTCTTGTAAAAATAATTTTAAAATTTAATTTAAAATTTATTTTTTATTAAAAATTTTAATTAAATGAATGTTTGACTTTTTATTTTAATTTTTAAAGTTAAATTTTGTAATACGATTTGAATACGATTATTTTTGATAAATTTATTTAAATTTTCCTATTTTCATTTAGATTTTGTTTATGTGATTTCTAGCCTAAAGAAGACTGATAAACGGTCGAAATATGTAATATAGAATAAACAGTTGGCGTTTTCAATTATTAAAACCTTGCTTTCTTTCTTTGTTTATTTATTCCAAAATAATAATAATAATAATAATAATAATAATAATAATAATAATAATAATAATAATAATAATAATAATAATAATAATAATAATAATAATAATAATAATAATATTAAAAATAATTATAAGTATATCTTTAAATAATTAAATAATTATTTTTAAGAATAAGCAATCATTAAAATTGAATTTTCAAAATAGCACATTAAATATATAATGTTAAATGTTTCATAAATTTAAATGTAGTATGTTAATGTGAATGGAATTTATGAATAGTTTTTATGAATTTCTTTAAAATTAATTTTTTTGAAATACAATTTTGTAATGTAAGCTGTTCATAAAATGAAAAATTGACTCTACATGCTTCTGATTTTTACATGGGTTTGTTGTTCTTAACCATGATGTCTAAGTGAATAAGTTGAATGATGTGTTGAGTGCTTATTAGTTTGTGAAAAAGTTCGTAAGAATGTAAAATTTCCTCATTCTAAGAATTAAGAGTTTCTGCAAAATATGCTGAATGGTTTTATTAAAAATAAACTGAACTAGATTCTTCACAAACTAGTTTTTCTTTCACATTTAGCTCCAACGACGGCATCAATACATTTAGCTAGTTTAGAAATGAAAATTTAGAAACCATTTGTTTTTAAATGGTATGTAGATAATAATTCTCTTGTATTTGAAATTCAGAGGTATGTTGAACCGTATTTACATTTATGAACAGTCTACATAAGAACATTGTATTTACATGTGAAACAGTGAAATAATTATCGATTGCATTCTGGATTTTTTAATTTAGCGTAAAGAGAAACACTATGAGACAATTATTTCTAAAAAACCAACTTATACTTGTGTTTATACTTTTACAGAACGCTTTGTGAATTTTAATATAAATATTGTGAAAGGATTCATTTATTGTTTATGGTCTTTATCTTCTACTTTTCAAAATTTAGAAAATGTGTTGATAAATTGGTTGAATTGTTGATAAAATAATGGGTATTTGAAATCATTTTTATTATCATTGTTGAGAATTTTGTTAGTTTGTTCCCTTAACCCCCATGTAGTTTAGTAACTTGGAGATTGGATTCAAAATTCGAGTCTTTTCTCCAAGTAACAACAATAATTAAAAATAAAATAAAATGAAAAATTAATTTTATTTAAAAAGACTTAAAACTGTTTGTTTAAGTCTTGTAATGTAATTAGAAAAATTCAAATTTGTTAAATTTAAAAAGAAATTTCAATTCATGAAGATTTGCACAAAAATTCTTTTGGTTTTGATAAAAATCCTAATAAAAAAGGTAAAAAATCTTCGTCTACAATAATGTGCAGAAAGACAGTAGTGATTCAAATTTATTTTCTCAAGAAAGTCTCTTAAATGCATCTAATGATAAAAATGAAAGTTTCTGGTAAGGTTTGCTCAATTTGTGGTGAAAGAAAAATTGTGATGAAGCTTCTTTACTCAATGGATATAACTTTTATCATAAAATTTCAAAAAATGTGACAATAATTGATCAATTGGAAAATAATATCGACGATATATCTTCGAAGGTTAATAGTATAGAATCCATTATTAATATATATGACAATAAAGTGATTAAAGAATTAGTTAATCTTTTGGATTTTATTTTAATTATGCAAAGTTTGGACAGCAGTATTTATGACAATTACCACAAATCATTTTCGTTACATGATAGTCATCAAAATATGGAAACTAATGATCTTCCTTGTAGTAATAGAATATCCCAAGATCAGTGGACCAGTAATAATAAAATATCGATTTCACGGAAGACTCCATGTATCCATTCCACAAGCCACGCTCAAATATCAATTAGTAACAAAAATGGGGTACCCGTTGTCAAAAAGAAAACATAAAAAATTTTAAAAATCTTCAATAGAAGAATCTGAACTGTGATTTGAATCAGAAAGACATCGAATTTATTGAAGAAACATGAAATATATTTAAATTTCCATGTGAGAACCGCGAATGGATCAAGAAAACATTGAGAACGCGCTTCATTGGATTCGGCATAGATTAAGATTCAAATTTCCAAAACTATCCAAGGAAATAATCGACATTTTCACTCGACGAATTATAGTTGGTAAACAAATTGAAGAACAAGATAATCTTCTTGTGCATCAGTGACTGTACCAAATGAATATAAATGCTTCGAATCCAAACATTATGATGCTGAGAAAGATGAATTTGGAGGATATGGTTTAGTCAAAATATTTTTCATTTTAAATGGTATTTTTATAATATTTTTTTTAATAGTAATTAAATAATTTTTTTTATATAATTTTAAAATTAAAATAAAAAAATTGTAAAACCAAAAAAATAAATTAAAATTATTTAAAAATAATAATTTGTTAAAAATATATTAATTATATCCATATTATTTTGTTTGGTTATATTAATTATATCAATATTAATCTGGATGGTTTTTACCTGATGATGACTGTAAATTAAATATAAATAAAATATAATAAAATATAAATATTTTAAAACTAAATTTGAAAGCTTAAAATATTTATTTTCCATAACAAAATAAAGCAATCAAAACAAAATAAATTTATTTCATAATAATATTTTTTCATAATAAAATGTTTTAAGATCACTACAAAATTTTGAAAAAAACATGCTAATTTTATTAACAAAGTGACATGAATTATAAAAGCTTAGGTTTTGTCTATTTAGTAGAAAAGCCTTTTTTATTACGGGCCCATCAATCATAATTTATAATTTTCGATCAAGCGATTATTACTTAATTCTTATTTTTGTGACCTTCATTTATCCAGCATTGCCAGACCTTTTATCTTGAAAGTAGATAAGCCATTCAAGGAGGCCAGAAAAATAGGAGAGTCCATAAATACAATAAATTAAAAATTTTTGTTTAAATTAATATATTAGAAAATACGATACATTAAGTGATATCCAGTACATTTCCAAACAGTTTACTAGTTTCGAGCTAATGGCTTTCATCAGTACTATGCGGGAGGCGCTGAGATTTTTCTTCACTACAGGTAAGTGTAAAAACAGTGTCAAGTTAACACCGTTATACACTTATCCTGATGCATTGGACATCAAATAAGTTTGCAAAGTTTGGTTTTAAGGCATAAAAGACGAATCTTTATCCTGAACTTCATTTCACTTGAAACCATGGTAGATATCATTATACCTCTGTGGACTACAAGTTCAACACAGAAACTGGTAACAAGCTATCAGACTACCAAAACTCCTTGAAAAACTTATTGGGAAATGTACTGGATATCACTTAATTTATCGTACATTCTTTCAATATAATCAGACATATTGATTAATGAAATATATTAGAAAATATAGAAAAAATATTAAAAAATAAAGTTACTATTATTTAATAATTTTTGGTTTTTAATCTGTATAAATTATAGTAATTGATATTTTTTAATGTTTTAATTTAAATTATCTAAGAATCGTTTTATTATATTTATGTGTATTATTATGTTTTTATGAAAACTTTATATTTTATTATCCTCATTATTTTTTTCAGATATCGAATTAAATGTTTCTTTTAAAATGAACGGTTTTTTTTATGTTTGTAAATTAAAATCTGAAACGTTTTTTAAGGAGTCTTAAGGTGTTTAGCACAAGATTTGTTAGTTTACAAAGTTTTCACTTCAACCACTAAAAACTTTCAACATTAGGCGTTTTAATGTTTTTTATTGCTAAAATAAAAATTGAAATTGACTAAAAATTATAAAGAGATTAAAAACGAAATTCCAATGAATATAAAGAAGTAAGAGGTGTTTAACTATATTATATTAATAAGATTATTATTAAAAATTAATAAAAAATATTTTTTTAATAATTAATGAATATCTACATTTAATACTTACATGACAGACAATATTTTGGGGCGGATAAAATGAAATTCGAGAAGATAATTTTATGGAATTTAATTCTCTTGTCAATAAGAAAAGATGTCGGCTACTTGGAAATAAAATAAAATTACGGCTTCTTTATTATCTATATATATATATTTAAGCTCACCATTTTTTGATTCATTAATTTTGTTTACGGAAGGAGAATAAATATTTTTTCGAACTAATTTCATAATTATCCAATTGCAATATTTTTGAGAGAATTATCAGCTTATAATTCTCGTTAAAATGCTAATAAAATTTGGGAAAATAGAGAAAACAGCTCGATTAATAACATTATTTAAAAGATTTGTCGTTGCAATTCTAATTTTAATTAAAACTTTCAACAGTCAATTATTTTCGCCGATTAAAACAAATTTAAATAAATTGAAATAACATTTTAAAATATACTAATTACTCGCTATAACGCCGCTCTCTTTACGATTTTTTGCTATTGCGGCCTTTCTTGCTTATGACTCAGTTTCGACTTAGAGCCCAAATCTTTTCGTTATGCCGGCAAGATAATATTTTATAAAAGAAAGATTTTAGATCATTTTTTATGCACTAAAATATTTAAAAAAATACAAATATTTATCAAAAACGTAAGTTTTTTTTAATTTTATATTTTTTGCTTCAACATCAAAAGTAGAGAACTATTTTGGTTATTTTATTATAATCATTGTTTTCTTTGTAATTTATTGTAAATTTATTAATTATTAATTGAAAAATTGTTAAGTTTTTGAAGCCAAAATGCGACTAAAGCAATCTTTGAATTTGGATAATTATAACAAAAAAATGTATATTTATAAATAAATACAAAGTTTGGTCACACTAGAGACTAAATCAGAAGTCTCACGTCAAATGGAATTCGATGAAAGGTTTTAGAATTGTTTTCGGAGTCTTTTATAGTATTTTATAGAAACAATACTTGATAACAATGAAATAATTTGAGAAAATTCTCAATTGGCCAGATCTTTAAGTGCCTCGAAGCTAACTTGGAACAAATGAAAAGTTATTACCCCAATGGATTTAATAGAATAACCAGCAGAGCAAGGTAATGAGAGAAATGTAAATTCAAAAACAAATAAAAGGCATCTAAAAATCTAAAATTCGTTATTAATATTAAAATGAATACGAGGGAATTTTAAAAGTTGTTGTTGGAAACTATGGATATCGTCCTTTAATATAGAGTCTTTAATGTAGACGAGACTGCACTCTATTCAAACTATATGCCTGAAAAGTTGCAGAAACCTGAAAATATGTTAAAAGAGAGATTTTTGATGATTATGTTGTAGTGGATTTAAAAGTAAAAGCGCTGTTGGCATATATTTTAAAACTTCTTGGGTTTTACAAATTTTTCCGTTATTTGATGATCCAACATAAAACCTGGATAGCCAAGGCTCTTTTTGAAAATTTATTTAAAGGCTGTTATTGGCCTGTGACGAAAAAATATTTAAATGTGAAGACTTTAAATACTAAGATTTTCTTTTTATTTAATTGTTAAAAAGAGACATAAGTGTAAATATTAATTTTTGTGACAAATCTCCAACACACTCTTTTACATTTCTTCGTTGCGTAACATCTACAAGGGAGCTTATTGGTTTTTAATTATTGCTACAGAATACTTTCAGACACACAAACATACTAACACTCAATCACAATCATCAAACATAAACAACCTCTGATCTCCAAACTACAATTTTGAAATATTATTACGTTAATTTAATTAAATTGTACAATATTCCTAATTATCCTTCTTACACTAATAATAAATTCTAGAAGCAATATTATAATGTTTATTAATATTAATATTATTACTAAGTTTATTATTATTATTATTATTATTATTATTATTATTATTATTATTATTATTATAAAAATAATAATATTAATATATAAAAAAACAATAATGTTTTTTTGAAATCATGCAAAAACAGAAAACGTTAATTGTTAAATTTAAATTTAAATAGAATTTCTGGATTTGAAATATTTAATACTAAATTTAATTCATTAAACAAATAATTTATATTATTTTTTGATATTTTCCTTAATCCTTTTATTCACACGCGTTTGGCAAATGTAAATCTCAAAACTAAAAAATCATCCTAAATATAAAAAATACATAAATGAAACATCTTATTTTTATTTATTTGAATAAAACGCATTAATCAAAGAATCATCCCGAACATCATTCTCACATTTATTGCAGAAATGCGACTTTTATGACTAATAATTGTAAATATATTATTTATAAATTTGTTGCCTTTTTCTTGAGAAATTACTTATTTTTCGGTAAAAATAACGTTTTTCTTACTATTAATTTCCATGTAACCTCTGCAGACTGTCGCGGAATGGTGCTTCCTGCAACATTCACAGAAAATAACTCCATTCTCATAGGAGTCCGCATCTTCATGTCATCTGGATTATATTTTCACCAAAATGATTATTGCTCAAATCTTCCTCCTCCCAATGTAACCGGCCGATTTTAGCTTCAATAGATTTGACCAGGTTTTCCAAACAATAAAAATTTTCCTCCACTAATAATTCAGATAGCTCATTTTTATTATCGAACAATGGAATTCACTATATCTCAAAAATTTTAAAATAAGATTAAAATGCTTTCCGTATCTGTCAATTGAAACCCATCCTTCTGAATCTTTTTTAACTTCAATGATAGTTTTTCTTATTAAATGAATATTTTCTCTCTTCAATGAATGTTTTCCTTCTCCACACCAAGTATTTTACCTTTGTAAGTGCTTAATGTATCAATTTTTTAGTTGATAGTTCATCTATTTAGTGGATATCTTTAGCTCTCCCACTTTGTTCAATAATTGCATCGACCTTTTAACACCTAATGTACTTTCCCTCCAATCTTACTTCGTTCTTCCCTGAAACTTTTCGTCATGAATACATTCTATAATAATTAACATTCCACCATTTTTTAAATTCTCATGAAAATTATCAAGTTAATAAATTGAAATGATTGAATTGACTTACTATTTTCAATGAAAATTTAAATTTAATGACAACTTTTAATAGATTAGGTTGTGATTGGCAAAAATATATAATTTTAAGCTGTACAAATATATTCAAGCTTTTAAGAAAACTTTATGATAATTTTTTAGTGATGAAAATATCATGTTTTACGAGGTATTTATTTTAATAAATTTTAATAATTTTTGAGAATATATAAGTTTTCTGTTAACTTTTGATGGATAAAAGAAATTTGGGGTATTATTATGTTTTTAAAAAAACTTTTGAAGAAATGATGGTAATTCATTAATTTTAGAAGCAATTAGTTTATTGAATTATTTTGAATAAAAGTTAGTTTTCGTGTTAAATAGGTAGATAAATAGGATTTTTTCTGTAATTTAGAATGATTTTTAATTTGTGCTGAAGACCTGTTAATTTCTTGTATTCTTTGGTAATTATTGAGTCAAAATGTTTATTTAGGATAATTATTTACTAATTAGAATCAAATTTGACTGATAGGTTTTGAATAGTTTAATGATATTTTAATTATAATTTTATGATCTATTTTAAAAATTTGAAATATATTTAGTATTGTATTTATTCGTTGAAAGTATGTAAAGCTTTTCAGAGGTCTATTGGGTGGTGATTAATGTATTTTACAATAAGTTTTGATCATCTTTTGGAATATTTGGAGACAGAGAGATAAGATTTAATTAAAATGCATTGTTAATTATACAACGTTTTATTAAACTTTTAGTGGTTTCAGTTGATTTTTAAAAAATATTTTAGTGAAACTAGAAAGAATTTTAATTGATTTTACAGTGTAATATGTAATATCTTTGAGATAAAGGGACACTTATTTACTTTCATTTTATAAGTCATTGATTTATTTTAAATCGATGACAAAAAGATTGATGAGATTTAGAGTAATATTTCAATTTTAAGAGGATACTCAGTGTGATTATCAGTATACTATGAAAATCACTGAATTATTTCTATGGGATTATTGTTGTCTTGAGCAATATGATATATATTTTGTCATTATACAATAATTTCGTAAAATTTAATGATTTCTATGGAGAACAAAAATTTTATTCGATTTTAGTCATTTTTGAAGAATTTTTTATTTGCTTGAATTTGTTTTCAGAATCAAATTGTGTTGATTTTAGATGTAAAATGTTGGATATCGATAACAGTTTTATAACACTCTCAAGAATAGTGATTTTATAGGAAAAATTTTAATTTTTATGATAATTTTAATGAAACTCAATTGGTTAAATGCAAGGTTTACATATGGTAAATATTTAAGAATATTTTAAGGGATTTGTTCGGCTGAATAAGATTTTTAAAGGAAATTCACTTGTTAGGTTTGTAAGGAATAATGAATATAGTTGGTAGAGTGAGTTAAAATGTCCTTTGAAGAGAAATGATTAGTTAAGAATAAATTTTATTTTAGGGGAAATAATCAAATAAGAGCAAATTTGTTGGTATTTTTAAGGGACTGAGTATGTTTAATACTGTTATTTAAAAGGTAAAGATTATCTACATTAGGAATATTGTTGATTTTTATGAAAATAATGAATATAGCTGGGAATATTGTCATTTGTACCTATTCTCTTGTATCTGTTAAAGCATGGTATTAACACTGTCAGAAATTCATCTTGGTAGGTCGAGAATTATTTGATCTATTTTAATCTATAAAATTTTTTCAAAACTTAGCATATTTGAGTTATTAATTTTAAAAATCTAATAATTTTAAATAAATAAGTTAAAATTTATTCCAAGTACTATAAATTTAATATATTTTATTTTAAGATTTGATAAATTTTTTAATAATATTTTTCTTATCCAATTTTTTAACATCTTCATAAGCAAAAGATTTTAACAAAATTTTAATAAATACTCAATAAAATATTTTTTAAAATTTTAAAACAAAACTATTTTACTTTTACTTTCACAATTGATCCCAAAATTGAGTTCAACTCTTTCAGTCGACAGTTATCAAGAACTTGAGAACGGATATGATGGACAGTCATTTCAATGTATGTAGCACTGCACCCATGACATAAGCATATCAATACATGAATCTTTTGTCTTCTAATATTTAAGAGATCTTGATTATTTTACCGCCTCTTGCTGCAAGAGGATTATGAAGAGGATATATATTTCTTGAGTGAAAATTTTCATCGTTGTATTACATTGTATTCTGATTTTTTCGTATGTTTCAATGTTATCTTTCATTTTATCTTTCTTTTCAATTATTTCAAAGATTTTACATATAATAATCGATTCTTTCTTTTTTATGGAATTTCTTTTCACTGTCAATTTCCTTAATAATGTCTTCCTCACAATGTTTTAAAAATAAATTAAATTTTTTATTTTCATTAAAAACGTGTACAATCTCGATGTGTTTTCTCAAAGAGATTCCATTCAATTTTTATGTTTAAAAATTATTTATTTTAAATAAAAATTCACGAAGATAATTTGATGTGGAATAAAATAGTAAAATATTAATATGGCTAAGGTTAATAAACTTCATAATCTGTTTAATTTTATCACAATATTTAAACAACCTTATTTAAATGTTATTCTAATCAATAATAAAAGTAAGTAAAATGGATTAAAATAATTAAATAAACAATAACAGTAATATAACTAATTATTAAAATTTAATAAATTAATTAATTTAAAAAAACTAAATAAATAAATAATAATCATTAAAATAACAATAAACTAGTATAAAATATAACTTTCGTTTTACTATAATGTAGCAGTACCCCGGTAGTAGAATGTTGAAGATTGAACTTATAGGCTTTTATACACTTTTTCTTTCTTAATCTTTTATTTATTACCATTTTATCTGTCTTTTATCAACCATATTGCTCAAATCATAGTAAAATTTTATTAGTTTAGATATACTTTTTAAACTGATATTTAAAAATAATAATATTTGTGAGCTTCTTTCTATGAACACATTTGTTTTGCTCAATGTTGAAAATTTGGTTAGTTTGTTCCCTTAGCCCCGATGTAGTTTAGTAAGTTGGAGAATGAATTCAAAATTTGAGTCTTTTCTCAAAGTAACGACAATAATTGAAATTAAGACATGAAAATAAAAAAAAATTATATCTTAAAAAAAACAAACTTTTCTTTGAGAGTTTTTTTAAAATTGAAATACTGGAATTAAAAAGTTGTTGTTTTAAGTGGTCTCTGTAAATTAGAGTATTTTGAAAATAAAAATTTGTTATTTTAAAAATTTCAACTAATAATGGATGTTCCTATTTATAAGTTAGATTTGCACAAAAACTCTTGGTTTTGATAAAAATCCTAATAAAAAAGGTAAAAAATCTTCGTCTACAATAATGTGTAGAAAGACAGTAGTGATTCAAATTTATTTTCTCAAGAAAGTCTCTTAAATGCATCTAATGATAAAAATGAAAGTTTCTGGTAAGGTTTGCTCAATTTGTGGTGAAAGAAAAATTGTGATGAAGCTTCTTTACTCAATGGATATAACTTTTATCATAAAATTTCAAAAATAATGACAATAATTGATCAATTGGAAAATAATGTCAACGATATATCTTCGAAGGTTAATAGTATAGAATCCATTATTAATATATATGACAATAAAGTGATTAAAGAATTAGTTAATCTTTTGGATTTTATTTTAATTATGCAAAGTTTGGACAGCAGTATTTATGACAATTACCACAAATCATTTTCGTTACATGATAGTCATCAAAATATGGAAACTAATGATCTTCCTTGTAGTAATAGAATATCCCAAGATCAGTGGACCAGTAATAATAGAATATCGATCTCACGGAAGACTCCATGTATCCATTCCACAAGCCACGCTCAAATATCAATTAATAACAAAAATGGGGTATCCGTTGTCGAAAAGAAAACCTATATTACAATTTCGAACTCACCAGAATTTTGTAAAAATCTTCAAGAAAAGAATTGGACCTGGGATTTGGAGCAGAAAGACATCGAATTTATTAAGGAAACAAGAAACATATTTAAATTTCCATAAGATTATTGCAAATGGATCAAGGAAAACATTGAGAACGCGCTTCTTTGGATTCACTATAGATTACGCTTCAAATTTCCAAAACTATCCAAAGAAATAATCTACATTCTCACTCAACGAATTATGATTGGTACACAAACTGAAGAACAAGATTATCTTCTCATTGCATCAGTTACTGTACCAAATGAATATAAATGCTTCGAATCCAAACATTATGATGTTGAGAAAGATGAATTTGGAGGATATGGTTTAGTCACTGCTCATACAGATATTAATGTATATTTGTTTGACTATACGAGACATCCCAGCAACCAGATCAAAATGGCAAATGTATGCCTGATCTAGGACATTTTCACGAAGGTTTTGGATTTTCTTGAAATATCAAAAACGCTGGTGTATTATTTAGTTCTGCAGTGAATGGAACAATTCAATTGTGAGATATTAATTGTACTCCAGAAAATAAAATGAAATTCTTCATTTAGAGATAAGAGATTCTCAAAATCTCTTATTTGACCTTCTCTTATCGGTCTAAATATCTCTAATTCTTGCAACAAATTCCTATACAGTCTTTCCTCTCCTCCGTAATTAGATTCTAGACGTTCCAAAGCCTCATCATACACCCCAGCAGAATAACCCAAAGGATCAATTAACTTAAGGGATCCTCCGACTAGATATTCTCTGAGGTGTTGTAGCTTCTCTTCCTTCGATCCAAGTGCCTTGTTGACTAGCACTTCGAAAGCTGCCTTCCAAGCTGGGAGCTCTTTTATTTTTCCATTAAAAACTGTAATTGTCAATTCGTTTAACTCATCTAAGGTTGTTGTGATTCCTCCAATTTCATCTTACTCGACTCTATTCCAAGCCTTTTATTAGTCATCACCTCGATCTGGTTATTTAAACTATCGTCTCATTCCACAATCTCATTAATGTCCTTTTCTATCTTTTTTACTTCTGCTACTTTCCCGAATTTGTTTCCCAGTAACTTTAGTCGAGTCAAATTCGATTGCTCTAGACTGAGCTTGATCCGATTCCTAAAATCGAGTTAATTTATTTTTTTTCGACAATATTTTGCTCATACCGTCACAAAATTCGTCTTCATCGTTTCCTCCTTTTAATCGTAGAGCTAGATGAAGTGTGGATTCTTTCCTTACATTGAAATCTGACAATGTATGACCATAATTTAACTGTTTACCGGCAAATTATGTCATAAACATGTGGATATAAACACGGTTCAAAGTTAAATAAACATAATCACATCTCACCATCAATCGGTAACAGTTCAGGTTTTTATTTTAAAAAGTTGTTACCATAAAATTGAATTTAAAGATAATAGAGGTATGTCTTAACGTATTTCTTATTTCATATTGACAATTGAAACTGATTTTACGTTAAATATATTTATATAAATAATTGTTGTTTTTGTTATTAGACGGATGAATAAGCAATAATGCTTGAAATAGTAATTCTAAACATTTTTTTGGCTTGTGGCACATTAAATGAATCTTTAAGTTTTCACGGTAAACCTGGAGAGGCTTAACATTTCTTATGTAATAAAAGTTGTAGTTAATGTATTTTTGTAACCCAAAAAATAAGAAAACAAAATTTTTATACAATAGAGATTATGTTTTTTTTTCTTTTGTGCATCAAAGTGAAATAATTCATAATTTATTTACATAATTTGACATAATTGAATTTAATAAATGTTAAAATTTATTAACTTAAAACTTTTAAATATATGAAGACATACAAAAAGTTATAATGTATTTTAAAATGCTTAGCAATTTTGAATATTTTCTAAATTTCTCGCGACACGCATGTTGAAAATGAATGACTTAGCAGTACCAAAAGTAAAATTCGCCACAGGTCATAATAAAAATAAAGAATTTTCTCAATATTCAATTATACAAACAAATTAAATTGTTGATTTACAATAAACAAATAAAAATCAAAAAAAAATTCGAATGCAAGAATATCAAAAGAATAATGCAAATTAAAATGTGATTTTACTTTTATCTGCGGCTTATAAGAATAAAAAAATTTAATTGAATTTTTTTAAAAAGCACTAAAATTTAACCATTCCATTTTCCTAAACTATTAATTCTAGAGAAAAAAAATTAAAATCTTTCCATTTACATTCCATTTTACATTCCTTTGCAATTATTCAAAAAAAAATGTTACAAAATCTAACCATTATTTAGGCATTTTTAAAGTTGAAAATTGAAACTAGCGCCATCATTTTCGTTTGATCTCAAATTTAATTTTAAATGATTGATTTAGTTTTAGATGAAAATTTAAAAAAATAATTAAATAAAATCCCAGTTGTTTATATGTTGACTTTTGTTATTAATTTTAAAAGCATTAATATAAACAAATATATTTGAATTTTTTTTAATTAATAAATTTTTTATTATTTAATTATTGAGAGTTTAAATTTTTTTTGGTACGTTTGAGCTTAATGTATATTATAATTTTGATTAAAATAAATTTAATTTAACCAGAGGTATATTATTTGGATCACAAAATAATTTATAGGACGTACAGAGCAATTAAGTTTTCTTAGTATTTAATTCATCGAAAAAAAAACATTAGTGAAAATTTTGTCTTATTTCATGAAATAAACGTATAAACGAAATAAACTATAAAGTAGAAATTAGGAAAAATAAAAAAAAGCAAATTTTTAATGTATAGACTTGTCTGAAAGGAATCTTCATCTTTTCGAGTGAAGATTATTTGTGATATTTGTTTACTATAAGTATACAATAAATCTTTTATGATTTTTGAAACAAAATTAAATATATTTTCAATATTGAAAACATTTAATTATTTAAAACAATAACTGTTAAAAATAAGTTATAATTTACTGATAATTAATTAAAATTAATTAATTTAATATCAAACACCCTTGTAATTTATTTATTTCTTTAACCTGCATTTCTTTTTCAATCATTAATTTTGATAATCATTTCCTCGTATCTATTATCAAATATAATTGCCGGATGTACATAAATATTATGAAATTATATTTGTTGACTTTACCAACTTGATTATTTATTTTTAAATAATTATCAACGCAATGTTTATAATTGAATCACAGTTTACGATGTTTGAAATTTATATTATAATAATAAATTTTTTTAAATAAAATAATAATAAAACTATCTTTTAAAGCAGGCATATTCAAATAATCGAAACTTTCTTATCAATGCATTTCAGGATGCATACAGCGCCGGCTTAACAGTTGTGGTGCTCTGTGTCTTTGCCATATATGCATCGCTCATAAGCCGGCGCTCGATGCATACATAAAACCGTCATGCATATTTTTTTCTCGATATTTTTCAACAATGTCACGATAAATCACAAGTTAGAACAGATATTTTCAACAAAGAAGAAATGATGGTTTATAAACAAAGCTGAAATATATACTAAATGATTAACCATTGTCAACCAAGTACATGTTAAACAATAGTTAACAAAACAATTTTCCAAATCTGAGTTTAGAAAATTTAAAACAATGTTGAAAAAAAATGACCAGTTCTTCCAAAAACAAGTTATACTCCTTCAAAAATGAAAGTTACACAAAACTCTATCATCAAATCTCATTTTACATAATTTAAAACCAGAATCTATCAAAAAACATGTCAATACTGTAATTATATAATTTACAGGAAAGTATATCGGTTCTACGTGTAAAACGCGTAAAACGCGTAACATATTCTCAAGTATTGATTAAATCGATTTCCCAATTGAAATTTATCATGAATTCTACTTAGCATTTTTGATTCCTTATGCTATATGTTCGTGAAATTAGAATACGATTTACTGATTCATATCAGTCCTTAAACGACTCATTAGCTAAAGCTGTTAAAACGTTGTACCGTTTACCATTAATTAAATTAGCGTACAATTGAACTATATTAAACTCAGAGGAATTTTTCCCTTGGAAGTTTTCAAGCTATAAATGTATTAGTACCCACCTGGGATTGAATTACAGAAATTTAATATCAAAAATATATGAAAATGTGTGAAGAAACATATTTTAAGCTAATAATATCACCTTATTAGCTTGGATGCTAGTTTATTTGAACCGATTGAGTTTATACAACAGATGGAAATGTATGATTTCTATGGAGGAAGTAACGAATGAAAATACAGAATTTCTATACAATAGATCAGTATTAAGTCAGAAGTCACCGTGTGTTATTTGTTCAGGATCAGCTAAAAATGATCTTCGATTAATTTCAGTTAAAAGTATGTTTCGTCAGGTAAAATAAATCTTCTGTCAAATTCCTCAATTATTAAATCGACTTGATTTGCATGTTAATATGCATATGCTGGGGGATTTGTCGCAAATTTCATCTTGAAAAGTTTCAATGTCGTTTTGAAAGCTTTTACGGCTGCCAACTTTTCAAGTTTAGGTTGATTTTTCCTTTAAGTTGCATATCCAAATAATTCCAAATAAAAATCGAAATTCCAAGGGTCTTCTTGAAGTTCAAGAAAGGTTTCTGGTTCGTCTTTGAGAAAAACAGATATTTCTGATTTTAAAGCAACAATTTTAAAGCACTCGTCCAAGACCTGACAAAAAAACTTTTGTATGGTAGAGTAAATCGTTGCAGTTTGCGTCCTTTTTTTTCCGAAAAGATCTTTGCTTAAGTCCACTAGATTGGATGTTGCTTACAAAAGAAATTATCAACTTTGTTACATGTTAAAATTTTAACCTGTTCTTTATAAGACATTTACTATACAGGGTAATTGAATGATTTCTTTCAATAAATTCTAAAAGAAGCGTAACTTCACTAATAAGGTTTGTACACGTAGCTTAAGCACCCTTTGTACAAATGGCTGTCAAGTAAGTAAACTCAATTAACAATTGTTAGCAATTGTAATAAAAACGAGAAGTTGGTCAGTATTTTGTAAATCTGTACTTTTATTCATATACAAAAGAAAAAATGAAAATCCTCGAGATTTTCTTTTTTAAGTGATCATTGATATTTGTGGAAATTTTACTTATTTTTATTTGTACTGTCATTTTTTATTAACTGATATTTTCAAATACTTTCTTTTTTCTAGACATACAAAATGCCATTAGCATACATTTCTTTAAAAGTTGATAGGGTTTCAAAGTGACTACGAAGATTATATTCCTTTGGGACTGCTATAGTTTCATGACAAACGAGACAAATTATTTTTTATTTAAATAAAGTACGCTCAGCTTTCATTTTTCCTTTTTTTTATTTTTTCTCATGATTTTATATAAAATAAATATGTCGGTTATTGGTTGAAAATATGTTTGAAATCGTTCTTTAGTTTGTTTAAATAAACTTTGGATATAAATGTGTTAAACAAATAAGTGTAGCAAGTGTTCTCTGGCGGAGTTTTACAGTTGGCAGTGTAAAAAAACACTTGTTAATTTTTTAACAACAGCTTTAAGTAAAATTTAATGAACTGCAATAAATGCTCAGGTTAATAATAATTAAAGTCTAATAAATTTTCTTTATTGAAATAATCATTTAAACGCTGTGGCGAAAAAATAACACATTTTTTTAAAATAATTTTAAAAACATAATAAAAGCAGCCTTTTTGTGGATTATTTACACTTTAATTGATTAAACCTGAATATTTATTACAATTCATTATTGGTTACTTATAAAAATTTTAAAAATTAAAAAATTAAAATGTTGAGATTTTAGCAAAGTGTTCACGGGTCGTGCGATACAAACCTCCTGTGTAGGTCTGATCTTTTGAATACTTCCAATTACGATCTAACTCATGGATTATACAGTAAAAATGTGATTTTCTTTGAAAATTTTAAAGATGAGAGTAAGGGTATTAGATACAAAGAGGTTTCAAAGAAGGTTATTGGTTATTAATCCAACCAAAATGCTAGAGTTCATTAAGTAATACAAGTAGAGGGGTATAAAACAGTGTGCCAGGTAGCACATTACTTCCTAATGGGATATCCTTTATTTTTTGGTCACCTGTGAAATGTTTTATTACAATTTAGACAACTCTTTAATACAGTATTTAAATCATTATAAAAATAATATCTTAATAAATAATATTTGTTAAAAGCTGGAGAAAAAATTTATAAAATATAAAGAATATCCATTTTATGAATATAATTATTAGTTAATTTTTTCCTTAAATATTAGTGATTTATTTAATAATATTTTATTTATTTATATTTATAAACTTATTTCAAAAATAGATTTATTTCAATATATTTAAAAATATAAAAAATCAAAATGTTGTTAAATTTGGTGAAAATTTGGGATCATGTGGATTATCTGCTATCTAAATAACGATAATTAAAAATTCTTATATTAATAAATATTATGTAAAATATAAAATAAACTAAATTAAGTTTATTAAATTGTCAAAACATAAACAAGATACACTAAAATATTCACTTATACTATCTCATTTAGAAAAAGAAAGAAGCTGGCATCCACGAAAAACTTTCGTAGCGTTTATTCTCATTTTGATTTGCACCCAGAGAGATTCAATATTCTGGGTATGAGAACCCGTATTCGATCTACAAAATTCAGGAAATGATTAACTGTTCCATTCTTAAAATTTATATTATATTTTAAATTTAGTATTATGGGTATTATCTGTCACCTAGGTGGCAGATAATGGACATGATCCAAAATTTGTTAAAATGAAAATCTTTCATCTCAAAACTTAAATATTTCGAAAAAGAAAAATCAAATAAAACATCATAAATAAAATAGAAGTTAGTAAAATTTAGAGAAATGTGTATGTTTCTAGAAAGACAGCAAATAATCGAATTCAGACCTGACCACAGAAAACAAACACAGAATCAATTAGAAAAACATCTTAATATTCTTGATAAAACGCGAGATTCCAAAGCAAACGATATGACAAGAGGTAATTCAAAAATAACACCCGGTCAAAGTTCATATGCATTTGTACAAATTTTCTGTTTTCTCAACTTCATATCAGATATCGCCTTATTATTAAATAGCAAAAAATGAAGTATAAAATCATTTGTAGTACAAAATATATATTTTGTTTAATTATTTTACTAGAAATTAATTTTATTTTCAATTTTAATAGTAATTAATGCATTATGTTAAAACATAGTGTAATGGAACTATAACATGCGTAAATTGTACTGAGTCTGTGTGCGCTTTTCCTTTTCGTTTCTGAGTGGCTGCTGCATTTTGTGCGCATGGTGAATTATCTGGAAATTTTGTTTGGTTTTATGTTTGTGTGTCTGTGTGTGCATAATTGAATTTTAATTAGTAGATTTAGTGAATATTTGGAATTTTTAGGGTTTTTTTGATTTATTGAGATGATGTTTAACCCGAAAAAGCACAACTATTTTAGAAGCGTTAGCGAACAACATTTCCTCTGAGTCTCTATAAAATATTTCTTAGTATTTTGATAATAATTAGATTCAAATAATTTATTATAGAATAAAATTACTTTATTTACATAAAAATAAAAAACATAATTCAAAAAGATATATATATATATATATTATATATAAATAAAATAAAAAACATAATTCTAAAAAATGTATACATTTGTAAACATATTCAAACTAATAGTAAATTGATTTGTGAAGTATTTTGCATCTAATTGAAAGTTGGAAATTTAATAAGAATATATTTTTTGAAAATAAATCTTATTGTTCAATGTTTGGAATGTTTTACTGTGATGAATAAGAATTTAATGGAAACAATGAATGACACTGATACGTTGGCTTTTCCAGCGATAATCGCACAATTTTTGAGACTTATTATCAACACTTTGTATTTTAACAAAGAAATATTGTTGCGATAATTAACCTCAAATTCTAGCGATGCACTGGAACCCTAATAATTATTGACATTGGAATTTGGTCGATCTGATTAATAATTTAGGGACAATTGGAAGATCATGAACTAAGGCATTTATGTAACAACCTCACGATGGAGCTGATATTTCAATGATAAGTCAAATTGGTGTTAGTTTCTACTTATTCTATCATGGTAGCCAAGCACGGTTATGGCTACTTGACCACAGCAAACCGCATATACTCATTCAGTGGTATAGTGCTGTGGGTTTGCACTGGCTCTATTGAGTCGGTTGCTAAAAATGTTGATTTGGATACTGGTTCTTGAAATAGAGATTTTTTAATTATCGTTTTGTATTTCTTAAAGGCATGCGGAAGCCAAATCGGGAGAATCCGGATTTAGATGACGTTTATTTGAATTGTCTGATTGGATTCAATCTCTGGAGAAGTACCAAGAATAATATTAGGAGTCTAAATGAAATTATTAAGTTCAAAATAAATGTAAAGGATTTCAGAGTTTATGTAAATTTATCATCAAATAAAACTACGGACATAATCTTTATACATGGGTGAAGAAATTAAAAAACTTCGAACGAAATTTAAGCTAATAGAAACACTTTTTATAATGACTAAAAAGGAAGCCAAACAACCTTAAGTAGAGAACTATTAGCAAAATTTACATAGTTATATATGGACTATTGAAAGAAACATTAATTAGATATATATGCATACTCCATTTTCAATTATTTAAAGTATTTGTTTAAATGAATATAATTTTCAATGTAGAAAAAAATAAATTCTCAAAACAACCAATAGAAAAATTCTTAGACTGGCAGACAAAATGTGACCTGGATTTTTCAGAAAATAACTAAATATAAAAAAATATTTTACAAAAAAATTCTGTTTTTTCATTTTATTAATAAATAAATTTTAAAAACAATCCATTTAAAACAAATATTTTGAAAAAATCGATAAAAACAAAAACAAAATCACTAGATCGAAAATATCGAAATCAATAAAATTAAAACCTTGTCACATTTCAACAAGAAACTTTACAAAATGGAATTAAACAGAATTTATTTATGAATCAAACTGAATTAAATTTTACAAAATTAATGTAAAATTTTAATTAATTTTATTTTAGTTAAGGAAAATAAATTTTCATCTAATAGTATTTAAGAAAATCTTTCCGAAATTTAATAACAAAGGAAAAGCAAGACTTTTTTCTGATCTGCCGGCATTTTTCTATTTTAATTAGTCAAATCGATAGAAGAGTGACTGATTTTATACTTATTACTTTTCAATCTAAAACTTAATATAATGGATCATTTACCACTTCAAGTTCAATTTTCAAACATTTTACTGTCACTTCTATATCATTGTCGAAATATACCAATTAAATAGAAACTTTTAATTTTGATTTTGGTTATTTTTGTGATACGTATATGCAAAGTATTGTGAGAAATATGGGATATTTGAATAAAAACTTTAATTGTGGTTGAAGAATTCAAAATCAAATGTATATTCTTAAAATTTTCTTTGGCTCAAACTCAATTACTCCAAAATGGTAATTTACGATTTAACATAAAGTTAGTAAATGCAGAGGAGAGTAGTGTTGGATCAAGGAAAAGTGACCGCAGGGAGTTGTAACCACTTAAAATCATGGGAAGTGCGCCGGGAGCTAATGAGCGGTTAATCAAATTTGAAATACAGGGAAAGATAAAGGGTAAACTAGAACAAACGTGCAGTCGATACAGTGATTAAATAAATGAAATAGGAAATTTACCAAAATATTAGGGCGGAACGCTACTCAAACTTTTGAAAGATACCTTAATAAATAATGGGTAAAAATGACGAATAGACATAGGAATTGTAGAAATAGACGAGTAAGGATCAGGATATAGAAAGATAAAGACGTAAGACCTTCCATCGGCAGTCAAGAAACCGAAAGTGAAAATATCATGAGGAGTAGTTTTAGAAATGGAGCACACCTGCTCATGAATCTTCAACCCCTATGTACAGTACCAACACAGTAATCACTATGGGTACATAGCAGGAACAGAATAGTAATCTTGATGGAGTTTAGGTGGGATTCACACAGGAACCTTAGAAAAAATCAACCCCATTAGCCAACATTCGCAATGATCTCAGATGTTTGTAATTCATTCATTGAAAATAGCCAGAATTATAATCATAATAATAATAATAATAATAATAATAATAATAATAATATTAATAATAATAATAATAATAATAATAATAATAATAATAATAATAATAATAATAATAATAATAATAATAATTACTACTTTTTATGTAAATATATGTATATATCACGTTTTTTTTGAAAATTTTCTTTTGATTTAAATATTTTCTCAACTATTTATCAAACCGGTAAAAATGACAGGTTTGGTAGTTGTAGGTATATAACAAGTATAATAATATTAAATCATTGTTCTATAAGAGCAAATTATTTACATTACTGATAAAAATATTCCTAGTCATAAAATCACGTATAAATAAATTTAGGTTTGTTTTTATTATATATATTAATCTCATTGTTTTAATATTTCATCTTAGGACTTTTTTGGTTTTTCACCTCTGATTCGTAGTCAAATTTTGTAGAAAATATTATGATATTAATTTAAATCATTAATTGTTTATATATTATATTTTGAAATTCTCTATTTATTTTCTTGTTTATCTTTGTCAAATTCAATGAGATGTTTTAAAATATTTATTCAGTTTCTTATAAAAGAATCACAATTGTATTTCATACAAAGAATATATGTAATAGAAATGAATTAACGGGGGAGTTAACTTAATAAAATCATTTTAATTAAGTTATTGTCATAAATATTATCTATGCTAAACATGGAAAAATTATAATTGGGAGGGGGGGGATTTTGATAGAGCACATACACACACACATAAATATATATATATATATATATATATATATATATGATTTTCATTTTCGGTGAAATAATTGATCAGCTGATAAATATTAAAATAGTATATTTAGCAATTATTACTCTACAAAACAACATAATTGCATCTTTTGAATGTCAACTCACAGAATACGGAAAAATTATTTATGTTGAAAAAGTTTGAAAACTCCTAGAATTTAAGACAATCTCGGCATGGTTGGCATTTTAAATTTTGAATGTTTACTATTCCGCATTATATTTATCAAATGAAACAATTTTTTACAGTGTATTCAATTAATTAAAATTATTATTTTATAAAATCTACAATATGTAAAGTTTTTTCTAATTTATCTGATAATAACAGAAAAACTGTCATTTCTAAAGCATGTATGAGCTGCGTTTTCTTTTAATTTAACTAATTAAATGTTCAGTATTTTTTATTTATTTTTTCCGTATACAATAATTTGTTTTGTAAAAATGTAAAAACTTTAGTAAAATTATACAATGAATAAATATAAATTATTACGCATTAAAGGACTTTAAATGAACTTTTAAATATTCAACTATACCAGTGGTTCTTAACCAGGGTGCGATCTAGTATTTTGAGGGTGCGAGTTTACAATTTTACAAATTCACTGTAATTAGTAGGTATTTGTGCACTTAAGTACCTCCCGGGTTCGAATCCAAAAAAAATACAAAATACTAACCCTATCTAGATTTTATTTTGGTCCAGAACTGATATAATCCTATACCTAACCCTGTTTTATTTTATTTAATTGATTATTTTAGAATCAAAATTTTAGATAATATTTTAGATTTTTAAAAAATTGTTATGCACAGAATATTAATAAAAAATATATTGAGCATTGCTTTTTTTTCAATTTATATAATTCCTTATTTTTGGTAAGGGGTGTGAGAATTTTGTTTGAACACTTTAAGGGTGCTAGTAGCTAAAAAGGTTAAGAACCACTGAACTATACAATAGTTTTTAATTACTTTTAAATTAATTAAATTCTCGAACATTAAATTGAATTAATGAACTTTTAAAATATTTACTGAATAAATATTAAATTACTGAAACCTTAATGAATTTACTGAAAAAAGAATATGTTTTACTGATAAAAAATACTGATCAAAATTAAAAAAATACTGAACAAAGAAATCATAGCCATAATTAAATCATTTTCATGTTTATTTAATTATTTATTTATATAAATGAAATTAAACGCATAAAATTTGAAAGATAATCCTACAATCACTTAACCTGGGGGCACCTTTTAATAAGATATATTCTCAATTCACTCAGCTTTCAAACAGAAATATTGTTTCTGGATAATTATATTCTTATCAAAATACATGATTATTGAATTATAATTGATAAAATTATATTGGAAATCACTTGAAAAAGTCTGTGCCGAAAATTCGTGAATACCTTAAATTAATCTCATTCATAGTCAAATTTTGTAGAAAATATTATGTCACTTATAAGAAAATCAGAGGTGAAAAATAAAAAAAGTCCTTATGATAAAATTATAATTTACAAGAAAATAATTTTAATTAAATTATATTTAATTATTTTACAAATAAATAATTCAGCGAACTATAAAGGAAGCGTACTTTTTTTATTTACTAATTACGTTAAAAAACAAACAATAAGTTAATTACACATTTTTAATGTATATAAACAGAAGTTGTGAATATATTTATGAAAGGATTTTGAGGAAATAATACTTTTTATTGTTTAGCTTTACATGTGTGAAAATATAAATTATAAATATATTATAATAACTTTAATTATCAGATAAGTAAATAATAAAATAAGCCCTTGCTGCAAAGTAATTATTATATTTTTATCAATATAATTATTACTTTGCAGCAAGGGCTTATTTTATTATTTACTTATCTGGTATTTTAATTATTGATGATACCAAGGAATCTCCGTTTCACAATAACTTTAATTACAATAATATAATCAATTCAATTCTCTATAGTATAATTTGAAGCATCTTAATAAAGATAAAAAATACAGTTATATAAATTTAAAATTTTAAAAAATGTTAACCGGAAATTAAGGAAAATTCTATGAAATATACTGATAATTGATGGTGATGTATTTTTTATTCTTATTATTGAAAGTCAGCTAACTTAACTAGTTTCTTTCGTTGGATTTTTATTTGTATTGTATATTATAATCCAACATGCAACTGAAGAAACCGAACATAGACACTCTCCGACTGTCCCAATACAGCTTTATGGTGATTCTGCTGGGTCCTTACAAATCTTCACTCGAACTCACACACTTCAAGTCACATTAACAAAATTAAATTTACTAAATATATTTATAAACAAAATAGTGTACAATATTGTATTGTAAGTTTATTAATTAATTAGATTTATTACCTTCATCGTCATTAACTGGTGTTCGGAACAACAACTGGAAAAAAAAGAAAGAATACATTCGTATCAATGAAACACTTTACATCATAGTCGGCGATTATAACAAACGAGATCCGGTTACACATCTGGGAGATATTGCACGAGAGCTCAATATAAACGTTGTCTAGCTTATTATTTAAATATATTTAGTTACTTTGGAGTTGTAGTGTTCTTTAATCTATATTTAATTTTTTAATTTATTAATATTTGAGATAATTATTGAGTAAAGTAGTACCATTTTGTCCGTACCTTGTTGTCCTATACCATTTTGTCTATATACCAGTTTTCCGTGCTATTTTGTCCTAAAACTCAAAAAAGCATTTTTAACCCAATAAATTAACCCAAATTTAAATTTATATATTGTGTATTGCAATTATTTTTTATTGTGTACATTTGTTTTTATACAGTACAAATTGTTAGTTTTACTGTCTATTTTGGATAATATATTGACCAAAAGAAATATGTTTACTTTGAATTATAATCATTTTACTGAAAATTTTGATATTTTTACTGAACGAAATTATCTTATTTACTGAAACATAAATTGCTGAACATTTTAATTAAAATGCTCAACGTTTAATGTTGTCTTAAATTACAATAATCATACATAGCAATAAAAAATAGTCGACATAACAGTCTTATTTACTTAAAAAGAATTTGTTGTCCTACCAAAAATTAAAATAAACAAGAGAAATGAAGTGAATTATACTTGTTATAATGTTCATTTAAATTATAATAATAAAATGTTTATATAATATTTTTTTAGGAGTTCTATCATGTGGTTTTCTGCCGAGTTTTATCTGTCGAAGCCAGATTTCCAAACGAGATTGGAAATAAAATTATTTTAAACTAAAAACTATCATTAGTATAATTCATCGAAAAATAAATTTCACATATAAAAATCTCCTAACCGGAAATTCAAAAATACACGTAGAGAAACAAATTATTTTTTATATCAATAGTGAAACATGAAATGATTCCATGCTAATCTAAAATGTCCATATATTTCCTGATTTCATGTCAAACCTCCCTACCCACAAAGTCACTTACAATTAATAAATAAATTGTTATCAAAAACATTTTTAATTAAAAAAGTATTTAACTAGTCTATTAAAACAAAAAAGTATATATTAGCTAATAACCTTTCTCTTTCGTCGAGTATTGAAATGATAAAATATTTTCACAAAAATATATCGTTTGGAAATTTTTATATTTCCCGATTTAATGTAAGATATCCTGTTAAAGAAACTATGAAATTAATTTTAAATTATATATTGTGAATTTTATTTTATGTAAATTTTTTTAATTTTTTTTTCTTTAAATATTTCCAATTTTTAGCCGATGGTCTTTTTGTTTAATGCAAAACAGTATAAGATTTTTGAAAGTTATATATCAAAATTGTTTAGTTTTGTAATTTTGCTGTCCATTCCTTAAAGTTCTTTCGTACTCAATGTAGTCGACTACTTTTAGATTCATCTTTCCATTTCAGTTTCTGGTATTTAAATTTTATCTTTCTGCTTTCAATTTTGGACAAAGAAATTAGCCATAATGATTTTGTTTTATAAAATATTTCACTTGGTTTAAACAAAATTTTAAAATAATATATTTTTATTCATTTAAGTAAAAGTTTAATTCGACCAGAATATTCTAGGTTTTCATTTCTCTTCAAATTTGATTCTTTTCTGATAATATAAATTTAGATAACTTTGAAATATTTTTTAAATAATAAAATTCTTATTAATCTAGCAAAGATGAATTTAATTACTTTTAACTAATTGTATAAAATCTGCTAGCTTAAAATTTTGTTTGAAATGTTTTAAAAGAAAAATAAATCATTTTTCTCATTTCCAATTGTTTTTTAATTAATGTTATATTTTATTACATATTTATATTAAAAATCTTATATTATGTTAAAAATAGTGTATTAATTTACCAGTTTTATTAATTTTCCAATTTATTATTTGTGTTGGGCTAGAACTAAATTTTTTTATTAATCGATTTTAAATGCGTCAAAATACTTAGTATGGAAACCGCTCCAAGTTCGTTTAAAATTCATTATCATACGCCAAATAAAACAGTAATACAAGACAGTTTGATGAATAAATAAAACACATTTAAATAAATTAAAGGAAATACAAACATTTATTTAGAATAATATAGAATTAATAAAACAATTATTGTTTATAAACACCTTCATGAATCAGAAATCCACCATGGAGGCGAAATAATGAGATAAATAAAAAGAGCCAGAAATTAAATCCGCTATGTTGGATTAATGGAAAATAATTTTGAAAAATTAAAGTAAGAATTTCTTATAAGAAATATCATAGTAAAAATATATAAATTTAATTTAATTTAAATTTAATTAAATACTGTTACTAAAAATAGTAACATAAAAGTAAGGATAACTCCAAAATAATTGATGAATTTCAGAAATACGTATGTTGTTACATAGTGCTTAAAAATAGAAGTAAACACACCAACACAAATTTAGTATAAATAAACGCATAAATTTCATTTTGAACCACTTTTTGACAACTTGTTCAACTTGTTTACAATCTTTCATTTTTTGCATTTTTAGTACACAATTGCTTGTTTTTGCAGTGATGAGTTTTTATCAATTAATAAATATTTTTATATGACGTTACTGTTTTGTTAATCATTCACTTAACTCTCATATGTCTTTAAACTTGAATTCAAATATAGTAGCTCGCTAGGGTCGTTAACAAGCTCCACTTGTAACGCTGACTAGGACAACAGTTGCTTTTTTGGGTGCTAGAAAGGTTAGGGCTTATTGCGCTGATCTGGAAAGCAGCTATATAGTCGGAAACTACTAGCAGAAGACAAAAATATTTTATATAGGAGATTGCGCTGAGATGAGATAGCGAGCTGAACGCTCTAGGATCAATGAGATATTGCAGATGGGAACAATACATACCACCAAAGATTTTGCCAGACCTCCTGATTTCGTAGGGAATCTCCCGTTAGAAAAGTATATTTCCCGACTCCCGATATGCATGGCAAAAGCTGCCGATTTCTTCTCCCGTTTTCTAAATTACGTTTTTCCAGCAATTGGCATCACTTAACATATTTAAGTTAAAGTTTTTCGTTACTACTGACATGAACTTTTCAAAATCAGGTAACCCTGACCACACCTGAAAGGGTATGCATTTTAACTTATCATTTTGTAGTTTTATTAAAACATCAAACGTCCTTTTACCTAAAGTATTTTCACATTGGTGTTCTCCATTAAAAATAAACTTTACATACAAAAATTAAATTATAAAGGTTAAAATATATTAAAATGTATACTTACCTAAATAAAATTGTTTGTTATACTGAACTGAAACTATTTTTTTTTGAATTTTAATTAAGAAATGTATAAAAATAAATTATTAAGCAATTAAATTTTTGTACAATTCCCCTCGTTGACTACAACTTTATCATTTATAACAGTATATATAAATTTCCTGCTTTTGGAAAAAAGTAGTACATGGGTTCACTGGATGCATTTTAACTTATTCCTAGTCCACTGTTAAACAAAGTATTCACCAAGCCTAGTTCATGGTTTGTGCATGCTAAAAGATTGAAAACAAATTTTGAAACTCACTTTGCTTTGGTACTGAGAAAAGGAAACCTTTATCGCAAATATTTTAACAAAAGACTTTTGATGCAAACATTTGAAACTGGCCCCCAAATCTCCAAGCATCAAAATTAATGAAAAATTTATTTAAATTATTATCAAGATAAAATTGTTTGATTTTACATGAAATGTCGACTAGCCCACGAAATCGCCATTAATTTCAACATTGAAAATTGGGTGATATGGTCACGATCAAGAAGATCTGATTACTATTGTAAGTTTGCCAATCTATCTTTTATTCTTAATTATTATTTTGGGATGTGCTTTTCTTTTCTTTTCAAAATAATATAGGGAAAATTTAATTAGTTGCTGATAATGATAAGTTTAGGAAAATATTCTGGTCAGAAATACTAAAAGGAAAATAATAATAATAATAATAATAATAAAGATAACAACAATGACAATAATAATAATAATAATAATAATAATATTATAAGGACTTTTTTTGTGTTTCACCTGATTTCTTGAAAAAGGCTGCGCCGAAAATTCGTGAATACCTTAAATAAATCTGATTCATAGTCAAATTTTGTAGAAAATATAATAATAATAATGCTAATAATAATAATAAAATTAATAAAAATAATAATAATAATAATAATAATAATAATAAGAATAAGAATAATAATTATAATAATAACAATAATAATAACAATAACAACAATGACAAGAATAATAATAATTATAATATTATAAAGACTTTTTTTGTGTTTCACCTAATTTCTTGAAAAAAGGCTGTGCCGAAAATTCGTGAATACCTTAAATAAATCTGATTCATAGTCAAATTTTGTAGAAAATATAATAATAATAATGCTAATAATAATAATAAAATTAATAAAAATAATAATAATAATTATAATAATAATAATAAAAATAATAATAATAATAATAATAATAATAATAATAATAATAATAATAATAATAACAATAACAACAATGACAAGAATAATAATAATAATAATATTATAAGGACTTTTTTTGTATTTCACCTGATTTCTTGAAAAAAGGCTGTGCCGAAAATTCGTAAATACCTTAAATAAATCTGATTCATAGTCAAATTTTGCAGAAAATATAATAATAATAATGCTAATAATAATAATAGTAAAATTAATAAAAATAATAATAAGAATTATAATAATAATAATTTTAATAATAATAATAATAATAATAATTATAATAATAATAATAATAATAATAATAATAATAATTTTAATAATAAAAATTCATATTGCTTCCTTTGAAGATTTTATTAAAATTCCTCATTGATGAAAAATAAGTAAAAGAATAAAATTAATCTCCAGATATTTTAGATTCTTTTCCATTGAATTCGACACAAGAAGCAAATGACAATGATGAACGCGATACCGCAAAATATTGGGGTAATTATTACTCCCGCTAGACCTGATTCATACATAAATTCAGCGTTTTTGCTTCTTTTGTGGGATTTTCTTTTAGTGTTTTTCTTGCGAAATCGTGGGAACCTTGTAAATAATCCTTTAGGTTTTTTAATAGATGATGTTGAGTTCTTCTTTGTAGATTGAATCAAAATGGTTTTTCGAGAGATTTTTGACGTTGTTTGCAATTTTTGAGATGTTGCTTTGTTTAAAAAGTCATAGTTTCTAATTTCTTGCTGGTTTGAAACTGTAAATGAATCCTTCCAATTAGAAGTCGAATGTTGAGGACTGCTTTCAATAGCGTTATTATTATTATCATTTTTCTTCTTTGTATTCATGTTTTGCGTTATGGTTGATTCTATTTCATTGGAATTCGTTGTAGTCTTTTTACTTATTTTCGGTTGAAGAGTATGAGAAATAGTTGAGTTAACCTTAAACAAGTCTTTGAAAGATAGAGATAGAATTGGTTGTATTGTTTTTTTATCAACTGTTTTTTTAATACTTTCTGTTAAATATTTTTTAAAACTGGTTTTCAATGTGTTTGTTGAATAATCACTATGCAATGACTGTGCCTTTCTCTCCGTATAAGCTTTTGATATATTTGGAATTCTAAATGTTCTTAAAGTAGATAGTTTAGTTTCTGCAATCTGACGAGTTTTCCAGGGCCTTTCTCCCATTGTTGTTTTTTTCGATTTTTGTCTTTTTGATATCTTTGTAAATGGCTTTGATTTCGGATTTGAAACGGTTCTAGAATTATTTATGCCAATCACTGATTGTGTACTTTGCTCGAGATTTGTTTTACGGACTTTATTTGTGGAATAAATGTTCGGTAGGTTTTGTTTGAGACTTGAAAAATAGGAATATGAACTCATTTTATCAGGGTATTTGGTTGTTTTTTGAGTACTCTTGAATGGTTTTGTAAGAATAGAAGATAGGTTTTTGATTGTTTGACTATTTAAATTTAGCTTTGTGGTTTTAGTGTCTTTTTCCTCTTGAGATGTTAAATGATTTGTAAATTTCAGATACTTTGTACTTTGCTCTGCAGTTTCACTTTTGGAGGTGCTTTTTACTTTGACTGCAAGTTGAAGATTGGTAGAAATTTGTGTATCTTTGTTAAAAACTATTGTTGGAGTAGTCAGCTGCTTTTCGCTTTGATAGATATTTTTATAACTTTTTGATACGTTTTCATTATCGTTAATCTGTATGGAAGTAATTGCATCAGTATTGCGGGTGGGATAATTATTTTTGACCCTTGTGGTTGGAAATGTGATTTTTTTATCCAAATATATTGTGGAAAGTGAATTTATATATTTGGTATTTATATTTATTTCAGGCTTAGTTAGAATGGGAGATTTTGAGAACGGATTTCTCAATGGACTTTCTGTATATGCTTTGACTGAATAAAGTGAATTCGCCATTGTTAAACCGATTTTTTGATCATTTGGGTAGGTTATGTTTATAATATTTACTTGTCCATTTGATAAGGGTTTATTTGTAATTGTTATTGGATTTATTTTAATCGTTGTAATTTTCTGGTTTTGACCTTGTGAAATCTTTTTCAAATATGATACTGATTTATCATCAAAAATAGCACTCGAAATTCTTAGCTCATTCTGATTGGTTGTTAATTTAATTTTATCGCTAATGAAATTATTGGTGCTTACCTGCCGACTAGATAAGATTATTGGATGGTTGAATGGCTTAGTAGTAAAGATGTCCATATCTTTTTTAAGAGTTGAGATTTTATTCTTTATAGAAGTCTTTTTTATATTAAACTTCGGTGTAGTTTTTGATTTCAAGATTTGATTTTTTCCACTAATTTCTGTTTTGAAATTCTTTGTCGATTTGTTTTTAAATGAATATGAAATACCTTTAGTATAGTTCATCAATTTCCCATCAGGTTTTATAGGAAGTATATTTGTAGATATTTGAGGTAAATATTCTGTTTTGTTGTCTGTCGAAATATTTATGTCCTTGTATATGGATTTAGTGGATTTCATGTTTTCTTTTGTCGTCGAAATATCACTCTTTGGTGTTGGATTTAAAAATTTGAGTTTTTCCTCCAAGTGATCTTTGATATTCCTAGTTAGCGTTTTTAACGTAAATTTATCGGAAATTCCCATTAGTACTTTCGTTATTATTGGTCTAGGAGAAACTTTATTATTTATTTTTGAATGTTCTTTAAATGTATAAAAAGAATTATCTACTTGATGATTCTTTGATATTTTGGTTGATGGTGAGTTTAAATTTCGAGATTTGACAGCTGTTTGTCTCATTGAAGGTTTATTCGAATGCTTCTCAAGGGAGTTGAAGCCTGATATAGACTTTACGGTTTTAGTAACGGTAAACGATTGAGGTAATCGTGATGGTAGAGATCGCTTTTTTATGGGGTTTTTAAATATTTTGGATAAAATTGAGGGGTTGAAATTTGTGAAAATACTTTTTTCGGTGGTATTTGGAAAGTTTTCGTTGATTGCGTTTGTTGAATATAAATCTTTCTTTGCTAGCAGACGAATTGTAGGGAGCATATCCTTAGATATACGTTTAGATTGCGCTTGATTTAAAACTGAAAATTTATTATATGAACTAGAGGTTTTTTTGAAATGTTGCCTTTTTTTCGAAGATCGGTCTTTGTTTTTCTGATAAATTTGATGTTTAATATCATTATTAGAGACTGCTACAAACGGATTTGTTGATTTATTATTTATTGCACTTTGTATTGATGTCGAATTTCTTTGAGATAAAATTCCATTAAAAGAATTGTTTGTTTTACCAAAGGTTTCTTTCGAAAATAAATATGGGAAATTAGTAAGAAATGATTGGGAAAACATTTCTGACTTGTTTCGATTTTGATTTTCTGTAACCATTTTATTCGGGTTAAATATTTTACTGTTTGTTGAATCAGAATGTTGATTGTTTATTATTGAAGATTTTACAGTTGTTTTACTGAAATAAATGTTCTCAACCGATAACCTTTGATTTACTATTTGTTTACTTGCTTGAGATTTCTTTTGTGAAACTGTTAGTTTGTGACGTTTTGAACTCTTACTAATATCCGAAGAAATGTTTTCTGATGGGGAATTCTTTTGATTTATTGTCAAAGTCAATTTATATGGAAGCATTGTTGACATGTGGTCCATGACAGAAATGCCAAAACCTTTTGAAGTAATTTTAGATTTTGGAACTTTTCTTTTCGGATTTTTGTCTTTTTTGAACTCTTTTGTTATTTGTTTTAGAGAATTAGTAATATGATTTTTCGGTATGAAATCTTTGGTCGTTAGGATTGAAGAAAAAGTATTTCGGTTATTTTGTTTAAATTTTGTTAATAAAGTTTCTAGGATTTTCTGAGATTGTTTCTTTGCTGTAAACTTCTTAGTAAACCTTTTCGATGTAGTATTTGCAATTTTTATTTTCACCTTTTGATAAGTAAAGTTTTGAAGTTTAGTAGAAGACTTGGAATAGGTTCTTGGTACATGGCTTGTATGGATTGGTGTTAGATTTGTTATTTTGAATGATTTTGTTAAAGGTTTTTCTGTGGGATAAATGTGTTGAACTTCCGGATTTTTAAATGTAACTGAGGTTCTTTGAACTAGCTTCATCTGAGAACTTTTCATTGTATTAAAGGGTCTTTGATTTAGAATTTGTCTTCCTTTCGAGTTGGGGCTAAACGTCTTTGCTTGACTTTTACTAGGTTTTAACTTGGTTCTTTTGAGTGGATTAACTGATGATTTATCCGAGAAATTCTTTAAATTAGATTTTTGAAAAGGTTTTGAAATCTTCGTTATTGTCGGAATATTTTTTGCTATGAGAGATGCTGGGGAAATTTCAACAAATGTTGATAAATAGCCCTTTGTTTCATAGTCTTTTAATTTATGCTTTGTCGATGGGTTCTTTTCATTGGTTCTTTTCTCTAGTATTTCACGGAAAGTATCAACGGAAAATCTTGCAGTTATTCTGTTATGTAATTCAATTTTTGAAATTGTCGGCAAGTTCACCTTGGTAAACTTTTTTGTAGATCCTTTTTGGATGGAAATTTTATTGTTCATTTTGGACTGTATTTTTGTTTGGTGATTTTTTTGAAATATTGTTGATAAAACCTTTGATATCTCGTTGGCTGGAGAAATGTTTCTTGGTGGAATATTTAAAATATTTGTTGTTTGATTGGGTATCTTAGGTTTTTTTGAAAGGTTTATTGGTACATTTGTTTGGGGGGATATTGCTTTGGAAGAAGGATAATTTTTTATTGAAAATGTTTCTTGCATATTATTATACTTGCCCGTGGAAGTAATAACAAAATTTCGTGTAGTATTATTTGAGGATGCAAGTTGTAACTTGGTGGACCTTTCAGGTTTTGATCTTAATTTCAAGGTCAGATTTGTTTTATTGTTGAAAATTACCTGAGTTGATGATTTCAAATTGTTTTTAATTTTTGCTTCATTTTTTGGGCTACTAGCATTCCAAGATTTCATTTCCACAAATTCAGTTCCAAATGAGAAAGAATGTGATAAGAAGGATGTTGGTTTCCTTGATGGATTGCCCGAAGAGAACCGAGCCTCATTATATTTGACAGTAGGGATTTTAGTCATCTTAATTGTTGAAATATTTTTAAATATAAATTTTTTCAAACTTTTGTCCTTTACAATTACTGTTGAATAACTTGCTATCGGTTTTTCAAAGAATGTTTTATTATTAGTCTTTTGAGATGTGAAAGATCTTGCCGTATGGGAACTAAAGGATTTTGATATATCGAAAATAAGATTTTTTGGTTTTGTTGTTATTAATTCTAGTGATAATATACTGACACTCGGTTTTATAATCTTTTTTCTCCTTGTTAAGGCTGTTAACGTTTGATGTCCTATTTTTGACTTCGTATTTCTGGGTTTTGACTCAAAGGTTATATCAGAATCAGGTGAGCTTGGTTTTTGATGTAAACTTCTCCCATGTGAAACCTTATATTGTATTGTTTGCTTTGATTTTTGTTTTAATGAAATTGTTTTGGAATACAGTTTGTGAGGTTTCAATCCCAAAGTACTTCTAGTTTCAGATGAAGTAAAGTCTCTGTGATTAATGGAGGAAGAATTATTGGAGGTTCTTTGAATATTGGACTTAATAGTTGTGGTAAATGTCAAGGGTTCATGAGAACGGATTTTACTATATATTTGATTCATAGTTTTGTGCTTTTTGTTCATTTCATTTTGCTTTTTACTTTTCGTTGTATCATGAAAGGATTTTGTAGATCTTTTTATTATTTCGCCTGTTGATCGATCTAGAAAAATAGAAAGATTAACATTAATTACATTTGTAAAATAATAATTTTTACTCGAAAGATAAAAGTTGAAATTTGATGATTTCGTACGAGAGCTTGATACAAATATTGGATCATGATTGGTGGAAACTTTATTTGCCGAATTTCTATCAGCACTTTTAATTATTGCACTGGGCACTTCGTATGTAGTTCTTAATGTAACATTTGAGTAAGGGTTACGAATTGGGCCCTCATCGATGTCATCTTCTTTCGAATTCTTGGACTTTACTGATGGAGGTTTTGTTAAGAAGCGAGTGGTTATCAATTCATTAGTTGAACGAAACTTTCCTCTGGTTGAAACTTTATCGTCTAATTTAAACTTATCTTTTATATTTTCATTTTTCGTTTTATTAATTTTTTTCTTTTTACCATTTTTATGAGTTTTTTTCGGCTTTTTGTTCTTGGTATTTTTAATTGGGATCGGTTTTTTCGGATTTACTTTAGATTCTTTTTTATTTTTATTTTTCTGAGAAGAATTCTCACTTGTAAATTTATCATTGTCTTCACCTTTATCAAATTCACCTTTATCAAAGTTTGACTTCGGATTTGATTTTTCTGGATTTACCTTTGAATCTTTTTTAGTCTTTTGTTTTTCTTGAAAAAAATCGTCATTAAAATTATCATTGTCTTTTGGATTAGTTTTCTTCGGTTTATTTTTAAAGCCATCAAAGTCAGACTTTTGTTCAGAAGGATTCTTATTTTCTTTAGGATTTCCTCTGAATTTCGGATTCTTTTCATCTTTAAATTTATCAAATCCAGAAAATTCATCTTTAAATTGTTTATTCCCAGGATGATCCCCTTTTGGTTTCTTTTGTTTTTTACCAAAACCGGGAAATTTATGATCCTTTTTTGATTGATTTGAAAACTCGTTGTTTTTCATGGAATGTTTTGGTGGAGATTTTCTAAAACCTTTAGCGTGAATACCTTGATAGTTCCAGATTATTGTTAGAGTGAATATGGTAAAAATAGTGAAACAAACTTTTGAAATCATGATATAAATATTTTTATTTAAATTCTGTTTCTTGTAGCAAAAATTTTAATAATAAAAAATTGACAGATAAATTTTATAAATAGCGTTAACATGTTTATGTCAACAAAATATTATATAAATGGGAAAATTAAAGCAATAACAATACAATAATGCAATTATTATCGCTTATTTTGGCATTGTATTTTTGAAATTATTCAGATATTAATACTAAAAATAAATTATGATAAATTTATTATTATTATTATTATTATTATTATTATTATTATTATTATTATTATTATTATTATTATTATTATTATTATTATTATTATTATTATTATTATTATTATTATTATTATTATTATTATTATTATTATTATTATTATTATTATTAATATCAGTTATATGTTGATTCCAATGAAATCTTTGTTATTATTTATAATCTCTTTATGAAAACAATTATATACGATGTAAAAAATAATCCTTTTTATTGTGTTTTCAACAAATATAGGTGTCAGATGATCATTTGCATTCGTATAGGGATTTATTTCTCAATGCATTATTTAGAATAGATGTAAACAAATTTTTTTTAATTCCTGACAAATTTCTGCAAAATTAATGAGCAAAAATTTCAAATAAAGGTTCATTTTGTTTTCCCTTAACAAAGTGATTTTCACCGTTCCATGTGTTATTAGGGAAGTCCAGACGCATAAAGGTTAAAAATGAAACAATATTTTTTTAATGTAAAAAAACCTAAAAAATGCAACTTGTTTTTTTTACTTAATGTTTATTACCATATCAAAAATATTCTGAGATATAAATATTTACTTATGAATGTTTGTGCTATTATTACGAATGCATCGACATATAGCCTATATGTCGATGCATTCGTAACAATGGCTCGAGGCCCAGTTATACGTTTCCGAGTAACCCTAAGTTTTATCTGATGTAATATTTTTAAAAAATTTTTATTTCTTATTAAAACATATTTTATACTACCGGCTAAATATTGGTTCTTTTTAAAAAAAAAATTTATAAAAATTTCAAACTTATTTATTGCTTCTTTGGTTTAATTTTAGCGACAGAGAGCAATACCTCAAGAGTAGTAAATTACATATAAAGTCTTATAATTGTTTTAATTCTAGCTTTTAGTTCAAATTTCATGTTAACATTTATACGAAATAAAAGCAAATAAAAGACTCCCAGCTTGAATATTGCAATTTTGTGTTGCAAAGTCCGATCAGGTAAATTATTAGGTGATTTATTTACCTAATTTTTGTTTGAAATCTTTTTATTTGTGATTCACTTTTATTTCATTAATAATGGAGTATTAACATAATAAATGATATTTGTTTAGCTGCCAAATTTCTTTCCTGAAAACTATTCGAATCAAAGCTTTTCAAATAAATGAAATAGCCACTTGGTATCCAACATCTTCGTACTTCAGCCTATCTAGAGCAACATAAAGTTTACTTCCGGAATTGCTCTAAACCTTTCTTACCATATAGATCGATAGAAAATATATTCAAATACAGTATTTTTCAAAATCTGTCAACATGTTTTAGCATGGTCTTGGTAAGCTTGAAAAACGCTGTGCCGAAAATTCGTGAATACCTTAAATAAATCTGATTCATAGTCAAATTGTGTAAAAAATATTATGTCGCTTATAAAGAAATCAGAAGGGAAAAACATAAAAATTCCTTATAATATTATTATTAATTGTTTATTTATTATTATTCAATATTAGACCGTTTTTATCAATTGCAATGCGGTGTACAATTTGAACACTAGCGTTCCGATTTTTTCACATGTTCATATTAAAAAATAATATGAACAGTTAACAATATAAAAGATTTCACAAAAAATGTATTTATTACACCTATTGATCACAATTTTTATTTCTTTGACCCATAATATAGTCTGTGATTTTTAACTGTTTAGATGCTTTTCCTCCTTGAATTTCATCAATCAAATCCCATATTATGTTCATCTTATCAGGAATAGTAGATTGGAAGTACTTTTCCAAGTTTTCTTGTATACTCATAAGTTATGAACCCTGTTATTACTGTATTTTCTTTTACTTTTTCAAAAGAATTATCATTTGTTTCTTCATTTTCAGAACTTTCATTTTCATATTTTTTTACTAGATCAAACAATGTTCGTCAAATTTTAGATTAATTTCAAAATATGTAAAATCATCGCATTCAGCATTCACTTCTTTAACATTTTCAAAAGAATTGGTAAAACAATTATAAATAGTCGCTGATTTTACACTATTCCATGTATATACCAATTTATACATGAATATTAAAACAAATGTATTTTTCTGAATTTTATTAATTTAAAAAATAAAGCTTTTTTTTATAGAAATGTCAACATTTTAATATTTTAATGTATAAACAACAAATTTTCAATTGGTTCATGTGGTTGTAAAAAAAGATTTGTATAAAACTTCAATCATTTATTTTGATATTAAATTAAACGGCTTTCTATCAAAGCTGTTTTATGTTTTCTGTGAAAAAAGCAATTTTCATAAAGATTGCAACATTTTATTTTTCATTTTGTAGATAATGACAAAAAGTAAAATCCTATTTTACAGGTGAATGAATGATGAAGATATTGAAAATAAATATTGCATTTTTTATTTTAGTGTTTTAAAATTTGATAATTTACAAATAAAACTATTTGGTCTTAATAATATAAAGTACAAAATAAGTAGTAACAATATTTTATATTAAAATCAATTAAAAATATTTATAGCCAATATTTGCACTAATCTCAAAATTAAAAATTACTTTGTTGTTTGAATATTTAAAGAAATATTGAGTAATTTTAAATTTGGTAATTAAAATAAATTGTGTATAAAAATAATAATTAGAAGAAAAATAATTAAAATATAAATATTTAGATGTTGTTCTCTTATCTTTAGTTATTTTAAATTTTCTAACGAAAATAAGTTTGTATTAATCCTTTCAACTTGTGGGTCTGAAAAGCTGACAAATTCAATTAGTGGCCGTATATAAATGACGTCACGCACCTAAAGGAGAGGGAGTCACACATTTGTGACCATGTGTGACGAGGGTGGGGTGTTTAAAAACTGTGACGTCACATTTTAAATTTTGTATTTTTTCAACATAATTTTATACTAAAGTCAGCTTTCCAGCGCCTCCTTTTTAATAAATGTTTTCTCATACGATATTAGTGCAGCATTACACTTAATACATACTAGAATGTCAATAAAGTGATTTGAAACATTTTCAAATATGAAATACAGCTTTTTAGGGGGGAACCGATTATTTGTGACGTCATATTTGAAACGGGTTCTAAAGTTTTATGACGACGTGTGACAAGAGGGCGTTAGGGGGTAAAAAATCTGCCGAAATTGCGCGATGTCATTTATGGACGGCAACTAAGTATAAATATTCAAAAGCCCGATTTTATGGTCCAATCATCTAGCATAAATAACCGAGGTATTGTACACTTTTTTTAATATTAATACTAAACCAGTGAGTAATGAAATAGAATGCTCCCTACGTTTTAAAAATAATTTTTTATTACGCATTATCATAAATAACCTTATATATATTTCTGACAAATTATAAGTAAATTTTATAGTTAAATTCTAGGGTAAAACTATTTTTATGCTTTATCATATGTTTTATGCCATATGCTTTAGTATATAAGTATAAAAAGGTGCGCCAATGGACACAAGATTTACTATTCATTCGAGGTTACTCAGATTTCATAACAATTACATCACCGCCATTGACAAATGTTATTTAACCACTTGTTTTCATCAACTCTCATATTACCTGTGGTCGGTTACCATCTATCTGTTGTCTGAGTGCAAGCCGCAAAAGCTATGTGTTTTTTAAATAATTTAAAAATAATAATGACTACGCGCTATTTAAAAGGTTGAGAACCTCTACATTATACAGTTATATGAGTTAAAATATATTTGTAATTATGATTCTCCTTAAAGATTTTATTGATCTGTTGTCATATATGATAAAATCATAACACTAATAGGAAATTTGTGCTGAAGAATCCAATAAAGATTATATGTTGAAAACATTAGAGTACAAATTCATAATTAATAATTTGTATCAATCAGGAAGGATTCAAGAGTTTCTTAGGAGATTCTTTAGAGTATCTTCCATTGAATTTTCCACATTAGAAATAGGAGGCCGATAAGGCAAATGCTACCAACTATTATGATAATAATTATTCCTATTAAACCGGATTTGTTGGAAATTCGTTTGGATTTGAAATATTTTTTCGACAGTTTTGCTATTTTCGACATGGAATAAGTTGTAGATACTTTCTCATTAGGTTTCCATTTTGGAAAGGGTGTAGATTTATGTTTGAAGGTTTTGGTTTTGATTTGCATCGTTTGACTGGTGCTTATAGGTAATTTGTTGGTAATTTTAATTGTCAAATCCTTTTTGGTTGAACCAGAAATTCCTGAATTTTTTTTGTTGTAATTGGTTGAAAAATCGGAATTGACGGATGGAATGGTATTGGAAATGGAATGTGAAATCACTGTAGTTTGGTCTGACTGAATCCTATTGGTGTTCTTTTGAAGTATATTCGAAGATTTGGTGATAGGGGGCTGTTACTGGATACGGTTTTACTCAAGGTCGTGTTTACTAGTTTGTATGAATTTGTCGGCAAATATGAAATATTCGTATTCTTTATATCAGTATTATTTATACTGTTGGTAGTTTTAGTTTCATCTACTTGTGAAACTGTGATGAATCTATTTGAATCTGTGGTGAGATTTTTGAAAGGACTTACCAGTTTTGAGGATAAGGTTTGATCTCCAAATCTATTTGATGTAGTTTTGTCATTTACCTTTACTGAAGTTTCTGGAGTTTTATATATTTCTTGATTTTTCATCGGAGAGGTTTCAGATACCTTTAATAACGCCTGAGAAATTGTTTCCGAAGATGAATAATTTTCTGGCTTAAATTGAGGATTTGTTGTATATACGTTGATATTCTTTGTCATTTCTTCATCTTTCGAAGAAACTAAAGTCGTATTTGACTCCGTCGTACTTTTTAAAGTTGTAGCAACATCAGAATTGGATGATAATAATGAATCTGACACAGTTGGGGTTCGAATTGTGGTTAGCTTTTGATTCCAGCTTTCCATCGACCTGGAAAAATCAGGATCTTTTGTCAGAACATTTGGATTGTAATCTATTATTTCTCTTTCTGCAGGAAACGAAAAAGGTGCATCTGTTGGTGGTGGCTTAATGAGAGTGTTTATAAGATTATTAAGGCCACCAAGTAATGAAGTCCTTATCAGAGGAAACGATATGACAAGTCCAAATTGAAGTAAAAATATCGTCATATATTTTGTTTTAATGAAAACCTTGAAAAAAAATAATTGTTATTGAATTAATGAATATCAATTACAGTTATTTATAAATAACAATAATGATGATAAATTAATAGATAGCGTCGTGAAGGTTACGGATATACTTAGGAACTCACTATTATGAGCTATGGGGATAATAATTATTTTTTATTGTTTGCTTAATTAATTAACTTTCAATTTATCTGGAAAATAACTTATCTTTTTCAGTGTTTATTTTTATTTTTTACTTCTTTTATTTTTATTTCTTTTCAGACAACAATTCAATATTTTGTTTTATATTTAATACTATTTAAAACAAAATATAAATAATACTGATTTCGCCATTTCAAATGTACTGTTTTATCCGCTGCTAAATCCGAAAAATATGATAAATTCGGATCTTTTGTTAATGTGCTTCATCTAAAGGTCAGTTTCAGGAAGTTACTTTTTAAAATATTATGTGATGTATTGTGACGTAAACTTTTTTGTTTATTTAAACACAAATCTTTTTATAAAAATTGTTTAGATGTAAAAGAAATCTTACCTTTAATGATTGTGTTTATTTATTCAAATTTTAAACGTCTCCCTATCCAACTTGATAAAGTATTGAAAAAAAGTGTACAAGTTAGTGCAGTCATATATGTAGTTTCTTAGGATTAATATATTTTTTACACTTTTGCAAATATACTTTTCTGAGTTATTTATCCAATAAAATATAAAAAATTTATTAAAACTAGTAAATTAAAGCGTGTTTAACCTTTTTACTGGGCGAGACGCATATATATATATATATATAGTCAATCATATAGTGGTTTGTTTAAATTAATAAACATAATCAAACAATATGTGGGGAACTTTTTAATCATTGGATGCCATATTTAAATTAATAATTTTGTTAAAATCATATTTGTGATTTTCTCAGCAGTTTTTCCTTTAGTTTCTACAAAGTCAATAAACGATTCTACAACTTTAACTTCGCTACCATCAATAATTACATATTTAAAAATTTGACTAGTTTTATCTTCGTGAGAAATATCATACAAAAGTATTCTGCTTGCTTTATTTGATCCATAATTGATTTTCTCATTGCGCCTCCCAATAGCCCTATAAAATAACAGAGAAAAAAATTTGTATATAAAATTTAATATTGAAATTACAAGTAAAAACACTGATAACAAATTATTAAATATTTTTAAAAACAAGAATTTTGAAAGATTTTTGCTGGGTTAATGAGAATAATTTTACAGATTGACTACATAGTTCTTTTTTTGTTTTAAAAAAATTTTAAAATTAAAACAATAATGAAATGTATTTAAAAAAAATTTAAAAACTTTCAATATTTAAAATTTATTTAATTTAAAATTTTTATTTAACAAATATTCAATAATTTTTAATTTTTTAAAAATATGAATTTAATTTTATTGAAAAATTTTATTATGATCCCATAATTCCCTAAGAGCGTTAGGTTCAGGTAGGCTTTATCTATTTAACGGCATGACAATATATTCATTCTGGTTATCTGGAAATTTCAAGTCTTTCATTATAGACTGATTTGCACTCGTTCAGGCTCAATTCTCACAACTGTGAATGTAAATAAAATATATTTATTAGCAGAAAGATATTAAAATTCCAGTGATGATAAGAATTTATTCATTCAGTAAATAAAAATTTAATTTATTTCTAAAAATATTTTTCATGAATTAATTTCCGTGAAATAAAATTGTTTTGAAAATTCATTGTTTAAATCCCTCAAGAAAACTTTGTTTAAGTGAATTATATTAACAAATATCGAGTTAATCTTATAAAAAATATTTAAAAATCTATAATAATAAAATATAGTTTGAAAAATAAAAAAAATAGGATTTCAATTCCAATGGGAGACAAAATTTAACTTTCATAAATAAACTCAGATAAATGAAATTTATTAAAAATTTATTTATTTTATTGTTTTAATGTGTCATTATTAGCGATTACTTATAAATGTTTGATAAAAAATCTGATATAATTTCATATATTACCCACTGCAAGGAACATCAAATTTAATATAAGTAATATATTAAAATTAATAAAAAATTAACAAATGTAATAAAAAAGGTTTCGGTTTTCGGAAAAATTATTGTTTAAAGTATATTTTAAATGCGATTTCTAATGGAAGACTAGTTTTGATCTTATTTGGATTTCAAGTGGTTTTGTGATCAGAATGCAAAACCAGACAAATTCAAACCATACCACGTCGAATATTGCAATTATTATATCACAATTGTTAAATATATGTTGTAATAAGATAAAAGTAGGAATATGTCTGGAAATTTTATCCATGAAAGGTAGACAATATATATACTACATGTGTGTCTACAGTACATGTATCATTGGGATAAAAATTAGCAATGACATAATCCGATAACCCAGACAATCAAAATAATCAATCAAATATGCAGACAATCATAAACATTAATTATAATGATTTACATATAGGGGACTGGGAAATCAATTATCCCGATAAAATTACATAACATATGTAATATCTCAAAACTAGGCGTATGAGTAACTCATTTTCTCTACTTTAGGCCTATTTAAAGTATGTAATGACATCCGATTGCCTTCAGAAGTTTAATACTATATTCGATGCGATTTCCGAAAGGCAGACTGATTTCTCTTTAGATCATTGCAAATGAAGAATAATTAAAGAGAAGGTATACTGAGTAATATTTTGCAATAATTTGTATTCAATTGAGAACTTGTTTTCAAAATTGAGAAATATAATAAAAAATATGAGTTGTACATATAATGATGTATTTTATAGTCAGTAGGACAAAGGAGGTTTTTGCAAAAATTGATATTGTAAATTATTTTTTTTTAAATAAAAGAATTTTTACTTTGAGTAACATAATAAATATTATTTTAATATTATATTTTGCTTGGGCTTTTAAATTTTAAAGCATAAACTTTATGAATTTATTTAAATGAGAACTAACACATATTTTCAGAACTAACTTTATTAACTGTTTAATTTTATTAAGTCTTAAGGAAAATAAATGAAATGTAAAAAGAAAATAAAATCGTAAATGAGAAACTAAATAAGAAATCTTTGTATAATATGAAAATATAATAATAATAATAATAATAATAATAATAATAATAATAATAATAATAATAATAATAATAATAATAATAATAATAATAATTATAATAATAATAAAAATAATAATAAGAAGAAGAAGAATATTAATTAAATGGTGATTTCTTTGTAGCATTGTGTCATCTATTTATCTGCTTAAACTGAACGTCGGTCACAGTGACAGCAAATCTTTATCATCCTCGAAAAGACAATTTGAGAGGTCGGTTACTTATTCATTGTTTTTGTTGTTTACTAATATGTCTTCTTTTTCGTTCAATGTTTGTGTTTATGCTTTCCTACTGATGTCTGGTTTCAAATCATCTTTTCTTAAATGGTGTTTTATTCTTTTTTTCAAATCTTAGGGAATAACGTGCCTACGCGCTGGTGAATCCATTCTTTCGGCTGGTTAACTAAACACGTTTGCAATATGATGCTTTGTGTCTTTTTCTCCCAAAGAGTTTCTTAGTATATACTTTAATTAAACTACATATGATAATTTCTTTGGTATTTCTATTTCTCTTGATATTATGATCTTAGTTGAGAATTCGGGTAGATGAATATTGCCATTTGTCATGGAATAAATATGTAATTCCTTACAACAGCAGAGGAAAAAATATTTTAAAAAAACTGTCAGATATAAAGAAATGAATAAAATATATAAGAATAATTATAAAACGATAATTTATTGGGAGTAATATAAATTAAAATTTTGAAAATATTTCATTCATTACATATATACTTTGCAGCTAAACCGTATCTCTTTATATACTGGTTTAAAAAATAAGATTAATAATAATTATTATAATTATAATAATTATATGACAATAATTAATTGATTAAACTTTTATATTAACTTTAAAATTTATAATTTATTCAAAATAAATTTAATATTATAAAAATTCTAAATTAATAATAAAAATTTAAATTTAAATCAGTCAAAAATTCAAATTTTTCGTAATATTTACCTAAAATAAATTATATATGATAAAAATAATTTTTAAAATTTAAACACAAACAACAACATATTTACTTAGTCAAATTATACATAAGCAAACTATTTTAAAAACATTCAAAAAATTCGTACTCATTGCATTATTTTTGTTGGTTTTTTTAATTGTTGATGATGACAGTGAATTTGTCGAAATTTATTGTAAAACGCGTAGTCAAAACTATAGCCAAAGAAAATTCAATTCGTTGGTAAAATATGCTACACTGAACACAGGACTTTTTATATTCCTAGGCCTGAAGAAAATTCGCCGTTAAAGTATTGAAATAGAATCTGAATTAATAGGTTTTACTGTGCCCAGTGTCGGTGCTTTTTATTCCTTATTTTAATTTCTTCTTCTTTATTTGAGGTCGAAAACTGATTGCTTATGATTTTCAATTCCTTCACATAGTAGAATTACCCGCTTAATTTGTGACTGTTGAACTAAACAATACTTTTTTGTGGCTTATTTATATAATGTTAAATGAAGAACAATTAATTACTCTACTAGACCTCTTTCTCAAGTAATCTTTAACACTTTTCTCATTAATCATAATGTTAATAATTATACTTTCCCGATTTCCCATTTGTTTGCTTTTCATATTGTGTTCATCTAGTGTTCTTAATTAATTATTTAAATGATTAAAAATTAATTTGTGTTTAAGCACATTTCTGTATTTATCTTGCATCAAGTGTATTTTTTGCCAAAATCATTCTTGTAATATTATTCTCCGTCATTTACTATATCATTGACACATTTTGTGAAATTAAAATCTTATAATTAATTATTTTTTGATTTTTTGATTTATCGTTGGTTTGACACTAATTCTGTTCCTAGTCCACTTTCCTGATTATATATGTGGTAAAAGACGAAGCTTGATACAGAACTTTTATTCTACTAAATGCAAATATATAAATTCACAAAACTTCAGTATAATTGCTGGTTTGAATAGTTCTGTAAAGATTTAATCTTAAAGATTTAAACAAATTAATCATTCTTTAGATAACAATTATAATAATTCATGACAATATATAATACATCTCTTTTTTATTCGACTAATACTTAAGATATTTTATGCTTTGACATTAAAAACTTTTCCATTTATTAACGTATATAAATTTTGTATAGCCTTGACAAGTGAAACTATTATTATAAAATTAAATAATAGGGATACTTGCTTATTGTTCATGGAAAATAAATAATTTAATACTTTTATTGTCAAAACTATAAAATAGCAATGGTCACAATTCATAAATACTGGCGTATTAATAGTTAGAGGGAAAATAATAAATAACAATAGAAACATAATTAGAACTTTGGGAAAAAATATATATTAATTTGTAATGTTGACTCTTCATCATTTGGTGATTTGTTTGCAAGTCACCATTGTGTTAATGTAAACAATATTGTTTTATTACTGTTTGGAATGTAAAAAATATTATAATAAAAACAATTAACTTTGGTAGTATAGAACGAGCACACTGCCACAACTTCCTTGAGTGTATTTCACATTCATATGGATACATGTGGTGACGTAATCATATATAGCATTTCGTAATCATTGGGTCTTGCATAGAATATACTACTATAAAATTATTATATAATCCCTTGGGTTTAATTGATACAGTCGATTATATAATCACACACATGCAATTACACAAGAGGTTAATTATCATTTTTTTGTTTTAATAAAGTGGCTATCATTTTTAATTTTTGTTTAATTGAATTATTTTATTTAAATTTTGTTATGTAATATCTAATGAGTGTTAACAAGATCTGTAATATGAGAGTTGAATAAAACAAGAGGTTACATAATATTTGCCGATGGAGGTGATGTGATTGTTATAAAATCTGAGTAACCTGATTACATTTGTCTATAGAAGTGACACGGGAGTTAGTAACCTCGAATTAATAGTAAATCTTGTGTCCATTGGCGCACCTTTTTATACTTTTATACTACAATTTTTATTTAAAATTACGAATATAGTAATTAATGATAACCGGAAAAACTATATCACTATGAAATCGAAAGTTTTATAAACAATTTCATGATTGATTATAATTCGTTTTATTTATTCATTATCAAATACTGACCGTATGCCAAACTTTCATTTTTTCCACCCATACTCTTTCATCGTCATTATTTGTAGGTGCGAATTTACTTGTTTTGAAGCAATTTATATATTTAATTTTAATTTGTTAGTTTTAAATTTTTTATTCTTAATGCACTTTCACATCAGTATTACCACTTTTTTCTTCAATGAAAACTTTTTTTGTTGAAAACATAATTATTAAATTTTGATCATTTTAGAAGAAACTTAGCGGGCTTGGTTTTAACTATTAGAATCAAATTGTGGAATTTTAAAAGAAGGATGTTGGGTATTAATAAGGTGACCAGCTATACTCATTTACTGAGTTTTGTACTCTTTTTTCGCAAACCGTACTCTTTTCAAATCCTGTACTCTGAAAGTCTAATTTGTATAATTTTATACTCATTTGTATTTCTAAAACATTTTTTTAGATTATTTTATTTCAATTTTATTAATTAAATATTTAAAATTATTTTGACAGTGATTTGAATTTGACGCGCGCATATTGCTTAATATGAGATTATAATATCTATTTAAAATCAAAATAAAAAATATATTACTAATATAATTTTTAGATTATTAATACAAATATGAGCGATAACAAAAGAAGGAAAAATCGTTTAAACGAAAATTTAAAAAATAGTTTCCGTTCATTGTAGTTAAAAGTCGAAATGATGACTCCTTGGTTAAATGCACAAGCTGCAATAGGGAATTCTTTCTTCTTTTTAAACCTATGAAATACTTGCAAAGTGTAATCGTTTTGAACTAAAAATAGTTGGTCACCTTAGTATTAATAACAGTTTTATAATCTTTTAAAGAAAATTGATTTTTATTTATAAAATTTTGATTTTTCAATAACGATAATAAAAAAAAGAAATATTTTAAATGGATTTCAAGAGATTTTTTCAGGTGAATTTTGATATTTAAATATTATCTAAGTAAGTGATTTTTATGAAAACTAATGAAATCAGCTGCTTTAATGAGAAATGTAGAAATATTGTCATTTAAAGGCATATGATTGGTTTCCAATCCTTGAATCTGTGACAAAAATTACCTCACAGATTACTAAATTTCATGACTTAGTATCTGCATTACCATCCGAGCTTTTCAAAAGTTTTCTAATGTCATATTGGCAGCCATTAAAACTGAGTCTTCTTAAAAATATATCAAACTCAAAATCTTAAACCTCCGATAGAAGAACTCTATAAGCCGTACTTTATTCCACAAAATCTTGTGTCAGTGACACCTTCAGTTTTTGAAAGAGAACATTGTCTGACGTAAAAACCATGCTGAATTAGCTGATAAATTCTTAACTCTATTCCTCTCAAACATTTGATATGGCGTAGTTCAATCACAAATTTCCACATTAACCGAGTAATTGTCGAGAATTAAATCCTCCTTATAAGTATGCTTGACTCAAAAACAATATCAATTGGCACATAGATTTGTAGTAAATTATGTTTTAAAATATAAAAGAAGAAATTAGTTTGAAAAAAGTCATTTATTCTATATAGTTTCAAGTTCGAATCTACCTGACGATGACAGTGAGTTTTTCGAAATATATTTTAGTGTAATATATATGCTGGATTAGCGCTTTCTAAAATAATAATAAAAATAATTATAATAATAATTTTATGTATTCATTTTTGTATCTTTGAATATTAAAACATTTTCCAGGCTGATTTGCAGATAAATATAGTAATTATTATTATAGATATGCCCCCAATGACTGGGATTATAATCAAACTAGCTTGTTGTGATTGTACTAAAAACACTGCTTGGCCTGGCCACCCAGTAAATGGCACTGTAGTTTTCAAGGTTGTTGATTGGGAATTTGACTTTATCGTGCTAATAATTTTCAGGATAAATGAGGATGCAGTGACTTGATTTGTGGATCCTATTGAATTTTCGGATGAACTTCCGGATTTAGTGGGTATTGTTGATGGAATGGTATGGGTTATAACTGGAGTAGATGTTGATGTATTTGTTTGGATAGATGAGGATTTGGATGAAATCGAATTAGTTGTCGGTGTACTTGTTTGAATGGATGAGGATTCTGATGATGTTGAATAAATTGTCGGTGTACTTGTTTGAATGGGTGTGGATTCTGATGAAGTCTGATTAGTTCTCGGTGTACTTGTTTGAATGGATGAGGATTCTGATGAAGTCGGATTAGTTTCTGATGTAATTGTCTGGATAGATGAGGATTCTGATGAATTCACATTAGTTGTTGATATACTTGTTTGGGTAGATGAGGATTCTGATGATGTTGAATAAATTGTCGGTGTACTTGTTTGAATGGATGTGGATTCTGATGAAGTCTGATTAGTTCTCGGTGTACTTGTTTGAATGGATGAGGATTCTGATGAAGTCGGATTAGTTTCTGATGTAATTGTCTGGATAGATGAGGATTCTGATGAATTCACATTAGTTGTTGATATACTTGTTTGGGTAGATGAGGATTCTGATGATGTTGAATAAATTGTCGGTGTACTTGTTTGAATGGGTGTGGATTCTGATGAAGTCTGATTAGTTCTCGGTGTACTTGTTTGAATGGATGAGGATTCTGATGAAGTCGGATTAGTTTCTGATGTAATTGTCTGGATAGATGAGGATTCTGATGAATTCACATTAGTTGTTGATATACTTGTTTGGGTAGATGAGGATTCTGATGATGTTGAATAAATTGTCGGTGTACTTGTTTGAATGGATGAGGATTCTGATGAAGTCGGATTAGTTGTTGATATACTTGTCTGGATGGATGAGGATTCAAATGAAGTCGGATTATTTGTCGATTTAATTGTTTGAGTAGATGAGGATTCGGATGAAGTTGAATAAGTTGTCGGTGTACTTTTTTGAATGGATGTGGTTTCTGATGAAGTCGGATTAGTTGTCGGTGTAATTGTTTGAATGGATGTGGATTCTGATGAAGTCACATTAGTTGTTGATGTATTTGTTGGGATGGTTGACGATTCCTGTACAGTAGAATTACTTTTTATGCCATCTGTTATACTAGGTGATTGTGCTATTTTGGCTGTAATGCTTTCTGATGTCGTAGCAAATGTTGCATATGTAACAAGACTAGAGAGATTCTCAGTTACATTTAGGCCAACATTTGTAGATGTAACATTTTCACTGTTATTAAAAAATATGTTATAATTAAAAATATACAATAAAATAAATGAAATGTCTTTGATGAAAATTACTCTCATAAATTCATTGGAAACAGTTTCAAACAAAAATGTATTTATTTTATTAATAATTAACACAATAGATATTTTCTGTAACTGAACAATGTTTAAAACAGATAACATTCACTCATTATTTGCTTATTTGGCAGAGACGAATCATGTTTTGTCAGTATATTCTAGTTATTATTATTATTATTATTATTATTATTATTATTATTATTATTATTATTATTATTATTATTATTATTATTATTATTATTATTATTATTATTATTATTATTATTATTATTATTATTATTATTATTATTATTATTATTATTATTATTATTATTATTATTATTATTATTATTATTATTATTATTATTATTATTATTATTAATGTTTGTTGTTGTTGTTGTTGTTGTTGTTGTTGTTGTTGTTGTTGTTGTTGTTGAATTCCCAAAATTTTGAGAACATTTGTGGTCAAAATAGTAATTAAATATATATATATATATATATATATAGTAATTAATATATGTGGGTGTTATATAATTAGTAATTAATATATAATGATTATTGTTGGGCTATAAGCCATAACTTAAACAAAAATGAGAAAATTGTGTAAATTAAAACCAAATAATTAATGACGTTTGGAAAATATCAATATGGCTGCTGTAACATAAGCACGCATCGCAAGCAGAAATCAAAAATAGAATAAAACATATTAAATAAAACAAAATAAAAACAAAACAAAATTAAATAAAACAAATATTAATTAAAATCATTGAAAAGCCTACAGATGCAGAAAGAAACTCAAAACCAAAACATAAAACCGCAAAAACCTTGCAAAAGAAGGTTTAGAAAATACATTGGCGGAAGCCGCGACCAAAATTGCTGAGATTAGCATCTGTTTTAGAAGATATTTTACAACTTGAGACAAATCTGCTTCAAGGTCTGCATAAATGACAAAAGAAGAATTGATGGACTTTGGCCAATCTTTTAAGCTAAAAGATTTATTATTGGGTAGTGTATAGAAAGTGGTCATTAATTGATTTTTATCACCCAAACCTTTGTGCCTTGAGAAGAAATCAGGATTTCGAAAACCATTTAATCATCTCGAACACCACTTACTACAAATCCCTAGATCATTTACATTAGAATCGTTATAATTTTAAAGTCTATCAAAACTGGTAACCCTTATGTAACTATATGTGTCAGCACCTTCTAGCAAAAATTGAATTAATTATCGTACCCCCCAATAACTTTAGACTTATAAATGATATTAACATACTGATGTTTCATAACTCTCTGTATTTTTGACACTATTTATATTATCATTTTAACTTAAAACATATGTAGATATGCAGGGTTAAACTTTAATTCTGAAGTCATTTGGTTAATCATATGGTTAAGATCTATAACTACTAATATCAGTAGTGATATGTGTCATACCTGGCGCACTTTTTAGTACCCTTCCTCCTATACTACTTATTAATTAATTTAGATTATAAATAAACAGTGATATTATATATTTAATTTCAATTTATTGAGTTAATTAACTTTTATTTTTATTAATTTATATATTTTAATAATTTATTTATTTATATATATAAGTATTTATTAATTATTATAATTTATTTATTTTAAATAATTATTTATTTTATTTCTTTAATTTTTTTGTTTAATTTTATTTATTTATTAGTATTTTATTATTATTATTATTTATTTATTTTAATTAATTATTTAATTAATTAATTAATTTTTATTATTTTATTATTGTTATTATTTTTCTTTTATTTAATATATTTTTTTTAATTTTCTTTTATTTATTTATTTGTAATCATAGTAGGTAGTTAAGGGCAATTGATTTCTGTGTATTTATTTTTAAAAATATTATTTTTGAATTTCTCACAATTTTTAATTTTTTTTAAAAATAAGTTTTTAGCGATTTTTTCAAATTTCTCCTAAAAATATTATAGATTTCCCCACTTAACCAACCATATCCCCCTAAAATAAATTTCACGCTAAACCAATCATTTCTTTTGTAATGTCATTTTCCCCATATTATACCAATTATATTCATTATTTTTGTAAAAACCAACCAAGTAAAATTCCTTTAGAAATCTATATTCAACTGAATAAATCCCTTAAATCATCTTAAAATCCAACATTTGGATTGTATTTGGATCATGAAAACCCCTAAAAATTATCATGAAAAATAGAATTTTACCAATAAAAATCAATTTGGGTTTTGAATGTTTAGAGACAATAGTCACATTTTCTAATATCATAATCTCTTTTCCTCTTGACTCCTATACATTTATTATAATGCAAATCAAAATATTTAGATAAATATTTATTTCCACAATTATCACACAACATAGAATTTGTATATTCAATCATGTTGTTTTTTCAAAATGAGCTCTAGATTTTAAATGAGATGTTATTGCAGATGGTTTATGGAAAGTTTTAGAACATGGAATACATTCATAATTTTTATCGCGACTACTAGCCATTTTTTAATATTTTTTTTTCATAATGTTTGTTTTATGATTTTTTATAATTTTTCAAAAATCTTTATCACAAAAATATTTTCTCGATTTGGAATTTATTAATTTACAAAATAATAACTTGCAAAATGAAAATTTGGAAAGTTATTTTTTGAGAAGTGCTAATGTATAGGTATTCAGCTCTAACCCCGTAAACTAGAAAAAAATTGAAGAGTAGAGCAAATGCGAATAGCGGAATAATTTCCGGGTTAACTAGTGTTTGAGCTGGATACCTATATAATAACACTACTAGAAAATATTTCTAAGCATTTTAGTCGAAGAAATATTTTAAGGCTTTTTAATCGATAGGCTATTCAAGCCAATTTTAATTTTAGGCTTTTTATCAAAAGTCAAAATACCCCTGATTATAGTGTGACCAATCGTAGGCGATTTGAGCCAATTTTAGGTTAGCGGGCTGTATGTTGGGTATGTCTGCTAACACATTTAAAATATTTCGCAGAAAAAGAAGTTCTTATTATTAAATATCGAAAGTGTATAAAGTTAGAAGAAATCAGAAGAGAAAACGAAAATTTAAAAGAACTTTTGGATGAAGAAGAATATTATATATCTCTTAGTTATTCACTTTTATTTTATTGATGCATCAAGTTATCCTAAAATTAATAAATTAGAAGTTTTTATGAATGAGGTATCATCAACTAAATTCCCACTAAAATACCTTGTTAATATCATTTGTTGCAACAACTAAATAACTGTACCCCAGTATCAGAACTATTTCTGAAATATTTTTATCTGTAGAATATGTCATACATGATCATTTAAATTAAAATTAAATATTATTAAAATTATTATTGTTGTTGTTTTTTATTATGATTATTATTATTATTATTATTAACTATTTTGTTGAAATAATTTTTCAATTTATTACAGTATTTTATTAAGTTTTTTTTATTATTTAATTATTTTGTAACAACTTACTTAAAAAATGTATTAACTTTGTTGTAATTAACTAAAATATTTTATTATTTGTTGAAATTCGATAAAATATGTTGTGATGTTTCACTACTTTGGTGCAATATTTTATTAAGATGTTACAATATTTTTATTATTTTGATGCAATTCGATAAACTTTGTTGTATTATTTTATTAATTTGTAACAAAATATACATAAAACATAAAATTTATTAACCTATTGTAATTTGATGAAATTCATTGTAATATTTTAATAAGTTGTTACAATATTTTTATTACTTTGAACCAAGTACTTAGTGATGTTTTACATTGTTATTGTTAACTAAAATATTTTCTTATTATTTTAATATACTTTATTATAATATTTTATTAAATTTATTGTAATATTCATTCATTGGGTGTAAACTCACAATAAAGAATTTACAATATAAAATCATTGATATACAAATTCAATTGAATTGACTACTAATTTAAAAAATTGTTGCTATAATCATAAATATTTCTATCATTGAGATATAATAAAGTATAATAATTTATGTGTTAATATATTTAACAATGGTAAAGTAGTTATTCTGGGTTTATAGACAATCGAATACGAGTTCTTTGGTGAGGGTATCATTAATTATATTAAATCAGTTATTAATGACATTGAATTTTGTAACTTATTCTTAACCCTCATATACCCACGATTTTTTGCCTACATTTGTAACCACCGGGGAGGGGTAAAATTAACCCCCATTGGATATCAAGCATTTCATGCGTGCATTACTCCAACAGCATAAAAATCAAATGACAGCATTTATTACAGATCAAAAATTATAATTTTACCTGCAGGATGGATGTATATCTGTTTTACAATGAAATAATTACAACAATTTTGTTGTTTACAAATGGTGGCAATGACATCATACAAAGAATAAATAAACAAAGAAATAAGTAAGAAAAGTAAGTAAATAAGAGTATAAGTTGCAGTTAGTAAAAATAGAACTGAAAATTACTTGAATACTTAGCACATACATCAGCAAATTACCAGTAACATTTCTAGATACATACTTTCCGGTTTACAAAAACCTCTTTGATCTTATTGATTAGATTTGTAAATTGTGATAGTACACTTATTTGTAAGCTTTACTTGTGATAGGACAATTATTTCATATAATAATTTTACTTTTATTTTATTTTGATAATAGTTTATTATTATTTAAAAAGTTTAATAACTTACAAAGCATTACATTAAATTTACAATACAAGTGGAGGAATCACAATGAAAGGTCACAGTAAAGGTCACACACACTGACTTGCAATAAAAATGCAAGAATTTGATTGGTTACATATAACAACTATAAAATAAATGAATAATGTTATATTAATCATTATTTGAAAATGAGTAGCAATAAAAATGTTTTTGTAGATAAATTCAGTAGTGTATCGAAAGAAACAAGTCCAATAAGGAAACTTAATGACGAAATAAAGAAAACGAAATATGTCAAGAAAGATGTTGAGATCTAACCAGTACAAAAGATGTATTTCTTGGTAGATGAAATCCAACATCAATTCTACAAGTCCCAATATTCAAGTTTCATTGCTCATTTATCTAAAGAAAACGTTGTTGCAGTAAATAAATTTTACAGAATATAAACAAGAATCTAAGTTTCAATGTGAATATATTCATCAATAATCACAATACTCGTTTTACAGATGCTTTTGAAGAAATTGAGTATAAAGATGGCGAAAGCTGGTTATTCAAAATCTCAATACAGGGATATAAAATGGATGAAAAAGATACTATATCACCAATTTGGAAAGTAGATGGTGCTCGAATTTCTTTAGGATTTTAATTAATCTTTTAATAAATCTTTTAATTGTGTTTGAAAATTTATTTAGTTTATTATTGTAATAGTACTTTTTATTTTGAGTCCAAATAGTGTGAATGTATCATAACTATAAAATGTATATTTTGATGAATGAAATCCCATATGAATGCTCAAAGTCAGTGAAATTGATCAAGTTGTAATATCATAGTTTCAATGCACAGTTATCAAACGAAGATGTTGTTGCAGTAAATAAAGTGTTGATGAAAACCAACAAAAGTCTAAGTTGTAATGAAAATATATTCATCAACCATCGAATTGTCAGTTTTTTCGATTCTTTTGAAGAAATCGGATATAATGATCGGGAAACTTGGTTATACAAGGCTATAAAATGGATGAAAAAGATATCATATCGCCAATTTGAAAATTAGTCGGTGCTCGGCTTTCTCTAGGATATTATTAATAACAAGTCTTTTGATTTTTATGCTTTTTATGTAAAGTTTTTTAAGTTATAGTAATAGTACCATTAGAACAAGCGTCAAAAATTAGGACTATAGGGATCAACAATTTTAGATGAATGTTAAAATTAGTGATGTAATCAATGGTTTTGTAAAGTTTTTGAAGTTATCTAATAATTCATATAAAGTTTGAAGGCATGAAATGGTAGACTACAACAAGGCAATCATTTCTATGTAAAGATATATTATGGAAACGTTATATAATAGTGGCGTAATCGCGATTTTAAAAGTTTTCAAAAATTACGTAATCATCAATTTAAACAATTTTTTTAAAAGTATGGGGGGTGTCGAAAAACAAAGGATAGTCTAGGGAAAAATTATTACATAATATGAGTTTGTTACATAATGTTCCTTTGTTCTGGAGTGTACACATTATACTACTTACACGTTTTTACAAAGGCATTTTGACGAGAATTGAAGGGTTCTGTCAGGTTTTGAGAATAACCATGTATATACAGAATTTAATTCCCTACAAACTAGTGGTATTATCATTTTAATAAGTCGTGTCGTTCTACCTACAGGTGTGTTTTGTCGTAAAATTTTTAACATTGAGTTGGACACTGTAATAATTATCATCTTTGGAATATTTTAATACCATCTTGTAGAGAATAAATTTCTGTCTATCCATTGTTCGATTGAAAATATTGAGTGTCGTTAAATTCTTTATGTATATATAACCCAAAATAATTTTAAAATTCAAAAATATAACAATAAAATCAACAATTTTTGATGAATGTCAAAATTCGCGCCGTAAAAAATCGATTTTAAAATTTTTTTTTAATCTCGGATTTAAACAAAATTAAGTTTTTTTAAAATTACATAATCATTGATTTAAACAAAATTAAATTTAAAAAAAGAGGGCGGGGATTTCGGAAAAGTTTTGAGAATGAAAGGAGGACCCTTACATTTTTCCAAAAAACTAAGTATCTGGAGTGCACACTACTACCTACTCCCCTAACTACCTACAATTTATTAATTATATCCTTTTTAAAAATAGGAATCTGTTTGAATCTTATAGCACTATTTAGATGTGTAACTTTAACTCCAAGAATTTAGTACAATTTCAATAACCTCCAATGAATAACATAATTCTTTTTTCTGTAATCAGTCAACAACAACTTCTCCACCTTTGAAACGCACATCTTTTCGGTCGCAACCGGAAAGTCGTTTAATTTATCATGAAGCACAGAAGGAAATTATTTTTTATACAAAATTTATATATAGCTCACACTTACCCACATTGCGGTTATAATTAAAAGCGTAATTGTTTATTATACAATGAAATTGAACCATGAAAAATTACATTTTTTTATCTAGATTTGAAAAATATTAAATTTTTTCTTCAATTTTCATTATACAATAAATCATATTTGTCTTGTCTGTTTTTTTCTCTGATTAGTCTTTTGTTTAAATATTAAAGGCAAAATATAACAGGAAAAATTAATTATTGAAATAATAATCTATGTTTATTCTGCGTTTCTAAAATAAATTAATAAAAATAATTAGCGTATTTTGACCAAGACCCACCATATAAACTGCTCATTTAACCAAACCAGTAAAAATGTAAATTAAGTTAAGATTTAAAATATATATGGCATATAAAACGTAGAAGACAAAATATACTGACACAGCCCACGCGTTATTTACTTAAAAATACAGAAGACTTTAAAAATAAATAATTTGAAATGAAAAAATTCTAATATTCTTTATTTTTAATAATCCGTCGTTATTTATTGATTGTTTTTTAATTCGTTTCTATTTTTACTACTACATCTTCAATTCAATGATTTTCAACCTGCAGATTTACTTTCCTAGTGTTCTTGACGTCTTTAAGAGCTGAGTGAATGCCGATTTGAGTATCAATGTTGAACATTTCCCGTACAGCTACTTATAATTTTAACCACTGTCCTTTCTTGTTATTTTCATCATTTGAAGTACTCGTACAGATGCCAGATCACGTATTCTATATAATTGATTCATATATTTCTGGATGCTGAAGTTCCAGTATATTTAGACCAGGAAATATTTAAGCCAAAAATATTTTGTTTATATTTGCATAATAAAAGACTAATCCGCAATAAATTACATAAGCGGGAAAGGTTTACTGCTAAGTTTGACTGCTCCAGAGGCGTTGGCTGCTCTATTGGGCTTTGCGGCTCCCGTGGGCTACTATTCATTTGAATTTTTATTGAGGATTTATTTTTAATATTTTTTTATCAACAAGCGATTTATGTTATTTTATCCAGAAACTATATTTGGCTTTGAAAAGCCTTGTGACCGACTGAAGCACATAGCTTTTTGCATCGAGAACATACCTTTTTTAAACCTGAGTCAAAAATACCCCGACAATAGTATGACCATTTTATCAGTAGACAATTCAAGTCATCTTTATACAAAGGCCATATTAACATATAAAAATCGTTGTGGCCTACTGGAGCACATGGCGTTTTTAGAGTCGAAAAGATAAAATTTTTTAATTAAATATTACGCAATTATATAAATGAAATTACTACATTACTTAATTAACTAATAAGGCATATGGTGCAAAAGACTACTATCTACCAATTCACATATTCGAATGCTAACGTTCCTGTATCAATTGTTGAATAATTCTTTTGATGATAGACTAGTATAAGAAATTACACGATTTTATGCCTTCAAGACAGAATCTAAGTTAGATATTATTATTATTATTATAAATATTATTGTGTGGTGTTTTAAATGAAATTATTATAGTATATTTTACGTTGACATTCTAACTTATTCTTTATTTATTAGTTTATAAAAAATTAAAAATAATAATAATAATAATAATAATAATAATAATAATAATAATAGTAATTAGTCACTAATGAATGGTGGCATCGAAATAAGAACACCAAGACCATATGTGCAAATGTGAAATCAGTTAAATTATAACAATATTTTTTGTTTACCTTTTATTATTCTCTCAATATTTCAATTTTTTTTATTACAATGTCAAATTAAGTTTTGGTCTATATAAAGAGAATAATTGTCATTTGAATATTCATTTTTGTTGTCTTTAACTTTTTAGATTTATTAGAAAATATATAATTATTTTAAATTTAATTTTACCACTATCACTAAAAGTAATATTTCAGCTATTTAAATTCTATAATTGACTTATTTCACAAAAATCACTAATATGAGAAAAATTACAATTTTAAAAATAAATTACAATAATTAAATAATCAATTCATAAATTCAATAAAATTTAATTATTAAAAATCAATTATTATAACCTAACTGAGAGTATCGGAAATTTAAAGGAAATATCAATAAATATTTGCCATAAAGCTTTCAAAAGATCAGTTTTATTTCAAAAATCACAACACTAATACATCTAGAATGTAAAATAAAAAAAATAAATAACATTCCACCCACAGATATCCTTTTGAAAATAGCAAAACAAAATATTAGCTTAATTTCTATTCTTGTTCAGAATTATAATTTGGTAATTTCTCAATCTGTTTTGAAAGGGTTTTCATTTGTTGATCTAGTAATATTTGCTGTTCTTCAGTCTGACATTCAATTAGATCATCTTTTTGGCTCAATTGATCCATTGTTGAAGAATGTGAACAGCCGGTTTGGACAATTAAACTGCTGGCATTGCCGGTACTAATTAAACCGGACCCGGAAGTCGCTGATCGCCAACGAGCAGATCGATCTTCACAATTCAGATTGTTATTTGGTGTAATCGAAATATTCGATAGAACGTTTTTATTTAAGGATTCCAAGCTTTCTGAAGAAATGCTGTTGGAAAACTGATTTTGATAGTTTCCTTCGATGTTTGGAGAGTTTAATTTCACATAACACTGTTTACATAAATCTCCATTACTTATTTGACTGATTCGTGAAATTTCAACTCTGGCATCGTTTAACAGATCTGATAAACGTTTTATTTCTTCCTAAATGATAAATGTAATAAAATTATAATTATTTGAAGACTTTGGCGTTTTATATATATATATATATATATATATATATATATATATATATATATATATATATTTGCAAACAATTCTTCTTCATGTGTACTTCTTGTTGGGATATTAAATATTCGCCTGACTACTCGTGTTCAATAATCAATAAGACAAAAATCCCAACAAAGAAATCTTTATTGACAAATATTCACCACGATACACAATAATTTATTTCTCGTACACACCCTAAGGGTATCACGATCTAAGTTCAACTGCAATCTGATTACCTTTATCGATTTACTGCTCTTCACTCGTTTCTTTCAACTCGTTACATTCGCGCTCCAACCAACTGGCAACTTATTTTGTTGTCCGTTGCTTTTATAGTTTTTGGATTCCCATTTATCTGGATTACTGCTGGAAAAACAATTTTCTATTTTGGAAAATTTATTGCCTGTTTCTCTAATGCCGGGAAACACATTAAGCTGACGTTCAGCTCGGTGGCCCTTGATTAATGTGTTCGTCGGTAAATAATTTAATAAATTAATTTGTTTTTGGGCTCCGACCCTTCAATATACCTTATCTCAGTCTAATAGTATTTTATTTGTCTTCACAATCAAATTTGCCTCCGGCTACCACTTTTTCCCCGAAAAATATTGATTTTTACTTTTTTCAAAATTTTATTATTTTTCTTCATGTTTTTTTATAACCCCAACATTCTTAAGCGTAGGTGTACTTATAATAGAAATATTTAAAAACAAAAAAAATTTTCGCACCGTATTCAATAAAAATTGAGGGTCGTTGTATATGATCAATGTTTGAAGCATAAAATGTAAATAAAATGTTTCAGTCATGAAAAGATATATCAAAAATAAAGGTTTATTTATCGAAGTGTAATGAGTCGATTCAATTCAACATGAAAAGAGGAAATACTTCTTTGTTAATCTATATAAAAGACTCTTGTATCGGGGACACAACTTTATTAAAAAATAAACAATTTGTAAAGATACAACTTTTTTCACAAAATTACAACAAGGACACAACAATTATTTTTAAATTAAAAATTCATCAATTTTTGTTTGTCTTTTATTCTTCTCTTGCTCTTTTCTTATTTTCTCTTTAAACTGCAATAAGTGAAGCTTTTCTTCTATTAATACTTCGGTTTTAGAACAAATAACAAGTTTTGAAATCATTTTTTTGCATTGCTCCAGAATTAGTTATGGGTTGAATTTTTCATATTTATCTTGTCTCTTTTTTTTCTAACTTATTATCCTTACTCTCATTTTCTTCATCATCTTGATATGTTAGATAATAATCTAAATTGACATCAAGAATTTCATTATCGTTCGGAATATTATTGGTTTCAATAACTTCTTCGAAAACAACATTTAAACTTTTAATAATATCTTTATATAGTTTCAAATATACTTCTAAATAGAATTTTAAAGGTTATTAAACATAAGCGTTAAAATTCTTTTGAGTTAATTAATATTTTTCTAAAATATATAAATAAAATTGTGTATTTTACCTTGTATGGCTTGTATAAAGAGTCAATGCCCCTTAAAATCACAAATGCGGCTCATTTTCATTTTTTTGTACCTTTATGGGTGGTGTACTTTTTAGTGAATGTACTTTATATGGAGGTTTTACTGAGTATATGTATATCAGTAGCCATAATTCATTAAACTACATTTTGGAAAGCCATAATCAAAATATACAGTGAATAGAGAATAAAAATATCACCTATCAAATGAAATCCTTTAACGAACTATTTATTTTCAACTTGTTAAGTAAAATAAAAATATGTAAATTCCTTGGTTACTAGAAGTATATGTAGTCACTGTATATAATGGCATTTTGGTCGCAAGTATTTTAAAATCTGGCTCATAAGTAGTTAATGCAGTACGAATGAGCTCTGTTAAATGTTCGTTGATTGGAGTTGATTGGAGCCGCATAGATGATGCTAAAGATTCGAAGTTTGGCCATGATATATTATTTATATATATACAGTCTACTCTGTCAATAGTGGGCATGACCTGTTTAATTTTTAGCCAATAAAATCATTACATTATGTAATTATTACGACCATGTTTTTAAAAAATCGAATGAAAATTATGTCCACTATTCAGTAGTGGACACCCAAAAAAGGCCATGTTCATATGTTCATTATTGACAAGATAGTCTACATACATATATATATATATATATATATATATATATATATATATATTGTTGGTTAATAGGAGATCGTATTTTTTTCTTCATTAACTTTTCATGCGCAAAAATATTAAAAATGAATGCTGATCGCATGAAATGAATTTCTAATAGATGATTTATTTTTTAAAATTATTAACTTATAAACAATATAAAATATATCAATAATAATGAATTTTAATGTATGTGTATCATTACGATTAATTTAGTGCTTGGAAACTGTGTTCTCGCGGCTCACGAAAGTGTCAACTTCAATAAATTCATTTTTAACCGCAAAATGATTATGGAACTTGAAAACTATTTATTCAAAATTATTTTAGAACATGTAACTATATTAGTTGTAATAATCGTTTAATTTTTGCGTAAATTTAAAATAGAAAATAAAAATGAATATTTCAGATATATTTTACTGTATTATTGTCCAAAAGGAAAGAACTATGTTAATGTTTGTATAAAATAATGTGAGGTATATGGCGAAAATATCAGAATTAGTTCACACAATTTCAGTTTGGACACTTTGCTGTCAATGGCGATGAATGCTCAGGAATGTCGATTAGAAAATAAAGGCATCAATAGAATATGATAGAAAAGACTAACATTTCAAAAGTAAGCGGTAAAAATCATTTAAATAACTTAGATACACAAATAAGCTCGAAATACGGTTAACATATAACCTCATAGAAATTATTCTAATAAAAAGCATTAATTTCCTGAAACGTAAAGGAAAGGGGATTCATTTTAAAAATGTATGATAACAGGTGATGAAAAATGGCGATTCACCAGAATACCATTTACTTTGGTTCTTGCAAAACGATTTGATTGATAAAACATTTACCGTTACGGATGATGTAAAATCGAACTTGGAAAGGTTCTTTGTAGATAAGATAACAACAGCGAACAAGGATCATATCTGAAATTTAGTGAAAAGTAATCGAACCAAATCAACAATTTATTATTTAAAAAGATGTTTTAAATGAATTACTAGTCTGATTTGCATGGAAAATAGCTCAATGACTTTATAAGATTCTAAATCATGGGAGGACGTTTAAGTACAAGCACTAAAAAGTTAAAATTTTGATTCAATAATTTAAAATAGTAAAAATTAAATATTAACACACAGAAAAGACACTACAATAAATTACATAAAAATAACACATTACCTTCTCTGGATTAACTACGGACTTAGACCTACTAAACAACTTAGAAATAATGGGTTACCTTAAAAATTGTATACAGTGAAATAGAAAAATAACAACCATGGATTGAAATTTTGAGAGATTATAATTGATAATAAAAGATTTAAAGTCTTCTACTAGGAATTACATTGTATGTCCCACCAACCGGCTGAGTACGGTATTTGTCGCGTAGCTCGATCATCAATGTTTACAATGTTATCGAATAACTAATTGGAGGATAAGCGAAATATATTTTGGTAAATAACCTAATTATACAAATAATAAGGGCTCTGTTCTTAATCTGATTATTAATGCACTTGATAAAATAAACATGTGACAGCCACTGCATTTGTCACTACCGCTTCCGCACATGCCACGATTAGAACGGATATTGGATATAATAATTTAATAATACGTTTTCTCTAACTCCTTACAATATAAGTATGATATATATAAAAAAAAGGATAACCCATAGACTCATATTATAGCGATACTTAGACTGATGATCGGAGATTTAAAATTTGACACTTAGTCAATTTAGGTCGAAAAACAAACATTATTCTAATACATGTCAGATTCTTCCTCTTGCTGAAAAGCAACAGCTACCCATATTTTAATAAACATCAAGACGCTAGTACCACATAGTCCATTGTAGATGACATGCAGATAATATACCATAAATATACATACTGATGCTATTATCAATCAGTGTAAATAGAAGTAACCAATATAGAAATAGTAATATTATAAATCATAGTTGGAATGACCCAGTACAAGCTAAGAGAATTATTACAATAACAATGAATGATTACTTGGACAGTATTTCTGTAAAATTTATTAATGTCTATTTATTAGGGTCAATTATTTTTTTAAATGATAATTGACAAACTTATCATATCATAAAATATAAGGTTCTAAGCTATCGCAGATATGAATAAAAGTTTGAATCTGCCGCGCTAGACCAGGAGTGGGCAAACATTTTGTATAGCGGTAAATCTAAGAAATTTGTACGATTTTGCGGGCAGGGCATATTTTTAACTTTAAAATTTAAATAATACAAGGCATAGCTAGTAGTGACATATGAGGACTATGCCCCTTGGATATTTGGCTTGAAGAAAAAAAAACGAGACCCCCCCTAAATTTTTTTTCAGAGGGAGGGGGTTAAATTTTTTTTTTAAATTATTTGTTTTAATGAACATTTTTTTTATTTGTTTAAATGTTCAAATTTAAAATTAAAAAAAATTTTAAATTCATGATAAAAAAAGTCTAAGTACTTTTTTGCGATTAAAAAGCCTAAAAATAAAAATTGGCTTAAATCGCCTATGATTGATCGTACTGAGGAGTATTTTCGAATAAAAATATTGAATAAAAAGCCTAAATATTTTTTGATACTTAAAAACCCATAAAAATAAAATTGGATAAAATCGCCTGTCGACTAAAAATCATGAATTTTTATTTACTTTAATTGTTAAGTCAATAATATTATTTAATTATATTTTAATTATATTATTATTAATTTTAATCAAGTCAATTATTTTATTTATTTTTAAATTATATTATAATTAAATTGTTTGTTTTAATGAAGTGAATTAAATAATTATTTTTTATTTTCATTTAATTATTTATTTAATATTATTATTATTAACATTTTTTTTATTTTTATTTTTAAAATTTAATTCCAAGTCTAAGAATAATTTTTCAATGTAAAAAAGAAATCATCGATAAATTTTGAATTGTAAAAATAACAAACTTTCAATCCATACATATGTTTTTATTGACAATAAATATTAAATAAAAAAGATTAATTTTTATTTCAAATCAAAAATATCCGGGTAATATGCTTTATGCATTTCGGCCAACAATATATAGATTGTTTGGTCACACGTTTGAAATCCTTTATTCTCGTCTTTGAACTTTCCAATGACAGAATCAAGGTTCCTAGTATACAAGGGATGTTTTGGGTCATAATTAGAAGTATCGAGGAGATTATAACGAACCATAGCAGATAAAAGAATGTCTAACTTACAATTCTTAATTTCCAGAAAAAAGGAATCGGTGTCCCCAGCAACTATATTAATTTCACAAGTGAATTCGTTTCTATATTTTTCGAACTTTAAATATTGTAATTGATACATCCTAAGTTTAGATAAATCGAGTACAGTTTGTCCAATGTAACTCGGTCGATCTAAACACACCGATTCCTTATTTAATAACACAGAGACAAAATCATTGTCGATTTTAAATGATTTCCGAAAAGTTGGTTTTGAGCAATAATTAATTTGTTTGCAGAATTACATAATCTTAAATTAATTCGTTTTTTTAAGATTTTCAACGGTTTTTCCGTAGAGGCTATTATTTAAAAGTTTATAATAGTTTTTATCTAAGTTATTGGTTGATTGCACTCTGAGTTGTGTGTTAGTGTCTATATACTTTTTAAATATTGAATTTTGATTATATTTAATGGCTCTATGTACATGTGTAATTTTAATTTGTAAAGAAACAAAAAGCTGCAAAAGTCTCCAATGAAGAACATAATTCTTTTTTGGATAATGCGTTAGCATTAACTTCTCAACCTTAGAACCCGGAGCGCACATCTTTTCAAAAGCTACTGGAAAATATCATGAAGAAATGTTGGGATTTCTAAATCTACTTCAAATGTGACAGCAAATGACAGTGATTCAAGATCCTTATTCAAAAAACTAATTAAATTATTTAATTGATTAGTATCAGTAACCCATTCAAAATTTCCATATGGTAATGGTTGACTTAAAGCCCAACCGTAGAAATTATTGATGTCAATGTAAAGCAGTTCGGTGTTGTCATCAGATACTACGTGATGTTTATTAACAAAGGTTAATCCACCACGGATTCCACCTTCGAAAAAATTATACATATCCATGTCAGTGAGAAGTTCAATTGGTTCGTCAAGAGTCATAAGAGCCGATGCCCAAGACATATCGGGAATTCCATAAAAGTTAAGTGGTTCCAATCGGTTATGAGCTAACGACTTTGAACGAAATTGCTGGAAAAAGTCAGCCACAAGAAAAACATCAAGTTTGAGGTAAACCATTATATAATCTAGTAAAGAGTTACAATTGGTTTCTTCATAAATAGATTGAGCCTTACTATATTCGGCTTCAGTTACATCTTCCTAAATCGGTGGAAGTTCATATGTAGTTTCTAAAACTTCTTGAGAAGTTGCAAAGTTATAAGGGAAAATGCCTTTAGTATCGATAATACTACCTACAAATTCCGAACGAGTTAAAGGAAGAGTGGTCAATGTTTTAACTGAGTTATTTAATGAACTATTAATAAATTGACAAGAATCAATGAATTTTACAGTTAATCCACTGATTCTTGCCGACAAAGAAAGAAACTTTTCATTTGTTACAGGAATACAACTTATTTTCCATGTGTTAAAATCACTCATACCATACTTGAGGATATGGTGAAGATCATGTCCTCTCAAATTATGAAAAACAACTGGAAATTCAAACCTTATTTGTCGAGAAATATTACATTTGGAAAAAGCTGCTCCCAAATATTTTCCAGTAAAGTGGTCATGGTCCTTAACCGGTACTGATAAAATCTTATTACAGAAATAACAACAAGTTGCCGAAGAAAACCAAAGAATGACTGAGTCTGTTAATAATAATTTCTTTTTATAATTATTTTGATGAAAGGGTAAAACAGTATTAATTGAAATATTATTTATTTCTTGTGGAAAATTAACTACACAATTTTTTTCACCTGTAAAATTGTTAATTAAAAGTAAACCGGCCGAAATCGGCATATGTATTTGAAAATGTATGCCATCTGAAAGTAGAATAGCCTCAAAATAAGCGTAAAGTACGAAAGGATGAGTAACGGTTATAAATAACGGTTATTAAATAACGGTTATAACGGTTATAACGGTTATAACGGTTATTAACGACATTAGACAGATTTGTTAAGAAAACTAGGATTGGATATTCTGTTTCTGAAGACAACGCAATGGATTGCTCTCTAGTAATAAGTAAACATGATGACGACACGAAAATAACGCTAAGTTGAATAAAATGTTTTTGTTTAATTATATATATTTCTTATTATGTATTTTTGTTTTGTTACATATATAATATGTGTTATTAGTACACATTTAATATATATTTTTGGGTTATTATTTCATTTTATAAATTTTAATAAAGTTTTCATTATATGAATTTTCGGTAGTTTCATTTCTCCTGATCCTAAAAGTTAGTAGTACAGTATCTAATATTTTTCTTTAGTTATTCATGATGAAACTCGACTTACGACTTAATCGACTTACGACCGATGACTAGGAACCTATCTCGGTCGTAAGTCTGGGACTACCTGTACTAGATAAAATATAGAGTCGTGACTAATTGTATATTCATTCTTTGCATCGTTATAGTAAAAATATTCATAACTTGTATGTAATGTACTCTTACTATATTTAATATTTGAGTTGTTATAAAATGGAAAATTATTGTATACAAAAGTGAAATCGGTCAGAGCAACTTGCCATTCATCTTCCAAGTAAATTGGATTTTAAAATTCAACATTAAATTTATCAGCTATATTATTTGGTTGAGTAAGAAGACAACTATTACTGGGTAGATTTATGTAAAAATCTTTATTCATTTATTTTTCTGAAATGTATTGATAAATGTGTTTTGGTATCTTTACTAAATTTAATTAATTTTCCACTATCATCGCGAATATTAATTTCAATGTTGTTTATAGTTGAAGTTGAAATTGGTAAATACATTGGATTCTTCATTTCTAATTGTACAATTTCCCCTTGTTCATAGTTTTTAACCAAAATAGATTTTAATAGAGGAACTCTAATATATCCAACAGTTATTGGTTCAATAACATTTGTTGATGATGATGTAATAATCTTGGAACTTTATTACTAACGATGTCTTTATCACTAAAAGTTTGTTTATTTAATCCTAAGGTTTTGATTAAATTGTTGTCAAAATATATTTTTGAAATGTTATCTGCAAGTTTTATTTTAACCAATTCATTATTTTCGATTTTTAGTTCTTTAAACGGAGTTCTTTAAATGACATTAAATGTCCTTGTAATTCAGATAATGTGTTTATGAGTAAATTATCTTCAAAAAATTTTTCAAATATTGTTTTTTCTTCATAACTTATAATTATCCTGAATTGTTCCATCACACCATCATCTGTAAATTTTGGTAATTTTAATCTACAATGATCATCTTCATTAATGACGGATATAGATTTTAATCCAAAACTAAAGGCATGTTGAATGTCAGGGAAGGTTACTTTAAATGGAACATGTGGACAGACAATAACCAAGTTCTCATATTTTTCAATAAAAACATCAACATCAGGGGTATGTTTAGGATTTATTAATTCATAAGTTTCATTTTGATTATTTATTTTCAAATATTTTATTTCAGTACCACTCTTCATCGTTTCATAACTTAGATAAGAATTACTATAAAACGGAAATGTTTTATACACAAAAGTAAAATCAATCAAAGCAACTTCCCACTCACCATCCAAGTAAATAGGATTTTGAAATTCGACATTAAAATTACTAGCTTCATTATTAGGAAAAATAAGAGGACAACTATTACTAAGTAAAATCATATAAAACTGGTTTTCTTTCATAATATTTATTTAATTAATTGATTTACAGATATCCAAGTTGGAGTTTCATATCCATGCCATTTAACATAGTATTCTTTATATTTGCCAACATTCTTGGTTTTTAATATCTTTTGAATTCTGAATACAGTAGGGGCTTCTATAACTTGGAGTTCCTGTTCGTAGAATTTTCCACTAACTTGATTGTTTTCCTCATCTTTGATAAAGTACATTACAGGATTCTGATTCGTATCAATTTCTGAGGTTTGAAATACTTCATCACTCCAATTGTTGTCGAAATTCTTGATGAAAGGAGAAGCACTGATTTTACTTATTCTAACGTGGTTACCCACTTTATATTTAGGCTTTTTAATGATAGAATCAGATTGTTGTGATATCCAATTATCAATATTATTCGTTGAATACACATCAATTGGTCGCATTCCATTTAAACCCTTACGTAACGAATAATTGTAGCTATAAATTGCTTTCTGTAAAGCATTTATCCAGGTTTTATTTCCTTTATATACGAAATATTTTTTCAATCGATCTCTTAGAGTTCGATTAAATCTTTCCAAGTGGGCAGCTTTGAATTGAGAAAATACAGAGTAATGATTTATTCCTTTGATAATTTCTTTAACTTTACTATTATAAAATTCTTTACCTAAAGAATAAATTTAATTATATTTATTTATTTAATTACATACCCAAATCAGTTTGTAAATTACGAGGCTTGCCATCAATAAATAATTCCTTGATTGCTTCAGCCATTTCATTGGCTGATTTGGTTTTTGTTGGAATAGCACGAGCGAATCGACTAAATATATCAACACATGTCAAAATATATTTGTATCCTTTATTAATTTTAGAGAATGGTATCATTTCCATCAAATCCATTTGCCATAAATCATCAACTCCCATTGTTTTATAACTACGGGTTTTGAATTTCTTCAACATTGGTTTATTTAAACTGTACGCTATTTGCCCAGATAACCAATTATGAGTTTCTTTCTTTGAATTAACTACTTCCTTCGCGAGTTTTCTTACACCACCAAAACCAGCGGGATGTTTTGGGTCTGTCCATACTTTTTCAATCTTTTTCATTGTGTTTCGATTTTTGGTTAATGTTTCCTTCATTATTACAACAAGTTGTCAAAATATTTAAATCTAAATTATGTTTATCCGGTAATGAATTCTTGGTACCCATTAAGAAGTTAATGATGAAATTGCGCTTATTGCAGATAATACTATTGGAATTAATGCACCCAAAAATCCACCATTTTGTTTATATATTATTTGTCGCATCAAACGACGATTCTTAGTGTTTACTAAAGATAAAAGCGATCTTTTATGCTTTTGTAATACAAGTTTTTTAACTTTAGTAATGTTTACATTACCACGAACTACATTAACAATAACTTCAACTAGATCATCTATAACAAATGAAGGAAAATTCTGTAAAATATTCATTCTTTTATTATTAGGAGTCTTCATCAAGGCATTAAAGTATGGTAGACTACGTTCAACTTTCATATTATATACATTTTTCATCTAGTTGTTTTGTTTATATTTTAATCCACTTTTTATCTTTAACAATCTTCTTACTCATTTTTATTATTTTACGTTTAGTAAACCTTTTCTTTGTAACTTTTTTCTTTGTTGATTTTTCACGTTGAACAATAACTTTTTTAAACGTCATTTCAAGTAATTATTTTCAGATTTCAATTTTGTTTATAAATCGTAACACCTTTCTCATTGAAAATATCAGTTCTAATACGTAATTCATCAGGACATTGTTGTGTAAAGTCAAAAAACAAATATCCGTGGGGAACCTTTGTTGCATCTTAAAACGAATCAATTAAAAATTTTCTATCATTGGGATAAGCTTGTCTAGCAAGAAAATCTATAATGGTTGCATCTCGAGAGTTTTTAAAAATAACCAAGTATTGTACATTTAAATTACGAGTTCTATGACCGCCCCCTTGATGAAACAAGTTTTGAGTAATGAAAATAACAGTAACTCCAATATGTCGAGCAATTTTTGTAAATAAATTATTAAAATCCTTTTCTTTATTAGCTTCCTGGTATATGTCATCAATAATAATAACATCGCCTTGATGTAATCTAGATGACCAATTTTTATCAAATCCTTTAATTATTGTAATTATCAATTTACAGAATTGATTTTGAGTAATCCCATGTTCTTCGTCAGCTCCTCTATCCCAATATATTTTGTTGAATTTTGATTTGAACAAGTTCGATTGTAATAAATTGCATACAAATAAAGTCTTTCCACAACCACTTGGTCCAACTATTTGATATACAGCATCATTTCTTAATTCCATTTTATTATTAATTATTTATTTAATTGTTTATATTTGTTTTAATTTTTAGAATTACACTTGAATTGAAATTATTTGAATTAAAATTTTTTTTTAATTTTAAATTTGAACATTTAAACAAATAATAAAAAAACATTTTTCGTTCATTAAAACAAATAATTTTTTAAAAAAAATTTCATTTATTAAAACAAATATTTTTTTTAAAAATTAACCCCCCCTACCTCTGAAAAAAAAATTTAGGAGGGGGTCTCGGTTTTTTTTCAAGCCAAATATCCACGGGCATAGTTTTCATGTCACTACTATAGTTAGGTATACTTATTATATTTTATAATATAAAATTCTAGATTAAATGATTGAAAAAAGTTTATGATTTTGAAAAACTTTAGTTTCCCAGAACTCATGGATATGAATTTTAATAATTTTTTCGAATATCTCTCAGGCCGCATAATTTTCGTGGCGGGCCGGACTTTGCCCACCTCTGCACTAGAATGTCAACAGAAAGACCTTGATTTAGTGGCGCAACGACAACGTGTAGCTATTAATATTTTATAATTAAGCAATCTGCTGCATCCGTTAACAAAAATAATTCATTCTATATCATGAAGAGTAGAAAACGATTCTGCAGTAGCATTTCATACATTTCATCTCTGAAATACAAAACAACTCGAATACAAGTTATTCAGACCTTAGATAAAGTGATTGTTGGAAAATTCGATAAAACATGAAGTTTATTAGATAGATATACTAAGGAGTTTATTCGACTTAAATTTATATCATCGCGAGGATTGGTATTTAGGGAATCTTTCGAAACATTTGTCAGTATAGCCAAAGGAAATTTTCTAGGATGACTAGAGTATTTAGGGTGTAATGGCCCTTTTATTACGAGGGACATTAAATAATTTGGAAATGTGTGATGAAGAGCAACATTGATTTGTAAAGAATTTATAGATCTCATATGTAAGAAAGTTATAAATGCAATTGTAGAAGTCAAAGCTTTAAAGTATTCTGTATTTAGTGTCGCTGCAACACCTGGCACATTAATCAACTAACTATTCGATTTGTAAAAAGTGATAATCTTCTAAAATGATTTCTAAAATTTGTTCCGAAATATACATATTTATGTGTGATGAAATTAAATATCATGTTTATGATATTTCATTTAGTTTCATAAAGTTGTAAAAAATTTTAAAACATTTTGTCATCTACTTGTATAAATTACCGGTCTACGTTTAATATATAATCAAAAGTAGAATTACACAAATGTAGTGAGTTAAATCAGCCATATGTGGCTTGCAAATACGTGTCAGTGAATTATAGAAAAATATAAATACATTAAATTTTACTATTTGACATTGAATATTTTATTATACTAACTAATTAAATAATAAATATTAAAATCAAAACAAATCACAACATTAACTGATAAAAAAATACTCTATCTGTAAACTTGGTTCAATTGAGCTTTAATATAATAATATCAGTAATCAAGATCCGTTACTTTATACACACTAAAATACCCTGTTGTTTTCATGCTGTTTTTTTTATAAATTTTCAATTATATTTTTGCACTTTTATTATTTTTGATGAGTCAACTTATTTTGGTTTCGACGCTAAATGCCCTGAGTTACTGTACCGAATAAAAAAGTAACCTCAATGTTTAGTCTTTGCCAAACATTATATACGTATACATTGTATACTATACAACAATTATTTTTAGCATTATTCAAACACAATAATATATGTCTGAAGCTTAAATAACTTTTATAATATATACTAGTTAAATAATTGGTTAAAATTTCCATAAGTAATACAAGAACATGAGCTTTCTTTTTGCCACATTAATTCTTTTTAGTTTGGCAAGAATATTAGAACGATTTAGGTTGCATTATACTATTTATATAAACGAACCAAATGAAGGTAAATAAACAGGACTATCTTAATTTTTATTTAATTATAAGTACAATCAAAAAAATAAAAAGAAGTTAAACTGAATTGTCGAGCAAAAAGGTTACTGAATTATGCAAGCAAAATTAAAAATTAGAAAAAATCCAAATGGATTGTAGAGGAAAATTATAGCAAAGCATTTAATTATTAAGAATTATATTTGCTACTCTAGAGGAAGTCAAAATATATTCAATTAAAATATGAATCCCAACGTTAGACAAATATTTCCAACATTTGCTGCTTTAACTTTAACAACGTCATGCATAAACGTCAAACAATCTATGTAAATTTGTACTATCATCTAAAAATGTGACTTCTGGAATATATATAATTAAAATTAATCAATGGTATTTAATGTTATCAAACTAGTCAATAATTTTACTTTGGCTTCTGGGGTAACTTTTAATCATACTTGTAGTGCACTTGAAGATAATATTGGTGCAATGACAACACAAAAATGTATTAGACTCATTACAAAATATCTCATTTTAATTAAATTTAACAGTATAATTTAATATTATCAATTATTATAATGGGTTTCTTGATGTTATAATTAAAGTTATAGAAGTGTTACTCAGGCAACCCCATGCAAATACTATTGCTTACACTCGGCACCAGTTGTTAAGCAATGTTGGAAATGTGTTCGCAGCATCACGGTTCATCTTTTATTTTCGAGCTTGGAACAGGTGCATTCATATTTCTACTAAAATTAACTATTATTAATATTTTAATTTGTTAGATGCAGAGGAACGGCCAAAAGACACATTTGTCTTCTCAAAATACTAAAAAACCGGGACGAGTAGATACCGTGTCAATATCTACACAATAACCATTTTACGAATGGAGTTTGGTGACTTTGGTAACTCATAATCTCGAGCACCCTTAGCCAAAATACAATTTCTCAAATCAATAGATGTATAAAAAATTTGAATGGCATATTATCTAAGGCACATAATCTTGATATTATCGCAGAAAGTGATTCATCTCTTTTGTTTATTAAATGCCTTGTAATCGCCTTTTTGGGGTACTTTCTGGATTTTCTTCTTTGAGGACATCGCGTTTAAAGACAATAATAGTATGTATTGTTCTTAAGTTCATGTGCTAAGGATTTATCGCCTTTCAAAAAGAAATAATTTAACCACGATAACCCTTTTATGTAATATAATCAAGTATTTTGGCATTAAAAACTTTAGCGATAGTTAGTAGCGTATAAATCTATAAAAGTACAAGTTATAAAGGCAGCGCTATTGACACTGACTGGTCAGAAGTGTACCAGGGTGTTTTCACTTGGATAAATATATACTCGATCAATATGCAATATCCACCCTCGTCTAATAAGAACTTTCAAAATAAAAACGATATGGTCAATAATATTAAATAAAATTGTAAATAAAATATCTATAGCATAATATCGTATAAGGGCTAACCTCATATGTACAAGAGGCTTATCTATTTACTTTATATTCTAGAATATACAGCCGATATTCAATTCAACCAATCCAATCAATATAAATCTCAATATAGATGTATTCAAATTCAACGAAGCTAGAAGAGTAAAACTCAAGTACCTCATCGGAACCTTCGACGAATTCATAAATGTAGGCAAAGTAGCAGCTGGAGGGAAAAAGGTGCCTCGAGCATAACCTTTCATATGACCAAAACTGAAGTTTCTATTTGCTGGTGTCGTAGGTTGAAATTAATTAAATTAAATTCATTCTACCTAAACTTGTCCCATACTCGGATACCTCATTTTCTTTTCCTAGGATCAACACTATCTCACCCAGGCGCCCCAAAATTTTGATCCTCATCACTATATACCTGTGAGGTATTGTAATTATACATTAAATTATTATTGTATGTTAACTGTATGTTGAAATCCTTACTTATGCATTAATTATTTTTATAGATACTCCTCAGACAAAATATTATGAATTTGTTTAAATATATTATTTTATTATAAATAATAAACGTTGTATTTGAAATATTGACTTTTAAATGGATTTAAATAACACTAGAAGTTCTGTGGCTAACAATACCAATGATCGAACCCATGTTGATACTGTATATAGTAATCGAAATCCCCACAGGCAGTGAGCGCCTACCTTAGCACTACTCCTTGTGCAACTTTCGCTTACTGGTCCTAGGCAGCCGATAGGAGGACTTACGTCGTCAATTCTATTTCGATACCTCCTTGCAATCGTTAATCGATAATCGATAATCAATGCCAACTCGCCTTATTCCCTACTCCTTCTAAGTATACACTCGTGGACATCATTTATTTTTTACTAAAAATATTTAAATTACTAAATTTCATCTATTGATTGGATTCTTATAGTTATCTCGCTGCATCCACCCCTCTTTTCGTATGTCACACTTAGTTTATCGATACTAAGAAAATTGTTGGTGTCTACCACCAGTGCTGCTACCCAACTGCGATCGTTTCAAAATTTTTGATTACCTTCAAACCCTTACGCATGATACCTTCACTTTTAGACTGACTTCCATTTATCGGTGCAATTTTTACACTATCTTTTCGTACCCCTGACTGCCAAATAAATCGATCCGATTAGACTTTGAAATTAAAAAAACTATTGACGATTTAAATTAACTGACCCTAATGCACAGTCTGTCCAAATGTGTAGTAGTTCAAGAATGTTGATGCAATATAATGCGTGACTAGCGGTATACATATAAACTAATAAAGTGTGACGATATCGTTAACATCGTCGCCGGCTCTAAAAACTTTATTAAACCTAACAAAAACGTCGCGCTCGACGTTGTAGCGTTAAATAATTAAGATTTTTACACTACTGAATAAAATATTTATACTGTTGAATTAAATATTTATACTATTTAACTGGTGGATGTCTGTGTTTCGCTTCAAAGATCTGTCATCGATACCTGACAGATCTATACAAAATATATCTCGTAATCACTTGACACTAGTTGCTAGACAACGTTTGATCTATGTTTGCATGGGCAGTGGTCCGCAAAAAAATAATCATTGTTAAAAAATACTATAATTGTACAGGTACACATAAGGCTTAACATGCTGTCATCCGTTTGATTGTAAGCTAATTTTAAAGAAATTGAAATAACCTATAACTTTATGTAATTTAATATATTATGCATCACACAGATTCAAAAGGTTAATTAACCTTGACTGTCTAAAACATATTCATCTTGTAAACTTCATAAATAGGCCAAGTACGGCGACATAGGCTTTTTTCACTTCGACGGATACGATCGATTTTAACAGGTTTGGATTTTCACTTGTGATTGATAAGCATTAATATTGATACTGAAGGATGAACTTGCGCTAGTTATTAGCTGAGTAAATCTACAACCAGATCTTAATGATAGAGATTCGTTATGGCTACCATGAGAGCTCAATTTTGAAAACTGTGGGCCTTCAATTAAGCCTTATCTTGATTCCCTAAACTCTTGGGTGACTTTGATAAGCTTCTTCGCCATTTTGGCAGAAACCGTATTGCTTTTAATTGTCTATATCGACTCGTATTCGGGGTTTATTCTAATTGGATGTTATATTTTTGGTATGTGGTATTTCCTGATTGTATTTTCATAAATTGGAAATAGGCTATTTGTTTACATTTGATTCATATTATTATTAAGGGAAAACTTCACTTTACAGTTATCCCGAGAAATCCTTATTGGCTTCTACTTGTGAACGAAAAATACTAAGTGATATTTTTGATGAATTATTAATATTAAATAAGTGATAAATTTTAGCTGGTAATGTAGTAGAATCAACTTATCCGAAGTCGTAATATTCACAACTATGCTGCTAATTTAATACCCTTATTTATCGGTTACTGTGAGACAGTGTGGATGATATATGGTGTTTTATCGAATAAATACGAATAAAGTAAAGATCTTGTATTTGACTGAATACTTATTAAAAAGGTGGATAATCTCCAATAAATCGGATCGTCAATTTTTATCTGAATCGTTAAATCATCGAATTTTAACCTGAATTTTTGTCAATCTTTTAATTATTAATATAAAAATGACGTTGACGTTATAATATTTTTATCTCCCCAGATTTTACATCTCATTAGTCTCAAATAATAAATGCGTTCCTGAACTGAGAATTTACAATTATTTAGTATTATTCACAAATGAGTTTAAATCAGCAAATGCATGTTAATAATTTTGAACTGAGACACATTCAATAAACTCTCGTTGACTACTTTGTCATGTTTATTTCACAAATTAGTTACTCACAATTTTAACGAAAATTAGTGGAATTTAGTGGAAAAAATCCAATGTATAACTAAGTGTATAGGGAATGGCAGAAGTGGTCGTTGATATTAGTTATACAATTCAATTATATGTCATATAATGTCAAGAAGAAATGAAGCCAATTTATAAGTTAAGAGAATCGAGTCTTTACCAAACTTTATCAATCATAGTATTACTAGATTCTCAGACACGGAGAAATGTGAATCGAATAATAGATAATCCAATTCACCAGAAATTAGTTAAATAATGGCCTATGGATAAGAAAAGGTAAGTTGATCAGTTCGTTCGAATTTCTCGTCGGAAATAAATATCGAGTTATGAGTTTATAACAAGAATGTCACCACTTATTGTCATTAAACACAAGCAGCAATATAGAAAATCAATCATTATTGACAATCGTTATGCAGTCATTTATCGTTTGTGCCGTCAGTTATCGTTGGCTGGTTGACTCGATCTACGTGTCGAATTGAACAACGCCAAATAGATAAACAACCGCTGACAAAACAAATAGGCAATAATGATTAAAGAACTAAACTCTCGTGTTTAGAAATAATTGGAAAATAAGCTATTTACGTAACATTTGTGATTTTTGTTAAAATTACCTAAAAATTTCATTAAGTTTCTTGTAAATTTTAGTTTTTTGTAGCCAGCAGTGAACTGGAAAAATTAATATGTAAACACACATACTAAAACACTTTCCGTTATGTAAATTTATGAAAATATATTGGATTTCTAATTTAAAAAAATGCTACTTTAGGCTCGAAGCTTGTCGAGCTTTAAAGGTTCGGCTCGAGTACTCGATTTTTGAACAAAAACACCAAGCTTTTAAGCTCGAACCGAAACTCTACTCGTGTTAAAAGCTTTCTATTACTAAATCTAATATATTCAATTTATATATATATATATATTCAATCAATCTATTTATCGCCACTTTATTCACTACCTTCACAAAATCGATTCAATTCACAATACTCTGCACAATTACTATGTACAGTTTCACAATAAATCAATGCGTAGGGATACGTCTTCCAAAAGGAGATGTCCCTGTCTGGTACGCAATACTTAAATTTGTCTGGATGATTGATACACCTTCTAAGATTATTAACTTCTTTGCTGAACTCTCGGAAATATTCTCTTCGACCAACTGGTAATTTTGTTGATTTGCCTTTCCTTTTATACCCATCTCGCAAATCAGGTCACCCGCAAACCAAATTGGTTTTGACATTTTTGACATCTCTCTTTCTAAAACTAAATTAGATACTTCAGGGCTCCCGGGTTTTCCATTTATTTATAATAATTATATTGGTGGCGCGCTCCCCTTTTATCCCGGGTTTCCTTCGTCAACCAATTTCGTTTTCCGTAATTAGAAAATTTGTTGACGTCCCGGATTTTTCACACTGTTCGGGTTTGTTGTTAACTCGAACTTCCCATTATCTCGGGTTTCCCGTTAGCCAATTAATTTTTAATTAATTTCTATTTTTATTAAATTTTTCTTATGGGAACCTCAATCGATTTAATTTTATTATATTTGGATTCGTCTCGTCATTTGGCATCCGCCCATACCCGTTTCCCCGATAAATATTTATTTTAAAATTTTTAATTGATTTTGGTCTTTTAATTATTATTTCGAATATCAATGTTTTTACTGATTTTCCATTTTACTTATGTGAATTTTGTTAACCCCAGCAATATGATTAGTTGGTAGATAGAATGTATTATCAGTAAATATTCCGAATCATATCGGTAAAAATTTGCTAATGAAAAAAAAATTTTTTTGATAAAGATACTGAGTGTTTACTTTGGGAACTTTGCTTTCTAGAAATCCACCGATTTAATCATATTTTTGGTCATCGGATACATGTTAATTCTCATGCTGTAGTAACGGTAATTTGTAATTAGAAATTGGATTTAGAATGCGAATTATCGACGGCATTTTAGCCTGTGCTCTACTCCGGTTACCACAGTTATAGGTTGTATACAAATTTAAAAACAAAAATTAAAAACAGTTGTATGAGGTTTATAGCAATCCTTTACCCGTAGTCGTACACGTGATTAATATAATAAACTGACAGGGTTTAAATAAAAATTCGATTCCTTAAACATTAATTTAAATGTTGAACCTCATCGCGATCTTTCTATTATTTTACCCCAGTTACAGCTCCGTCCACCTTTCATGAACGCCGCAGTGAAGTCCAACGAAGTCCTAGTTTCGAAATCAGTGGAAACGAGGCCTGACCTGTTCCAGCAGACCTCGATGGGTGAATGACGATAAACCGAGACTTATGACATCCCTCAAACTCAACTGAGAGGAATCAAACCTGTTACGAACATTAATAAGTGTCGCGGCATCCATGATAAAATTCAAAACTTTAATAACATCATAAACTTTCAAAACATATATTTAAAAAATTACAAAAACAAAAGTACTTAAGAGTAAAATAAAGTTGATTCAAATTTCAAAAGTTTGCATAAAGTGTAAAAATTGTTTTGGTAAAAATAAAAATTATGAAAATAACTGATGTTTATATAGTGTTTTCGTGCTTAGGTGCGACGAATCAGCGAATTTGAAGCCTTTTCGGCCATTTTTGGGGAATTTTAATTGTTTTTATTTATTGTATTATTATCTTTTTCTATTTATTTTTCTCTATTTTTTAATATTATTTTCTTTAAATTTATATTTTTAGTTTTTGGTTACTTTTCCTTGATCATTTTTCTTTTTGGTCTGTAAATCTTTTATTTTGGTCGTCATTTCCGCCTATGTATTTTCTAAATCTTATTTTGCAAGGTTTTGGCGGTTTTATGTATTACATCATGTTTCCGTCTGCAGCTGTAGGCTTTTTAGGAAATGTATTAGTATTTGTTTTAATTAATTTTGTTATATTTTAATTTGTTTAATTAATGTTCTTATTTTATTTTAAATTTCTGCTTGCGGTGCTTGTATATGTTTTCAACAGCCATTTTATTAATTCGAAGGATTTTAATTAAATTTATTTTTTGTTTTAATTGTTGATTCTAGCCCAACAACTGTCATAGGTTCGTAGCAAATGAACTGCCGGTTGATACAACATCTTATTCGTTGTGTAAAGTTTTGATTTAATTTTTATCAACTTTTTCTTATTTTCTTGTAGTTTTTTAGTAATTTTTAATCAATAATTTTTATTTTACGTTAAATTCGTCCCCATGATAGATGGCATCATAATTTTTTATTATATTTCTTATATTTTTATTACTTTTCTACTTCCTTTTTAGTGCTAACGAGAAGTCCATCAATGGAATGTGTCCATCAATAGAATGTGTACATGTTTTATTAGAAATTACAGGAGAAAATTGCAATTTCGGAGAACTAAAAAAGGAAGCAGATTCTATATTCAAAGTCGAGAAATCTTAAACTGCACAAATTGAGGTAATATCTACTGATATCTAGTATTAAAAATATCAGGAGTAAAAATAGAAGCATAGCAAGAAATAAACAGTACAAAAATCAACCATGTTGGAAAAAAACGAATAGAACGAGCATGCGTTTGAAGAATGGAAACAAAATACTGCTCCATTAAACAAAAAAGGAAAAGAAGCAACACCGATGGATGCAATTGGAACAAAATTGAAATTACATCTTATGTTCTGGAAATAAAGGAGACGAAACATGTATTGCAAATAGAACTCGGAAAGACAAGAATAAACCCAAGAGAATATCAAAGAAACGCACAAATAGAAAACCAAAAAGAAAGATAATAAAAAAAGCTGAAATCAAAACCAAAGAAAACCAAAAACTTTTAAAAAAAAACTAATGACAGTCACACTACAGTATAATAATTGTAGAAAACCTAAACGGAGATCCTATTACGAAAATAAATGTAATTTAGAAAGGGTATAAATGCGTACGACCCAGAAAATAGAGTGTAAAATAAACAAAGATAATAAAAACTTGGAACAGTAATTCGAAAAAACCGAGAGGCTGAAAACACCAGGTACGTTATAATTTGAGTCACCAGAACAGTTAACATCATATCTATTTAATTGAACTTGACCATTTAAATAAATAATTCGTGATTGTAATTATTTTAGAATTTTTAAAAATAATTTGAATGTTATTTCCATAGTTTGTAACAGAATACACGCTAACATTGATGTTTTGAGTAAATCAACTTACTTAAATGATGTGTTTGTATGATGTGTAAGTTGCATGATGAAAATAATATAGTTTTCAGGCGGGTGTCATGTAAATATTTTATTTTATGGCTTTAAAGTATTATGGCCTTAAATAATTAAATAATTAAACCAATCATCTGCAAATGCTTTTAGTTCGACAGAAGCGATATCCAGAATATTAAACATTATTAACGATTATGCAAGAAGCTATGGACAAATTAAAGGGCGAAATGTATTGAAGGATGTCCTCAATTGGTATTTAAGAATGAAGTTATAATATCAACCAAAAGTAAATCAGTCCCTTATGAATAGCGATTGTGAGATGAGGTTTGTGAGTAGAACTACTCTCATTGGTCAATCATACATGTAGAGACTACGAATTATGAATTCATTTATTTCTGTTCCACGGATCTAACTAGATTCTATAACGTGACTAGCTTACTATGCTTAAACGTGAAGAATCTAGCACTGTACTAAAGTGTTGGTTATGCACCAAAAGAAATTAGAGCGACAAAGCTCGTGACGGTTGATATAGTATTTAAAATAATCAAGTGTCAAAGTAATTGAAATGTTACTACAATAAATGAATGCGCAATACGGCGAGATGAATTTGGTTGAAGAACACGTAAGAATGTTTCAAATTTTCCCTAATTTTATCAAATATCACTTTTCCGTCATAACAAAACAACAAATAAAATCAAAGGAAAATAAAAATAATGAAATAAACTGTAAACGTTTTAAACAACCTTATTTTTTATTTTACATATTTTAGATTACTATAATAAATATCGAGAAAGATATTGTTAAGAATTTTGATTTTACAAATATTACCCTAACCCAACGTAACGGTATCCAAGTTATTTATTCAACTTTCTTGCAATGTTTATCACACAGTCATGCATATTTTTATGAATTTCAATTGTATCTTTTGCAAAATAGTTTTGCATTTTCCTAGTGCTTGCTTGCTCGTAGTGAATTTCAACAGAATTTAATTGACAACATTAGGAACTTATAAGTTAGAATAATTTATCAATAATCTATAATTGTGGAATAAAACCTATTAGTGCAGTGTTTTACACAGAGGTTTGTGCTTTCTTTTAAATTTCAAAATATAAACTAATGTAAATTTCTTGAAAAAGACATTTTCTTTACCATCCAAAGAAAATCAATATTAATACGTAAATATCATTAGAATGAGTAAATTTATTGTTTGTTTCGAATATTACATGTTCAATCTGAGTCAGACAATCTGACTTCACTCAGATCTAATACTAGTTGATTTATAACATATATGTTTACAAAAATAACGTGCTTTGTAGTAAAATATGTAATATTATTATCAATATATATAAGAAAATAAAAATTATTTTAAAATATTGCAGACAAAAGTAATAGCGAATCATCAAATATCTAGAGTTTAAAAAATAATTGCTATAGGAATTATATAATTAACTGTTTTCTGATTTTATAGTCATAATCCTGAATTTAATTACTTTTTTAATTTTAATTTTAATTACTATTTTATTTTTATCATTATTAATTTTTTATTATTTTTTTATTATCAGATATTTTATTATTATTTTTATTATCATATTTTTTATTAAATTTATTTTAACTTACTTTATTTTTATTATTTTTTTGTAAAATTATGGTTTTTTAGTAGCATAAATTGAAAGGAAAAAAATAAATGACAAAACAAAAATTATTTTAAATTAAATGAGAAATAAAATATTCAAGATTGAAATAGATAAATTTAGAACCGAAAATTTTCTTATTTAAATTAACACATTTTTCCTGGTTCATTTTTGAAACTTAGTAAAATTTATAAATATTTATAAGTTAAACTCAATTGTAGTTATATTAAATTTAATAAATATAAAAAATTTTAAAAATATATTTGTTTATGTTTTTTACGTTTTCTCCGTTTTAATTATTATTATTATTATTATTATTTTTATTATTATAATTTTTATTATTATTATTATTATAATTATTTTTATTATTATAATTTTTTTATTATAATTATTATTATTATTATTATTATTTTTATTATTATTATTTATTATAATTATTATTATAATAATTATTTTTATTATAATTATTATTATAATTATTTTTATTATTTTATTATTATTTTATTATTATTATTATTTTTATTATTATTTTTATTATTTTTATTATTATTATTATTATAATTATTTTTATTATTATAACTATTATTATTATTATTATTATTATTATTATTTTTATTATTATTATTATAATTATTTTTATTATTATTTATTATAATTATTTTTATTATTTTTATTATTATAATTATTATTATAATTATTTTTATTATTATAATTATTATTATTATAATTTTTTTTAATATTATTAGAAGCATAATTACAAAAAGTAATTACCTGCAGAAATAAAATTCTATTTTCAACACAAAAGTTTACATCAGTATTAACAACAATGTCGCTAGGATCCATTGATAAATGACGATGCATTTTAACAGACTCCTTAAATTGTTGATTTTCTTTTTCTAACTTTTTAATAATGGTTTGATATTTCAAAATTTCTTCCAAAAGCTTATTTCGTTCAGTTTTTACATTTCCCCATTTTTCCCTCCAATTTGCAGTACAATCTGCCCACCAACGCATGGATTTTTCAACTTGATGATAACGCAATTTTAACTGTTTAATATTTAACATGAATTTAGAAAAATATATAAATTATGAAGAACTTCTTCTAATTCTCGTTTCAAGTATTCTTCTTTGGATTCTAAACATTCGCTTTCTTCCTGTTCATAATATGGTGACAAGGGAAAATGAAAGTGAGGTTTGATAGCTGAATATATTTCTCGGAAATCTATTCCATTTTCACTGCTATTGAAAGCCATAAAATTTATCCAATCGAAATTAATAGCATCAGCTAAAAAACAAAAAAAATTCTTTCATTTAATAAAAATTTAATAAATATGAAAACAATGAATTTATCTGATTTACCTCATTATTTCGTTTCAATTATATATTACATATTTTTACAAAAAATGCAAAAATTAAATCAATTTATACATAAAAGAAAAATTAAAGGATTATTATGAGTCTATTTTGGACCATATTAATAAGTAGATATGTGAGAATTAAATGAATTATCGAAATCCACTAGGATTTTTGTCACTGGCTGTAGTTAAAATTTGCAATTAAAAATCAATATTGTGCAAATCAACCTAAAATTCAATATTTAAAATAATATCTTTTGTTTTCTCTTGAAAATTTAAATTAAATTATGACCATAAAAGTTATGTGCTTTTAATATTAAAAAGTTCTTTTAAGATATTGAAATATTTTAAAAGAGTGATTTTTGAAATTATTCTAATTTGTAAGTTTTGGAATAAATAAATATTTAAATGTCTAATAATTCTTATTTAACTATAAATATAAATTATGTCTATATTACTAAGAATAATTTTAACCCTGTAGTGGCATATTTCTATGTTAGGCAAAAAAACTAATCTAAATATGTGTAGTTAATGATAAATAAAAAATCATCAAAATCCTTGCTGAACAATATTACTCAATATTAATTCTCGAAGATTCTAATTTTAATTCCTTCATAATTAAATAGATTTTAAGATTATTTATGAAACATTTAATTTATATTATTAAAATAAGACTTTAATGCCTATAACATAAAACCTAGTTTACAATGTAAAACATTACACAATTTACCTTAATGATTGAGATTTGATATACACTAGAGCCTCGAGTTGCGTCGTTAATGCGTTACAATAAATCGCGACGCATCTCGAAACAGCGCAATTCGAATTTTAATTTTGTATACATTTGTACCTGTTTTTATATAAAATCTGAAATCCATGTTTTTAAAAAAAAAATTAGTTATATTGCTACATACAGGTAGTCCCCGACTTACGACCGCTCGACTTACGACCATCCGCACTTACGACCAATTTTTTTTCAATTTGTTACATATATAATATGTGTTATTAGTACACATTTAATATATATTTTTGGGTTATTATTTCATTTTATAAATTTTAATAAAGTTTTCATTACATGAATTTTCGGTAGTTTCATTTCTCCTGATCCTAAAAGTTAGTAGTACAGTATCTAATATTTTTCTTTAGTTATTCATGATGAAACTCGACTTACGACTTAATCGACTTACGACCGATGACTAGGAACCTATCTCGGTCGTATTTAAATAAAAAATAGGTATGAATAGATTAACTATTATTTAATAAGTTTTATTAAACCAAAAGCTAATGCAAACATTAATAGAATTTTAAAATAATGTAAAATAATGAAACAACATAAATTTATAGAATTTATTCAGATTCTAATTCATACGTTGGTTCAGGATTTGGCGTTTGCTTCTCTTTTGGTTGTTTTATTATAAAATTATTCAGAGTTATTTGAACAGCCTTTTGTTTTTTATCCAAGTAAATTTTTTTATAACAGCTGATGGAGGCCTCTATAGCTTGAGTAACCTTTGCACTTTGATCAGCATCTGGATCTTCTGCAACAAATATTTCTAATGCTTCAGATATTAATTTAATTGTTTTGCATCGCGATTGCAGATAGTTCTTACTGTTGTTGGAGCTAGCCCGAGAGCTCTACCAATGAAAACCGCTTTTTCTCCCGCTTGGAAACGTTGTAAAATATCATGTTTTACGTCCAAAGATATTACTTTTTTATTTCTTTTCGTAGATTTTTTACCATTTTCATCTGACGATCGTTTACGATTCATAACCCTATTTTACAATAGGGCAATAAAAAACATTTCAAAAAATCAATTATAAACCCAAAAAAATAATAAAAAACAATAAAAAAATGTAATACCTTTAAGAAATGTATATATATTGTAATTGATTTTTTAAAATTTAAAAAAATTATTATTAAAAAACCAAGAAACACTTAAACGTTATAAGTTATACAAACAACTAAGAACTGAACTTTTATACTAATAAATACTGAATAAAAAATTATTTTATTTGCAGATGCATTTAAAAATAAATCATGGCGTTCTAGTTTCGGTTTAAATTTTAATTTTTGAATATAGAAGTTATGCTATTTTTTGATTAAATTTTATTTTAAAACTTTTTTTCGACGCATTTCGAAAATTAGCAACGCAACTCAAAATTAGGTTATCAAAATTTTTGTGGCGCAACTCGAAAGGACGCAAGTTGGAACAACGCAACTCGAGGCTCTAGTGTAGTTGTGTTCGTGAAGTTTAAAAAAACAGTTATTTTTGTAAATTTCACAATTAAAAAAATTCACTTTTGCTTCATAAAATTTTTGTTTCTAAAATATTGTTACCTTCATTTATGATAAATAAAATAGTATTCTTTTTTTACAATAATAATAAAATATTTCAATTTATCTAGAATTTCTGACAAGTAATTTATATTTCATAGCTAAATATATTTATTTATTTTGCAAAAATGGCCCACTGTTTATTTAAATAGTTTGAGGCGAAAAAGTTTGTCCAATATTGAATTAAGGCTGTTTCAAAATTCTAGTTAAATTTAAGATGTTTAAATGAAAAACATTTGGAAACTAATATAAATTTTTATTTTAATATAATTTTTTAACATGTGAAATAACAAAACAATTGAATGACGTCATAATCAATATAATAAAAATGAAGTGATTGGTCAAAATTGACAATTTATTATGATTGATGACAGAATTTTGTTTATTCAAACTACTAATATCATTTTCATCAAAATTAATGTGGAAAAAAATTTGAAATGAAATTATTACTACTGGTTTGTTTTCTTAATTTATTCCACAAATTGAAGACTATCAATTTGGTTACACCTACAGATATTGAAAACCTTGATATTATAATGCAATCAACATCTAATACTGGTCAGGTTCTAATGTTTATAAAATTATCAAATGAATCCAAGTCTTTTTCTGTATGTTTCGATGGTTCTTCGGTGTTGGCAGCAAATGTTATGTGTCAACAAATGAATAAGGGAATGGCTCATAGCATAAACAAATATCCAATAATGAATACCGTAGAATTGATTCTCCACATAAATTATTCCAATTGCTATGGAAATGAATTGTCAATTACAGAATGCGTTGAAAGTATTCATATGATCAATGGCAATAAATGCAAAACTTCATCGATATTGGGAATTCGTTGTGTATTAGCATTGCCTAACTTAATTCCCGATGTTGAAAGTCTAGAAAGTAGCATATACGTGCACTTAGAACCTATATACAATTTGAAGTGTGCAATGGAAGAAAATTGTTTAGTTTCATCTGCAATAGAAAAATATGGAAAATTAAGTCAACAGCAGTTGTATTCGATCAAAGACGATAAACAAATAATTCGGAAATTACTAAGATTTTCGAGCATAATTAAAAATTCTGGAACTACAGCATTTTTGCCACATTTAACCAATGATGTGTGGGAATGGCACAAATGTCATGAACATTTTCACAGCATGGATATTTTTGCAGCCTATCAGATTTATAATTTGTCTACCACATCTTTAAGTGAAACTGAGGGTTTACTTTTGGCAGGTCACAAAGCTAGTTTTTGTTTGGAAGACAATGTGTGTATAGATGGAGTTATGCCTTATTTTAGATGCAGTAAAGCGAAAAACATTACTGGTACACAAGGAATAACTCCTGGTTGTTCTGACACATATTTACATAATATAGATTGCCAATGGATTGATATAACAAATCTACCGTTCAATCGTTATATATTTCGAATGGTTATTAACCCACATTTTTTAGTAGCTGAATCAGATTACCATGACAACACAATAGCATGTGAATTATATTATTTTAGCCATTACACTGGGTTACATTATTGTCATCTGACTCATAATTTAAAATTTTGGTAACATTAAAGTCAATGAAATAAATTATGGTCTGAAAATACTTTAAATATTAAAAATTTACTTACTTCAATTATTAATATGTTCAATACGAAATTGAATTATGTTTCATATGATATTATATAAACATGAAAAAAATGATGAGCAATTTAAAATAAAAAATGATCCATATATGTAATTAATTCATTAAAACAAAATATCGAAGTATGATAAATAATTTTACAGATATTTAATGAACATAGATAAAAAATGTTTTGTCTCGAATAAAATTAACTTTAAATCTTTTATTTTAAAATAACAGGATAAAATGTATTAAGCAAAATGTATAATTGAATCTACGCTCCGTTTTTATCAAGAAATGAGTAATGAATCAATGAAATCATTATATTGATCAGTTCTTTGCATACATTATGAGCCACCATTTAACTGTTGAAAACTTTAAAAAATATGATGGTAAATTCAAGTTGTGGAAATTTATATATCACAAGCAACACTATTGTCGATGTAGAATAACTCCTGTGCTCTGTGTTGGGAAAATCCTAAAGTTAAAGCTGTTTGTTTATTCAACTCGAAATCTAAATAATAAAACTAAATGGCAAAATCGAATATTAAAAAAATGGTAACTCATTGAGAACAAAATAGGTGGTGGGTTTCTGGGTGTTGATATTGTTGGGCCAGAACACAAACGGCCTTGTAAATGTTTAAATGAATCGGTAACACACATGCTAATATAACATGCAAATTTAAATTCAAACCTATTAAAACACCAACTAAACCCTATCAAATATGAGGAAAAAAGATAATAAAATATAAAATAATAAACATAAAAATAAAAATAAAATAATAACAAAATGCACCAAGATCCGCACGAATTAAATATAAACATAACACGAAAACCTAATGATTTTGACCAAAATTTGACAATTTATTAAAAAATATCAAGTTTCATGAAAATGAAATAAAAATCAAATAATTTGAATTAGAAATAATTCAATTAAAAATCTAAAGAAAAAATTGTCAAATAAAATTTCGAAATAATAAAAATTAAGATTAGAATACACTAAAAAATCCAAGGTCAAAATTTGTTTTACTAAATCAAAAAGAATACGCAAGGTTAGGGACAAAGAATAGGTATATATACCGATGCATTTTCACATAATAGATATACCAAAAAATCGTTTTTGAAAATCGTGACTTAATTTTCTTAAAAATCTATTTAAGGGTGAGTTTTATTTTGGAACTTTTTCTCCACGTCGCGTCCTCGCATTCTCGATGGAGCTCTGCTTGGATGACGGCGTGGGGAGAGTAGTATTTTGTATGATGAATTGTTCGTTGGATCAAGTACTTATTATATTTTTTTATTATTAATAAATTATTGATAACATTCAACTTATTTTTCTATAGTTATTTTATGTCGAAATTTTTCCGGCCCACAGCCAAGACACATTACAAGTAATTAAAATCAACATATTATTCAGATTCGTGTAAGTGCGTGGAATATCGCCGATGATCTGTGCCCGTGAAGACCCGGCGTGCGGAACGCAGGGATTGGAACGTCAATACTATCCCGTATAGAAGAAAGGAGAAATAAGGAAGTGGTTTTTAGCCACTTCCTCGTTTCTCGATTTCTTTAAAATCGACCTAAATTACTCTACACACGGCTCAAAATCACCACACCGAGTAGTCCAGTGGGCACTCATTAATTGTAATATGAACATAATGCGCCTAAGGTCAATCAAGGGGAAGGTGACGGGGAATTAGTAAAATGAAATCGTTGTTGTGCATATTAAAAACAAACGATCACTGTAAATTCAAAATAACTACTGATAGGATCCTAAGTAATCGTAAATATTGAGCGAGTACCACGAACCGATAACATTTAACCAACCTAAGCTAAGAATTCAGACCCAAAGGAACCCTAATTTCAAGTCAGTATTACGCACGATTATGTGGCCACGTTAAACAAAAGACCTAAGATAACTAAATCGTAAATTTTGAGACGTAATCTCGCGCTAAAATTTCATAGTTAACCTGATATAAACCGATATAGTATGAAGGATTAGTTTCTCCAAATTAAACCACTGAAGCAGTGAACACCCAGACAGTCTATTTAAGGTCCAAAGTAAATGCAAAAATTGGGGCGGTTCCAAAGATAAAATTTTAGAAGGAAAAGTAAAGAAAATTTAAGCCATAAGGACCCTCAAGGACGATGTCACGAAAACCGTACTGAAATGATCTAGTTTGAATTAATGAAATTCATGTGGAGAATTCGCAGACCAAAATATGACTATTCCTCAAAGACTATCAATTCTGCAAAAATTTCAAAGTATAAATGAATAAGTTTGATGGCTAAATTAACTCCGAATTATCGTTTAATAGATGTTAAGATTTTTAAAATATACTTGAATAAGTTTGATAACTCAATTAACTTTAAAAAATCATTTAATTAGATGTTAAGATTTCAAAATATAGATGAATAAGTTTGATGATTTAATTATCTTTTAAATATTGTTAAATGTAAATAAATAAGTTTGATAACTAAATCATCCTTAAAATATCGCTTCAAGTAAATAACAAGATTAAAAATTCCTTACAATGAACGAAACTCAATTTACTGAAAAAACACATAAAGGTGTTCCAATAGGCATTTAACATTTTTTTTTCTCTCGCATAAATTTCCAACAAACAATCCCATTGAGAATGAGACGAGTTTCGAGTAAACCCAGATGACCGAGTTGGAAGGGACCAGAGTTGGATTCCGTTGCGTTCGCCATAAATTTTCTGATATTCTCTACTACCTACGAAAAATAAAGTCAAAGTCAACTAAAATAGTAACGTTATTAAACTCACGTTTTTAATCCGAAATATCCATCATTATAACACCGCATAAAAAGAGAGAAAAGGTGAGCTATGAAAAATTGAAGATTTTATCTGAATTGACTGTCGCTGGTCAATCGAGAAATCGATGTGCCGGAATGTCGTGGGTAGACATCGCGTTCTAAATTTTAAACCGTAACACGCTCAGGAGTGGACGACAGATTTTTTTCTCACCGTCTAGACACACTAGCGGGTGAGGACCGTGCACACAAGCACACCGCGACGGTGACATGCATTTTTTGACTAGATAATATAAAGGCCTGACACAAGCCAAATCGACAGACTTATAAACACCGTGAACGATGCAATGTCATGAGAATGAATCGGATACAAATGCCTCAGATCAATCCACTCGAGGAACTACGCCGTCGGACTCCCGTGTAGACGTCCTAGATAAATTAAAACTTATTATTAAATTCTTTTAAAGGTATAAGCCTTAGAAAATTAACCGGCCGAACAACGATTTCCGCGGAATCTGGTAGACACATTCAACTTGAACCTCTGTAATTTCCTGTATCACGATGAATTTCTTATTGTTCCATGACGGAAATTAGATCCCATCGATGTCGCACCCCACCAGGTTTCGTTCAACTACAAGTTTATTATACCAGAGTTACAACCATTAACGCCACCTTGTCCGCCGTTATTCTGGCCACCGGCAGTAAAAATTCTCAGATTCTTGAACAATTATGATAATAAGATTTTCATGAAATATTAATTTGAATAAACTCTTTGTTCATTAATAAAATCCAAGAAAGTTGGGTTAGGATTTTATTTCATTGCTTAATTTCTAACAAGGCGTGCAACCAGATAATTGGGAGTGTAGGAAGAATTTTGGAGTCAGAATCTCATCTTCAAGGCATTATTTTGTTTTAGTTAAACTTACGATTATCCGCTTATATACCGGAGCTCATTATGAACCAACAAAAGCTGCCGCTTGTGGGCACATAATCTGAAGGTATCGCGATATGAGACCAGCTGTTTAGAGTGGGTATACACCGGCAATCTTGTTTCTTTATATTTTATCCTAAGGCATTTGGAAAGTAGGTTTGACCATATTAGGCCGATTTCTACTCATCAGGATTTTTACATTGTGTTATCAAGTTTAATTTTTTACCGGTTGTAGGTTCCATGCGCCGAATATACAAACATTTTAGTGCCTTGAAACTAGTTTTTCATAAGGAAAAGGTGAAAGATTTTATTGCAAATGCCCAATCGATGACAGTTTTCACGACATCAGGCATAAGCTGATGAAATGTTCGATTTTTAAGGAATTTTGGGATATTTATTTTTTAATTTGTCTCTAAAAATAACTAGCTGTTTCATGGTAAATCTTAAATTTCGAGGGTAAATGATTTTTTTTAATTTATAATGATCTTCATTCATGATAAAGGTAGCTGAATATTTTAGGTTTTCTATCAACCTGGATTAATATTTTGTTACTCCAAACTAGAATTTTGTTGAAAACCTGTTTTTTCTTTACTAAATTTTTAACCGGATTCATATCCCTATGTGAAATGGTTAACGCATAAAATAATAATAACTTCAGTTTTAGATTTAGCTCTTATCGAATGTCGAGAATTTTTATTATGTCGATTTTCTCAATGTCATACATCCCTTTTGTTATCGGCTAAATTTATTCCGACTTTTGATTGTTGTCGTGCAGGCTCTTATCGATGGCGCATCGGTTTTCGGAAATTATAATGAGTATCGAAGCGTTACCCGACAATCTTTAAGCTGTATTAGAAACCCCATTCGTTCATGTTGTTATTTCAGACCGATCAGGACCTTTTATTCGGATCTCCGTATCAGAAGCCGACCAATGGCGTCAGGCCTGGAGGCGTGCCAATAAGGAGAGGTACCCCGACGTGCCCCAACCAGGAGAAAATAGAGGGGAGGATATGCTCCTAATAGAGAGCACAATGCAACAATTCCGGAAGAACAAACAACCAAGTGACCCCAGCCCGGCCCAAGACATCATTGTGAGGGCCCAAGCACTCTTGACCCATCTCAAGGAGCACCAGCGCAGAGTCAACTCCTTAGTTGACCGAGCCAGCAGTTACCTGGCAAACGTGGAAGACGATCTCGCCTGCGGACGACTCGCGGACTTCTATCCACCCAATCCGAGACCGACCCGCAACACGAAACGACCCGTGTTTATCGTTCCGGGCTATTCTCCCGAAGAAGGAATAGAAAAGTTTTTTCGGGACTCCAAATCCCAGTGACTCCTGAAATTCAGCTATGTAATTTTAAATAAAATATGTAACCTCTGAAAATATGTGTTTACTATTATTATTTTGTAACCTACTTTTACACCATGTGTTTTAGGGTGGAGCTTAAAAATAAAAAATAATAAAAAAAGGTATTTTTGAAAGTCTTACCCTCCTAATCTGTTCCTTATAATATAGAAACACTATATAAAAAGTTTGAATAATAAATTCTTGTGTTTAGGGGTAGCTCAAGTGCTTCAAATTTACAAAAATTATGAAAATTACATAAATTCTCAATTTATTTATAACAAACCAGTATTAATTTTTCAACACAATTAGACTGCAATCTCAGTTCAGTTTTGGGCAGAGTTCAGGGAGACAGTTCAACAATTTCCAAATTTATTGTTTATGTGGTACTCCAGACATAGTTTGTTTCCTGCTGTCAGGGTACATTCGACGATGATCCTCGACAACTTGCAGGAGGAATTGTAACTGCGATTCATCGTGAGTTAACAAGCCGCTGTATTCCTGAATTAAAGCAACTCCACGTTCAGCATGATCATTTACTACTTTCAGTGACTTGACTGTTTCCTTAGCTTGCCTGAAGTCATCTCTGTCCTCCACAAATCAGGATCAACCGCGAGGAATCCATGTGGAAGTTCTAGCATTCGGAGCAGGGTCATTGACTTAGCTGTGACAAAATCTTCCAAGTTCCTGGTCTTAAAGGAATCGAGAGCAACTGTAATTCTCTTTGAATGGTCCTTATCTTGGTCTTCTTCATTCTGCATTGCACTCACCATCAGTCTCTTGGTTGACGAATTAACGTGATCGTCGAAGAAAGCCAAGCTAACAAGTTCCTGTGACAGGTACCACAAATGGTTGGAAAACTTTTGTGATGTTTGCTTTGAGATTGCATAATGGATAGACGAGTATTCAAGCAGAGACTTGAGCAGCAAAAAGTCATTGTAAGGAGCACCGGATGCTTGAGGTGCAGAGATCCAGGCTTTCAGGTAGATGCGTACAGCAAACACACACATCGCGTAATCCTCTCTCTTCTGCAGAAGTAAGTTTGAATTGAGCCTTGAACATCCAGATCTTTAAACTGTATATGACTTTGCTCATCCACCGACATTAGTGGAAGACATTAGGCAAAGCACCGTCGATTTTGCCATCAAGCATCTTGAACAGAGCTAGCCGAGAGACGATTATAAAGACTTCTTGGAACTCGTGATTGTCTTTCTCGGTGCTGCTCCTGCCAGAGGAGTCCGATTCATGTTGCCCGGAGCAATGCATCATGCTCGGTGGATGAGCAAAGTCATATACAGTTTAAAGATCTGGATGTTCAAGGCTCAATTCAAAACACATAGCTCGGATACTGTTGGCTATGCCCCAGTCTTCAATGGCTCCAAAAACAGCAGCAGCCTCAGCCTCGCCTGTTCCGGATGAAAGCTTGGCAACTGTGAGTAGCTGAGAAACTTCTCTTTTCGACCTTCTCTTTTCCAATTAGGTCAGGGATAAGTTTCCCGTCCCAGTGAACAACAAGGGGAACGTTGCCCTGAAACTCAGCCTTTATGTTTGCTGATCTCTGGACTCTGTGTTCAACTCTGTGTCGTCGAATTGAATCTCTGTTTAGAGCAAGTTCATCAATGTTATGTCCCAAGCTTTTGGCGGTCTCTGCTATAACGAAAATGGCCTTGCGGTCTGAAACTTTTGTTCGATCCAGTGCTGCCGCGAGTTCAGGAGTGACAACAGTTTTTCGTCCCCTTTTTCTCTTTGGTGTCCTAAATGCTATGCTTCCAACAGCCTCCTCACATGCATCATTCTCAGTTTTCATCTTCTCTGTGTCTTCTGTTGAAATGTTTTCTGAACCAAATGAAACCAATTCCACTGTAGATTCTGCAAACTGTTTCATTTCAATCATTTGCTGTCGCTTGGCAAGCATTTTCTTATCTCTTTCAGACGCCCTTTTCTCCTTGCCAGCAACCTTTTCATCTACCCCAGCCATAGACCCTCTTCTTCCTTTCTCCCGCTGTGCTAATAAGAAATCTTTATCTTCTTGCAAAACTGATTTCATGTTCAGAGTATCGGCGTGAGCGACATCAAAAAGATCATCGAGTCTGGAAACAAAAGCCGACTCTCTTGAGAGTTGAGTTGGTGAAGCTCGTGTTTTGTTCTTCTTGAGAAGACGCCATTCCTCAAACGTCTTCTCTAACTTGGTTTGACAGTTTTGATGTTCTCTCATTGGGATTCTAGCTTTCACTCAAAACTTTGATATTTCAGTGATGGTAACAGCCGACGATTGTCTTATGGTTTCCTTCAGTTCGAGATGGTGATGTAGGAAGAACCCAAGAATCATACGCAATGACGGCAACTTGCTGCCTGTTAATACAGTCACAGAGTCCCCAAGAAGATACAACTGGTTCTGAGATCTTGTTGCTTGTGCCATAGCTGATATTTTTTATCAGCAATTAGTCTAAAAAAAATTAGAAAAGGCATTTTTATCAATCATTTGGCATTTGGAATCACGAATTTTACCATTTTAAACATGAAACATTAATGCCGCCCTCAATCAAGCAAACATTCTGAATTGCCATACTGCAGACTACATTGTATAAATTTAAAAATAATTTCAAATACCTGTTTTGTTGTAGTGTAGTGTTGATGATAAAGTAATCAAATTTACGAATTTCTCACTATTTCAATCATTAATAAATAATAATCAATAAAAACAAAAATTGTATTTCTTCTGCTTAAAAGCAAACTTCTGCAAAATGGCTAATTGGCTGTCAGCTTTGGTAGTCTATTGCACTGCCTCTAACCTGTGAATAAGTAAGCAAACCTACATGCATCATGGGCAAAAGTTATAGAAAATAAAAACACTAAGCTGATGCAAAAATTGTGTGATAATAATGATAATTATGTAATATCATAAGTTTAGTTTTATTTTGTTTAAATGAACAATTCCAGCTATTATTGATTGTTATGATGTACGGATTAAAAATGATTAAAGCCCCATAACCAGTTAACCACACTGGAAGAATACAATTATAGACCCGTCCGAGTCTGACGACCAGAGTGCTGGAAACTTCACCATCATTGAGCTACCTCTAAATATTGTTCAATTGTTCTCATATGTTGTCTGAATTATTATTTTATAAATAGGAACAAAATTGGAGGGTAAGAAGATCATATTTCAAAAGTTAAAAAATAAGCTCCACCTTAATGTGTTTGAATTAATCATATGTCTGAGAATTTCTAATAAATAAATGAGAATTTTAATATTTCCTTTAATAGTAATGGAGCCTTCACAAATATGGAAGATAGAACTAAATCATGTGAAACAAGCCGACAAGAACCTTCTCGAACAGATCCTATAGCTAACTCGAGAAGTCCAGCAAGTTAAAACCACCTGGATAGACCACAGGAAGGTCAAATCCCTGTACCAACGGCTCACGACAGCCCAAAAAGGGTGGGCCGAAGAGAAACAATTGGCTCAGAGTCTAAAGATCCAGATAAAAGGGTTGGAGGTTGCCCTGTCCGCCTGTCAAGAAGGGGCAGCGGTAACCTATCCTCTCGTGTTTGCCCCGGCTCAATTGGCATATCATGAACCGGCGGCGACTCCAACAACAATTGCAACTCCCACCACAACAACAACTAACAGTTACAGACCCGGACGAAAGGAGCGAGCGAAGCGCCGAGCTGCTCGACTGTTGAGTAAAGATCTAACTGATACATGAATTGAGTTTACGATGTGATTTAAATATACATATTCATATTTTTTACTTCCAATTAAAATTTTCTTGATGAGCAAAACAAGGTTGCACCTATAAAAAGTTCAGAGACCTACACAGAAACCCAACAGATTAAAGCGAGCACGACGGCTCGTTGGACCCAGGGATTTTCCGAGCAATTACAGCATTAGTAATAAGGCTCACTTTTTGCGGACAATCCACCCACTCGAACACATTTCCAACGTTGCCTAGCAACGGGTGCCGAGTGGTAGCTGCAAAATAGTTATATGGCGTTACCAGGGTAAACATAAGGATGTTTGAAACAAACACCAAAACCCAGTAACCCACCAATATTTTGAACTATATGTTTGTTACCCAGACAACCCCATACAAATATCTTTCGCTTACCACTCGGCACCCGTTTCTAAGCAACGTTGGAACTGTGTTCGAGTGGGTAGATCGTGAGAAAAAAGTGAGCGCTATTACTAATGCTATAATTGACCGAACGATCCATGGGTCCAGCTAGCTGCCGATAGAAGGCCTGTGCTCGATTTCGATTTTTAGGTCCCATTAGTCTCCTATCTCTTTCAAAGTTAACCTATACTCTCATATCATTCATTGTTATGTCCATTCCCATAGTCCTTCTTATCGTCGTCCGTGTTGATGATTATCCTATGGCATGTACACCCTTAGTTATGTTAAATATTCACACAGTATCTCTCTTACCCTTATCCCTATTACAACCACAATGTTCTCTATTATTGATACTAGCATTATTATTGTTACTATTATATGTATTACCTTTATTAATTGTTACTACTATTACATTTATTGTTATTCTTATTACTATAATTACCGTTACATTTATTATTATCACTATTATTATTATTATTATTATTATTATTATTATTATTATTATTATTATTATTATTATTATTATTATTATTATTATTATTATTATTATTATTATTATTATTATTATTATTATTATTATCATTATTATCAAGTTTTTGTAGGGATTCGTCCTTATTCCTCAGCTTTATAAAAATATTGTGCTTATATAACAATTTAGCCTTACTCCATCCTTATTCTACAGTTTCCGACAAAGTATTTTTATTGATTCGGAAAATTTGAGCAGCGTCCCGCCCTTATTTTGCAGTTTTATAAGAATATTATACAAACGACTGAACAACATTCCATTTTTCCTGTAATTAGAAAAATTTGAGCAGCGATCCGCTCTTATTTTATGGTTTATAAGAATATTATACTAATAATCGAACAACATTCCACCTTTCCTTTACTATTTTCGATAAGTATTTTAATTAATTTGGAAAGTTTGAGCAGCATTCGCCCTTATTTTATGGTTTTATCCGGATATTCTATCAATTATTGAGCCGAATTCGACTTTTACTTTGCTAACTTTGATAAGTATTTTAGTTGATTCGGAAAATTTGGGCAGCGTTCCGCCCATATTTTATGGTCTCAATTCAATATAATTTATTTAATCCTTACATACCATTTAAAACATTATTTTCCATGATTTTAGTCGTTCGGATTAATCTTTTTCCGATGGCTATTCATTTTAACTGTTGCAACGATTTCGCAATTTTTCCCCGCTACCCATTCCCTCTCTTTGTCCTTATGATCTATTTATGTTCATATTATATTTAATGAGTGCCCACTGGACTACTCGGTGTTAGTGATTTTGAGCCGATTACTGTTAAAGATTTCCCCACCTCCCTATTTCCCCTATAAATGTACAATATTGACGTTCCGGATACTGCGTTCTCACGCCGTAGCCTTCACGGGCACGAACTATTGGCGATTATACACGCACTTACACAGTTCGATAGATAATGTGTAATTTTAATTACTTGCAGTTTGATTTTGGCTGTAGGCCGAAAAATAAAAAAAAATTAAATGTTACCATCTAAATTCGATAAAAGTTTTGAGGCATAAACGTATATTTTCATATAAATTCTTCATTCATATCATAAAATTCCATAACTGCAGGTAATTGAAAAATTACTACAGATTCTCCATATAAACTCTTCATTTCATATCATAAAATTCCATAACTGTAGGCAATTGAAAAATACTACAGGAAAGTAATACCACAAATCGACAACGGTAATTTAAAATCAATCTGACCAGCTACAGCTAACAGTAGAATTAAATTTGTCTCTCTGCACACAGCCTGTTAAATTTGGTCTGATCTTGTCTGGTCAATTTTGGCTGTACACAGTCTGTCAATTTGGTTGTCAATTTTGTGCTGAAAATTTGTGAAAACACATCAGTATATATACCTAAAATTCGACCTCAACCTTGCGTGTTATTTTTATTGCGATTAAACAAATTTGACCTTGAAATTATTTGTGTTATCTAAATTAAATTTTATTAATTTCTTAATTTAAATTGGTAATTTATTATTAACATTTTTAAATAAATTTATTCAACCAAAAAATATTTTATTTTTATTCATTTAATTCATTAATTTTTACTTTTATATAAATGGTCATTTTACGGTCAAATTTTTCTTGTTATTATGTTATGTTTTATATAGATTTCGTGCAGTTCTTGATGCATTTTGTATTTATTTTATTTTACTTCTATGTTTTTAATTTTATATTTATTTATATTCTCTCAGATTTTAAAATGTTTAGTTGGTGTTGTATATTGTATTTTAAGTTATCTTGGTGCTGGGTTTTCGTGCTGTATTACTGATGCATTTAAACAATTCTCGAGGCCATTTGTGTGCTGGCCCAACATAGGGGATCCGTTTAAATTTTATGGAACATGGGTGACCTTGATATGATATTAACCCATTAACCAAGACAAAAAATGTCTACTATCTCCATCTGCAACCCGTGGTTGGACGTCCGGCCTATTATTTTGATATGGACGTAACCTGGGTCCAACGACCTGCCGTTATAAGGCATCTTTCTTTTTACCGATCCCTATTTCTTTGATTTTTATTCTTAATTGCAACAGATCTTTATGGTATCAATTATTTTGATTTTTTAGTACACATTTACATACTTTATCTTTCCATCGACTTCAAGGCACCACGAGATTTACACACCTCATCACACTTATATGCGCTTCAGGTTCGGCCTAACATGAATTTGGCCGCTTCCGCTAGAGTACTGTATGATATTCGTTTACTACTGGCTTGCGGTAGGCAAGTTAAGCAGGAATGAACACTAAAGAGTAAGTCACCACATTATTTTCCTGATTCGTGGATTGGGTAGTCTCTAGAGCCCGAATTTTCATTTTTAATTCTTGTTCGGATCAGTGAGCTTCTCAAGAATAATACAACTTCAATAATATCTTCTTTACTTGTTCTCGCTGGAATCAAGTGGCCTTTATATTTTCCTGCTTTTGTTTGACTTGATTGAGTTCCAATTGTACTTGTCTCACTTTGTTCTTTGATTGTTTTCACTCCTCTTCTTGATGGGAGATCATGTTGGATGTTAAATGGACTTACATAATCCATATATATATATATATATATATATATATATATATATATATATATATATATATATATATATATATCAAAATAAGATGTTCACATATTCAAAAATGTTTATCACGCAAATCATATACATGGCTTTTCAAATATTGTTTCACTGTTTTGCTTTTGCCACACAAAAAGAACAATACGCTCAATAACATTTATTTTTTAATAAAAACTCAGTAACACCAGGAGTCAAATGGCAGTCAACTCGTGAATTTTGGTGATAATTTTATGTTGTTCCAGTGAATTGCAAGCATCGACGGGACGTCAGAAGGAACTTTATCGGTACTGCAATGGAGGTAGAGACCGGAATAGATTTAAATATTCGATCGTTCAACTCAAACGCCACTGGATAAACCAACTGTTCGACGTCGGAACTGGGCAAACATTTTTTATCTGGGTTAGATATTGGTATGTATTCCCTAACTTGCTTCGATTTCTAGCCAGTCCTGCCTGAGCTTTCCGCTCTGCCTTCTGCTAAGGTTAAAGCAGCGCTCCACTTTAATTCTACGCTGAAATGTTTTACTTCTTCTACTAGAGATGTATTCCGGTTCGATCCTTCCTGCTGCCCATGTGATACGATGCGGTTATATTTGAATGTAGGTGTTTGTCATCACATTGGTACTCTCACATGTCACAAGTGCGTTTACAACGCTTATACGGCCTTTTTGCGTTCCTTATATATTACTTTATTTTAATGTTGTAAGTGGATATGAGCTGGAAAAGCTTCAATGCATTTAGGCGAATGAAAGCATCTACGTTAATAAATATTAATCTATCGACATCATCCATGGATAATACAAAATACAATAAAAGGCCAAGCTCAAAATAAAATTTAGTGCTTATTTGATCGAAGCTCGAGTCTGTTAAGTATTCAAAACTTTTAAATCTTTGCAAAGTTTAAAAATCCTTAATAAATTTTGTCAAAAAATTTTGAAAATTTAGCTTACATGTGTTTCATTAATACGATAAAACAAATTTTGAGCTTAAATTAATTTTATTTTCATTAACATTATATTTATCTCGGTAAATTTAAATATTATTTTGCAATTAGAATTTTTTAATTGAATTTATTTTATTTTTTATTTAAATTTTTATTTTGATTTGGAAAATATAAAATTTTACCAAAAATTGGCAAATTTATCGTGTTATATTTATTGCTATATTTTTTACATTTTGTGAATAATTTAATTTTATTTCAAGTCAAATTATATATTTTTTCTTGTTTTTTCTTGATATTTCCGTATCGAATTGGTGTAATATGTAAGAATTAAGTTGACTTTGCTTGGTCATAGCGCGATAAACCGACTCATTTAAACAAATTTTCAAGGCCTTTTTTTAAAAACAGAAAAAAAACTAATTTAACTGAAGTAAATTAAAATTAATGAATGCAATATAATCACCAAATGTTATGAAATATATTCATTCTACTTTTTAATAATTATTTAATTTTATTATTTAGGTATCGTCAAAAATTCAGTAAACAAAATTCAAATTTCTTGGTAGAAAATATTTAAAATTTTTTGATCGTGATTACACTTTCTTATCTAGTTTGTAATCAATCCTTTCTTTCTGTATTTGTTTCTTCTAAGCAAGTAAGATCTTTTATTTCTTTGTTGATTTTTCATGGAAACAAATTCAATTTATTCCTCTCATATGCTTGGTGTAATACATTTATCGAGAATACACCAAACCGCTAAAGATAAATATTGTTAAAATACAAATAAACTTATTGGATTTTATTTTTTGTAAAACATCAATGGATTTCAGCCATTTTTGAAATAGTTACAAAGTAAGTGATTTTTTAAAGTTAAAAGCTTAAAGTTAAAAAGTTTTAAGAGTTGAATTGTGCTTTCGTAAGGAAATGAGATAATTATTTAATATAAATTTTGATATACAATTTCATATACATATTATTAATAATGTTTATGAATATTCATGAAGTTATTTATTTTATTATGATTTATTTTTCGTAATTAATTTAAAATACCGTGCGTATTTCTTTCTGTGGGATTTAGTAATTTTTGATATTTTTTCACGCTTTCTTTTGTTTATAGCTAATTTGAATTTAAAAAGTTATTTATTTAAATTTTAAAATTATTGTTTTTACTTAAATTTTGAAATTGTTTTATTATTTCTAATTTATTTTCTAATTATCGCCTGGGAGGATTTGTTTTGCGTTTTTGATAATTTAGTCTCCTTTTATTTTATTTGTATTATTGTAAATTATTCTGTTTTACGATGTGTAATTTTATTCCTTGTTTATTTTTTGCTCTTTCGCTTTTTCTTAATATGATGTTATCGAGTCAAATAAACAAAATTATTTATTTATAAAAAATGTAATAAATTCATAGATAATTGATTAAAAATTAAAAACTTTTGAATTTCAGGCTGAAATACCGTGAAACGAATCAGCTACACAATTTCTTGATTCTCAATAAATTGAAAATAAACTGTATAGTTTTCCTGCAAATATTGAGTGTTACATACAACTCCAGGTATGTGATTTTCATAACCTTTTTTCGTACACGCTTTCCTTAAAATTTCCAATATTTTTCCAGTCACTAGTTACATTTCTTCCATTTCTTTGACTGTCAAAAATACTTGTTCCGCTGAACAAAAACTCCCATATCTAGTTATAAATTGTTTCTTTTTAAGGTGACTTTCTTCTATGTGCTCTTTAATCTTCTTCTTTCAAAAAAAACACCGAATTCCTCTTTTTAAATTTCACTCTATCAAATATTTTTTTAAAAATTCTTGAATGACTGAAATGAAATATAAATACATTAAAACACATAGTAGGTTTATAACCTTTATGTGAGTCTTATATACCAAATTCAGCGATTTAATTTCTCAAAAGAAATCAATAATGTCGTCAACAAGATTTTAACTAATTAATTATTTAGTTTGCATTTTTGCAATTAGGTCTTCTGCGACCACCACAGGAATATATAAATATCGGATTTGTCATTAACCTTTTCAAGCCTGGTGGTATATAGGATATACCACAAATTGTATATTTTGTTTTCTATGACAACGGCCAGTATAGTATTTGCGTTAGGTTGCAATATCAAAAAAATATTTGAAAAATTCAAATATTTTTTAATGCACCCCGCAAAAGTGTTAAACTTATGATTGACGACCTACAATAATCCATCCCTCTTAAAAATAATACTTTATACTTGTTTTTGATTTATTTTACATTCAAAATTCTAATTTTGAAAATTTATATTTATTTTTGCATTGTAATTTTAATTAATTCAATTACTTCTATATTTAAAATCTGGTTTAGTGATAAAAATATATTTAAAACATTAAAATAAACAATTTGCGCAAAATTCAGTGCTCATTCCCTTAAATAAAATTATTATAAAGATCTAGTGTCATTAAAAATAGAATAATTTAGTTTCATCAACTACTTCTGTTCACTCTCGTAAGCTTCATTTGTATGTCCACTTGTGGTTTGATTCTTGGTGGTTTCTACGACTTGTTTATCGTCTTCAGGATCCAGTTGAGACATTGAACTTTCTCTTTCACTCTGATATTTACTCGGTTTCGTTGCTGATGCTGCACTTGTAGTGTCCCTTTCCTAAATAATAATAATAATAATAATAATAATAATAATAATAATAATAATAATAATAATAATAATAATAATAATAATAATAATAATAATAATAATAATAATAATAATAATAATAATAATAATAATAATAATAATAATAATAATAATAAATAATAATAATAATAATAATAATAATAATAATAATAATAATAATAATAATAATAATAATAATAATAATAATAATAATAATAATAATAATAATAATAATAATAATAATAATAATAATAATAATAATAATAATAATAATAATAATAATAATAATAATAATAATAATAATAATAATAATAATAATAATAATAATAATAATAATAATAATAATAATAATAATAATAATAATAATAATAATAATAATAATAATAATAATAATAATAATAATAATAATAATAATAATAAAATTAATTATTTGGTTACTTTTGGTTTTGGTGGACAGCAACAAATCAAACATGGAAATTTCTTTTCCAGCTGAATTCGAAATTTTGGATGATTTATTGCGTATATAAATGGGTTGTACATAGCTGAGGTCTTAGCAAAGAGTACCGGCAATTCTGCAGTGTATGGATTCAGATGATCTCTACGCCCTGTGAGAGCCATAAGGGCAATTATTGCATATGGTGTCCATGATAACATATATAAAAAGACAATTATGACAGAAATCTTTGCAGCTTGAACATCAGCCTTTTTTGCACCTGAAAGTATTATTAATAGTTAACGACATTATAATATTAAATACCCGTTTTCATGGAAGTTGGATGAGATGCATTCATCTTTTGAGCCATTTTTAACATTTCTAATTCATGTACTCGCACTGCTTTGACAATTTGATAATAGCAAAATATAATTATTCCAACGGGAATTATGAAATTTCCTATGTACATCCCAATATTGAATATTATGTTACCTTTTGATTGGGTCAAATAGTCGAATGTACAAGACGTTTGAAATCCTTCCGGCACATAATTTCCTTAACAATAAATACAAAAATTTTGGATATTTATCCATTAAATTCCATATTTTTAGATTACTGAATGTTTCACATTAAAATATCCCCGGCCGATGGGAACTACTCTACCTATAAACCGCAATGTAATCTTTTATACTATTTTGGAACGAAACACGCGTTTTAAACTCATACTATAATTAGAAAGGATCCTGGAATTCGACTTAGTAATGTATGAAATTCTTTATGGAAATTATTGCAAGAGATGTAATACAATCCGAGGTTACAGAACAAATTACAATTACAAAATGGAAATTATCAGTAGATTAGGTAAGTTTTAAAGAGTCTTCTTAGTCAAGGAGTATTTTTATTACAAAATTAATTAATTAGTTGAGTTATCATAACGGTTAATTGTGTAACATTGTTTATTATTTTTTTTCTAATAAAACTGCCAGATATGATATTTGATTTCCTTGACTCATGATATATTACAGGGGTCGGCAACCTTTTAGTTTTGGTGCGCCAAGCCACACTGTTAATTAATTCGGGGTGCCACTTTATTTATTTTTACAAATAATTAATGGTATATGTCTGTCACATTAAACAATACCGTTCTTTATGAAAATAATTTGATCGCAAAATTATCTTTTAATATATTTAATTGAAAAACAAACAATATAAAATCTACCCTCTCGTTGAAAGTCCCACAGTAACACATGCTTGTGCTATTATTTGACGTTGTGTGGGAAATTGGTGTTTAATAAAGCAAAAAATACCATTTCAATACCAATTCAAACATATATTTTTATCTAATAATATTAGAGAATATATGTGAAACCACCTTTAGCAGTATAAGAGTCACAATTACCTAGACCACTTTATAGTGGTGTATAGGGTGCCATTGACAACTCCATCGCGTGCCATGGGTTGCGAGCCCTGATATAAACCATTTAAAATTATTGTGTATGAACGCCGGTATGCTTAATGGGTGATTAATGGTGAAAATGTAGCAAATATCTATTATCTACTTTCATTGAACATTTCTTTTTCATGTAATTTTATATTTATCTTTATATATTGATATACCTCAGTATAGATATCACCAGGGATCAAGAACTCTACTGGCTTATATTTACATTAAACTCAACTTCTGCTATTTACAAAAAAAATAAATATGGCATTTGCTGAGATTGGTTTGAATATTTTTGATGAAAATAAAAAAAAATGTTGCATGTAGTTTAAAAAATTGAATAAATAATAATAATGCGCAGTGATGCGCGCACGATTAACCAATTAGAAATTAGATAAATTTTTTTTCAAAATTTACTGAATTCGATCATTCTTTTGTAACATCTTTTTAACTGTTCTTTTAGAATCTGAATTTGGAATTTACCATTTTTTTTCATTAATATTTGGTTCAAAAGCATTTTACGAAGAATCTATAAATAATGTTTACCATATCCAAAAAATGGCGGTGTTGACCAAATTAATGAATAAAGCCATACGAAAACCAACATGATTATTGCTCTTTTGATTGTCAGGGATTTCATTGTTTGAAATGGTTGGGCAATAACAAAATACCTATCCAGAGAAATTAGTGCCATTGTGTTGATGGATATAAACCCAAAAAGACCACCGATGAAACCATAAATCTCACACGCTAAAAAATTAGGTTTCAATTGTGATCAATTGTAATAAAATCTTTTTCATGTACTTAATTTTCCCCAAGCCCATCGAGTGTTAAAACTTGAAATAGTAAGTAAGGGGAAGCCATTCACAGCAGAAAATGTCAAATCTCCAATTGCTAAACTCATTATAAACATATTTGGAGGAGTTCTTAAACTTTTGGCGCTAGAATTAAAATCTTAAACATTTAACCAATGTTAGCAGTTTACCTTGCAAATATGTAAAGAACAAGAAGATTTCCCAGAACTCCCGATATTCCAACAATAGAAATATACACTCCAACTAAATAATGATAAACTTCTGGCACCATATCAAAAGTCCGCCAGTACGGATGGACAATTGATTCAAATTCAGGATCCCAATGCCATACTGACTTTGTAAGGGATTCATTATTGAAGGTAGCATTTTCTAGGAGCTTATTTCCCAAATTGGCAAAAGATTGGACACTCATGAATATGAAAATTTTTAAGGTCTAAATGATATTCTATCTTGAATTTCCAATATAAATACTTGAATTCGTGTAATAAGCCATGAAATCAGATATTCATAATCCAAATATTTAGGCTAATCTGATCGAAAAAGAAAAATTTTCATAATAATTAAATCTTTATTCTTTTTAGGTATTTTTTAGTATCTTGTTACTAATAAAAAATAATGACATTATGTTAAACGATTTGGAAATAATATACCTTATTATTTGTGATCATTTATAATTATTATCTTTAATAATAATAATAATAATAATAATTATAATAATTATAATAATAATAATAATAATAATAATAATAATAATAATAATAATAATAATAATAATAATAATAATAATAATAAAAAAAAAAATAATAATAATAATAATAATAATAATAATAATAATAATAATAATAATAATAATAATAATAATAATAATAATAATAATAATAATAATAATAATAATAACGCTTTACATCTAATTTACACTTGAATTATACCTCTTTACTAATATACATGCTTTATAATAATTTATAAAAGTTCCAATGATGAGGTTATGATTATAATAGGAGTTCCATTTTGATTTAAAAAAAAGCTGTGGTTCGCAGAATTTAATATTAATTAAATAAAAAAGATAGCACTGGCTAACAAATTTTAATGTATATAAGAATGTTGGGCAAAAACTGACTTGAGCCCTTAATTTGTTTGGCCAGCACGGTAATGTCTATATACGCTTGAGCGGTAAATCTAAATATTAAATTTAGAAAGTAAAATATAAAAAATTAAAAGAAAAATAAAAATAAAAATAATTAAAAAATAAATCGAGTTCTAACATCCAAAACTCGAAGAAATAATAATAAAATCAAAAAATTAGAAAAAATATTTTAAAAAATAAAAAATTAAAATTCCTTGTTTTACCGCATCAAAATACACACATGGAAAATCGTGGTATATAAGGCAGTGCTGAGCAAACAAAATTCAGTACATTTTTAAAAATTTCCTAACGTACTCGAGATTTTCTCAATTTTAAACTTAAAATTTTAGAAAAGAATTTTTTTTGAAATTTTGTAGACGAAATTTATCTAAATCAACCTTAACGAATATATTTTAATCACTCTCAGACAATTTGTTTTCTAAGTTTTAATTGTATTCCAGACATTTGTTATTATCTAAATTTGGAAAAGTAAAAATTTTATTTTTTATCTATCGCATTATTTGTTTTGCTTATTTAAAAAAAATTAGTATAATAATTTTGTAATGTTGAATCACATTAAAAGTTTATAGGACTATAAAAGATTTTGTTTTCTTTATATTTTTGTTTAAAATAATAGTATACTTCATCATTTTAATAACTATTAAAACCATTATTGAGTTTCGTTGTATTCGAACTCCATTGCGAGGAACATAATTGTATCTCCATTAATTTTATATAGTCTATAAAACACAAGCACACAAGTTATTAAAATGATTTATATTACCCCGGATAAAACCGGTGGTTTGCGGGAAACTCGCAGTGAAGGCGTTTGCTGGAACTGCCCTTCTCCATTCATAAATTCTATCGCCCAACCCTCGAAAGAGTGCGTGGTGGTCCTGGAAAAGGTCTAAATATAACTGACTATACACATAAATCGAAGAATATGTAAAGTGACTAATTTATCAAGAGTGAATTGAGAGAAAAGAAAAAATTACAAGTTAGAATAAACAGTGATATCCACAGAACGGCATCAAATTATTAGATGGGAATATTACATAAATCGATGATACTCACGAAGTTATGAGACAAAGCTATAATTGGTAACCTGTACAATGAAGGTGAAAAAAGGTAAAAACTTTTTCAAGTCAAACTAACTTATTGTGGAATTATATTCTACTATTTCTAAAAACTCAAAAATTTTTAATTTTCGTAATCATCGAACTACCTATGATGAATATGAACATTGTTCTCCTTATCATTCAATCTACGGTTAAAATAAAAAGACTAAAAATGGAATAATTTAAAAATAATGAGAACACTAACAACTTATATTAAAGTTTATTAAAAAACAAATTAAAAATTACCAGATAAAGGATCATAAATAATAAATTCCAGAACGATTAGGGGCGAAAATATGAGTTCCAAATGAAACGATCGCGGCAGTAAATGCAATAGTGAAAGTCCTTGAATGTAAATCAATAAATTCACTCCGAAAATATCATAGTGAAGTAGAAAATTTTCCTTACGATAATAAGTTGCCATAGAGACGAGCAACTTTCAAAAAACATTGAAAATTAGGTTACTAAACTCTTTTTATTACGTCTACGATAGTAGAGTAATCGCAACTATTACCGATTATATAGTAGCGTTATCATTTTATTTTTGTGTTTTTTATCAGGGTCACTCAAAATGAACCTATTATTTTGAATACAAAAAGTTTGGTAACGCTACTATATATAGTAAAGCAAGGTTACTGTTATTAATTATCGTTTGCTATTTTATCATTCAAAATTATGATTATTATCGTTTTAAATGCGGTGTAAACACCAATGCCATTATAAATTTCATTTTTATCATTATCACTTTCACAATTAATATTATTATAGTCGTAATTATTATTAGTATTATTATAATAATAATAATAATTATTATTATTATTATTATTATTATTATTATTATTATTATTATTATTACAGTTGATATTATTGTTATCACACTTGTTGTTATTGTCTTTATTATTATTAATAGTTATTATTATTATTATACATTTTAACCTGTTTAACAAGGTCCTTAGTAATATTATTGTCATTAATTTTACTGTTATTTTATCAGTATTGTGAGGTTAGTGGTGTTTTAACCCTGACCTCTTACATACAATTCTTTCCTGACTGCCACTGGTTCCCAGTTGCCAGGCAACTTTGGTAATGTAACCAATGGTTCTGTGACCGTCAAAGGTGAGCTTTATTACTAAAACTGCTAAGACCCGGTCTACAGCTGGTTCAGCGAGCTACCGACAGAAGGTGTGTGCTCGTCTTGGTCTTTTAGGTCCCTTACTTTCTTTATATCTTTCATCTTTCAACTTGTAGTTTATTTCTCAAACGAAACTTATTGTCGATAACACGATAACAGAATCAAAAACAATAACTAAATTAAACATAAACTTTTATTATGATATCAAAGAACAATTTTTTATTCATATACAAAAATAATAATCAAATGTAATCCACATTACATTCAACACAAAGTTATTCACAGTTACAATTAATCAGTTCTTTGTTGGAGCTTTCTACGCTCTCTCTCGGCTCTTCCAGACCTTGTGTGGGTTTTCGGCTTTCCGGTCGGTCTCCTAGGACAGTTTTGCTCCTGGTAAGCAACTTGCGCTTGTGCGAATACCAAGGGTAAGGGACAGCACTCCCTCTTGGCTCGCCGCCACGGCCACTTCTAGTACTCGGATTTGCACCCTTTTGGCCTGATTCAAGACTTTTTCTTCTTGCCATCCCCTTTGAGCTTCCGTGAGCCGTTGATAGATGCGTTTCACCCGAGAAGACTCAATCCATGTAGCTTTGGTTCGTTGCAGTTCCCGACCGAGCTGCACGCATTGCTGGTGGAGATCGATGTTTTCTTTTCTCAATTGCTTTAACTCCTGACCGATTTCTTTGATTGCGTCCATGACTTAATTATAGTCAACATTACTAATTTGAATTTTATCCAAAGTTCATAATACAACAGTCAACAAAAAATATATACCTAGTAAACTCTAGTAAACTTTACTTCCAGCCCGCGTATCTGAACCTTCTGGGCTTGGTTCAGGGCTCTCTCTTCCTGCCAGCCCTTCTATGCCGGCTTGGACCCTTGTAGCTCTAACCCGCTGCAGCTCGCGGCTTAGTTGGAGACACTGTTGATGTAAGTCACCGTTTTCTTTACGGAGGCTTTTTAACTCTTTGCCGATTTTTTTCATAGCATCATTCATTGTTTTACCTTAATAACAAATCATATATAGGATACATTGCAGAGATTAATTCGGAAAGACAAACGAAAGTTTCGGTCCCCCCCGTTGTCGTCATTATTTCCAGAAGCATGTTTATTATTCGTCTTAATTTTATAGTTTACATTTATAAAAGAGAAAAAATTTCTACTACAACTAATTTATTAGAAGAATACAAGACATAATTCAAAGTTTTTGTTAATTTTTACGCGGTCGATTGTCAGATAGGCGCCTCCTCAAATAGGCGTGATTTTCGATGCCCCGATACTCCAGAATATCTCGAATATCTGGTTGGAGGAGGCTTTTTGGGATCACTAAGTATACGGGCGCGTCACTCTCCAGAAACGCCGAATCTCGATGATCGTAAGCAATTCCGTAAGAGAGCAGGTGCCCGTCCGAACTGGGAATCCGCCCGCCTGATATGTCCCTGTTGATCCTGGCGAGGTGTTCCTTCTGCCGCTTCACTAAGAATCGGTATCGCCATTCTAATTGTTCCAATCAGTGCAGTTCACCTTCTGCCTTCTGTAGAATTTCTCGAGCGGGGTTTAGGCCCGGCTCCCTCTTGATGAGACGCTAAGGAACTCGACGTCGACTGTTGATCTATTATTACTCCTGTTCGGCCACTCGGGGGTACCATAAGTGGATATGGTGTAGCCCCGATCCCATAGGGCCTGTCGATACCTCCCGGCAAATCTGGTCGGTACCGTTAATGTGGTGCGATCTGCGTCTTCCCAGTCGTTGTCCAGGATACCTGTTGATAATATATTAAAGATTGCATCTAAATTACTTTCCTTCCAGCCGTTAAACTAATAAAGTCAACTAAGGGAATTCTTGGGGAAGTTCGAGTCCAATTATTAATAAAAAAAAATAAAAACAAAAGTATGGGTTCGGATTTGACTTGTCAACCTGGTTATTTATGGTTAATTATAATAGTTATCTAAATTAAAGCATCCGTCTCTAATGTATCCGGCTTATTTCTAACGATTTAGACTATTAATTATCATGAGGAATGAATATTATTATTAACAAAATTTTAATTCTAACAATCCCTGAGGTGAAATTCTAAGAACTGAAGTATCAATTTATTTACATCTATTTGGAAAATTCCACAATACTGAATACTCGGATAAATAAGGTAGGAATAACCTAAATCACCTCGGAGGGAGGATTCCTGAGATAATAAATAAAAAAAATGATAAAATTACGCTACCCGAAAACGAATGAGTGTCTCGCGAATAAAACCAATTAAAAATTCAAATGATTCATGAATTACTAAGAAGAGATGGTTGGAATATTGGCGATTAATAGACCCTCCTTCATATTAATGCTCTCATTCATTTTCCTATTTTCAGATTCGTAATTTGGGTCGAAAATAATGAATAGGGCGATCGATAATTTTGATCTGTCGGTTTGGTAGAAAATGCCACGACTAGGTGAGTGGTCTCCTATGATTGTTGGCAGCTTTATTCACTCCTTTAGTTGGGAATTAATTGTCTTCAATCAGGGTTACTTTTGGTTCGATTACTCATAATTTATATCGAACAATTATTAAGACGAAAACATAGAAATTAGATGATAAATTTATTAAATATAAAATGTGGCTCGGACAGCCGTACTTGAGACATGATTCCCTGTAGGGAGGTGACTTCGGCTATCTACAGGTGTATCTTTAACTGGATGATCTCCTGCTTTGAGTGTTTGACGACTGGAGTCTTCCATCAGAGGCCTTCTCCTTGCTTTCATTTCGTTCATTTCAGTCTTTGACATTATAGACATTTGACTATCTGACATGATTTTTCTGGTCGATATATAGTTTCACTCACTATATATATCTATCGCGCCGGTTGGCGTGTAGAGCCACGTGGCTGAATTGAACTCCTGGCGGAATGTGATTGGTGGATTTCTTCTCCACCTCTGCTATCGATCGGTGGATAGAAAAAGATATCTGAATGGATTCCGCACGTCGACTGTAACGCATTTTTTCTCTTACCCAGTGCTCCGTGTTATTTCATCAAGTCACTAGGTGTGTGTTGCTATGTTTCGCATACTGGTTTTCTAGCAGTAGACGATCTACTAATTTATCGATCTTGAAAGAAGGATTTCTCGGTTTTCTGCTATTCTCTTGACCAATATTTCTCTCTGGACTCTCGTATTTCAATGCTAAGCGTTGGCATTTTCTGCCATAAGCACTTCGGTCGCCGTTCCTCCGACTCTATTTTCCACATCTGATTATGGATTGTTTGAGGTTTGATTTAATTCAGTTATTTTCTAAATTAACTAATTTATTTAGATTATTACGCTCCATTTTGTCAAGAAAACATTTTTAGGCAAATCGATCTCGTCGGGTCAATCCATTCGGATCTCATCTAATATTTGCCGTGTTCCGTCTTCGGAAGGGGCTGTTCCTTCTCATCTTTATGTGTTTATGAACCTATATATACATAAATTTTAATTTTTCTTATCGAATAAATGTTCTGGATTTCGTTGGACGCGTTGATATTGGGGCATGGTAAATTTTTGTCGGCACGATTGTTCAAATCACGTAATCTGGGGCGTGCGAGTTGATAATTTTTAGAGCAACAAAAAAATTCTTTTTTTTTATATAACGACAGCTAGGTTTTATACTATTACGGGTTGTAATATACGCGTGATTTATAGATAATGGGATAGTCTTGTTCGCTGTTTTCCAGGTTCTTTTATTCAAAAAATATAACAGTCGGTTAATGAACGGGACTTCGTGATATTTTTAGTAAATTGGGCCCGTTATTAGGTAATCAATAATAAGGCTACTATTTACGGATTACTTATGATGGAGAATAAACTACTTCCCGGTCAAAATTTATTAAAGGGTTGATTTTTGGCGAAATACAACTCGTGAGATTTTTCGGTTGGCCCTATTTTTCCAGATTTATTGGTAAGTTATAAAATTTTGCTCGGTTTGACGGTGTATTGCAAATTTATTCTGGATTTATTCGATTCTTTATTTAATTTGGATTCTACATTATTTCGTCAGTCACGGTTGTTGAGATTACTTGTCTAGTTTGGGTCTTATTATTCTTTTCTATATTCAACAGTGATTTATTTAGAGGTCTGGCTTCATTTTACGAAATCAACAATGATTTTAATAAAAGTTCGATGCATCGATTTCCGCAAGCCCCGTTCCCGATTAACCTCAATGTTGATCTTAGGAAAATTTTTTATGTTGATATTAGATTTTAAGAGTGTCCACTGGACTACTCTGCGTTGATATTTTAGCCGTTGAGTAATAAGATTTTAGGTCGATTTTATTTCGGAATTTGTCTTCTGTAAGCCTTGTCCCTAATTTCGTGTCTCAGAGGACGTCGTGTATACTCATGTTCTTCACTGTTCCGATCTGCTAAAATATCTAAGATATCTGGTTTGAGTAACAGTTTGGGCACCGCCAAATGTACTGGTGCGTCGATAATGAGGAGAGCTGGGTCGTCTGGGTTAAAAGCTACTCCATAATCGGGAAGATGGCCATCGGAGCTCGGAATACGGCCGCTAGAAATATCAGCGTTGATTCTCTCCAATCATCGGCGCTGGAGGTTCGCCTTCCATCGATATTTTCTTTCCAGATGCTCGAACTGTTGTAGCATGTATTCCGCTTCATGACGCATCTCCCAAGCCAGATTCCGACCGGGCTCCCTCTTTATTTCCAGGCTGGGTATCTCGATATCCTTGTCTTGCTCCTGATTCCGGTGAAGCCATTTCTGGCTGCCGTATGTGGACAGCGAATATCCACGATCCCGCAACGCTTGTCGGTAACTCCCTGCAAATCTGCTGGGGATCGTCAGAGTTGTACGAGAATCATCGGTCCAATTGCTGATAATGGTGCCAGATACTAACAGGTATACGGGTAAATATGGCATAGTTAATTCTGACATTAATTTTTAGGATAATTTCGTTACAAGGTTATTAATGGTTTATTTTAATAATAAATTATACTGATATATCCACTACCTTGGGCATAGCTCGAGTCGACCTTCTCGACGTGGCTGATCCCGTGGTAATTGATGTCCTTCTTGAGTTTTCTCCGAATTTGAATTTGACATATTGAAATAAAGTGATGTCATTGTGTATGGCGGACGCGGTTTTATATTAATCCGGTGGCTGTGTATGATTCGTTGTCGCACTGGAAGGAGTGTATGCGGTATGTTTATGCGAATTAATTTAATTATTCAATATCGTGTCTGATTCTGACAATTTTAGGTAATTTTACCTGCCTATCCGGTGTATATGATCGATCCTTCAAACCGTCGTTTGATTTCATTTTTGACTTAGGTCTATGACTCAGTTGGTTGTCTGATTTTGAGCGATTATAGAATTATACTAGTTACGTCACTAGTGTGTATTCGGATGACGGTATATTCTTATGTTTATTTGTTAATTCGGTGTGTATTAGTGACTGCGATCGTCCAATCATGTACTTTGGCATTAGTTCTACTGATATTGTCGACATGCCGAAGTTATTCAATCCATAGCATATTCAAAATTATCTGAAGCTATGGGATTATCAATGGTAAATCTGATATTAGCACTTGAGATGGCATTGCTATTTCATTGGATTTCTATGTGGGTAACTGACAATACGATTTTATTTATACGATTTATTTTATACGATTTGATTTAATTATTTAATTATTTCTGCAGGATTCTTTTACTAATTTGCATTCGAAATTTCATGGTTCATATTAGATTTTATGAGTGCCCACTGGACTACTCAGTGTGATGATTTTTAGCCGATGTGTTTTTAAAGTTTAGGTCGAATTTTCGGGAGATAGGTAAAAGGGATTCAGCCAAAAGACTGATTCCCGATCTTCCCACTACCCTACAAGCGTAAAATGATTTAAAGTTCGAGCCCGTCGTTACGCACGGTGAGGTCTCTCAAGGGCACAAGCTATTGGCGGATGAACCGCACTTACTCCACTCGATAGTTATATATGATTTTAATGACTTGCGATTTGTGTGGCTGTGGGGCGGAAAAATTTCGACAGAAGAAAATTCATAGTCTCGGAATCATATAATTGCTCATAACATATTGTCATTACATAGTTACATCACTTCCATAATGTATTCATAATATCCACTCATGCTCACTTCGATAGTTTTTCCGATAGTGCTTGATAATAGTTCAAGACGTTCGTTCCTGACGCTTTGTGATACAATACTGTTTTTTCTGATAAAAAACGTCAAACGTTTTTATGAGAAAAAGTGATCCCTCACAAGTGATTGATTTATGCGAAAATGAATTGGTATATATGCCTGTTTTGTGACCTTAACCTTGCGTGTTAATTTTAGTGCGATAAAAAAAATTTTGACCTTGAAATTATTTGTGCTATCTAACTTTAATTTTTATTATTTTCTTAATTTAATTTGACAATTTATTTCTTAAATTTTTAATTGGATTTTTTTCAACCAAAAATATTTTATTTTAATTCAATTTTATTCATTAATTTTTTGCTTTTACATAAATTGTCGTTTTACGGTCAAATCTTTATGTTATTTTGTTATTTTTATGTTAATTTCGTGCCGATCTTGGTGCATTTTGTTATTATTTTGATTTATTTTTATGTTTTTGATTTTATATTTTAATTCTATCTTTCTCACATTTTAAGTTTGTTTAGTTGGTGTTTATGGGTCTGATTTTAAATCTGCATGTTATATTTATGTGCTATTTCCAATTCACTTAAACAAAATTCAGTGCTGGCCCAACAATATTACCCTCGTTCATATTTAACGTTATAGAATTATATTTAAAATTCATAGAATGGTCATTAAGATCTGATTAGATTTATCACAGTAGTTAGAATATTATTTTAAATAACTTAATACACCCATTTATGAACATTCATTCATATTTTTTGAACTTATGTACTAGATCTTGAAGCGCCAACAACTCATTTCCGAATATCTTTAACCTAAAATGTATAGGAATGGGGGAGAACCATGGTGTTCTCAATAATGCTTCTATCACATCGGCCAAGCGTCGATGGGTTCGAGCATTGTTGTAGAGACCTTTACCAAAAACTTTACAATAAAATGAATTACAGGCACCCTCATACCTCCTCTCAACCAGACGATGTAAACGTTCACTAGAAGAACGTCACGGTATAAATTTATAGAGATCTCATTTTGCAAATTAATAATATTGAATTAATTAATGGTAAATGTGTTATGGCAACAAATCATTTGATTTATTTCAGTGGATCAAACATCACAATTGTCTGAAAAATTTAGAAGAGACGTGGCGAAATACCACGAAGAAGCGAATTCACAGAATCAGAGGTCCGAGGCGATGGTACGTAGATGCCGACGTATGAAGCAGACCTAGATGAAGCCTGAAGAAATATCTAGGCTAAAGGCGGAAGTGGAAGAACTGCGGAAAAAATTGGTCCAAAAGGAAGGATCCCTGGCTCAAGCGGATCAGAAAGTAAAACATCAGTAGAATGATATCGAACAGTTAAAATTAAAAGACGAAATCCGAGATGAACTGATGCGGTGTGGCAATAAACTATACCGAACAAGAAACGATCGTAATCCAAAACGTGATTGGGAAGGATATCGACATAACTGTCACTACGCCCGAAAATGTACCCCACTCAGAGCCAAGACCAAAAAGAAACAGGCAAAAAGCTCGGCATAGAAAGTGTGAGTGAGAGCTCCAAAACAAAGTTAAAGCCGCCCGAATGGTAGGGCATATCCTCAAATCGAACGGGATTTGAATGACTTTAATTACAATGTTGACAAAAGATCTGTGATTCACTCAATTGTGTTTAATTATTATATCATTATAATATTAACTTTGTTATGGTTTTGTCTTTTATCAAAAATTGAATTAACTAGTTAATTGTGTTAGAGGAGGTCAGGTAAAAATAGAGCACGAGGTCTTCCATGAGAGCTCATGGACCTAAAAAAATATTATTGCATTGGCAGTCTTTGTAAAGAGGCTCACCCTTTGCTAATATTCACCCACAAGCACACAGAACAAACGTCGTTTTTCGACGGGTGGTTAGCGGTTATCTCTTATACCGGCGCTGGTTAGGGATTGGATAACCCTTAGACCCTTCATTAAATTTTCTTTATACCCAATCAGTATCCAGTAATAAGTACAAAGCTGAGATTACCTGACAAAAATTATAAGTTCACAATATATGTGTATATATATATATTTATGTGTTTGCGTGTGTGCAATCAAATGCTTTTTCTGAGTTCGATGTATTGTTTGCTCTATTTTATTTTTTCAATAGCCAATATCAGCTATGAAACTCTTCTTATGCTAGGAGTTTTTTGGTGTTTTGACTGAGAATTTTTATGGTTTATTTACTAAATTTTCTGTGCTCTTGATTTCAAGTGTCAAGGGTTGCTATTTGTCAATAATGTTTGTTGTTTAAAACATTTTTCTATTTTTAAAAATGTAGCGTTATTGCTATTTTAGGGTTGTTGCGATTTCCAGCATATTCTGAGATAAGAAATGTGTTGGGCTAGAGCTGGGAATTTTAATTAATATGTTAATCAATTAATTTTAATTTATCAATTTTTAAAAAGACACCAAAATAAATAACATGAAAAACGCACCAAGATCATTTAAAATTCATTATCTCACATCAATTAAAACAAAATAACTCAACACAAGATACTAGAAGAATACATAATACACATTTAAATAAAATAAAAAACGCAAGGAAAACACAATATATTTATTTAAAATAAAATAAAAATAATAAAGCACTATAGTGCATAATTATCACCATCTTAAATTGGAAATTCAATTGGTGAAATAATGAAATAAATAAAAGAGCTTAAACTATGGTTGTATTAAAAAATGAAGGACCATGATTCCGCAAAATGATGGAAAAGAATTAATAAAAAATTAATAAATTAAATTAAATTGACATTTAATTAAGTACTGTTAATAAAAATAGATACACAAAAGTAACGGTAAGCTTTCAAGGAGTCTGAACGCTAAGCTCGGTAAGGCAGTAAATTTTGTCCGGGTGTATCGGCTAATAAGAACCTCCTTGATCCTTCAACGGCCGCAGAATAATCAAGTGCTAGTGAAGCTGATCTTGCTGGCAGGACCTTGTAGTACAGACTGAGGTGCTTGATAGAAAAGTCGAGCGGAGTTGTTCGAAATAAAATGAGGGAAGTTCGACGAGAGTTAGGAAACTATTCGTCAAATTTCAAAAACAGGGAAAGGCTAGGTTAACTAAAAGGAAACTGCAGTTGATACAGCGATTAAATAAATGAAATAGGAAATCTTCTATAAAATAAGGAGGAACACTGCTAAAAATCTTGAGCGATACCTAAATAAATGATGTATATAGTTGAGAAATTGACATAGGAATCGTAGAAATAGACGAGTATGGACAAGGGTATAGAAAAAAATACCATGAGGACTCCTCATTGAGGAGTAGTTCTAGAAATGCAGATCACCTGCTCATGGATTTTCAACTCCCATGTACAGTACCAGCATGCTAACTACCATGATTACATAGGAAGAACAGAATAATTATCTTGAAGGTATTTAGGAAAGATAGACAATAACCATAGAAAATTAAGTTAAACAAACCTTATTCGCCAACAGAAACAAAAAAGGCGTGAACTTCGAAAAGTTTTAATATATAAATTAGACTTAAAAATTATGTTTATCAAGTCTGTGTGAGCGATTGTAAGTTGGTTGGATTGGTGAATTGTGTCGCAAACAGACACGAGCCATTTTTTTAGTTTATGCCAGTTGGTCGAGTTTTTTTGAGATTTGTGATGCATTTCGTCAAATTGAATTTATTTATTAAGTTATTCGAACTTTTTGGAATTTATTGTGTATTTATCTGTGTTGTGGTTTACAAATTTCGATTGTAAATATATTTTTCTTGATTTCAAAGACTTTCGTTTCTATTATTGAAAATTATTATTATTAACCTTATTTAAAATGCCCAAGAAAAAGGTAGATGAGCATAAGAAAACTAATTAGTTTGGGCGAATTAAAACTGGACTGAAAGTTAGTTTCTTTATGTTTTAAATAAATGTTAAGCAGCTGCACAAATGAAAGTAGAGTTTCAGTTCCTGATGATAGATTAGATAGGTTTTATCTCATTAAAAGTGTTCAGGATATGCTTTTATTTCTCGTATAAACGATCTTTCATTTTCTAAAATTGATGTTTACGATTAAAGTAGTGGACACGTTAAATGATTTACCTCAAAGAATGGATACGGTTTCATTAGTGATGACATTGAAGGCAAAGATAAAGATGTATTAGTTCAATTTAATTTATTGCTGTAACAAACGCAACTTAGTTATCTGATTGTAAAGAAATGCCCTTGGACATAGTTAAAGATGTAATTTTTGCAGTTTTTTCTTTCTATGAGTCTGAGCGTAGGACGAGCATCGTTCTGGATTATAGAAATGGTGAAACACATTTTATGGCAATTGATAAAAGCTTTGGCTGCTTCACGCAATTTCTCAAAAAGACAGGAGGGCGAGAATTCAACACTTTCCTTTGTTTTCTTTTATATTTACAATAATTTCTTATAAGTTATCATCATTTTTTAAATTTCTAAAACGTAAAAATATTTTATTTTATTAAATAATTTATATTGCTTCTCTCCTACTCATGGAAATGTGTGAATATGATAAAACGCTTGAAACATCCTCAAATTTAATATTTTAATGATTAGAAATGCCTGTGGTCATGATATTTGTAAGTATGAATGAATTTTTTATTATATAGTATCAGTTTTTTATTTTGTTGAGTTTTAATAGAATAATAATAGTCAGTGTCACTGACTCCATGTGTTTTATAAGAAACAATTAAACAAACACTACTCAACGTATGTTTGTATTAAAACTTTATTACACAATTTACGAATCACAAAACTTCAAATATCACAATGAAACTGCATATTATAATTATCCGGTAGGTCACACTGTGACTTATTTGGTTCTGGCCTTTCTACAATAATAATCACCTCGTTTCTTAATGCGTGAATTAACTTGATAGCTCTTCTTTGAATTTGTTCTATTGACCCTGGCTTCTAACTTAAAAAAATATCTCTTTAATCTTACTTTCGAATTCTTTTTCTCTACCTAAAGCAAAATTCCGTTTGCTTCTCAATCGGAGTTCCTTTATACAGTTGAAATAATCGCATTAATTACTGGCGTTTCAACTAATTCGTCTCATTTGACAATCTTTGCCTTGCGACCTTTTTTTCTCATCTTAACTCCGTAGAACAAAATAATTAATTGTCCCACTGTGAGTTTCAATTGTAATAATTTTTATCGTTCCCCCTTTTTCATGCTGTCATGATAATGATTTTCCAAAATCTACTTTATTTACCTTTCTTTCTGTTGACTTACCTCGGGTTTTCTTTAATTAATTAACGATTTTCAGTTTTAAATGTTTTATTGCATTTTTGAACCTTTCATAACTCATAATAATACATCATCTGTCACTATCATCTTTTCCATCATCTACTCTATACGTAACCCGTTTTTCAATTTTTAAATTCGATAATTTCATGCTTTCTTATGATTTTGAATTTTCAACATTCCTTTATAATTAATTGAAAATTATAACCATTTAAAACAACTTTAAATTTACAACCTTAACAATTTTTATTACAAAAATTCTTTTTCTTCTATTTATGTCAGCGCCCATAACTTTGGTAGTTATTTAAGGTATACATATTTTTTAAATATATAAAATAACTATTTCTCATAGTAGACTTTAATTTATGGTTAAACTCTGGTAATTTATATAATTAGTGTTTACATTTTTAAAGTATATGTGTAGTACTGCACTCGTAAATATACATCATGTATTTTTGAAAACTCTTTCATCCGGAAAGCAACCGAAGGAAGCCCTTGATCCATTGGAGCTGGATTCGTTGAACCAATCACGGAGATTTTGAAAATTAAACTAAGAAATTTAGCTGTTTGAAGATCCTCATATTCTTCAAAACTCAAAGTTTGAAAAACAGCTCAAGTAAGAAAATTTAGATTCAAAAATAAACATTAACATTTATTCACCTCTATTTTTTCATATCTAATTCATGAAAAATTATGTACAATCAAATCTCACGAATTAACCCTTTCATATCCTCATTATTTTCTGCGCTCCCCGTTTCAATCCCAATGTAATTGCCCCAAAATAAAAATTATTTCAGTTAATTTTTTAGACAGAGGATAACGCAAGCAAAATTTTTTGGTCATCATTTTGCTTGGGTTATTCTCTGTCTATAAAAAATTTACTGAAATAATTTTTATTGAAGACGAAGTATCGATCACATTTAATGATTATAAAGGAACTAAGAACAGCGATATCTACAATGATACCAAGGTTTGAGAAAATATGTGCTGAAATCAAGCTCATCCTTCACATCATTAATATATAATTATGCTTAATTAATTTTTACACATATTCTAGTTTTGTATTGTTAAAAATTTGTTTCTCATCTATTTCAAATTCATATTACTTATAATAAATATTTGATGTATGTACATAATATTGTATATTATTTGGTAGCTCAATAAATAAATTACAATATCAGGTGACTATTTATGAAATTATATTCTCACTAAAATTGAGGGGGCGCAAAAATCTTTTTATAAAAAAGGAGGGTGCAAGTGCGAAAAGTTTGGAAACCACTGGTAAATAAACAAGGATAATTTCTATTTTTTGTCATATTTTTACAGGCACAGGATTGGAAAGGGTTAAAGCTAATTTATCATAAATAATACGAATACACACAATATTAGCAAAAGAATTCGGTGCACAATAATAACAAATGCATAAATGCCCAATCAGAGATAACGAAGTAAAATTTATTATTGTCGATAGATTAATAATCGACATTGCACGGATGATTATTGTCAGATCGATAATTTTTGCAACGAGAACCTGTCACTGAAATTGTCTATATTTTAAATTCGAGCGTAATGAATTTTATGACAACCAATGAAAATTAAAGTGAGAATTTACCAATCAATAGTTGATATTTATTTAATCATATTTTAATTGATTTAAATGTGTCAATACAGATTGTTGGGGTTAGTTGATTTTCAAAAATTATTATAATAAATAAAAATTTGGGAAAATAAAATAATTAATTAAAAATAATCAAAAAATTAAAATCAATATTTTCCGGGGAAATGGGTATGTGACGAGGTATGACGAGACGAGTACGAAAATAATAATATAAAATTAATTTGGGACCCCTAGAGAAAGTTATTAAGAAAATACAAATTAAATTATTAATTAAAATGACGAAAACAAATAAATTAAATTAGAGAGAAATTCTCCGATTTGGATAAATTTAATTACGAAGGGAACTAATTATTCCATAGTGTGATTTATCTCGCAGTCTTCGGGAACGGCCGAAGCTGATAAAGATGAAAGTAAATTGTTTAACTAGTTCCCTGGGAGTCTAATGTAAATTGCCGTCAATCGTATTTGTTGTTTGAGTAGAGATTCCATATATAAGGGAGTCTCAAATCAAGAACGGAGACACAAATAATTTCGAAAAATTGCGAGTAACAGAAAATTTAAAAAGATTCATCAGATTGAAAAAGAACTAGTCAGACTTGTCAAGGATATTTTAGTAGTTAATTGAAAAGGCGGCTTCCCGTGGGGATTCCTGCCATTATTGTAAAAGTAACATTTAAATCGCTGTGAAATTGTTGGTATCGAATAAAAGTTTTCTTTTGTTGAGTTATTCCAATATCATTTAAAGAGCACGTGAAGTCAGAGCAAACAGTTCTTTCGAACCAAATAAAATTATAACTCAACATTTTGGTGAGCCCGACGTGATAAAAAGATCGGTGGAAGATTGTTGAAAATTGTGATAAACGACGTGATAGAAAAGTCGGTGGAAAAGTGTTGAAAAGTTTGATAAAAGACGTGATTAAAAAGTCGGTTGAAAATTGTCAGAAAATCGATTTATTGTGATTGTGAAACGAATGAAAAGTGAATAAAAAAATTTGAAATAAATTGTGACAAAGAGAAATGATACTAAAAAGTTGTGAAAATTTGAAAAAGGAGACATTGTGAATTATTATAAAGAATTATTGGAATATTGAAAAAAAATTAGTGTGTGATTATTTAGAAAGTGAAATTGAATCAAAAAGGTAAATTTTATAATTGTAAAATTTTGAAATTTAGGCGAGAGAAGCCGATACCCAAGAAACGATTTTATAATTGAGGAAGCCAGAACAAAAGAGCAGAAACCATGAGCAATAGTTCAAATAATAGTAGAGACTTGCCAGTGTCAACATCTAATAATACGGAAAGCAACGACCACGCCAGTTGTCAGAAGCTACCAGTTGCCGAGTATAGAGGTGACCCGGAAGAGTTTGTCGATTTCATGGCTGATTATTATATGTATGCCACTGCATATAGATGAAGCCAAACAATAATGGTGCAAAGATTGCCGTTATATCTGAAATGAGCCGCAAGAGAAGCATGGCAACAAATGGACAAGAAAGTGGTTGGCAATGAATGGACAAAGCTTAAAGAAGGCCTCGCGCTCAAGCTGATATGAGGCAATGTAAAGCGCATTATGCGACAAAAACTTTATAATCGTATTCAAAAACCAGATGAGTCGGTAAGTGAATTTGCAAATCATTTAACTACTCTAGCAGAAAAGGCGTTTGAGGTGAAAGCAGACCACGCTGATGTTGCAAAGCAAGTAAAAGAATTATTACAAGATCAATTCTTATCTGGTATCAACAAGGAAATCAAAAAAGCATTATGCTATGTGGATTTCAACAACTTCAACGAGTTAATTAAAAATGCCATGAGAATTGAGTTGAACCTCAAAGGAATCATTTGCAGTAATTAATGAACCAAAGGACAGCTACGTAACACCAATGAAAACCAACTCCTTTCAAAGATACAATAGTCCTTCCCAAAGTTCTAAACCAAGTTCGAATCGGAAAAGCCAGTGAATATTAAAACTTACACCCAGCCAACCCCAATTTAATGCGAACAATGCAAAAAAATCGGACATCATATTAGTAAATGTTGGTTTAGAAACAATATACAAAGAAGCCCCAAACAAATGCGCCTAGAATGGTTTAGAGGAAGTGGTGATAGAAGTCCCAGACCAATGAAATTCAATGACCAGTAAGCCAAAGATAATATACAGTGCTATAATTGTGGAAAAAAGGGACATTTGTCGAGAAATTGTTTTTCCAGATCAAAATCGTCATCAACATCACATCACCACAGAGAGATAAAGTGAATCGGAGAGGCCAAGTGCAATGTCATTATTGCCGAGGATATGGACATATGGCCAGATCATGCCCAAGAAATGGGACAAATTTCAGAAATTTAGAAAAAATTAAGATAATGAATCAGTGATTGTACTAATAAAAAAAAAAAAAAGAATGAAATTGAAAAAAATATAAAAAAAATTGAATATTTAGTATGTTTGTTCATAGGAGAAATTGATAATGATAATGTATTGAAAATAGTTTTGAGGACAGAATTCGATGAAGATAGTCAATTAGAAATTAGTAAAATAGTTAGGTGTCATTTGCATGGTAATATGAGTTATAGGCAAAATTAAGGAGATAGCGCATAGATGTGGAAAAGAGCTCAGAAGAGCAGGAGTTGAATTAGCATTAGATTATGAAGGATTTAACAAAGTAGAATATATTCAGGAGATTGGTGTACGAAAGTTCAAAAAATAAGAAAACGAGCTGCGGAAGTAATGGGAAGAGATGGAATCATTAAGTTATTATATAAAAGAGATGAACTTGATGATGATGAATATTTATTTGATTGTGGATGTATACCACAAGAGTTAGTCGAAGATGGATGTTTAAAGATTAATGAAAATTTTGTGAAATATGTATTTGCAGTCAAAGAGATAAATCGAACAATATTTAAAATATTTAATCACTTTGAGGCTACAGATGAGGGTAAGAATGTTAATGAAAATATAGAAAAGATAGAAAACGAGAATGTTTTAGAAGATGATTCAAAATGAATTGATAACTGTAAAGAAAGTGTTGAAAAAATTGAGAAGTGTGGAAAACGTAGTGAACAGCATGCAGATGAACAGATATCGGAAACTAGAAGTGCATTAGAATCAAGTAGAATAAAATAGATCATAATAAAAGTGTGAAAAAGTTCGGGAATACAGAATTTTATATGAGATTAAAAAGGAATTAGTAAAATTAGCAATGCTAGAACAAGATGTAGAAAAGACGAAACGAATATTAAAAGGCACAATAAAGATATTATACCCGATGTTTAAAATTGAAGTAGATGTGTAAGATTATGTGATGAGATTAGTAGAAGAGTTGAAGGCTAGACTTCCTGAAGTTGCGCAGATGTTTGTCGAGAAGATGTATTTTGTGAAAAAAGGGTAATTGAAACGTTAACGGGTAAAGAAAATAATAGAAATTCAGTGTTAACAAGTTTGACGTACATTATTTTAGAAGTTTGCACTCATGCCACTATTGAGACAGATGAAATAGAAAATTTTGTTGAAATTGCAGCAAAGATTTTTAATGAAAACTTTATAAAATGGGCGAAAGAAAAAGGGGGTTGGAAGGCTTTGAGTTCACTTCACCAAGGAATTAAAACAGAAAAAGAAAATGAAGTGCAAATTGAGCGGCAAGAAAATTTAAATCGGAGTGTGAATTCAGAAATGAAAAAAACTATGATATTTCCGTGGGCAATGTTTATGATAATAATTTTATGCACCGTGATTACTCAAACAACCTCGTTAGTAGCTTATGACTGTTCCCAGACTGAAATGGGAAAAATTTATTCAGCGGTAGACATGGCAGAATGTCCTGATGCGTACCCAATGGAGCTAAAAATTGAAAATAATATAAAATATCATGTATATCAAGAGTCAGATTTGAAGAGATCGACAGTTAGAGAATGTATCGTTAAATAAATCACTTTTGTATTTTATTGCAGAAAATGGAGCCATACCTCCTTAATAAAAATGCATACCATCCTCAGGCCGGTCGAGGTGACTCCAGATAATTGTTTATTTGCATTTCAAACTGGAGAATTAAAAATAGATCAGAAATTAAATTGAAAGCCTAATTGAATCACAGAATTAGAGAAATTATAGTAGTAAAAGGGATAATGAAAGCTAATGGCGATTGCGAAGGTGAAGCGCATAAAATGGACGGTCAAATAGTTGAAAAGGCCGTAGTAATAAAGGAGTACGTAACAGAATTGCGAAAATTTGAAGGATCTTTTGATGACGTTACAGGAAAATTACAGACGCATCCAATTTGTAACATGAAACAGACAAGTTGTCAAACGGGAGAATCGATTCTAGTATATAAAGTCAAATTGAATGTATGCAATTTAGAACTTTTAAAGACGATGAATTTTAAAGAATTAGTTGGAAAACAGTTCAGAGAACGACAAGACAGTTTTCATACGAATTATAGAACAAATAATACTATTAAAATATCTCTTGTCTGGACAAGACAAACTACTGCAGTCTTGATGTTGACGTTACCAAAGGACGGTCTGCGATTTATTAAAAAGTATAGTACCAATAAATGTGGGCATATGGTGTTTACAACAAATTACAAAGGAATCTATGTTTCCAAAAAATTCATTGATAATGCAAAAAGTTTGCATAAAAATGATATTAAACTAACTCATTATTTCAATAATAAAATTGATTATTTATATCATGGCCGAAATATTATGGAGAACATATATCGAGAAATACTTTTAAATGATTGTAAATTAAATAAAGAAATATTGCGTAATAGAATGGCCATGGCAGTTACAAATCCAAATCTGGTGGCACATATGTTAATATCGAAAATGGAGTATTTGCTAGAATTTTCGGCAAAGCGCTCTATAGTTATAAATGTAAAGAAGTGAAGGTAAAAATTACAAAATATGATAAATATACAAATGAGTTGCCAGTGAGTGTTAGCGAAAAATTGAGATTTATGGAACCAATTACTAGAATATTGCTAGACGAAGAAACAAAACCCAAGATTTTGGAATGTAATCGATTGCTATCCTTATATCGTTTAGCGTCAGATTTCTGGATAGCACTACCAGAATATGGTGGAGTTAAAAGTCCAGATAAATTAGAGTTGACAAAATTAGAATATTTGGGAAATTTTACGTCATTAAATAAAATGTTACAAATGGGCTTGTATTCCAGCAAAGATATTGAAGAAGTCCAACGGAACTTGTTGTTTCCTTCAAAAAAGGAGCGTATAATTTCTGAAATGGTTGATACAATATTACCTAATGGTGAAATTAAAGCAAATTACGAATACCTTTTAACACCAGATCATTTTAAAAAGGCAACATATAAAATTATGGAAAAGATATGGGGAAAATTTATGTTTTTGGGACAAGCATGTACTGGATTAATAGACATTTATGTAATCGCAGTAACAATTAATTTTTAATTAATTTTTATTTTTAATAAATATTTCCTTCTGGGGTACCCCCAATCGATTTAATTTTATTATATTTGGATTTGTGTCGTCATTTGGCATCCGCCCATACCGGTTTCCCCCGATAAATATTTATTTTAAAATTTTAATTGATTTTGCCTTTCAAATATCATGTTTTTATTGATTTTCCATTTTTACTTTTGTGCATTTTGTTAACCGCAACATATCTCCCCTTTAAATTAGATTCGTCCTCGAATCTGTTTATTTCTGATTTACATAAACTCCTAGACATACATACAAATATACATACACATATCATATTTATTTATTTGACTTCCAACAGACACTTCTATAATAATAACGATAATGATACTAATAATAATGATAATAACAATACTAATAAGTGATAATAATATCACTAATTTTAATTACGAAGTATAATAATAATTATAATAGCAATCATAGAATAAATATTTTGCAACTAAAATAGCTATATTTTTATTAGTCGTGTTTTAAAAATATCTTAATATTTTATTATTTAATTTAAAAATTATTATCTTTTGTTTTAATAAACAATATCGATTTGATTAAAAATGGTTTGATAAAACTGAATCAAAAAACGAAATATTTGATGTTTAATTAACTATTTAAATTTTATTATTTTTTACTAATCGCAAAAAAAAGTAGATGAAAATTCAACGAGATCAACCATTAAAATGAACTAATACAAAATAGAAAAATAATAAGTTTTATTAATTTTCAAGACCTAGAAATGAACTCCATTAAAAAGAAATTATAATATTTTAATAATAATAATAATAATAACTTTGTTATTGATAACAATAACGATAATGATAATGATAAAAAATAACTTAAATAACAATAATAATGATACTAATATTAATAATAATAATAATAATAAACTTAAATTGTCATTTCTTTTGGAGCCTAGCTCCAGTCATGTAAGTTATAATTATAATGAAATAGCCAATGTCCAAATACAATAATTATTATTCAGCAAATCCGGATCTCTGCCAATTCACAAGCGACAGAAATAGTCAAAACTGAGATGCGGCAATCATTTCAAAAGAATTCTCTAAATTTCTCTAATATATTCAATTCGTCGTTGTTATTTTTCAGGTATTCAATGATTTGCTGTTTGTACTATTGAATTTCCGGGATTTTATAATTGATTAACACGCCGAATGCTGCCAATTGCAAAGAGGGTTTCTTATTGGTTAAACATTTGTAATACAGATTCTTCAATAGCTTCTCGCTCTTGTGCTGGAAATGTTAGGGAATTTAGAGTAGAGTATCATCATTGAGATGAGCGTGTTTTCTCGTATTTCCCTTGGGGATTTATTGGTGCAGTACTCATCGGTGTAAATGCTAATCAATAAAGGTGATAATATAACGGTTTTCTGGCCAGATAGCTCGGGAATTCTCATGAAAAATTTGACGATATTCATTCTCAATTGTAGCCCATTTCAGACAATAGGGTTATTTTGTACGTGTGTGCATGTGTGTGTCTGTCTGTTGAATCTATAATATTAATAAAGAGAAATTGTTTACAATTTTATCACGAATTGATCCCGAACAATATTTACTGGCCTCCCCCACAATTTTCAATTTATGATCAGCCAATGAGATTGAGCCATTTGAATACAATCTCATTGGTCTTCCTCCTGCTCCCCTTCTGTTTATAATGGGGAATTTTTCCTCTTAATTCATTCTTTAAAAAATTTTTTTTATAATTTCTGAAGAATACAAAGCATTACCGGATTATGAGAGCCGATTTTTCACTGGCAGCTTTAATTAAAATGTTGTTGATTTGTATCACGGAATTTCGTATTTTTCAGAAGGACATGCAAAACTACCAAGGATAATTTTCAGGTGATTACTAATTTAGTAGTTTGTGTTAATTTTCATTCGACTTTGATTCTGGGTAAGAATGAAACTTATCGATTGCAATGAGTCATGCAGTTCTAGGAAACACTCATCAACCAACCAACGGCAAGCTAAGGCACCATCCAATTCAAGAAATCAACACAGAAACAAAAACTACTCAATTTAATCTCTTTCTGACTTAGCGGAGGAATCGATGACAATAAATGTTTTCTACCGAGCATTTCAATAATATCATTTTAACGATCTTAATTCATTGCTAGCACAGTTTCATGAGTCACTGAAAATTTCAAAACTACTAATTAAATTACGTTTGAATTTTAACCAAAGGAAATTTTATGTTTTGTTGGACTAGAATCGAATTAAAATATTTTAATTTATTATATTTGCCATTTAACTACATTGAATATTTCTGTGGCGTGTTTAAATATGCGAATTCACCATATCAATCTACCTTTGGCCATGTTAATGGTAATGCTGTTTGTGTGACTTTCAATCAGTTAACCATTTGTCTGTCAAAAAATAAGGACGTTTACAATTTTTTGCTTTGATAAATTAAATTGAAACTATTTTAATTAGTTTTTTTCTTCAAACTTAATACAATATTTTGATAAAATACTATTTTGGACTTTTTTTGTTAATCCTTGTGTTTATAGTTTTAATTAATTTCCCTCAATTCGACCACTGGTTACGCTAGTGTGCCAGGTGATCGGTTTTGAGGTCCTTGAAGATTTAATTTGTCTCTCTGTAGTGAAGGGGATGTTGATCGAGATCTTGATCTGGCAAAACAATTTCGTGAGATATGCCCTTTTCTGCCACAATTATAGCATTGAGAGCTAACATTAATTCGCTGATCATTTGTGCTTATTTTATTAAAACTTTTCTCACCATTACCCTTCACCCAATCTGATCGCATTTGTTTTAGGATTCGCTGCACATTATTCTTGAACCAGCATTGATTACTATCATGTCCCACCTTTTGGCAATGATCGCACTGAATTTGAATTGGGCTCTTTTGAAATCTATTTTTGAGTCAACATTGATTAACGTAGTAACCCAGCCTCTGGCAATAATTACATTGGATTGGACTTTCTTTTCCGTCATTCTGAATATCTATCGTCTTATTTGATTCAAACTTTGGCCTGAACTTTGGTGATGGACTATTTGCTTGTTGGAGCCGATTATTTTTAAATGGACTTATTATTTAAATTATTATCAACAATAAATCATAAAACTTAATTAATGATCAAATGATCACCCTGCTGCTGGAAACGCTGTGTAACGAACGCGCTATTGTGAGATCCATAGACGCGAAACTCATGACTGAAAATGGTTCGGTCTCAACCGTCGTCATTCGACAGTATTCACTGATCACAGTATTCACGCATTTGCCAAAGAAGCTTATTGTAATTCATGAATCCAAATAAGGATTTTATAATCGATCCGATATTTGATTGGTTAATAGTCAATATTTCCATAAAAAATTTTTTTTTAAAATAGAAAATAAAGATAAGTTTTCCCATTTTAAGGGAAAAAATGAAACAGCCAATGAGACAGCAGAAAATAGAACAGTCTTATTGGTGCCGTCATTTTCCACCGAAGATTAACTGGAGATCAAAAAGAAAAAAATTCTCCCAGGAATAAATTCAATTTGCTCAGAGAGCAAAATTATTAAATTAAATCCCAGAAAAAGTGAATAAACAAACAAACACACTTTTTCTTTCTGCTCCATTTTTTTGATCAGAGGACAATAACTTGTTATTGATCGAATCATATCTGAGACTGCATGCTAAAAGATAAATTCTGACAAGTAGTGCTGTATTTTCTCTTTTCTCTCTCTCCTTTGCTATACATACAGAAAATTTGTAGGTGCAACACATTTCATGTTTGTGTGTAGCAGAAAATTTTGATGAGATCTAAAAACTACTTCAAATATCTAGACGCTTTAAATGATATCCCCAGTAAATTAATTTAATGCAATAAAACAACTCATAAAAATTTCTTGATTTATATTTCTTTCTAAGAATTTTTCCAAAATGCCCATTAGATTTCCCTAGAATAAAATCAAATCGAAATAATTCGATAAAAACAAACTTTCAATTTGAATTATCATGAAAAAAAATAAAATTAGAAGTTATTATTGGTATTATTATTATTAATTTATGAAACTTCAATTATTACAGGAGAATATTTGATAATTGCTGTTAGCATTTTCTAAATTTTCCATCATTTACTGAAAGCTTTACATTAATAACTGCCTGTGGAAATAAAATTGGAGAAATGTATATTTTTATTATTTTTATAGAAATACAAGAATTGTCATAAAATTTCAAGTATTGATTGTCAAACTAAAGAAAAAATTATATTAAAAATCAAATTCTATATATTTATATAAATCAATTTTCAATTTATAAAAACTTTCATTTTGATAGATTATTTTTATTTCACCCTAAACTTTTAAAAAGTATATCGAAAATTTGTATTAAATAAATACAACAATATATTTATATTGAAATTAAAAATCAATAAATTTTATTAAAAAATAAATGAAAAACAAGATCTACACATGATTCTGATTTAAAAAAACAATATTATCATCACTATTAGGTAAAGTTCTTTCATTTATAAGAGGTGATTCCTTTCTGTTTGCCACTTGATTATCATTGAGATCACTGGAAATAGAATCTCTATCACACGACGTTCCAGGTCCCACCGTTATTGATTCGGAAACAATTTCTTGGACTTGAGCAATTTTGAAATCGATATTATTGTTATAATTATCATTCTGCTCTTCAGTTTTTTGTTCAATCTTGGTCAGTTTGTTCAATTTTTTACGTTGTCGTTTAAGTCGCTTTTTAAAAGTTCTTTCTTCACATTTTTCTTCTAAAATTTTGCGCTTTGCAGCATATTCATCATTAAGTCGTTGCTAGTTAAGACATAACAATTACAAAAATATTGTAAATATATGTTTAATAAAAAATAAAATTCGTCAATAACCAAATGCATATTAACTTATTAAACCGTTATGCGCACATCGATAAGGTATACTGTATTGAGTAGCGCTGATGACGAATATATACGCATTGTAAATTTTCTTATTATTGTAAATGATCATGTCGAATATATACGTGTAATCGTCCTAGTAATAGAAAATGGATGTGTATATTGCAAGCTTCAAATTTTTAGACCTAGTGCTATTTATAGTGTGGAAAATCGAAAGAAATCTAGGTTTTGGTGCTAGGATAGAGTTGCCATAATTCTCGGACTACAGACCAGGACAATCTACCCTCCCTTCTCGTTACCCCCCCCCCCCCCCCAAAAAAAATAACAGAGTACCTTCAAAAACGCGATGCTTTGAGTGCCACCGATTCAAAACAACTACCCTTGCGCACATTCGTAGCTGATTGGTATTTCGAGAATAAGTGTCAATACCAAACCCAACCATCTGTCTTTACACAGCTTTAAAGATTTCGATTGGTTACGCACCAATCACTGTAAGGTTTCACGAAGTAGACGCTCATTCACCAATTAGAGGTACATCTGATGGTGGTTATCTCGTCAAGTGTGCTCTCGAAATTTGTCATGGACATTGGAATTTTTTTTATAAATTATAGACTCAAATTAATATCATGTAACAAAATGGCCTTTCTTTTTCTAATAACCTGTGTATGGGTATGGCAGAGAGCGGAAGTGTGGCTTCTTTCACGTGTGCGTATCAATACTAGATACTAGCTGACCCATACCCAGTTTCGCTCAGGAACATTTAGTTATTTTTGGCTTTCATGTTAAAAAAAATCATTCGTAAATTTTAAATCGAACGGGAAAAATAAATCTTGGACCGGGACACGAACCTCGAAACTGGGGCGTATGACAAACCTATGCTAGGAGTGTAAAACGGGATTATAACAATAAATCAAATGCTATCAGTAGTAGGTAGAAGTGAGCTTACGATGAGTCATACTTCTACTCTCCATAGCAAAAATTTTTCCACAAATCAAAAGGTTGCTTTTTATTTAATAGTCAAGATTTTTGGTTAGTATATAGAGTCGTGTGTGCTCTACGATTTGGTGATACTTAAACTTTCGATGGTCAATTATGGTAGATCAAAACCCTTCAAAAGGGTCACAAAACTTTGAATTTCCAAAAAATCAAAGGGTCTACAAACTTCAATGGTCACATTTTTGGTGTGTAGATAGAGAAGTGTGTGCTCTTTGACGGTCAACCAAGGTGGAAAAAGGTCGAAAAAATGTTTCACTTCAGATTTTGCTCAAACTTCTTTTAAAAGCTATACACCACCATGGAGAGCAAGTTATACCCTCAAAGGTTTCACAAGGGTTGAAGGTCACCAAGGTTAAAAACTTAAAAGTCTGAGAAAAAAATACCTATCGAATGATATGCCATGTTTTGTATTGGCAATTAAATAACAAAAGATATTCAAAATTAAAAAAATTATGAAATATTAAAATTTTAAAAAACTTACAAAATTTGATATAATGAAAAGAGCAAAAAATTCTCTACAAGATGAAGTATGGAAATATTTTTAAATTTTAAAAACTTAAAAAATATTTCTACCATATTTTAATATTAAACTCTAAATATTGTTGGAAAGTGGAAGCAAATATCTATCTGGTGATATATTATTCAATGTCTCGATATATAAGTTGAAAAAGACATTCAAAATTCATATTTTAAATGATTTCAAAGATTTTTATAAAACTAATAAACTTTGGTATGTTGAATAGTATGTTAAGCCCAGTATTTTTAAAAAAAACAATATATTTTAAATGAATTAATTAAAGTTATAGTGTTTCCAATGTGTATTTTATTATTATTAGTTTCCTCTCAAATTTAATATTATAATTCTCACCATATTATTTTATTTATTAATATGATTGTTTTCATTATTAGTTTTTTCTCATAAATTTAATGTTATTATTCTCCTTCTCACAATTTTATTATTTTTGTTTCTTAACGAAAATTATACTTTTTAAAATAAAACTGATTAAATTACAAAAGTCATTATCAGACTATACCTTGAAAGAAAACATCTATTGATCAAATGTCCACGAGAAATGAGATGGTTACGAAGGATATTGATACACAATCCACATTCATAAACATAAATAGACGGATTTTCTGCTGGTATATGAAGAATTTCTTCGAGATCCACCCTTTAGAAAGCAATATTATAAATGGAATAATATCAAGAGCGTAGATAAAGTTCATCCATTTTGCCAACCAAAATTGACATTAATTTTTCTAAATAAAAATTAGAAAGCAAGAATCAAAATTTACCATTAGCAGTAACAATATTCAGTTGTATTTTTTTCATATTTTATAAACTATTAGAAGTCAAGTATTTACAGTCATAGTTTTAGTCATGTCATTGTTAATCATACACATGTCTTTGTTATTTTGTATTTGTATTGTATCTAATCAAGTTAATCAAGTAAATCAAGCTTAAGTTATATATTTAGGTTTTTAAATAACTTAAATAATGATTTTATTGTAAATGCATATTGTGGTATTTTTTCAACAAATTTACACCTTAACATCCAATTCATTTAAAATCATGACTTTTTGTCAAATAAAATAACCGACTAGTTTGATAATAAATACACTGACATTTTATTTCGAAATATAATGATATTTAAGTTAAAATTAAACAAATACTTAAGTAATTTATAAATATCTGTTTATTTACGATTTATTCAGCAAGTTATATGGTATTCTAGATAGAAATACATATATTAAGAAACATTTATTAAATTGGCTAGAAATTTATAAATATTGATAAAACACGGATATTTGAGGATAATTTCGGTTATCTATGAATTATTATTAGAAATATATGATTATTTAGAGTTACATTTATCAAATGTAATCATTGGTGATCATTACATGTTAATTATGTTTTATTTAATAATTGAAATTTATTTATTAAAGATTGTATTTATTCAATCGTGGAAATCGCTGTTTTATTTAATGCTTATTTCCACAAATTTATGTCACCTAAAACAAATCAAACTCATTTCAAATTCGAAACTGTTCGAACTGATTCAGATAACAAATTATTGTATTCTCATAAAAACTTCGGAAATGGAAGAAATATCATTGATATACGACGTTAACACTACAATGTCGTCAACAGCAAAACTCGAGAATTATACTTGAAGAATTTCCAATTAAAAGATGTTCGAAAGTATGTTTGCTGATCCAGCGAAAAGTAGAATCACGATTTATTGATGGAAAAAACTCGACCATAAATAACCAAGATCAGTTAATAGCTGAACCAGAAAACATTCCTCGTATTGTCATTTCCAAACTCTATTCTACTTATATCACTATCAGATTTGAAGCGCAAAATCCTGATATCAAACGCTCCGTCACCAACAGTCCAGCTACCTTTTAAAAAAGACTCATTCAGACTGTACAAATTTAAAATAAAGCATATTTTTGTCAACAAGATAATGTTATGGATAGGCCTCGGCTCGCTTGACGTCTGCCCTTGTGTGATTCAATAAATAAAAATAATAGATTATTATAAATTACTAATAATAGTCGTAGAATTACTAAAAATAGGAATAATCTAATTTTAGTATATAATACTAAAAATAATATATAGTTATAAATAGTAATTATAAATAATATAAATAATCTAAATTAGGTAAATTTTAATTACTTAAAATAAATAATAATTAATAAATATTTGAAAAGTCAACGGTGTTTGTTTTGAATTTCACGAATCAGATATTCGATTGTGTTAGACGTTAGCCCATTGACGAACCTAACAATAACACTAATATAAATAACCAACAACAGTAATCATCTTTATCCTAGTCATCAAAATTTGTTCATAGTTTGCATCAATTTTTGTAATTAAATATTTTTTTTAATCAAAATAATTTCATTTAAAAAAGAGATGGTTATAAACCTGAACAAGTGTTTAACACAGACGAAACAGGGCTTTATTGGAAGCGAATGACTAATCACACGTACATTTCAAAAACCGAAAAATCTGCACCTGGTTATAAGGTGTCTAAAGAACGATTAACTTTGCTACTTGGTGCAAATGCGCGGTGATCTTAAGCTAAAACCACTTTTAATATATTTGTCCGAAAATTCAAGGACATCAAAGAACTAAATAAAAATCAATTACACTTCAACAAGCTTGGATAACTAAAGCTACTTTTGAGGATTGGTTGAAAAATCACTTTTGTACAGAAGTGAAAAAATATTTGAGAGACAATAACTTAAGCAACAAAGCTTTGCTAATTTTGGATAATGTATCAGGGTTTCCTACTAATTTATCCGAACTATCTGAAAATGTCATGATTGAGTACCTTCCGAAAAATACAACAGCCTGATCCAACCAAGCCACTTTTAAGGAATATTACCTACGCAGAACTTTCCTAAAACTTATAAGGGAAAACGATGATAAATCTTCAATTAAAACATTTTGGAAAAATTATAACATCAAGGATGCTGTTGACAGTCATCAGTGAATCATGGAAGGAATTAAAAGTAACAACAATGAACCATGTTTGGAAAAAAAATATGGCCAGAATGTGAAAAAAGTACTAATGCAGAAGTTAATTGTCTTCCTGAAATGAGACAAAACATTCTGATCTCGGATTTAAAGGTTTGAACGAACGTGATGTGCTTGATCTACTTGAAGCTGATATGGAACCCTTTTCATATGAGGAACTCATTCAGTTGCAAGCAGAACCGGTATTTGGTGAAGAGACAGAGCCTGTTATATCCAAACAGCTAACATCAAAAAATGTGTCGAAAGATTTTTCCTATTTCGAACAAGGAATAAACATCCTGACGATCAAGAATAAACATCCTTGAAAACGACCCTTGCGTCGAACGTAGCGCTAAAGTTTATTGTTGGTTTTTGGAGTCAGTTATTATTTTATGTACAAATGTATGTACTTGTTATGCATGTATTTTTGATTTAAATAGAATAAAAAGATAAAATTCATTTTGAATGATAAACCATGTTAGATAACAAATTTGGAACCGATCCCATTGAATTTGTATTAGAATAATTGATTCCTTATACGGCTTTTTGCTTTGCGGCCAAGTTTCGTGGAACGTATCTAGGCCGTAAAGCGAGGTATGGGTGTATTATTAGTATTTATATAATCTAAGCCAACAAGTAATAATTGAAATTTAATTGCTAAACACATGAAAATACGTCGATAAGTCATCAGAATTAATATAGTATTTGTTGATAATAGTATAGTAACATGTCAAATGCATCTTGCTTATGACATTTTATTGTACTATTTTTCCTAAAACATTGGACTAAGATAATTCCAAGCTAATATCTCTAACGGAACATTTTTTTCGATTTCTGTTATTTTTCTTCTGATCCAGCTTTTTCATTTTTCGACAAAAGACTATGCATAAAAGTAATACGGAGAAATAGCTAAAATCTGACTATCAATATTTGCTATATTTGCAGAGAAACAAATTATTATTATTACCTGTTTTCATTTTAATTTACGATTTAATTTAATTTTCACTTAGTTTACGACAATAAAACCATGTTTTATAGACGAAAACTAAATAATGATTATATGAATGCTAATTTTAGAGATGTTTTGCTTTTATTTAATGGTTTTCACAATGGTTTCGAGACTACAAGTTCTTCCGAAATTGTAAGATTACTAAAAATCTTTTACAATAATACAAATTATGATGCCAACTAATGAATCAGTACGAATCATTTAACATTGTGTACAATTTCCAATATTCAGTCGTGACATCGTATACACATTATTGTGTTTTTCATTTTTGTGATATTCTAAGATGATATTCAAACAGTTAAATTATTAAAATAATTCCATAAATAAATGACGATTTCTATAATATTAATTGTGGTTTTGGGAAGATAACTGAATGTAAAAGGATATTCATTGTTTATTACTGATTCTTAATGGAAATAAGAGTTGGGCTAAGACACATGATTATTAATGATAAATTGAATTAATTAAAAAGAAAACATCAAATAAACAACAATAAAATAATGTGACATCAATTAAAACAAATTTAATTAAAATAACGAAAAAGGTTACAGCGCAATCATTAAAATAAAACATAAAACCACTAAATCTCACAAAAGGTTAGAAAAGACAAAAACAAAATATCGACGAATCGAACCTATAAAATGGCCGAATTTAAAAAAAACTGCTATAATTAAAGAAATATTTTCATAAAAATTGGAATAAGCAAGTGTAGATGCGAATAAAAAAAATTAAATTATGGGTAGGTAAAAAACATAAGAAATAGGCAAATTAAGCCATAGTCTGATTGGGTGTAGTCATGCACAAAATGACTATATAATCATTTTAACTTATTGAACTTATACAATTTTGCAAATTTTTGTAAACTTAAAACTATATTTTCAATTGTATGTATTACTTACTTATCGACAAATTTAAGTGATTTATGTGTTCATTAATCATTTATTTACTTAATGGCATTTTTGGATGTCCGAAACCTTCAACGATTACAAATTAAATTTTATGTTGATTTTCGCATATTTTTAGAAGGGCAACGAAAGGTTAGCTAGATGTAGCACAATTAGGAATAAGATTGTTGCTTTGGTGGATGCCTGACGTTTAGGTTAAAGCCATTGACCGGAAGTGCAGTCAACCATCGTTAACTGATAATACAGATCTACACGAATAAAAATCATTTAAGAAGTTGAGGACAATTTTTCTGGGAAAACCTGTAGTATTACGAATGGAAGTGTAATTGTAGTTATAATTCACCAAACTGAATAGGCAAAGAGTAAGATTCCCTCTCATCACCTACCATTTACATCAAGGCTTGGAATCTGTTAAATCAATTAATGATCCTACTGTCAAATAAAAGAATGCCTTTAAAGACATTAATATCGGATTATAAATGGTGATCTCACTCCTATTCTACACTATTTCAGGAAATCACAAAACACGTTTTATTTACTCGATGAAATGCGAGCTCAATAGTTTCACCGATAAATGTATAAGAAGCCATAAAGTACATAAAGTACAATTAGTCTTAGATTAATTCACCGAAGCCTAGTGTAGTAACAGACATAGCACTTATCACTTTACCAATCCCCCAATTGAAAGAAAATACTCTATACCGAATCAAAAATCTATAAATCCATGACAACGCCTAAAATCTCGAACAAAAAGGCCGCCAATGCAACCGAAATCAAAACGTCCAAAAAACTGGCCATGCGACAAACTAAAATACAACGATTCAAGAAAAATATAGAAGTCCTAACTGGTACTTGGTTTGAGCCCAGTCGAGTAAAGGATTTGCAACAGAGAAATTACAGATTCAACCGATATCCCGACAATTGATTACAGAAAACCACACACAGCGACTGGTTATAGCTGACAAAAGTAAAGCTTCCACGGCTATCTACACAGAGCACGACCTGTAACAGCTCAATTGACCGACATCATCTTCGCACACTATTTGCCAGATACCGATACCAAAGAATCATGCCCTACCCGGCATTCAGGAATTGAAGCTAAACACGGCAAGAATAAAAGGCATAAGCTGCGATGACTAGTTGAAAACACAGCAATTTCGCACGCCAGAGTAACATTATCCCGAACCAGCAAAAGGTAGAGAAGTTTAAATAAGAGGAACTAAGTAACATAAGGCCTTCTATGGTCAGTCAAGGATCCGAAGGCGAGGATTTGCTAATAAATAGTACTGGGAACAGTGCTCACATGTTTATGGGATTCTGGGTCGCTATGCACAGTACCAACAAGAGCTAGCTCATGGGCACATAGTGGTAAGATTAAAATTGTAGTGTCTGGGTGAGCTTGAGCAAACTCTATGGAAAGAGAAGATATCTAAGTGATGGAAAATGATTCCTCTAAACGTGCGATACTGAATTAAACAAATTAGTTTAAGACCCAGTACACCAACATATATTTTTAATGTCGATTCGTTTTTGTAAACAAGATGAAATGTAACTATTTAGATATTACAGCGTTTCATAAACAACTTTTACAATGTTTTAATTTAAAACATGCCATTTTTGTTTTAATATTATGGGAAAATTGACTCTGTACAATCGATTGGTGCATAATTTGTGCAATTTCGCTAAATATTTATTTTTCAAATGACATACAACCTTAATTAATAAAAGTTATTTAATTAAATTTAATTTATTGATTTGAATTATTATCTAATATTTATTGAATTTTGATGGAAAAAGTAATATTATTTATTTCAATATAATTGGATAGTCAAGGTTAAAACTATTTCATTATCTTAAATAAATTTTTTAATAATTAGAATTTTTGACGAATGGTTATTTGTAAATAAATTTGGGTATCATATATGTAGGAACAGTACAATAATATCCAAAATATATTCGTAACCAATTCAATAAGTTGATTTGATCAATTGAACATTGTATTCGTTTCTTCGTCACGGAGCATTCGATTTTGCGTTTCTTCAAGTCTGATAGTGTTATAATTAGAATAGAATTGAGAAATGAAAATGTGACGAATGTTTTCTGGTTCAGCTATTACTTGATCTTGATTAGTTATGGTCGAGTTTTTTCCATCAATAAATCGTGATTTTACTTTTTTCGATTGATCTGCAAACATACTTTCGAACATCTTTTAATTGGACATTCTTCAAGTATAATTCTCGAGTTTTGCCGTTGATGACATTGATATTTCTTCAATTTCCGACGTTTTTATTTGTTATCTGAATCCATTATGTTTTAGGCTGACATAAATATGTGAAAATGAGCATTAAATAAAACAGCAATTTCCACGATTGAATTTTGATGTGAAAAATTATCAATGAAAGGTTAATGATATTGAGAGTTGTTGGTATATATTAAAAGTGAAAAAGTAGTGATCAAGTTAAAAGTGAAAATATTCAAAAAAACTTAAATATTTGTTATTTTTAAAAACACATTTTTAATTTAATTAAAATTAATTAAAAATTAAATGTTGCAGACAAAACAATATATTCAAACGAAATCGGGTTAAAAGTCAATACTTTCACCAAAAGCTATACATGATTCATCTTTTGAAGAGATAAGCGAAGAAATTATGAATTATTTAAGACCTCAGAGAAAGCTAATAAATGAAGAGCGCACCAAGTTGTACGCCAAAAAACAATAAATTAGAGAATCCATTACAGAATTTATGGCTCGGTTAAGAAAATACGCCAAATATTGTTATTTAATAAAAGATAGATACAATAATGAATAATAAAAGAAAATTGTTTAAATAATTAAATTTATTATGAAATAGAAATTTTGAAAATAGGACTTTTAATATTCTTGTTTATTATTTTACAAGCTATAGGGGGATGGTAAAAGTCATTCTTAATATTTATTATCGTACAAACTATAGAGGCATGGTAATGTTTGCTAATTTAGGCCAAATAATGTCTGATTATTTTTATTGTAAAATTTTTTGAATTTTTAATGTTGTTTATCTAAATCAATTTGCATGTACTTGTGAAATTTGTAAATATAAATTGTTCTAAAATAAATGTTTAGTGAAAATGGTGCGAACCGGCAACAGATGTCGAAGAACTTTGAAAAATTAGAGTTTCATGATGTCTTATAATAGAGAAAAAGCATTTGATACAGTTACATGTGTTCACGGATGCTTCGAGTGTGGATTATGTAGCAGTAATGTACCTACGAGAAGGTTTAATAGACGAAATACGGAAATCAATGATAGCATATAAAGCGAAAGTTGCTCCATTAAAGACAATTATCATGTTTCTCCGAAATCAATCCAGCTCCCGAAATTAAGCCCTAACACAATTTTAAAAAAATTATATTGTAGCCCTAACACCGAAATTAAGCCTTATATTAAATAAAATTTCAGATCGTTATATATTGTTAAAAATTAAAAACATAGTTATACTAATATTAATAACTACTTGATAAAATTGAATAAATTTTTAAAAAAAAATTGATCCATACAAAATGGCAGGAACTAGAAAAAGCTATTCAGTTGAATGTAAAATAAATATTGTAGGAGAATCAAGGGGAAAATGTTTAACAACATTTTGTAATGAGAAGAATCTTGATTTGTGGATGGTTCGACGATGGAGAGAAGAATATAACAATCTCATTCAACAAAGAGATACTGGAAATTTAAAAGTCCGTCGAGTTGGTGCAGGAAGGAAACCGTTATATAATGAATTGGAAGATATGATTTTCGAATGGATTTTAAAACGAGCCAAAGCTTTTGTTGTTCGAAGAGTGGATGTTCAAAAACTTGCAATTTAGTTAGCACCACAGTTTAATATCTCTTTAGATAAGTTCAAAGCTTCACAACACTGGATTGATGGATTTCTAACCAGATACGAACTGTCTTTAAGAAGGTCAACGGCATTATTTAAGCTGGATGACGTGGAAATCATCAAACGAGCATTATTTTTTAAAACGTTCATGGATAATTTAAATTTTGCACAATATCAACCATAAAATATAATTGCTATGGACGAAACATCGGTATTTTCTGCCCAGGCTGTACAAACAACAATTGATCGAAAAGGGGCTACGTCGATCAGTATTTCATTAACCGGGTATGAAAATACAAGAGTTACATGTATTCTTGTCATTGATTGTAATAGCAAGAAATTAACTCCTGTGCTGAATACGAAAGAAAAAACGGAAATGATCAATTATATTTCTGAAATTTACGTCTTAGAAACTGAAAATGCTTGGTGTACCCAAGATGTTATTAAAATAAGGATCAATTTGATGTTTCCACCAGTTTTACGGCACAATCAAAAGAAACTACTGGTGTGGGACTCTGCCAGTAAACGCCGAGCTAAAACAATGAATGAGTAAAAAAATTAAATTAGAAAAGTTTAAAAAATTTAATGGTTGTTTAGCTGCTTCAAATGTGGTGGTAGATTTTGGATAAGGATTTTTAATTTAGGTGAATATGTGATTTGGCATATTTTAATTGAAATAAAGAATTTGAATTAATAAAAAATTAATTTCCATCATCTCCGAAGCTTCAGTGGTTTTTGTTACTTTGGTGATTTCATCGTTACAAGGCCTTGTCGGAGGGCAAATATTGCAGAACGTGCGAATCCTTGTAATGGTGGAATTACAAAGCGAAAGTGCCAAAGTCTGATCTGAAAGTAAGTTCCGCTGGATTGTGTTGTGCCGCCTCAAGCCCTGCGACTGACTCAAAACCGTTCTGGCTTCTCCGAATAGTATTATTTGATCATTTAAAATTATCAATTTGATGCTTCCACCAGTTTTACGGCACAATCAAAAGAAACTACTGGTGTGGGACTCTGCCAGTACATACCGAGCTAAAACAATGAAAGAGTATCTCTCGAATCAGAATATTAATCAAGTCATGATTCCATCCGGCATGACAGCATATTTACAAAGTTTGGATATTGGCATAAATAAGCCATTTAAGAATTATCTTCTGGAAGAAATTAACATCTATATTGAAACCAAAAGAGAACGTAATGTGAAAGGTGATTATATCAAACCTAAATTATAGGATGTTATTGGTTCGGTAAAAGCAGCTTGGAGTAAAATCACAAATAAATGCATTTTCAACTCTTTAAGTGCCGGTTATTTGGACAGATCCTTTTCATTCGAGACTTCAGCAATTGCTAAACATGAACGTTTTGGTCCGTTGATTTTAAGGGAGTTAGAATCGCAAACAAGACCTGCTGATTTTTCAATTTTAACTGATTAACATAATGTTTTAGAAGAAGATGATATGTATGTACTAGAATAAAAACATTTTAATTGATTATATTTTTATTTTGAATATTTGTTTAATTTTTTAAAGTTTATTTTTATTCCAAAAAATAGAAAACATCCCGAAATTAAGCCCTAAGTGTATCTTTGCAAACATTTTTAAAAAATATATATATTTAAGTCCGGGACTTAATTTCGGAGAAACACGGTAGTATTCAGAGATTAGAATTGAAGGCAGCATGTATTGGAGTCAAGCTAGCTCGAAGAGTATGATTACGTAACGAGAGAAGAATTAACATATGTTAGATTTTAGCTTGATGTGCTGTACTGGGTACACAATTATGCCAGAAACTATAAACCCTTTGTAGCGAATCGTATTAATCTGATACAAGAGAAGACCATTCCGGTGCAATGGAGTTATGTTCCGACAAAAGAAAATCCGCAGATCTCATTTCTAGAGAATTATCAGCAAAGCAAATGGTGGAAAGGGCCAAACTTCTTATAGAAATCATAGGAAAAATGGAACTTGTAGAATCGAAGGAAGTCAAATTAAAGAAACTGAATAAAGATGAAGAAAAGAGGTTGTAAAACGAAACCCGTAATATAAAGATAGAAAAAAATTATAAAAATCAGATACATGAGAAAAAAACACGGATATTCGAAGGATATGATCATGATGATGCGGAGTTAACACAGAGGTGTTAAAGGGGGAGGATGATTAATTTCAAATTAAAGTTTTTTTGTTAAAAAATTAAATTAGAAAAGTTTAAAAAATTTAATGGTTGTTTAGCTGCTTCAAATGTGGTGGTAGATTTTGGATAGGGATTTTTAATTTAGGTGAATATGTGATTTGGTTTTTTTTAATTGAAATAAAGATTTTGAATTAATAAAAAATTTAATTTCCATCACCTCCGAAGCTTCAGTGGTTTTTGTTACTTTGGTGATTTTATCGTTACAAGGCCTTGTCGGAGGGCAAATATTGCAGAACGTGCGAATCCTTGTAATGATGGAATTACAAAGCGAAAGTGCCAAAGTCTGATCTGAAAGTAAATTCGGCTGGATTGTGTTGATCCGCCTCAAGACCTGCGACTGACTCAAAAGCGTTCTGGCTTCTCCGAATAGTATTATTTGATCATTTAACATCAGATCTTTTGAGTTCGAAATTGTTATCTGATGAATCAAGTTGAAATAGCACAATAGTTGTATCTTATTATCAACACCTGTTTCAACAAAGGAATATTTTTGCGAGAGCTAATTTAAATCTATTGATAGGTACACTATAATTTAAAGGTTTCTTATTAATTATTGAAATCTGTTTTATTTCAATACGCAATCTAAAATGTATGGATTCTAATTTTACTTTGGTATCATTGAACGGGGCCGTCCATAAATGACCGCACGCACCTATGGAGAGGGGAAGAGGTGTTTAATAACTGTGATGTCACATCCTAAATTTTGTATTTTTTGACTCATAAATTGTTACTAAATTTTTTAAAGTATAATTCCAGTGATTCTACCAGAGCTTTTCATTTTGTGGAATGCGTTAGAGTACAGCATTTCAATAAAAATGATAAATTTGCAACAACTAGTTATAAATATCACAAGCGTGGACATCACTCGAGTCAGTATATAAGTGAGATTAGATAAAGCAGAATTCATATTATCAATTGCAAGAGGATATCTGTGCTTCATGTAAAACCGTTTCAACAAAAATGTTGGATTCATTAAACTGCACTAGGTCATTGAAGTGCAAGGGAAAAGCTTTTATGATTTATGACGGTACAGCTCTAGAAACCATTGGAACCCTTTCTTTACTGATCAACTATGAAAGACGATTTAAAGTTCAAAAAGTACGAGTAGTGAAACTAGATAAACACTTCCGATTACTTAGAAGAGATATCTTATGAGTCGCATTCAACGCGCATAAATTGAAGATATTCTCTCAACTAAGTCATTATATCACTAGTTTTAGATATTAAACGAATTTTCAGCAATATCAGAGAAGTTCTAATCTTACTACAAGAACAAGTGCAAACCGAATTACAAAAAATGATCGATAAGAGTGTCATTTATGAAGGTCCTGGTAGTGGCACCAATTGGGCTTCTCCTTTACTCTGTCAAAATATCACATTATATCGTGATTACAAAGTTACAATCAATCGATTTTGTAAGAATGATGCGTATCATCCACTAAATATAAAGACTATACTTGCATAATTAAATGGGAGTAAGTCATTTTGAATCGTGAAAATTCACTACAATAAGCAAAACTAAAGGATCGTATTTATTCAATTGATTTTTAATTTGGTGTTAAAACTGCATCATGCTTTTGACTAACTTAAAGCAATATTTTGCAGTGATAACATTGTGAAACCATATTCACAATGTGATGCATCCAAAAATGCTATCGAGTCATACTACCCCAAGAAGGTTTTCCAATGATGTAATTATCAAGGACACTGATATAAAGATGTAATTCAAAAATTTGAAAACTGATGATAAGGAAATAAAAATGACCACCAAACTATTCAATAGTAAAATCATCTCGAACGAACGGTCAACAACTGCCTCCAGTTTGGGCATCGGATTATGATTTTAGTAAATATGTATTTCTCAGTGTGAAGGGCATGTTATATAATATGCTACTATTCCATTAATTATTTATTAAATACCTACCTTTTCCGTAGTTTTTTCCATGTATTCTTCCCTTTCCATTTGACGACGCCTAATTCCACGATAAATATGGAAATCCCCACTACCAACCCCAGCAGATGATCCTAACGCACATTGACAATATCAACTATAAATAATCCTACCCCAAATATTTCTAATAAATTCTCTTGGTTCTCTAGGTTTTTGATCTTTAGGCATGCTAGGAATATAGACTGGTTTCTCCTATTTTTTTATTTAAACGAAGTCTTAAAATTAACTTTCATTACTGGATCCATCATTAATTTATCTAGCTTTTTTCGTTGTTCATCATAAACAGTAAATTTCGTTTCAGTTTTCTCACCATCACTCATTATAGCACTAAAAATTGAAATATTAGTGTAGGAAATTCATAAATTAAAATTACTCAATAATTATATCAAATTTATATAAACAGAGTAACTAACATTATTTAAACACTGAGACAAAAACATATCTGAATATGATAACAATTATCAATATGAAAGTAATAATATAATTAAATATGCACTCATAAAAAATCAATATAATCACTACAGGGCGCAGAATTTTCAATATTGAAATACGAATAAATTAAAGTGATATTCAAATTCATTGAATAAAGTCCTTTCTAGTTTTATAATTATTAAAATTTATAAAAATATATTAGTAAATGACAAATGATTGATTTGAAATATTTTTCAGAAAATTCAAATAAAAACTTTAATCAACAAATCATAAAATTTAATAATATATAATTAATTGTTTTAATATTTATATAGATGGTTCTAAGTTAAATTTTTATTTTTGATGAAAATTGTGACAAATTGATATACATTTATTTTTAATTTAAAATTCACATTATTTCAGTGTAATGAAGAAAGCTATGATTCTTTTAAATAGTTTTAAAACACCCTCATTATTTTCTAAAAGGTTTTATCGTGGGAAATATTTGACGGACTATCAAAAACGGGTCTCTGTTTTAGAAAAAAAAGTTAACGTTAATAATATTTCAGTCGAACCAGTTAGTATAGTTGCCAGCTTAGCATCCAGTGAAAAATTAAATAATAGTGATTGTACTCCAACAAAAATGTCGAATGAATCTGAACATGACCCAAAGTTGGTAGAATTTGTTAATGAATATATTTCTGCGGATAGCGAACTTCGAAAATTATTATTCTACGGATCAGAAAATAAAAGTATTGATTCAACTCCATATAGTTGTTGCGGGTGTGGTAGTACAATTAATTGCGAATCTATATACAACCCAGGGTATATCCCTTATGAAGTTTATGAAAAAGCTCAAACTAATCCAGAAATATTGAAAAATATTCTTTGTGTTAGATGTTTCTTTTTACGTAGTGATTTGGATCCATTGGATGTTTCTGTTGATTACGATATTTATGATGATATAATAATGAAACAACTACTTAAATACAAATCAGGAGTAGTATTCTTATTGGCCGATATTTCAGATTTGCCATATAGTATTCCCTTGAATTTGTCTCTGTATAATTTACCTCAAATTCGACTCGTTTTGTTAGGAAACAAATCTGATTTATTACATCAAACGAATAAAAATATTGATTATTATAAAAAAATGTTGGTTGAAGCTGCGGAATCCAGAGGAATTGATCAATCCAAATTAGAATTAGTCGATCTCATTAGTGCAAAAGATTGCAATCGAATAGAAATCGTGTTGGATAAGATTCTTAGCATTGGTTTCTACAAAAACGAACCGATATTCCTAATTGGATCAACGAATTGTGGCAAATCATCTCTTTTTAATCGATTATTAAAATCCGATTTGTGTAAAACGATTGCCAAATCAAATGTACAATCTGCCGTTGTTTCCAATTTACCTGGTACCACATTAAATATTTTAAAGTTTCCTATGGTCAATTTGTCACCAACGTTTTCCAATCGTCGCCAAAAAGCTAAATTTCTTTTTTCAGTCGGAAAATTGAAATCATATACTGGTGAAAAATGTGAGTGTTTTTATTGGTTGATTAATTTATTGTAAAGTTGCTTGTATTTATATTTATATATCCCGCTGAAATGATTCGATGGTAAAGAAATATACAAAATTTATACGATAAATTCTTATTTTTTTGTTATGAAAGCATTTTCGTTTATAAGTAAATAAACGTGAGGTTGATCTCGTGCTTTGTTTTTTGTATAAAATTTAAATAAAATTATTGAATAAAAGTAGTGAGTAAAATTTATAAAATAAAATTATTATAAAAAATTCCAAAAAAAATTTTTTAATTAAAAATTCAAATTAATTTGTATAAAATTAAAATAAGTGTTGAATAAAATTATTGAATGAAAATCAAAAAATATTGTTGAATGAGATTTGTATTAAAGTATTGAATAAACTTAAAATAAAATTATCGAATTAAAGTATTGAGTAAAATTCAAAAAAATTATTGAATAAATAAAATTATCGAATAAAATTATTATATTAAATTCCAAAAAAATTGTTGAATGAGATTCAAATTAATTTGTATAAAATTTAAATAAAAGTATTGAATAAAATTATCGAATAAAAGTAGTGATTAAAATTCAAATTAATTTATTGAATGAAATTCAAAAAAAAATTTGTATAAATATAAAATAAAAGTATTAGTAAAATTCAAAAAAATTATTGAATAAAATAAAAATAAAATTATAAAAATTCCAAAAAAATTTTTTTTAATGAAATTCAAATTAATTTATTGAATAAAATTATTATATAAAATTCCAAAAAAATTGTTGAATGAGATTCAAATTAATTTGTATAAAATTTAAATAAAAGTATTGAATAAAATTATCGAATAAAAGTAGTGATTAAAATTTAAATTAATTTATTGAATGAAATTCAAATATAAATTTGTATAAATATAAAATAAAAGTATTGAGTAAAATTCAAAAAAATTATTGAATAAAATAAAAATAAAATTATTATAAAAATTCCAAAAAAATTTTTTTTAATGAAATTCAAATTAATTTGTATAAAATTAAAATAGATTTATTGAATAAAATTATTATATAAAATTCCAAAAAAATTGTTGAATGAGATTCAAATTAATTTGTATAAAATTTAAATAAAAGTATTGAATAAAATTATCGAATAAAAGTAGTGATTAAAATTTAAATTAATTTATTGAATGAAATTCAAATATAAATTTGTATAAATATAAAATAAAAGTATTGAGTAAAATTCAAAAAAATTATTGAATAAAATAAAATTATTATAAAAATTCCAAAAAAATTTTTTTTAATGAAATTCAAATTAATTTGTATAAAATTAAAATAAATTTATTGAATAAAAAAAAAAATTAAAAAATTATATTTGAGATTTTTTATTTATTTATCATTTGT